>CM028754.1:6600337-7200337 GCA_016801395.1 Leptodermis oblonga | reverse complement strand
CCTTGGGCTTCCTTGGTTAATCTTTGAATCGTTGGATTGATTCTCCCCTCATGGTATCAGAGCCATTATGGTTAAAAAAGATAACTGGTTTCTTGGTTTAACACTTCTTTTCAATATGGAAAAACTGAAGATATTTCAGAAAAAAGATAATATAAAAGATAAAACGAAAACTGAGAGTGATTTACCCTCAGATTTAGATTTACTATCCAAATGGACAATTCCCTATTGGAACCAAAATTGATTTATCATCAAGGATTTTTTAATAAAATTGAATTGAAACAGATTTGTAAAACAACTGAACAATCCTTAGCTATTCAAGATGTTGATACATCAATTACTCTTCTTAATGAAGAAGATTTAGATTCATATCGTTTTACTCATAAATTTTTACATATTGGTTTAGTGCAAATTGCTTTTAAACCTTTAACCCTAGATAAATTATCAGAAAGTTTCATAGCAATTTTAAGAGATGGTAGAAATAAAGAGTGGAGAAAATGCATAATTGGAGTTATACAGTCTAGTCTGGCACATGGTTCATTTTAATGTTCATCCAATTTTTCAATTATCTTTAACAGACAAAAATATTTGTAAGGCTTTAACTTTAAATATAAAAACTGAAGGTTATGATTATGAACCTGGCACAGAAATTATGTGTATTTGTTATAGAATCTATTATAAGCCGTTATACACTTTAAATCCATGTTATAAAGTGGAAGAAAAGAATAAAATTTTGAATGAAACGATAATAATATAATCAAATTTTGATAAGTCAAATATTACGACTAGAAGAACGATTAAATGGGATGAAATTCCTATTCCCCAGCATTGGAAAATGACCAAGGTTGCTCATATTGCACCTAGAAATGAACATCAGATTTCTAATATAATTCAGACTCCAGATGGAGATGTTTATGTACAAATGAGTAATACTCATGGAATATCCAGATCTTCTTCTGTAAGATCATTTATTTCCCCTTTTGAGGATAATATTCCTATGTCTGATAGACATTCTGCTTCTAACATTGGTGATGTGAATAAACATCATCCTAACTTGTCTTTACATTCTTTAAATTCAAGTGGTGAGAATAATCGCCATAGTTCTTTTCATACTGCTTTAAATAATAGTCATTTAAATTTCAGTGATGGAATAACCCATCATAATGCTTTAATTTTTGAAGAATTATTACGTGATGGGATAAACCGTCATAATCTTTCTAATTCATATGTTAGAAATTATATTTTTGATTATATTCCTCTCAGAAATTTTGCTGATGATCATATTCCTGTCAGTGAGGAGAAGAATCCTCATGTTGATTTATTATATAAGAAAAAGATTAATATTGTGCATGATATTTTTGATAGAAAACAGCCGGAAATAACCGAATCAGAAATGAATTTTTCAATATGAATAACAAACCAAAGATAGATTTTAGTAAAGGATCTAAAGCTAGAGAAAAATAAGAAATGAATTCTTATTACCCAGATGGGAAGTATTTAGAAAATGATTTTTTCAATCTTTCTCTTTTGAAGAAAGAAATAATTTACAAGATGAATTTTATAAATTCTTAGGAGAAAAAAATATTTTGTTTCCTTTTGTTCCATGGTTTATTCATAATTATGTTGAACCATGTATCTCGGTCATAGAAAGAGAATAAAGATTACCAAATGGTAATATCTTGAAGAGTCAATTTCCTCCTCAAGGATCTTTTAGTATAATAAAAGATAAAATCTCAATGAATTTTACTGCTTTTTCAAAATTATTTGAAGAAGATACTTTGACTATAACAGTCAAAAATATCAATGAAATTATTGAACAACAAAATTATACAAATGTGTATTTAATTGTCTTAGGAGAACAAATTCTCTCTTTACATGATAGATTAGATAAACTAATAGAAAATAATACAGGGGCTAGTACTAGTAATATACCTAGCACTAGTAATACAAAAGAAAATACAGGTGTCTTAGCTGCTCCTAGTCTTCAGCCTCCATCTAAAATAAAAAATTTTAAGTTCAAAACTATTTCTCCAGAATTGGAAAAATTAATAAATGAAAATTTTAAAGGGTTAAATATAACTACAATTGAGAAGAATTTTCAAATTAAATTGAAAATAATCAAGAATATAAAAAGGTAATAAAAGATGAAATAAATAAAATAGGAGAAATGTATAAATATGCTGATAGGCCAACTCAAAGAATAAATTATTATAATAGGCTATCTCCGATGGATGTTCTTCATGATGAACAAGAATATATTAATAATAATAGTTACAGTAGTAAGAATATTTATGAATGGAATATAGATGGTTATACTGAAAAACAAATTTATAATATTGTTCATAGAATGTTAATGTATAGCACTATTTGTAAGAGTAATGGTAACTCTGATAGTAATATTGTAAAAATGATAGTTGCAGGTTTTACTGGCCAATTAAAAGGTTGGTGGGATAATTATTTATCCCCATTAGCTAAAGAAGAAGTTTATAGAACTGTGAAACAAGAAGGTGACCAATTGGTTGAAAATTCTGTTTATACACTAATTGTTACAATTCTTAAGCATTTTACGGGTAGAATTTCAGATAATAGTGAAAATATCCGTACTTTACTTCAGAATCTTAGGTGTAAAACACTTTCTGAATTTAGATGGTATAAAGATGTATTCCTTAATAGAGTCATGGAATTGCCTGAAAGTAATAGTAGTCATTGGAACTTTAAATTCATAGATGGTCTTCCCAGCTTATTTGCTGAAAGAGTAAGAAAAGCTTTAAGAAATGATAGAATAACTATCCCATATAATAAATATACATATGGTAGATTGATCGCAACTTGCGTTCAAGAAGGTTTATCATTATGCAATGAAATAAAATTAAGTCAACAAATGAAGAGTCAAAGATTAACAGAAAGAAGTCAATTAGGACATTTATGTAGTCAATTTGGAATGGAAATTCCATTTCCAAATAAAAGGTCTCATACGACTGAAAAACCTGAAAAAATTTTCAGAAAAAAAAGAAATTCTAAAAAGAATAAATAAAAGAAATTAGAAAAGAAATTAGAAAGAAAAAATGCTAGAATAGCTAGAAAAAAGGATAAGCAAAATAGTAAATGTTATAAATGTGGAAAAATAGGTCATTTTGCAAATAAATGCAAATTAAAAAAGAAAATAAGTTCTTTAGAAATAGATGAAGAACTAAAAGATAAGTTTTCTAAAATATTATTAGAAACAAGTTCTAGTTCAGAATATTCTGAATCTTCAGATGAAGAGAATGAAATAAATTTTTCAGAAAATGATTTATCAAATGAGTCAAACTATGATTGTGCTTGTAGCACTAAAGGATCTTGTTTAAAACAATTAAATGATAATTCTGAAAATGAAGAATTTTATAAAATTATGTCTCAATTTAAAGACATAAATGTATTAACAGACAATAGTCTATATATATATATATATGTGTGTATATATATATACACAATAAATCGGATAACCGAATAAAAAAATTAAAATAAAATGACAAAAATAAGTAAAAGAAATAATTTTTAAATATGAAAAATAAAAAAGGAATTAATTGAGAATAAGATGGGTTCCTATAGATACCCATTAAATGTCTAATTACATGTTCAGATGTTCCCATTGGATCCTAATGGGGGAACTCATCCACTCCATCAAATTTCCCTCCCACTAATGTCCATTGAGAAACATTAATGGAAATTTCCCTTCCAATAAATAAGGTCCCATTGAATTCCCAATGAAAGTAGAAGTTTTTGTCGTCTCTACTTTTATTTAAGAGCAGCAATTAATCCGTGTAGCCGCCTTTAAATAAGGTTTTCCCTTTGAAATTTAATAGAAAAAGTACTACTGGATGATATCATACAAATTCAACCTACCCCGGCTAGCTAATTATTTAACATAAATAGGAAACCACCATAAATCTTGCTGATAAAATAATAAAAGATGGCTCTACCCGCTCATTCTAAAGCCACTAGAATATTCCATATATATACTTCCTCTCTGCTCTCAGCTTCCTGCTTATTTCACTTTCAGTTTCGTAAACGCAGATATTCGCTGTAGGCAGCTTTGACGTTGATGGCGAATAAGGTATTTATATACATATGTATACATATATTTGCTTTAGTACGTACGTAATTAGTAGATATTTTGAGAGAAAAGTCGCATTTTTGGTTCGTATTTTTTACTCTCGTTGTGTTTTTGGTTCCTCTTTCTAGTGTCGTCGTACTTGTGGTCCATTTGATTTTTTGTTTTGGCACATTTGGTCCTATAACAGGCTATAGAAGGTTCTGTAGTTCATTCAAGTTTACAAAATTATTGTCGACTTACAAAATTAGTAAATAAAAACCTTCTATTCCTGTTATAGGGAACAAAAGTGCTAAAACAGTAAAGAACAAAGACCACAAGAACAACGATACTAAAAAAAGGGACAAAAAATGCAGCGATGTCAAAGAATAGACACCAAAAGTGTGATTTTCCCATAGAGGTATCATTAAGTTAATTTGATTAATACCGTGACAGAGAAAAGAATTATAATACACATTGAGATCATCATGTACTTAATTACGTATTTGCAACAGGAAACCAAGATGGAGCTGGGGGTTGATCTTAAGTGCTCTTGCTGCTACAAGAAGATCAAGAAAATTGTTTGTAAATTCCCTGGTAATTAATTAAGTACTTTCATTGACATTTGATAGTAAGTATTCCCTCTGTTCCAATCACAAAGTCCACTTTGTATTATTATTTTTAGTAATACAAAGTGAAATATTTGAATGTGATAAATAGAGTATTAATTTTCAGCTATTTATTTATTTATTTATTTATTTTATGAAGATTAACTAAAATTATTCTGCTTGCCGTATTCTGCTTTATTTTTATCTTATATGTCTACCCTATCAAAATAATATAGTAGGCCACATAATATAACATATGGATCTCATGATTCTCATCCATGGAGCCACGTTAAAAGCTTGTGGAGGCCGCCCCAACCACCATCAATCTTAACTTTTTTAAAAAAAATTTAATATGTAAAGTTTTAAAAATATTTATATTTTGCTTCATCATAAATTAAAATAATAGAAATAAATATATTTAACAAAATCATTTTTGCACTTTAGACCTTTTGGTTATGGCTATGTCACTGGTCTCACCCTACATTTTCTACTCTCACAATCAGTCCCGTAATGTAATGTGTGGATTTTACAATTTTTAGAGACAGACTTGAACAACGAAGATAGTACCTGTGATATGGCATGTTACTCTCACCAAAGGTAGCCACGGAATATGGCTAATCATGGAGATAACTTTGACTTTATCTTTTACTTCCCCTCCATGCTTGAATTGATCAATTATAATTGTTCGTCAGAAATTCGAGACTATGCATTTGACGAGCAGAAAAATCTGGTGAACATCACTGTGGTATGCTGCGACCCGGAGGAATTCCGTAAGAAATTATGCTGCAAGGCCGGAAAGGTAATCACATATATTAAGGTGATCGAGAAGAAGGTCCCACCACCACCACCACCACCACCACCACCACCACCACCACCACCACCACCAGCTCCCACGATTCCAACGGTGTCAGTCTCAGTTGATTCAACCATCGGAATCCCATTTGGGTTTTGCTGTCCCCAGTGTGGTTACCCTGGTGGTGGAGGCCATGTAAGCACGAGTGCGGGAGTACCCAACCACCACCACCGCCGCCGCCGACTCCACCTCCTCCGTGGCCGCCGACATGCTTTGATAATTGGTGCAAATGCGGGAGAGGATGCCAACCGACGCCGTGTGGTGGCTGCGGGGGAAGGGGATGCCCATCGCATCCATGCTTTGGATGCGGGAATTGCGGCTTCACACAGCAAAAACCACTCCTTGGTGGCGGTGGGTGCAACTGCGGGATTATGGGATGCCACCGCTGCGATTTCTTCATCAAGGAAACCTCTTACGGCTGCTCTGTTATGTGAAGTTTGGTGAATTATTTCCTTAATCGATGCAAGAAATTACGATTGATATTCTTAGTTATTGGTTTTGGAAATCAAACAAAATAAGTTTGGTTGCCGATCATAATTCATTGTTACTATTGTAAAAGATGCAACTCTCCCTTGCTAGTGTTCTTGTAGAGTTGCGGTGTAATTCAAAAATTTGTAAAATAAAGTTGAGATTTACAATGTTCAAATTATAATTGTTTATTAAATAATCAAGCTAAATTTCATTCATCTTCAATTATTTATTAAACGTTGAAACTAAATTTTTATCGAGTTGACTTCAACTTTAATAAATAAAGTTTGTGTTCATTTTCAATCATAACTAACAAATATTTATTTTGTAATTATGACCAAACTACATGAAAGTATTCATAATTTTTAAAATTACAAAGACTTATTTGTAATTTGACCAATCATCAAAGAATGTAAATGTAACTTGCTCAATAATTAATCTTACAAACGGAAAAGGAAGTTTTTTTTAAGGGTTGTTGACGTCATGAGGGTGGGGCCGGTGGGCTCATTAGGGGGTAAAAAATTATTATAGACAAAAGAAAAATTATTGAAAAGTTAATCTTGAAATATTTTACACAAATAAAGTAGAGCAGTACAAATTAACCATCTTACCGAATTACTCGGTTTTGTCTATATACTAGAGACAGGAATGTAACACTAATGAAAAAAAGAAAGGAAAAAAGTGGCAAGTGATCATGGCTTCCAGCGACCTATTGCCACTCACTTTCGTTGTTGTTGGAATCACTTTTTCTTTGTGCACTTCAACTATTGATCTCTGTTCATCATCTTATCTTTGATCCAAGAAAATTTTCTCTGTTTTGCATTTTTCAATAGCTCATTTTTTTCTTTGCTTTCTGAAGATGGCTGATGCTGCTATTGGATTTCTTACTTAAGCTGTGTTGACAAAGGCTCTTTCACTTGCTGATGAGCTCAGTCTCGCATTTGGAGTGGAGAAACAACTGGGAAAGTGATGAGGTAAGCTTGCTGAGAAGCTGGAGATGATTCAAGCTTTGCTCTCTGATGCTCATAGCAAGCAACTAGCAAAGTCGTGCAACTTTGGCTGAAGAAGCTCAAGTCCATTGCCCTTGATGCTGAGATTGTGCTGGTGGATGATTTTGGCTATGAAGTTCATCGCAAAAAGATCGAGTGCCGCAAGAAGGACAAGGTACGCCACTTCTTTTCATCCTCCAATCCTGTTTTTTCTCGTTCCAAGATGGCTCATAAGATAAAGGATGTGCTCTCATCCTTAGATGGAGTTTATGCAGAATCAACCCAAATTGGTCTTCAGGCTGTTGAGTTGACAAATTCACTTCCTGATCTTAGTGCTAAAAAATTTACTGATCCTTATGTGGACGATTCGGAAATTGTGGGCAGGGATGATGATACTTTAAAGGTGATAAGCATGCTAATTGAGTCCGACTACGAGAGAGATTTACCCGTCATTACCATCCTAGGAATGGGTGGTCAGGGAAAGACAACGTAGGCTCAGCTCATTTACAAGGATGGAAAGGTGGTGAATTATATTGCGAAAAGAGTGTGGATTTGTGTTTCTGATGATTTTAATGTGGAAAGATTGTTAGCTGAAATGCTGCAGTCGGTCACTGGGAACCAGCCACCAATTGTCTCGTACAGAAGCTTTGGTAAACAGATTGAAAGTGCAATTGAGAGATAAAAGGCATTTGCTGGTATTGGATGACGTGTGGAATGAAAACAGAGAGGAATGGAATCGAATGAGGAGCTGTTTGCTGGAAATCAGGGGCTCTAAAGGATGAACAAAACAACATCACTCATTGCAAAATGCATAACCTTCTGCATGATGTTTCATTCCAAGCATCAGAGAATTATCGCATTGACATGAAAGATTGGAAGGTTGTAAACAGTGAGATTGAAGCTGTGCATTTATCCATTGTTAATTCATATGAAAAAGGAATGTGGAAGAGTTTGAAAGGTATTGCTCCATCTAAGTTGAGAACACTCCATTTGGAAGGCTTTCATGTGCTAGAAGATTGGTTTGTGAACTTTAGACGTCTCTCGGTTTTGATTGTTGAATACTGGGGTGCAAAAGAGTTGCCAAATGCAGTCGGTAAGATTACACATTTAAGGTTTCTTGACATCCATCAAACCGGCTTACATATGCTTCCAAAGTCCTTCACAGAATTATACTATCTCCAGAGCCTAAGAGTTTATTATTTGTATGAGGTGCCTAATACCTTTGGGAATTTGATTAACTTGAGGCATCTATATCTGGACGACACTTGGTTAATTGGTACCCCTGCATGTTTGCTTCCGGGATTGAGCCAAATGACTAATCTTCAAACTCTACCTTTCTTTAAGGTGGCAAAATCCAATGAATGTCAAATTGAAGAGTTAGAGCACTTGGACAACCTTAAAGGTGTGTTAAGGATATTTTGCCTTCAAAATGTGAGCAGCTATGAATCTGCTTTGAGATCTAACTTGTCAAGGAAAATAAATATTCGAACTTTAGAAATTCATTGAATCTGCAACCACACTGATGTTGTGGAGGGTCTCAAACCTTATTCTAATTTAAAAAGTTTGAAAATTGTTGGTTAGCAAGGCCCAAAATTTCCATCCTGGATGGCGACGAAGAACAATTTTATGCTACTTCGTAATCTAGTGAAGTTCACCCTAGAGGGCTTGGATAAATGTATGACAACTCCCATCCCTTGAGGACTTGCCTTGTCTTGGATATCTGGAGATAGGATCATTACCAAATGTGAAATTCATAGATAGAGAACCTTATGTTTGGTTAAATCTAGATCAGGCAAAAAAAAAACGGTTGTAGCAATGTGGCAGCAGAAATTACTCTTTTTCCAGCATTAAGGGTACTTAAGTTTTGGGATATGAATAGTCTCGAGGAGTGGTCAGATGCAATTATTCCAACACATTCAACAGCTAAAGTGTTTCCTTTCTTAGAGGAAATGGAGATGAATGGGCTTCCAAACTTGAGTGGTTTTCCAAACTTGGGCAGTCTTCCACATATTCGACAATTGCTAATGAAGAACTGTTACATTCATCCAGTTGGAATAGCTTTATGTCCCATAAATTTGAAGGTGATGAGATGTCAACCATGGAGCATTCATCTTCTGGAGCAGAGGGGACTTGATCCTGTCACATCAACTAGATATAGTTGGTTCTGACAAGTTTGTTGCACCATTTTTTGCAACCTGAAGATGTTGGCGACACTTAAATCCTTGAGTATTGTCTGCGATCCTAGTTTTTGGCCCAAAAATTTGCACAATCTAATCAGCTTTGAGTCACTAAATCTAAGAGGAAATTCTACAGAAATTGATTGCTTCCCTTGGCCGTACTCCATTTCTTCTTGTACCCATTCTCGATGGAACATCCAACATTCTATCTCCCTTACGTCCCTCGTATTGCATGGATGGCCAGAAGTCACATCTCTCCCGGATCAAATTCAATATGTAACTACTTTGAAGAAATTAGTAATATGGAACTTTGACGGGATAGATACTCTTCCGGAGTGGTTAGGTTGTTTAGAATATTTGTGAAATTTGTAAATCTGGTCTTGCACAAATCTCAAGCAAATTCCCTCGGCAGAAGCATTTCAACACCTTATGAACTTAGAGAATCTGGTGGTTTATAACTGTCCTCTTCTCTAAAAGAGAGATGTACTTAAGGAAGTGGGCTAGAGTGGCTCAAAATTGCCCATATTCCTAACATCATGATATGAAAGATGGTAATTTCTATCCAATTAATTGTGAGTGATTATTTATTGCAATTTATTCTCCCCATTTATTTTTTAAAACAAAGGCATTATGTCCTTATATGTCATCATACTCAAGCTCTTCTAACTATGCCTTAGCTTTTAGGATGCCTTTCGGGGTATGGAGCAAATGAGAGAAAATAGAGCTGGCCATTCAGTATGAACCGGGGCTACAGCGCCCCTAATCGCCACAGTTATGTTTGTTATGTTTTTGAGATCTTCCTGCATCCTTGGTGAAGAATTATGTTTCATCAACAAACTTGTAGGAGTATCATACATGGTAGTACTCAAGGTTCTTTTATGTTCTGTTTTGCTCACTATATTTTGTGACACCGTTTTCGTTTATGTTAATCAGATGGATGATGAGAAATTAATGAAATGAGTACTGATACAAGCTCTTGTATGAATTTTCACTTTTGTCACCAATCTTTTAACTGAGAATTTTTTGCATCTCTGCCATCTAATTTTGCAGACTTTATTAAGTTGCATGGGTTTCTGAGGTTCGTAGGCAAATAGGATGCTAATGAAAATTTGAGTCAAGAAGAGAGAGGGAGATTGAGAAGAGAGAGGGAGAATTGCTATTAAGGTCCGTATCTTGATTCATTTCTTAATTTTCCGTTTTATGTTCCTTCTTTGGGACTGTGGTTTGAGGATCGGATACTGCTTTTGGTATATTGTATACTCCCTCCATTCCATTTGCAGAGTCAATTTTAAATTTATACATTATGACTCATAAACAGTTGCACCACTGGACTATTCTAGTGGGAACTTCTTCTGCTCGTGAATTGCATTATATTTATGATGATTTGCTGAATTTAGTTCTGCAAGAAGAGGTTTTGAAACCAAGTACTTCCTCTGTTTCATTAGAAGGTTTCATTTTAGAAAATTAAACAGTTTTACAAAGTGGATTCCTCTAATGAAACGGAGTGAGTACAAGAGAATGGTATTTTACAAGCAAGTCACTGATTTTCTATGCTCTGAAAAAAAAAACCCAGAAATTTATATGCTTCTCCCTTTTCTGGCCAATCTTAGCTGCTGCAGCCACTGTTTCGATGAAAGCTTTAGATTTTCTGTGACAAAGTTCAAAGCAAATACAAAATTGATAGTGTTTGATCATTAATAGTCACAAACTATATACTGGAATAATTATTGATAGCTTTGTTTTGGCTTTTGAAAAATATAATCGTTTTTTCAAGACTTAGAAATAAATAAGAACACAAAGTAAGAAGAAATTTTGTAGGAATTTTACTAACAAATAAATAAAGAAATGTAAAAGGGAGAAAGACTTGTTACAAGTCACAAAGTGAAATCTAAGGTGTGCAATTACTTTCATTAAAGTGCTTAATGCCCCCCACTATGTGTCTAATAGGAAATGTGACAAGATCACTTTTAAGATATTATATAGATTTTTAGTAAACAACAAATTAGATAGTAGTCTGATTGTTTAGACAAGAACAAATGAAAATTAGTTGAATTGATTCTTGGCCAATCACCTTCTATTTATAGAGTTGAAAGGTTGCAACCTTGATGTATGATCAGCATACAATACAACTATACATTCATTTGTTAGGATGCAACACTTCAACCAAAAAACGAATCTTTCAGAAACAAAGAGCTGCGACTTTTGGCCTCTTATGTAGTACGTACGATGTGCCGCACAAGTCGCACGATACCTCGCCTGCATACTTGAAGACATGCGAGACAGCGTGCGAGTCGCTTGTTGTTTCGCACACTAAGAACAATTGATTATGAACAATCAAAAGTTAGTACAACTTTGGATGGCACAAGGGGAGGATGATTTGCTTTTTAAGCTAGACATGATGAAAGCTTGATCAGGTAATGTCCTTTTCTGGAGAAACTACTAATGGCATTTGGGATGGGCGGTCACTTAGTGCAGTTGATTATGAACAATCTCAGGGGCAGTTGGTTATCGGTGTTGGTGAATGGCTGACCTACAGATTTTTTTTCAGTCTTCTAAAGGCATAAAGTAAGGGGACCCCCCTCTCGCCCTTCCTATTTATATTGCTGTCAAAAGCTCTCACTAGGGGCTTTCATAATTTTTTCCAACAAGCAGGGATTGCTTCATATTCAATCGGTCTCATATGAGCTTCGCTGATGACTTGTTGGTTTTCACGGGGGGGCCATCGCATAGTAAAAGGGCTGTTTGGGTTTTTGGATTTATATGAGAAAGAGAGTGGGCAGCGTATAAATAAATCCAAGAGTTTCTTCATACCATCTTCCCGGTTTTTCCCAACTACAGTTCAGGGCCTGGCCGCCATTACTGGCATTCCGAAAGGAGCCTTTCCTTTCACATATTTGGGATGCCCGATTTTCCTTAGTGAGTCAAGAAAGAGTTATTTTCAGTTCCTGCATGACAGATTTGACCATAAATTAGAAGGATGGCAAGGTAAATTACTTTCTGCCGCGGGCTTTTAATCTTAATTAAACATGTGCTTTCCTCTATTCCTAAACATGTACTTTCGGCAATGCATACTGTTGGGTGTACTCGATAGTTTGGAGAAGAAGTGTAATAGGTTTTTGTGGGCAAGCATTCCTGAAAATTCCTGAAGCATTTAGCGAAATTGGGATCAGTTGGTTGGATCAACTGATGAGAATAGACTGGGATTCTGTAGTCTTCGAGACTTGCAACGGGTCTTTGCTTGTAAAATTATTTAAAAGCTATTGAATAATAAAGGCATGTGGGCAAAGTATTTAAATGCATCAACACGACCTTGGAAAATTGGTAATTTGGGGATTTCTGCATTCGGTCTGGGACATGGTTGAGTCAAATGTGCAATATTTTAACGGGGAACCCTGTTGGAAGCATCCAACGTCTGGAGAATTTTTTGTTTCCTCTGCTTATGATCTAGTTCAGCCTTCGTTTCAGCCTATGAAGGACATGGCTCATTGGAATTCTAGGGTGCCTTTGAGATGCTCTTTTTTCTTATGGCGATTGTGGAATGGCCTTATTCCCTTTCTGGAGACACTAAAGGAAATGGGCATTCATGGTCCTTTCAAATGTCCAACTTGTTCATCGGCTGATGCGATTCATATATATTTTTCTCAATTGTCCTTTGGCTGTGCAGGTTTGGGAGCACTTCCAGGATCTCTTTCAGTTTTGGCCGCCAGATTTCACATGGAAGGATACCTGGGTCGTTAGTGGCATTCAGGGTTTGCAGCGGGAGCGCTTAGAGATGTTCTTGCTCTTATGCCTGCCTTAGTATGTTGGAATTATGGAAGGCACGTAATACGTTCTTTTTTGAGGGAACACCGCTGCAACCGAGAGGAGTGATTTGGGCAGTACATAATTTATTGCGGGTATTGGCAAAGTCTCGGCCTTTCCAGATGCACAGTAAGAGAAATCTGTTCAAATTTTGAGCAATATTTGTCGGCAGTTCCTGCCTCGGCCACCTCCTTCTTGGTTAGTGGTGCAGTGGCACAAATCGAAAACTTTTAAGTGTAACATTGATGGATTATCACTCGACAATCATGAGCCAGCATGATGAGTTTTTCTATGCGGGACAAGGTAGTGGATGTGATACATGATGAGTCAATTCTGCTTGGGTATGGGTCTAATATATGCAGGCTGAATTACAAGGATTGCTCCATGCAATCCTCTTCGTGGTCAGAGGGGACTGGGGGAGGTAGAGTTTGAGACAAGTTCACAAGTTTTGTGTAATTTCCTACAGGGTACAGCGCAATGTCCTTGGCGGTTAAAGGGTCATCTTCCATTGATCACAGATTTGGGAACACTTCATGGGTATTCTTTTTCATCATGTGTATCGCGAAGCTAATGCTCCCGCATATTGGTTGGCATGACGAGCGGCACAATCACAGCTACGGTGGAACTCTCCAGCTACTAAGGCGGAATTTCGGGAGCTTTGTTTGCTCGACAAGCAAGGCCTTTCCACTGTTAGAATAACATGATTGGCTTACATGTGTATTTTTGCATCACATTCACACTGCACAATTTTTGGACATTTCTCTAATGAGAGTAAAGTGCATTACGTCACCCTCTGTCAATGAAGTTTGATTTCCGTTATTAATAAGAGGGTAACTAATCTCACCAATCACTTAATCGTCTATTCTCGAAAAACAAATGTAAAATATGACTTTTAAGCTTCATGAATTTTAATTTGTAAAATAAGTTTGGCTAGAATTAAGGAATGTGAGAAGATAGAATTGTGGGAGAGACGAAAGTAATGCTTCCAAGTTAAAGTAAACAAAGATATTTACTGTTAATAAAACGGAGTGAATAGTGAAATTAATTTGATAGAGTTTTTAAACATGAATATGGAATATAAATAATGAGGAGAGTAATAAGCACTTACTACAAAACGGAGCTTTAATGGCGGTTTTATAAAGGTCTTTAACGGCGGGGTTTAGCATTTTTGAACCGCCATCTATCTGGCAGCCGTTGTAAGTTAGCGGACTCTACTGCGGGTTTGACCCGCCGTGGAAAGTGTGTAGGTTTCCACGGCGGTTCAAGGTTGAACCGCCGTGGAAAGTGTAAGGTTTCCACGGCGGTTCAAGGTGAACGCCGTGGAAAGGTTAACTTTCCACGGCGGTTAAAGTTGAACCGCCGTGGAAAGTTACACTTTCCACGGCGGTTCAACCTTAAACCGCCGTGGAAAGTGTAACCTTTCCACGGCGGTTCAACCTTGAACCGCCGTGGAAAGTTTACCCTTTCCACAGCGGTTTCAACCTTGAACCGCCGTGAAAGTGGCTACTTTTTTTTACAAATATCCGAATATACCCATATTACAAATATCACCAATATACAAATTGAATTCGCTTTTATAACACAGCATATCCAAAAAATATTTGTACAACTCTAATATGAACAAGTTTAATTAGTATCCTTCTACTACGACGGATGCTCCAAAATATATCTAGCGCATATTTTTCGCACTGCATCTATATCCACATTGCTTAATGGAGTGCGGTCGATCTTGAAGTGCTGCAACAGTTTTTTGAAATTAAAAAACTACCCGAGTAAGCAAAATAAATACAGTCAATTAAGTAAGTAATGAGAAATATATATTTTACCTTTTCAAGTGCAAATGTGGATGATTTCATTGCTATTTGGTACATGTAGTGCATTACATAGTACCCACACTCCCAATTATCCGTTTGCTTTTTATGCTAATGAATTAATATATACGAGTTAGAAGATCATACAATAAATTTATATACAACACAACGGTGAGTAAAAAATTTCTACGAATATTCATAACTAAACTCGTATTAATCTAATTAATTAAATAACTAGGACTCACTAATTTCTACTGATCGAAAAGGCAATTTGCATGCTTATATAACTAACCTACAGTACTGGACTCACAGATTATTGCATGCATAATTAATCAAATACCTCAATAAAACTTGACTAACTAATAAATTAATTGACTATCACTATACTACTTAATTAGGCTACTAGACTCACGGATTTAATTAAAACAACTAACACTACTAATTGCTTAGGCTACTAGAGCCACGGATGTAATTAAAAAAATTATAAGAACCAATTTCATTTACCTTAACTACTATCCACGAAGGTGGCATATGCACATTTTTGGGCAATCCCAAGAAGCTTGATAGTTAAACATCACCCTATAAAAATGAAATCGGCACGAAAATAATTAGCAATATATGGATATATATGCATTCTAACAGTTGTTAATATAGATAACTCACTCGTCCATAAGCTCCATCGCCTCATCCTTCTGTGATTTTGTAAAGAATCAAACCAGTATACAACCTTATCTACTGGTCTAATGGCCATTAGCATCCAATGTTCACTGCCAACAAAAAATTTAATGGCGTACGTCAGATCTTTATATCAGTGTTTCTTAAATATTAGATAACCGCTTACAGCTGTGTCACTTACCCCTGAAGATAAGGCACCATATACATTTCTTTATTCCTATCCTTCAAGATTCGCGCAATGTAGTTCACCCTATCTTCAAGCGTATTTTGTCTGGGTGTGACATGATCAGCCGAAAGGAAACCTATCCCCTTTCTCCCATTCCTTTCAGCTAACTCATGTAAAGCTCTAAAGAATTTACAAGAAGGGCTTCATTGGTTAGCCTATGCACATAGAATGCATAATATATAACATAAATAATCAGAAATAGGTTATTTAAGTAAGTGGAAACTCACTGGGTGAACAACTGCATCAAACTGTTTGAGACCTGGCTTTCTCTGGTCAATAACTCTTTGACATCCCCTCGATCCATGAAATTAGGCTGCTCCAAACCTATGACTTCTTTTGTCATTTGAAAGTAGAAGCCATCGAAGCCCGACTCATTATCCCATCGGAGCTGTAACTCTTGCAATGGATCAGATGTCGATGAGGTTGACTCCTCAGTCGGAACCGTCGCCGAAGGAGATGTCTTGTCATCCATAGCACTCATCCGGCCTTTTTTCTTTTGGGCACTTTTATCAACCTAACATCATTTGAAATAACATTAATATACAAAACGGTATTAAGTAATACACAAATTAAAAATGAAAGAATATACCTTTGTTACCGGAGTCGGCTGAATAATTTCAATCAACTCTTTAGGCCATTCCACGAAAAAGGACTTGGCCATTCCCACTGTCGCAGCCTCTTCCTCAGGAAATGGTAGCGGGGCACAGTCATCATAGGAAATTTTAATTGTGACCCTCGCGCAACCTTTCCTAACGGCGCGCCCGTGGTGCTTGCTTTGCTTATAAATATTTCCCTTTTGCCACAAGCTTACGCCGCGTTTGCGAATCCTCAGAGATGAACAGATGGCATTCACACCCGTCCTAAGATAATAGGCAAGCGAATGAACATTAGTCAACTATTAAGTCTAACTTAACAAAGCACTGTAATAATGAAAAAAAAAAATTGAAGTATTAAAAGAAGCCGTCTAATTTTATTTACCTTGTATTCGCCTAAAGCACTGCCGTCAGAGGCTGTGATCGGGTCCACAGGTGCAACATTTATCATCTCCAAATCGGGCAACCTTGTAGGTACCAGAGGAGAAACAGGGCTCACAGGGGATACAGGGACCGCTCCGGAGGTCCCTGGGTGCAAGCTCTCATCCGGGCATTATTGAGGACGGTGGCTTTTACTGTATCATAATCGGTTCCCATCTTACCACATAAAAACCCATCATCATCTTCAAATGTGTCTGACATTCATCTAGTTGGGCAGTGGTTTTCTGAAGCTGTCGCTTAGTTAAATCAAGTTCCTCTTTCAGCGACGGCTTTGTTTTCTGTGGGAAAACCTCTGTGATACGTGCCCGCGTAGAATGGCCGCGATAACGACCGGGGTGATCGCGCTTGCCCGTTGCAATGACAAGAATGTCATTCCTACCCTCTGCAACGGTCTCCCCTTGGGACTCGCGGGAACATAGATTTTCCTACACATTTTGCCAAATATAGTAAATGTAAATAGATCAATTAAATATAAATAAATACACATATACAGAGATTATTCATTTATGTATATAAATATTAAATATAAAATTGATAACCATAATTATAAAATATAAATACATACACATATATACAAATTAGTCATTTATCTACTTTACAGTGACAACTAGATAATAATAATTTCATATAAACATTTAATGACAACCAAATTATTAATTAGCATTTCATCATAGATATCTAGTAATAAATAATCAGTTATAATAAAAATTCTATACACATAGACTTTAAATATTAAAATAATTGAAACATAAGAAAATGTATGGTGCAAAACTTACAATTTCCTTCGCTACACGCTCAGCCTCTGGCGTGAAGTATTCCCCTTTTTTGTTCGTATGGGCATGTATCCAAAGGTCATGACGGCCTGGCCCTGAATAAGAATCCTCGCCTTCTTCTTCGGACTGACCCTCCTCTGAAGGCTTCTTTCCAGATGCACTGACCTCCTCGTCATGCAACTGCTGCTTCAGCAGTCGGTAGCCACCGCGAGATAAGTTATGGTAGAAAGCATTTAAATTGGCATTCTTTTGCGCTTTTCCTCGAATGGCCTAGAAAGAAATATAATGAAAAATTATTATCCCTAAACTGAGCAATTTCAAATATCCAAAAAGAAGAAGGAAATCAATTTTAAAAAAATATACCTGCCATTCTTCTGTCTCGCGGCTAGCCTTGAACTTAATCCATGTCTCCCTAGGGATAAATTTATATTCCAAACATGGGTCCCTACCCTTCATGGGACCATGTACATATTTCCCTAGATAGGATTTGAAATCTTTCCACCGTTTACCGGCATAACTAATCCACTTATCTTCGAGTTCTTCGGTGGACTCGAAAACAAATAATGCCTACAGTGAAAATTAGGAGTAAAATTTAGTGAGGAATTTGAGTAAAATTGTATGGAAGAATTAAGAATCAAATAATGCATTATAATTAAAGAAAATACCCGTATTTCCATCCAAACTCTCTTCTTGAGCTCCGCGGGAACTTTCGGCCATGATTCATATTCCACTAAGTCCACTTTGCTCCGGGCCGTATATGACACAAAGGTAATCCACTGTACATGATATACTCTAGGCTCGAGCCCGGAATCGAAAGAAATGTCAAGAGTTTCCCCATTCTTTCGCATTTCCAATAGGTCATTGCAATTTGTGGGCCCTCTAACTCTACTAGATTTAGTAGAAGAACCATCTCCATGCTCCGTATTGCTTTTTCTTTTTCGGGCCATTGAAAGTACCTTAAACTTCATTTACATAGAAAGAGAATTCAATATAACATATATGCAATGACAACAAATTAAAAGCTTTAATGTCAAATACAAGAATGCTTGTAATGTTGAAAAAAAAGTGGTACATTC
This sequence comes from Leptodermis oblonga, assembly GCA_016801395.1. NCBI lineage: Eukaryota > Viridiplantae > Streptophyta > Magnoliopsida > Gentianales > Rubiaceae > Leptodermis > Leptodermis oblonga. The sequence continues at coordinate 7,181,777 of CM028754.1, read as the reverse complement.
GCAAAATTCGCTCCTAGAAATACACAATTACCATTAACCAAATTAAACCAAATGAGGGCCAAAAAAAAGTCCGTTTATAAAGGGGACCATTGATAAAGTAATTCACATTTCACAACCAACAACTAATGTGGAAAAAAGGCAATGTACATTCGCAAAATTCACTCCTAAAATCCACAATTACCATTATCCAAATTAAACCAAATGAGGGCCAAAAAAAGTGGACTTCTCAAGGGTACCATTGATAAAGTACTTCACATTTCACAACCAACAACTAATGAGAACATTCATTCATTTCTACTAAAGGCATAACATTTCACAAAGTGGAATCAACAACAAAGCATTTTCCTCATTATCACTAAAGGAGGAACACTAAATCGAATAAAAACCGAAATCAAACACCAATGTTCTAAAATTAATCAAGCAAAACCGAAATAATCATTTGAGTTTCTCATTTTCAAAAAAAAAACCCGAATTTCAAAGGGTACCTAATGGAACATTGATCAAACCCTAGGTTCTCAACTTATGTAGGACAAAACACTCCATTCAACAACCAAACCAAATGCTACAAACAATCAATAAATCCAAAAACTTTCCAAGCTTTCATCACAAGAGTTAAAACCGAAATCTACCATAAATATCAACCAACAAAATCCTAGTGCAATGGTAAGCATTTGCAAAATGTAAAGTTAAATAGACAAAAGTTTAAAATGAAAGCATAGAAGGTGGAACCTTTTGGATGAACTCAAAAAAATCCAAGCTTTAAGTTTATATGGGAGGGTGGAAATGGAGAGCCGACCGATGAAAAACTTGGGAAGCCGAACAATCGGTGATTGATTGGGCAACGGACGGAGGATCGGAAGGTGGAGGAGGTCGCCGGCGATGGGAGAAGCGGCGAAGAAGACGAACGGCCGCGGGAAGAAGATTCGGGAAACAGGGGAAGTGAAGGGAAAATAAGGAGAAGAAAGGAGAGAATGAGAGGAAGAGAATGGAGGAAATGAAAGGTAAAATTTGAATTATAATTAATAACCGGCTCGGTTCAACGGCGGTTCAACCGCGAACCGCAGTTGAAAGTACACTTTCAACTGCGGTTCAACCTCGAACCGCCGTTGAAAGTATACTTTCAACTGCGGTTCGAGGTTGAACCGCCGTTGAAAGTATACTTTCAACGGCGGTTCGCGGTTGAACCGCAGTTGAAAGTACATTTTCAACTGCGGTTGAACCATGAACCGTGAACCGCAGTTGAAGGTGCACTTTCAACTGCGGTTCAATGTTGAACCGCCGTTGAAAGTGTACCTTCAACTGCGGTTCGAGATTGAACCGCGGTTGAAAGTCCGCACTTTTCTCGGTTTAAGTAGAAAAAATTGGAGCCAATTCCCGCGCGGTCATATTTTAATATTAAATTTTTTTATTTTCCATTTTCAAAAAACTATTCCCACAATTTGGTAAATATAATAATACATACCCATATATTGTATATTTATTAATTATGTACACAATCTCGACTTTTATTAACCATTTCATAATTAAATTTCAAATTTTAAATTGAACCACATATTTGCATTTAAATTTCCCGCGCGTGCTAATACACGTACAATAATTATTCTTCAAACATAAAAATTAATAATTTCGTAACTTTAATACATGTAAGAGCCAAGAAAGTAATAAGCTTCATTATGTTCCCTAAAATTCCTACTTTTTCGACTTGGCGAACGGGATAAAAAAATCAAATCCAGAAATGCATTAGGTACGTATAGTAATATAAAAATTAATTAATAAAATTTAAGTGGCCGAAAATTTTTTTTTGCTGATGTCATTAGGACTTTATGAGCATTATTTGAAATTAGCTAGAAGTTTGACTTTTAGACTTTTAAATACTTAGAAGATGAAAATTGGTCAAATAAAATTAGAATGATATTTTAAATATACTAAGACCAATTTTGAAGTTAAAATACTCAAGAAAAGATGAGTTAGGCAAAATAGAGAAAAATTTGAGAAAATTTGAAATTTGCATTTGATTGATGAGTCTTTGAGTGATATAATCCTAGAATGCCATGTTTTAGAGTTAAAATGATGCATTAGGATCTATGTCATGTTTGGTATCTTGAAATTCTTGCACATGTTAAAACGGTTGAAAATTTTCATTTCAAGATAGCAAGAATTAAGCATGTTTGCATTACATAAAAATGGTTGACCAAGTGGTTGACTTTTTAAATATACATGCTTTAGCTTATTTGAGAGTTTAAGAATTAACTTATTGATAATTTGAAGTTGCTCACATGAGAAAATTAAGGATATATGCTTCAAAATGGCAAGCTTCAATTGAAAAAACTTGACCAAGTAGTTGACTTTGAAAATATGAATGCTTTGGATTGTTTGAATCTTTATGCATAACTACTTGAGCCTTTGAAGGTGCTTGGATGATATATAAAATGCTTGATAGAAACTTGAATTTAGCAACTTTCAAAATTCAAAGCTTAATATAATTAAGCTTGAAAAACGTTGACCTATAGGTTGACTTTGCACATATGCATGATTTGAAATGTTTCATTCCTTTGAATGTCAAAGCGAAAATCCAGGAAAAGGGTGGCGCTTCACTATATATCTATTTCCATCTTAAGAGTCACCGCGGGTAATTTATGAAAATCGGGAAAAAAAACTTAATAGATAGTAGGGTTTAGGGTTTAGGGTTTAGAAAATGATATGAAAATAGAAAATTCATGAGTAGCGCGGGAATTGGCTCCAAAAACTAAGTTTCTACGGCGGTTCAACTGAGAACCCGCCGTAGAAAGTATTTTCTACGGCGGTTCATGTTTGAACCGCCGTAGAAAGTTTGATTTCTACGGCAGTTCACAGTTGAACCGCCGTAGAAAAGCAGTTTTTGGAGCCAATTCCCGCGCTACGTACGTACGCATGGATTTTCTAATTTTTTGTACCAAATTCAAAATCATTATATATAATATATATATATAAGAATTAATTATAAAGTTTCTTAAAGTATTCAATTATTCAGATGAAAATATTTTATTTATGTAGTGGAAATTTACAAGATATCGAGAGCATATAGGATCGAGAGAGTTGGATATATATGATTGCATCAAGAGGGGAAAGGAGAAAAGCAAAGATGTATATATATATATTTGTAAATTTGTGAGATTAGTTTATTATTATACTTAAAAATTTGTGAGATTAGTTATTTGAAAAATGGAAAAAACAAATTAATATTGAAAAAAAGAATCCACCGCGGTTCACTCGTGAACCGCCGTTGAAGTACCACTTTCAACGGCGGTTCAACTTTAAACCGCCGTTGAAGTACCACTTTCAACGGCGGGTCAACGTTGAACCGCGGTTGAAGTACAACTTTCAACGGCGGTTGAACGTTGAACCGCCGTTGAATAGATGACCCGGTTAATTAAAGTTCGAAATTTTTGAACTTTCTTTTCCTCCCTCATTCTCTTCCTCTCCTCCCATTTTTTCCCCTGCATTTCCCCTGTTTCCCTAACCAGCTGACAAGTAATTTATAAAGATTTAAATATAAAATAAAAACAAAATGAACTGCGTATAGATTTCCCTGGAAATTTTACCAAAGTACTACTCCTTGGAAGAAAATAATAATAATAATACAAGAAACATTTATTCATAAATGAAAAACAAGGAAATCTATTTTCCGGAAAATTTGACAAAGTCTCCCCTATAAATGTAACGTACTCCCTGTAAATTCGATGCACATATACTTCAATACTTCACTAAAATTCCAACTATTTCGAATAATACGGAATTCAGTTTCAAATCACTTCAGACAGAATCTCCTCTGCTTGTTTTTTACCAAAACACAAGTGCAATTTAAGATCAGCACATAAGTTTCACACAATTTCAAAAAATAACATATTCATTTATAAACAGTTCCGCATATGAAGCCCCTGGAAATTTTGTCCCTTGATTGCGCGGCTTCATCCGAGGTGTGACCTGTTTCAATCCCACAGTACGAAGGATAAAAATAAATGTTGTTAAAAATTTATTGAATCCTCTCTTCATTAAAATCAAAGAAACATATACAAATACACAAACACACATACACACCCACGGGAATTGAAGTTTAATAAAAACAACAATATACCTGAAAATGATTCTTAACTTATTCTCTTTCTCTTAAGGGACACTTGATCCTCGAACCATAATCCTTCGCTGTGGTCATCACGAAGTATGTATTTATCAAGTTCCCTATCTTCCTCATCTGCTCTCGGTTCAGGTAACCCACTAGAGAAAGGGCCAGCCTCATGAAGCCCTTCTTCTGTATCTATCCCTTCCACACCGTGATGTTGTTTACCATGAAGAACAACAGACCAATGTTCGTCGCAAGGATCGGCGATATAAAAAACTTGTTTCGCCTGCGATGCAAGTATAAATGGTTCCCCCTTGAAACCCTCCCGATTGAGGTTGACCAAGGTAAAACCCAATGGATCATCAGTTCGAACCCCACTATTGTTATCAACCCATTTGCAGCGAAATACAACTACTTTGAAACAAACATAGTCAATCTCCCAAATATCTTCGATCACCCCGTAATAAGCCATGCTTGCATACAATGGATTTTTATCCTTCCTGCTAGAAACATGTAAAGCCTCTGAGATTAATGTAACACCACTGTTTTGTGCCGTACTCTTCTCATCTTGTCTCTTAGTAGCAAATGAATATCCATTTATGTCATAGCATGAAAATGCTCGTACCGCAGGGCTGGGCCTAAATGCCAACCATTTCAATGTCTCCGAAACGTCTTTGCCCAGGACAGCATTACCAAACCAATAGACAAATGTCCGAATATGTTCATTGAGCACACGTTGATCCGTCCAAGCAGGATAAGATGTTCTTATTGACTGTATGTGGTCTGTCACATAGGGCGCAACTTCTTCAGAATTGCGCAGAATGTAGAGATGCGCCTTCATTAATTCAACATTAGACGGCAAAAAATTTTTTCCTCCCCTTCTGCCCATACCTGTAATCCTCCCATCGTGCCGATTCTTAGATATTCCAATGGATGCGGTCCCGGCCAAGTACTCAGTGCAAAACTCAATTACCTCCTCAGCTATATAACCTTCAACAATACTAGCATCAGGACGACAACGATTCTTCACATACCCCTTATATACTTTCATATATCGCTCGAATGGGTACATCCATCGCAAATGAACAGGCCCGCAGATTTTTATCTCTCTGACCAAATGAATCACCAAATGCACCATAATATCAAAGAAGGCGGGTGGAAAATACATTTCTAATTGACAGAGGACAACAGTTATTTCATCTTGTAGCTGATCAAGTCTTTCGCGCGCGATAACCTTGCTACATATAGCATTGAAGAAGAAACAAAGTCTTGTTATACTGGACTTAACATGCTTGGGCAATATCGATCGAATAGCTACAGGCAACAATTGCTGCATTAAGGCATGGCAATCATGAGACTTCAAACCAACCAGTTTTAAATCTTTCAAGGAAACAAGTCTGCTTACATTTGAAGAATATCCAGATGGAACTTTGATGCTACGCAAACTTGAACACAGTTGTTTTTTCTCCTTTCTGGACAAAGTGTGACAGGCAGGGGGTAGATATGTGCGTTGTCCTCGAGCTACCGGTGCTAAATTTGCTCTTATGTTCATATCAACCATATCAAGTCTCGCGTTATAACCATCCTTAGTTTTACCAGGGATGTTCAAGAGCGTACCTAAGAGGCTTTCGCAAATATTTTTCTCAATATGCATAACATCGAGACAATGTCTGACATCCAAGTTCTCCCAGTATGGAAGTTCAAAAAATATGGATTTTTTCTTCCAACAACCTGTATCATTGTTGCTGGACTCCGAAGTTTTACCAAACTCAACATTAATGTCCGTCACACGAGCTTTCACCTCTGGCCCGCTCAAGGGTTCTGGAGCTTTTCTGAACTCTTGGAATCCATTGAATGCTCTTTTCATACGGCGATACGGATGAGTCTCGGGAAGAAATCTGCGATGCCCAAGGTATACTGTCTTCCTCCCATGTGCAAGCTGACAAAAATCTGTACTCTCCTCACATATTGGACATGCTTTATGCCCTTTAACAGAGTACCCAGACAAGTTTCCATAAGCAGGAAAATCATTAATGGTACAGAACAACATGGCACGTAATGTGAACATTTCTTCACGGTAGGCATCAAACACAGGTGCGCCTTCATCCCATAACTTTTTCAAGTCTTCAATAAGAGGAGCAAGATACACATCGATGTCATTTCCTGGTTGCCGTGGGCCTGAAATCATTAGAGACATAAGTATGTACTTGCTCTTCATACACAAGTAAGGCGGCAAATTGTAAATAACCAGCATCACCGGCCATGAGCTATGTGTGCTACTCAGACTGCCAAACGGGTTCATTCCATCAGTACACAGACCAAGCCTCAAATTTCTTGCTTCTCCCCCGAAAGAAAGGATACATTGAATCAATCTTTTTCCACTGATCTGAGTCTGATGTATGCATTATCACCTTGTCATCATCACTGGGAATACACCGATCTGAATGCCATGTCAATAGTTGTGCATTTTTTTCATTAGCGAACAACCGTTTAAATCTCGGTATTATAGGAAGATACCACAGAATCTTAGCCGGCGACCCCTTCTTTTGCGCATCAGAACTGTCTTCAACAGCATCACACAGCTGCTTGTTTTTGTATCGGGGAGTGTTACACTTAGGACATCGCAATAAATCCTTATACTCATTCCTGTAGAGGACGCAATCATTTGGGCAAGCGTGGATCTTCTTATACTCCATACCCATTGGACACAACATTTTTTTCGCCTCGTAAATTCGATCTGGAAGTTCATTATCTTCTGGGAGCATATCTTTCAATACCCTCAATAAGGCTGTAAAACTAGTATCTGACCACCCATTTGCCGCTTTCAAACTAAACAACTTCAAAACACTAGACAATCGTGTATATTTACTGCAACCCTTGTATAGAGGCTTCTCATTGTCACCCAAAATCGAAGCAAGAACTTTCGGTTTTCAGCAAAATCCTCGGCCACATCCTCAATCATGGCATCTAATCGATCTCTAGTAATCGCATCATCTCCTTTTGCATGAGATTTTCTTTGCTCAGGTAAACCATCAATACTTTCACCATGCCAAATCCACAGTTTATAAGAAGATCAAACCCGTGCCGATATAAATGGAATCTTATTGTATCTGAGTTATCAAACCGCGCCCCATTTTTACAAGATTTGCACGGACAATGAACGTACTTTGTATTCTTATAAGCGAATTGAATGAAATTCTCAACTTCTCTCGCATAAGAATCGGAGGTCCGATCACCACAGAACAAGATATTTCGATCCATGTGTAACTAAGACCTTGAAATAATTAAAAATACCAAATAATAATTCAACAAACAATGTACAAAGTATCAAGTTGCATGCTTGTCTTAGCACATGTCATAATACTTATGTTAGTCATATATGTGCAAACTACTATAATATCTCAATGAAAAAATAATGCAATGACAACACATGCGCAATAGACATAATCGAATGAAGAAGAAACTCTAAGTTTTTCATTCATGCATTTCGTCAAACACATAAAATGCATAAAAAATAATACACACTCTAAGTAGTGCTAATTATATGAACATCATCCATTAAAAATCAAACACTATAAATCAAATTACATCACCGAAAACTACATAGTATAACTAATAGGGTTCCACACACTACTAAGGTTCGCCACATACATGGAATATATGCAACTTTAATTTTCAGGCATTCAGCTACCATAAATAAAAATAAATGCTATAGGATGACATATCTAAAGTACAAAATTTTACAAGTTTCTAACCTTTAGGTGGTAAATTTTAGCTCCAAATGACGATTCCTTAGGTTCAAAGTGCAAAACCGTAGTAGAAATTTGGAGACAGACACTCTCGGGCGCGATATGGGAATACACGGTGTTATTTAGGTTTTAATATATATATATATATACGTCAATACTACGGCGGTTTAAAAATTACCCGCCGTAGAAAGGGAACTTTCCACGGCGGTTGGAGGGAAACCGCCGTGGCCTTTCTACGGCGGTTTGTCCCAACCGCCGTAGAAAGTCCGTTTCTACGGCGGTTCATTTTTAAACCGCCGTAGAAAGTCCGGTTCTACGGCGATTCATTTTTAGACCGCCGTAGAAAGTCCGCATTCCTTTTATTACTGCGGTTTTCTATTTTCCACCGTTAATTCGCAGCCGTTAAAGCTTCGTTTTGTAGTAGTGAAGGGAATTGAGAGTTCATTGAAAATTTTCAATATCAGTTTTAGACGTATTTAGTGTAATTCTTAGAAACTTTAAGATTTAAAAATAAAAAGAGTAAAATATTTTTTTAATTGAGAGGCGGTTAACAAGGATTAAAGAGGGAAAAAAAAAAAAAACTTGGCCAACTCATGTATTCAATTGTCCGATCGCTATGATTAATTTTTTTTTGAATTTGGGCTCATTGAGCCCATCCTATTACATTTTTTTTCTTCTTATCCCAGATAGATTTCGAACCCATGACACGTTGGAAACCAACCTGTGATATTAGGCTATGGCTTCGAACTCGATCACCGTGAATTGGAACTGCACATAAGCGGACTGAATAATAATAAAAGAGAAATATTTAAAAAATGCAATAAAAGAAAAGTGAAATATTTTTTGGACCGGTTCGGTCTAGGTCTGAAGCATATTCTCGCAGGACTCATAGAATCCCATCTACATTGACGGTTCCACACTCACAGATAGAGTGCAATGATACCTCTAAAGATGACGACTAGGAGACTGAATATGGCCCATGGAAGAAGAGGGGTCAGTCCATAGAGGACAAAGATCAATATATTCTAGCCGGAAGGATAATCGAGCTGAGACTTACAACAATTATGCCTATCGAAAACAAGTACGAGTAGATTACAAAAATTTAACTTGACCGACATAAACTATGGATGGTCTTTAGCCAATGTCTTAAACCCCTTTATTTATTTTTATATTTATTTTTACATTTAATAAAATAGTCAACATAGTACGATCACTGGAACAGACATGGTAGGAGAAATTATTGTACGCAACGGATATTGAAATTCCAATTATCAATAGCAACCTAAGAGGGGAGGGGGTGAATTAGGTTATTGACCCTTTAAAAATAATTTTCTACAAAGAAGAGTAACTTTGAAAAACCTTTTTCAAAGACAAGTGTAAAATCAATTTTATAATGTGAGGTGTGTGAATTATGGTTTGCAAAACATGAAAGCAAATAAATAAACAAAGTAAAGACACACCAAAATTATAGTGGTTCGGATTCCCCTTGAATCCTAGTTCACTTCTCCAAGTTCTACAACTTGGTTTATACTCTAAGACACACTTAAAGGAGTGTTTCAATCCCTTACAATTGCTCAAGACTAAGCTCTCAATCTCAAGACTTTCCAATTGCCTAATCTAGCTCTAGACTAGGACTTTTGCTCAATCAAACTCTTGATCAAGACTTCTTCCCGTTGCCTAACCTAACTCTAGACTAGGACTTTTGCACAATCAACCTCTTGATCAAGAATTTCTCCCCAATGCCTAATTTAACTCTAAACTAGGACTTCTACCCCTTTGCATAATCCAACCTCTTGGATAGGACTTTTACAATTGCCTCACCAAACTCTTGATAAGGACTCTCCTTCTTTTCTTGCTTCCCCTTACTTCATGCCTAACTCTCAAACAAGAGTTGGACTTTGCCTCACTTACAAAATTCCTACAACACTTAGTGTTTAGGACTTCCCTCAATGTGTTTACAAAGTAGGAAAATAATGCTATGAAAAATAGCTAACAATTACAATGAACTTTTTCTATTCTACCCTAACTTTGAAATAATTTGCTAAAACTTTGAATTGATCTTTTGAGAGCTTTTTGAACACTTGAAAATGTTGTAAATCAGATGGGAAGAGTCCTACTTGATGTTCTTTAAGTGGGAGTATTTATAGAAGAAGAGAGCCCATGAAATGGTTGAAAAAAGGGTCAAAAATTGGACTTCCCGAAGCTCCAGCGACAGGTCCCAGTGACAGTCACGACAGTCACAGAAAAGCGTCGTATGCACGCTGGCTGTTAGCCTGGAGCACTGCTAGCGACAGTTTCTGCTGTCGCATTAATAAAAGCGTCGCATGCGCGCAGGTGGCTGTCAGTCTGGAGTAGGGGTGGGCATGGTTTGGGCCAATTCGAAATTCGAACCGAATTCGAATTTACCGAATTCGAAAAAACCTAATTCGAATTCTGAATTCGAATTAGGTTTGGTTTGAAACCGAATTCGAATTATGAAATTGGTTTTCGAATTGGTTTTCGAATTGGGTATTCAAACCAAATACCAAACCGAATTCGAATTAGTTTTATTATTAATATTTATTAGTTTTTTTTCCACCTAAAGGCTTTATTAATATTTTAAATTGATAAAGATGTCATAAAGTTAAAAGCTAATATTTTAAATTGATAAAGATGTCATAAAGTTAAAGGCTAAAGCTTACCTAATGAGTAAAACTAAAACCTAATCTCTAAAGTATTATCACACAACCGCCGCCTCCCCGAGTTCAGTTCCCTCCCACCTCTCCTCCCTCTCCGTTTTTCTTTATATTCTTGTCCTCCTCCATTTGTGCAGTTCGCCGAGGAAGATAATCCAGCAGACAAACATCACCGATTCCGACGACATGCTGCAATTTCCGTTCTCTCACCGTCGTACGTTCACGTTTGCTCTAGATCGGATCTTCTCGCCGCCGCGATCCCCTGCTCCTTCCACCGGTGCCGTCTTTGCGGAAGGTTTTGCGCTTCAATTCTGCAATGGATTGCAGAACTCAAAGTATACTTCTCCTCCTTGCTTTGCTTTCTACATGACATCGATTTTTCACGGTTCTCCTGGTGTTGTTTCTTAATTCTTACTTTTATTTTCTTTATATTAATATCAGGTGCGATATTAATATCAGGTGCGGATACAGTTGGGCCAAGGATCAGCTGCATTGGTTACCAAAACTATGCTTACAGGATGATTTTAAGGCTTATAGGATGCATGTGATTGAGAGGGTGAACTTAGATTTATTTTTCTAGAAGAGTTTGCTGCTGGATTTATTTGTTCAAACTAGTTACTAGATTGTAAAATTTTGATTATGGAATTAATTTTGTGAATTTGGTTTCCATGGTTTAAAACCGAATTCGAACCGAATTCGAATTACAAATTCGAATTGGTTTCTTCAGTTTAAAATCGAATTAGGTTTGGTTTTCGAATTGGCCAAAAAAAATTTAAAATTCGAGGAAACCAATTCGAGGAAACCACAATTCGAGGAAACCAATTCGTGCCCACCCCTACTCTGGAGCACGCTTAGCGACAGTTTCTGCTGTCGCCTTGATAAAAGTGTCGCATGCGGGTCTGTCAGCCAGTTGTCGGCCCGATTTGTCATCTTGCTTCGTTTGCTTGCCGTTTCTTCGTTTTAACTCTGTTTTCTTCGCCGTTTTTTCGCTCTGGGTTTCCTACTCCAGTTCCCTACTCCTCCAATAAAATCATGCCACCTGGATAACTTTAGCACTATAACAACTAACCACTAACCATCGTTAACCCACGGTGATAGTTAGCGTTAAGCTCCCATTAGCAGAAAAAATTCGCCGGCAAACTTCAGAAAGATTTCTACCATAATTCTTAAACCCTAATTGCAGAAGATCGTCAATCCATCTCTTCTCCCCTAATCCCCAATTCGTTAGAATGTAAACAAAGTTGCAGACGCCGCAAAAGCAGTGCTCCAACAGTTCCCCTGCACCCTTGTGGTGCTCTGGCGGAAACTCGTACTCTTGCAGTGCTAATATCAATTTGAGATTTAAAAGCAAATCAGCCTTTTGAGAAAATGCAAAAGATTATGTCACCGAAAAGGATTGTGGCTGACCATGTTTATCAATCAAGGGATCAAATCCTTTTTGTTCTTGCGCAAACAAAGAAACAATGATCAACCATAATAGATATTGGAGTAGGAGAAAAAGACGAGCAGAAGAAGCTACTGAATCATCTCAGGAAAGGAAACATGATTCACCGGAAGTAGAGTTTGTTGACGGGCCCAATCGCACTCTTGGGCGGAATCGTCGGCACGGTCATCGTCGCTCACTTCCTATTCGTCGAAAACGACCGGTTCTTTAAAACAGATCCAAGGAAACAAGAAACCTCACCTTCTTCATCCAAAGGGCCGATGGGGGAATAGATGCACCATAACAAATACTGTACAATGCACCGAAAGAATGATAATTTTTTTCTTATGCTCATCGTAGAATACACCGGAATCGGAATAGAAATTGAAGTCCATGTATATCTGCACAGATTTTGGGCTTATGCAGAACAGACAAGTTGGAAAAGTCCAAAAATTGAAAGAAATTCTGACAAAATAATTATACTTCGTTGAAGTGATTGCTTATGTTAAGAGTTTTAAAACATGATTATGCTCTGTTCTCATCTTCCCATCTATTTGAATATTTACCTGAGGCATTAAAATTATCCGTTGCCATGGAGTGTAGGGGAATTGTTGGAGCACTGTTTCTGCAGCGGCTGCGACTTCTGCAGTTTTGTTTACAGTTAACGAATTGGGGATTAGGGGAGAAGAGATGGATTGACGATCTTCTGCAATTATGGGTTTAAGAATTGTGAGAGAAAATCTTTGAATTGTGGTAGAAATCTTTCTGAAGTTTGCCGGCAAATTTTTTTTGGCTAATGGGAGCTTAACGCTAACTATCACCATGGGTTAGCGATGGTTAGTGGTTAGTTGTTATGGTGCTAAAGTTATCCAGGTGGCATGATTTTATTGGAGGAGTAGGGATGGGAGTAGGGAACGGGAGTAGGAAACCCAGAGTGCCATTTTTTGTGTTGCTTCACCTGTGAACTTTTCTCTTCATTTTTGAGTGAGAAACACCATGGGTCCCACCTATAAAACATGCTTAGGACGTTTTTCTTCTTTCTTCATTTTCTTGTCGTTTCTTCGTTTTAGCTCATTTTTCATTGCCCTTTTTTGCGTCGGTTCTTCCATGTCTTGGATCTCTTCTGAAGTTTGATACGTTCCCTTCTTGATCGGCCGGTAGGCCTCATGACGCCGGAATCGGCTCCGAGAATTGGTGGGATGGCCGGCAATTACTTGGAGGTCGATATAGATATTGAAGAGATACTTTGGGTAATTAACATGTTGGGTAACTACGTCTGAATTACAGTCTAAAACCTTGGAGAAATCATCAGTAGTATTTTGATTTGTGCCAAATCTTCATTCGTACATGAACTAAAACATTAGTTTCATTTTTCATTCGTCTTTCTTGAGATTCCAAATAATCTATTGTTGAGAACTTTGACAAGACTATTGCAGGAAGAAATCAAATACTTAAAGAAATTATAAAAAAATGAACATAATGAAGAAGATGATTGCAAACTATATCAATCTGATGAGGAGGTTTTTTTCCCTCTAATTCTGCTGCTATACAAAAACTTCCGCCATTAATCGCTAGCAAGATGATTCCTAAGTCCAGAATTAGGAAAAGAGAAAATGTTCTGCGATAATTGATAGTAATCATATGCTGAATTTTAGGATCTGAATTAGTAATTATCATTAATTAGTTATCTTATGTGGAATGTTTGCTGATTTGTAAAATTTTTACTGAATGATTGTACCACATCATACATATGATGTATATACATCCGTTGTATACAATAATTTCTCCATGATAGCTTCCAAAAAAGGAATCAAACAGATGGACGATACTCTAAGGGCGAAGCCGAAGGGCGCTTCCCAGAACTTGGTGTTTTTTATGTTTGGTGAGAGAATCATATGCGTACGATGTCGATTGTTATTAGAATCTTTTTTTATTTTAATAAAAAAAGTCAATTTTCAAATTTTTTTATTTCGTTTACCCTTACTAATATAATTATGTGTAGTTCACAATTATTTAATATTTAATAAGTAAGATATAAATGAGATAGAGTGTGTCAAATTATCTTAACATTAACAATTATACGTTGATAAAACTGGATCGTTCTAATAAAATAGAAAAGTAGATAAAGCAAACCTAACCTTTGCAATTTGCCAATTGTTTACGATTAAACTTTGCCGCTCAAAGATCCACACGAAAGAGCCCATGAAATCATCCTACGATGACATCACCAATATTCACGATGAGTCGATGACAAGTAATGATTATCAATCAATTTTGAAATATACCGATGAGGACAAATTTTATTTATGTATTAAAATGATAAAATTCAATTACGTGCCATCGGGAAAATAAATACAAAAGAGAGTACATCGTACGGTCTAACATGCAATATTTAAACACTTAAATTTAATATATACACTTTCTTTCAATATTTGTTTTAGCATAATTGCAATTAATACATCAACCAACACCTAAATTCGATGTTGCAAGTTGCATTGACTAAATTTGATACACGTATTTTCAGTATTTATTGTTTTAACAAAAATTCGATATTTCATAAGATAAATTCAATATTTCAACTCTTAAAAACATTGTGCTTATTTTGAAAATATGCAATACTTGTAGTTTTAACATACTCGTATACTGCAGAGGCTAAATTCAATACCACTTACAAAATTAAAAATGGTACATGTGTTTTGATAACACAGTAACACACGATACTTGATTTACCATATACGCCTTCATAGGTTATATTCAATTTCTAACACTTAAAAACGGCACATGTATTTCCACTTGTGTGTCTTTCCTTTTTTTTCGAGAATCTTCTAGAGTCTTCTTAAATTTTCTAAAATCTTTTGAAACATTACCATTGGTACTGTTCGCAACTATCGATTTTATTTCGATCAAGTATCAGTTTTAAAAAATGCACGTACTGTTCACATGGACAATATCGGTAAGAGAGCAACTTGTCACTTTCGCTGAAACTGGAAGAAATTTCCAGTCAATTCATATATATATATATATATATATATATATTTCGTAAGAGTAATGATATACATCTCAATTAATTTTCACAACTTTTTTATAACAAGTGAGATGTCATACATATATTGGCTACACTTTTATAAAATAATTATTAATACTACATTATTTACCAATGGATGCATGACACCTCACTTGATATAAAAAAGTTGTGAGGAAAAGTTGCGATGTGTATCATTACTCTTTCCGTAATTAACCACTGAAATTGCATTATTAAACTACTTGACTTATCTGATAAACTTTATATATTACCATTTTAACTTTGCAACTTCTAAATTAAATTTCGACTTTAGGATGTCAAGATTGCAAGTTAATTATTACTTATTTCCCAAACCTGGCCGGCTCCATTTATTTGAAGTCAAACAAATCTTCTTAATTTTGGCTCATATGTCATTTATAAAATGTTTTATCTTAATTTCAGATTCTTTTCAACATCCAAATATTTAAAGTTGACTAGTAATAAAATAAATATTATTTTAATTGGATTAGGTGACAATAAATTAATTTTAATAAAATAGAAAAAGCAAACCTAACCTTTGACAATTTGCAAAGTTTCTTAAAATTCAACTGCCGCTCAAAAACCCACACGAGAGAGCATGAAATCATCACCAATATTAATTGATGATTTATGAAATATATCTACATACAGGCTGAGGACGAATCTTATTTATGTATTAAAATGATAAAACTAATTACGTATACGTACTAGCAGGAGAATAAATACAAAAGAGAATCTCTCATCCGACCTCTAAAGGGGTTCAGGATCATCTGTTACACTTTTCTGTTACATTTTTCTGTTACACATTATAATAACTCATCGTAAATATTATTTTTTATTCTAATTTTTTTCACCAGAGATTAAACACTTTCAAATATACAACATGGATTCTAGCAATCCAATGTAGTTCGACTCTCATGTCGATCCGAATGAATTATATCCTTTCCAAGAGGTAAATCTTTGCCTTCGAGGAAAGAGGGTAGCAAGTTACGTACAAATTCTGTCTCGGTAGGACATGTATGTCTATTACTATGAAATTCATAAATGAAGTAATTACTGATGGGATTACCATTATCCTTTTTGGAGTGATGAATCTTGTATGTGTTCCTAAGAAAAGGAAAAAGGAATTGGTCCATTTTTTAGAGCCTCAAAGGGGCCTGGAAACACATAAGAACTCTTGAATGGAAATGGAATGGAAAAGAGATGTAACTCCAATTCCTTCGGAATCAGTAGTCAACCCTATTTCCGACTGGGGCAGTTGACAATTGAATCCGGTTTGACCATTTTTTTCATATCCTATCTGTAATAGTGCGAAAAGAAGGTCTAGCTCCAGGTTGTTCAAAATTAGTGGCATTGAGTTTCTCGACCCTTAGACTTAGGATTAGTCAGTGCTATTAATTTCTCTTTGCGAGCAGGGAAACAGATATAACTCATCGATAGAGTGTCACCTCGACGTGGTGGAAGTCATCAGTTCGAGCCTGATTATCCCTAAACCCAATGTGAGTTTTTCTATTTAGCCTTCCCCCCCCCCCCCCCCCCCCCTCCCCGGGCAGTGATTCAATAAAAATGGATAAGAGGCTTGTGGGATTGACGTGAAGGAGCAGGGATGGCTATATTTCTGGAGCAAACACCGAGCGAATATGAAGCGCATGGATACAAGTTATTGGAATGAAAGAAAATTCCGAATCTACTTTGTCTACGAACAAGGAAGCTATAAGTAGTGCAACTATGAATCTCATGGAGAGTTCGATCCTGGTTAAGGATGAACGCTGGCGGTATACTTAACACATGCAAGTCGGAAGGAAGTGGTGTTTTCATTGGCATTATAATAAATTTTGGACTAACGGTTCACCCATTTTAGTGTAGGGTATATTTATTTTGATTTATTGAGACTAAAAAATCAAAATACCATAAATTATATTAAAATACAAAATTAATGTAAAAATAAAATAATTTATATTAAAATTAGGTAGAATGCCCATGAATATCATGGGTTAAAAAATTAAAATTAAAAATAATATTTACAATTAGTTATTAAAATATATAATAGAGAGTGTAACAGGAAAGTGTAACAAAAGATCTTGAGCCCTCTAAAGGTCTAACATGTAATGCAATATTTTAACAATTAAATTTTATAAACATATTTTTCTATCAAAACACGTATTTTCAAAATTTGTTTTAACATATAAAAACAGTATATTTTAGAGGATAAACTCAATATTTCAACACGTAAAAATGTACACGTAGTTTAGAGAATGAAACTTTATAAACACGTTTTTCTATCTGTACACGTGATACTTGTTATTTTAACATACTCATATATTGTAGAGGATAAATTCAATACCATCTAAAAAATGGTACGTGTGTTTTAGAAACACACTATACTTTGCTTAACATATACGTACACATTATTCATAGGTTAAATTCAATATTTCAACACTTAAAAATAGTATATCTCTTTTTAAAAATAAATAATACTTTTTGTTTTAACATAGATTACATTCAATATTTTAACACATAAAAATAGAATGCATGTTTTAAAAACATATTATATGTGTTGTTTTATCATAATCACAATATTTCAAAGGTAGTATTCTTTAGGGAAGAACACTCATCTATAGGAAAAGACCCCGGATCTCAAGGAAAGATCGCGGATCTTTTACAGCTTTGTACAAGTGGAGCTTGTTCAAGTCACTTCTGATTTTGCAGGTTTAACCTTATTTATGAATACCAATAAAAAAGAAAAGAAAATAAAAAAATTTTAAAAATAGTGTTCTTTACATGTTTTTTTGGTTCCTGTGTAAAAGATAGTGTTCTAAAATCTTTGGGAAAGACCTCGCATCTTTCGCCGCTTTGTACAAGTGGTGCTTCATTTTGGTCACTCCTAATTTTGCAGGTTTGGCCCAATTTTAGAATAGCACTAAAAAGAAAATTAAACAAAAATAAATAGAAGTGCTACTTTAAAATAGTAGTAGTTATACTCGAGTTCTTTGCATGAAGTAAAAATGAGTTGATTTTAACTGCTATTTCATTTACATTAAACTGATCATATATGAGTTTTTCGCATGATGTATGAGTTGATTTTAACAGCTACTTTGTCAACACTAAATTAAATCATGAGTTTTGCTCATAGTATATGAGTAAATTTTAATTATGTCAACATTAAACTGATACGCGAGTATACAAAAAAAAATAAATAAATGAAGATGCGCGTGGATGACGTGCAAAATCCCGTTACATATATAGATCCGCTTCATACAAGTTTTTGCGATATTTAATTAATTTGCTGACATTCCTTTTATTTAAAAGCATAAATGCGCAACATTATTATTCTTGTTGTTGTTTTTATACAGAAGTAGGCCGTATTTTATATTTTACAATCAATATTTATACCTTTAAAATTAAAATGTATTATTATTACTTTTTATAGGTTAAACCATTTCATTGGTCCCTTAACTTAAATTTTTGTCTTTATTTTGTTAACTTAAAATGTTTCATTTTTGTCATTGAACTTCAAAATTTGTTTAAAAATACTCTCGATCCCAAATTTTGACTGACCATATTTGAGCCATTTTCGTATAACACATGAGATCCACACAAATTAATAGGGGGAAATGAAAAATGAATATTTAATCACTTTATTTACTCCTTAATTTAGTCTAAACCAACTCACGTGTTAGCCGAAAATAGCATCGCGTATTGAATTTGGCCTCTGATGTAATTCAGTTGTTAATGAATTACAGTTATGAGTTTAGTTACTGACATATCGCGATTATGATTTTGACTTTTCAAGTATCGTGTATCAATGTTAGCTTATGATGTTTCACATATCGACTTTAGCCTATGATACTATATCAATTTTACCTCTAATGTATCGCAATTATGAGTGTTACTAATAAAGTTATTGTGTATGAAATTTAGTTTTTGATAAATAGAGTATTGAATTTAGCTTTTAGTATATCAAATTTTGTTTATAATGTATCACAGTTAGATTGAAGCAATACTCGACCTATATATATATAAAGAAAGAAAGAAATGAAAATCGAATCTAGTAGCTAAAACTATTGCATCGAACTGTTAGGCAGTCAATTAGTAGACTTCCCTCCTCCCCATAAGAGGACAACACTTGCGACAGATTGGTCAATTTAACAAATTTTCAAATACTTTTTATTTAAGAGCAGCAATCAATCAGTGTAGCCGCCTTTAAATAAGGTTTTCGGGGAAATTAGTAGAAAAAGTACGGGAAATTTTATATAGTCCCTTTGTTGGACCAATTCATTCATTGAATTTGGTTTATATAATTGAAAATGAAATTGAATAGTTAATTTATACAATGTAAAAATTAAATGCTGAATGATTCCTTTAAAAAGACCGAAAAAAGTACTAGGTCATGATAGGCTTAATCACTATTTATCCCCTGTATTATTAGTTTTTGACTATTTACCCTCTGTATTTTAAAACTAACTGTTTGCTCTCGTATTTTTAAAACTAACTATTTGCTCCTCTCTTACCACTCAAATCATAAAAATTCTTAAAATGACCAAAATACCCATATAAAATGCTGACATCATACTCTCAATTTTAAGTAAAAAATTTCAGTCAAATATATCCCCAAAATTAACTAGACAAAAATTCTGACAATTATTAAACTCGTCACTGCATTCTTTTTCCGATACCAACAAAAATTATAACCACAAACAATTAATCATACGTACCAGTACAAAATCATATGGACAAAATTGGAGATAATGGAGGGCCGAGAGAAACTGTCGGCTGGCGATAATGTTTTCTTTGGGAAAAATGTTCGGCTCCGGAGAAACGGCAGCAGCAACGGGTTCTTTGTGAGGACCGCGATTGGAGCGGGAAGAGTGCAGTGTCGGCGATAATAGAGTTCACAACTCAACTCCGGAGAAACGGCACCTGTTTGGAGTGAAAAAAGTGCATCAGCTATTGTGTATCAAAGAAACCTTCACCATTTTTTTTTTCTTTTTCTTCCTTAAGTAATATGCAATTAATGCTTAGTAATACATTAGTCTGAAATTTTTTACTTAAATTTGAGAGCATGATATTAGCATTCCAGATGGGTACTTCTGTCTGTTCAAAAAATTTTATAGTTTGACAAGTGAGAGTGGGCAAACAGTTAATTTTATAAACACGGGAGTAAACAGTATGTTTTAAAAATAGTGGGAGCAAATAAACTGAATAGTCAAAAACCAATAACAGATAGGTAAATAGTGAGTAAGCCTTGATGATGTCATACAAACTAAACCTACCGTAGCTAATTATTGAAAATATATAGGAAACCCACAAAAATGTTGCTGATAAAATAAAAGATGGCTCTACCCACTCCTTCTAAAGCCACCAAAATATCCATAATATATATACTTCCTCGATCTCTTTTCTCTGCTACCTGCACTGCAGCTGAATTCATCTTCAGTTTCATAAACACATACATTCGCAAGGCAACTTTGACACTAATGGCGAATAAGGTATGTATGTGTATATATATACATAAAAGTTTGGAAAAAAAAAAAAGAAGAAGGAATTATAATATACATTGAGACGTATTTGCAACAGGAAACCAAGATGGAGCTGGGGGTTGATCTTAAGTGCTCCTGCTGCTACAAGAAGATCAAGAAAATTGTTTGTAAACTTCCTGGTAATTAATTAATCATCCCGTGAAATTTTTCTATCCGTTCTACCTACTGCCTTTCATGTAATGTGACGTGTGAGTCACATCCTCTATTGTTGACTTTCTAACCGTATGGAAATGGGTCCATAATGGGATATATTTTAGTTACACTTTCTATTGTGAAAAAATAGATAAAATTAGTAGCAAGGACGGAACATCTGATCTCTACTTCCCCTACATGCATGCATTTATTTTGGGACCGCAGAAATTCGAGCCTACTCATTTGAGGAGCAGAAAAATGTGGTTAACATCACTGTGGTATGCTGCGACCCGGAGGAATTCCGTAAGAAATTATACTGCAAGGCCGGAAAGGTAATCACATATATTAAGGTAATCGTAAATCCGCCGAAGCCAACTGGCGAAAAACCACCACCAGCTCCCGCCATTCCAACAGTGTCGGTCTCAGTTGATTCGTCAATCGGAACCCCATTTGGGTTTTGCTGTCCCCAGTGTGGTTACCCTTGTGGCGGAGGCTCATGTAAGCACGGGTGCGGGACCCAACCACCACAGCCACCGCCGCCTCCTCCTCCGACATGCTTTGATAATTGGTGCAACTGCGGGAGAGGATGCCAACCGACGCCGTGTGGTGGCGGTGATTGGGGGATGGGATGCCCATCGCGTCCATGCTTTGGATGCGGCAATTGCGGCCCCAGACAGCAAAAACCACTCCTTGGTGGGTGCAACTGCGGGGATATGGGATGCCACCGCTGCGATTTCTTCATGAAGGAAACCAGTTACGGCTGCTCTGTTATGTGAAGTTTGGTTATTTATTTCCTTAATTGATGCAAGAGATTTAAAATTTCACAAAAACGTGTGAGAAAGAGAGGCTATGCATGCTTTAAGAATAATTGGATTTGGAAATCAAACAATGTTTGGTTGCCGATCTTAATGGCTTGTTACTATCGTGGAAGATGCAACTCTCCCTTGTTTTTGTGCTTGTAGAGTTGACGTGTAATTCTAAAATTGGTGAAATAAAGTTTTTTTTTTATTTTAAGGAAATGTACTAGAATTGGTACATGATTTTAAAACATCATCATTAATTGAATAAATTCTTAATCATTAATTTTAAGTACTGAATCATAGTTATCAAACGAATTAGGAATGGCCTTATTCCCTTTCTGGAGACACTAATGGCAATGGGCATTCATGGCCATTTCAAATGTCCAGCTTGTCCCACTACTGGAAAGAGGGGTCTTTTACGTCCAACCTTTTACGGCGACACGCAAACCTCATCGTAAATATTAATGGATGACAACTTGCCGTAAAATTCCCTTTTTAATTATGAAAAAACCCTAATCACATTGTAAAGACTCTAATCTGGATGTAATATTCGCTTTTTACGGTAAAACCCTAATCACGTCGTAGAGGCTCTAATCTGATGATAAAAATGAATTTCCTAAAAATGAATTTGGAAATAAAATCCTTACTAATATTTGATTGAATATTTTTTTCATTAATGTGAATTATTTTAATTCACGTACAGAAATTTCCTCCCTGTCCTCTCTCTCCTCCCCTTCACTCACACTGTTTCAGTCGTGTTCTCTCTCCTCCCTTTTACTCACTCTCCGCTACTGAAATTCTACTAAAAAATTCTCGCATTCCTACTCGTCGGAGCTGTGTCTCACCGGAGCCGGTATGGGTTGCCATGCTAGAAACTATTGACTTATAATTGTTTTGAGTGGTTTCTATTCCAATGGTGGCTTATAATTGTTAAATTTTTGTTTACCAAGCGAAAATTCTAGAGCGATAATTCATGTATACTTAGCTCTCCTGTCAAGTTTGTAGGGTGATTATTAGTTCGACATTACTTCTGATTTTATACATGTGATGTTGTTCTATTATATGTTTGGAAACCATTTTACTGTTTTGTAGTATGGACAATACCTAAATGTTGTCGTTCCATGAAGTTTCAATGTCTGATTTGGGTGGATTTTGGATTTTTTTTCCCTTAGAGTAAATACCTAACTTCTAGGATTGAATTTGGTTGGGTAACTCTGCGATCTCATTTTTGACAGTTTGTTTGTATTTATCGACTTTTTATTTTTGTTCTTCTGCAGAGGTTCTGTTGAATCCTCACAATTTCTGCTATTTTTTCGGGTAAGTGCACTTGATATTTGGTTTTATCTATGTGCTAATTGATGCTTTTGAAGGTGTAGTTGCATTTTAAGTGTTTGATTGTATGCCTAAATGCTAAAAAGAGTGTTTCATGTTTGTAGAATTAAATGCTATCACAAAGTTGATTTCTAATATTGCATTCTAAGTGTTTGATTGTAGGTTTAAGTGATTATTTAATAGTCGCAAGCAAGTGAGACATCATCTCTATCTTTTAAACTCCAATTTATATTAGTTATCATCTAAACCAATATTAAATTTTAAGCTCATTATATCTGCAAAAAAAACTATGAACCCTACAATATTAATGAAACTAAATTAGAGGGGAATCAATCTAGATCGAGCTAGCCTAAGCGTATTATGGAGATATGGGTGCACTTTTAGTTTGGAGGCACTTTCAGAATCTCTTTCAGTTTTAGCCACCTAAGTTTACATGGAAGGATTACCTGGGTCGTTGGTGGCATTCAGAGTTTGTAGCGAGAGAGCTTAGAGATGTTCTTGCTCTTATATATGTCTGTCTTAGTATGTTGGGAATTATGGAAGTCACCCAATATGTTCTTTTTTGAGGCAACACCACAGCAAGCAAGAGGGGTGATTCAGGTAGTACATAATTTATTGTCTGAATCGGAGGAGTCTCGGCCATTCCAGATTGTCAATAGCGAGGAGTTTGTTCAATTTTGAGCGGAATCTGTCGGCAGCTCCTGCCTCAGCCACCTCCTTCTTGGTTAGTGGTGCAGTGGCACAAACCAACAGCTTTTAAGTGTAACATTCATGGATCATCACTTGGCAATCCTGGCCCTCCTGGGCCAACGGGATGTGGTTTTCTATACCGGGACAGGGTAGGGGGTGTGAGACATTCTAAGTCAATTCTGCTTGGGCATGAGTCTAATATGCAGGCTGAATTACAAGGATTGCTCCATGCAATCCTCTTTGTGGTCAGAAGGGGACTGGGGGAGGTAGAGTTTGAGACATATTCATAGGTTTTGTGTAATTTCCTACAGGGTAGGTGTAGGGCTGAGAACGAACACGAACGTTCACGAACAAGCTCTGGATCGACTCGTTAAAAACTCGGTTCGAGATCGTTTATTTATTAATAAACGAACACGAACAAAATTTTAGGTTCGATTAATAAACGAAAAATAAATGAACAAAAGGGAGCTCGGCTCGATTATGTTCGTGAACAGCTCGATAAGAAAATACAATTTTTAAGAAGGATAAAATACATATATAATTTATCATTCATACATATAACATGAAAATAAATTTTGTACAGTGGTAAGACATCAAAAGGAGAAGCAAGAAAATTAAGGTTTGATTCTTCACAAGGTCAAATTTATTTTATTTCACAATTTTGAGGTGAATTTCACCTAATCCCACATTGGAAATGAGAGAAGATTTGGGATTAAAATTCCTTATAAATAGATGAGCATGACACTTAGGGCTGAGAACGAACATGAACAAGCTCGGCTCGGCTCGATTAATAAATAAACGAACACGAACAAGATTTTAAGCTCGATAAATAAATGAACAATAAATGAACACGTCAAAGCTCGGCTCGGCTCAGCTCGATTAATAAATAAATGAACACGAACAAGATTTTAAGCTCGATAAATAAATGAACAATAAATGAACACGTCAAAGCTCGGCTCGTTATCACCCCTAGTACGGTGCAATGGCCTTGGAACTTAAAAGGTCATCTTTGGCGAATCACAGATTAGGCAACACTTCATGGGTATTCTTTTCATCATGTGTATCGTGAAGCTAATGCTCCTGCAGATTGGTTGGCATGATGAGCGGTGCAATCACAGTTACGGTGAAGCTCTCCGGCTATTGAGGCGGAGTTTGAGCCTTTGCTTGTTCAACAAGCAAGACCTTCCCATTGTTAGAATAAGGTGATAGGCTTACATGTGAATTTTTGCATCATATCTTGCATCACATTTATAGTGCACAATTTTTGTACACATTTCTCTAATGAAGGTAGGGTGCATTACGTTCCCCTCAGTCACTGTAATTTTGATTTCCTATATTAATAAAAGGGTAATTAGTCCCACCAGTCACTTAATCGGCTGTTTTCCAAAAAAAAAAGTTAATGTAAAATATCTTTTAAGCTTCATGACATTTAATTTGTAAAATAAGTTTGGCGAGAATTAAGGAATAGTGAGAAGAATAAAATTATGTGAGAAGAAAATTAATGATTCAAGTAAAATATTTACTTGTTAAATTAGAAATTGAGTGAAATTAATTTGATAGAGTTTAACGTGAATTGGAATATAAATAATGAGATAGAGTAATAAGGGAATTGAGAGTTCATTGAAAATTTTCAATATCAGTTTGAGACATATATAGTGTAATTCTTAGAAACTTTAAGACTTAATAATTAGAAACGGAATGAAATTAATTTGATAGAGTTAAAAGTGAACTGGAATATAAATAATGAGATAGAGTACCAGTAATAAGAATTGGGAGTCCATTGAAAATTTTCAATATCAGTTTGGGTCATAGTGTGATTCTTAGAAACTTTATGATTTAAAAATAAAAAAGAGTACAAGAAAAGAAATATTAAAAGAAAATTTTTGTTTGGAGGCTGTTTACAAGGATTAAAGAGAAAAAAGAAAAAAAAAAGAAAAAAAGAAAACTTGGCCAACTCATGTATTGAGCTGTCCGATCGCTATGATATATATATTTTTTTCTTGTCTTGAATTTGGGGACTACTGAGCACACCCTATTATATTTTTCTTCTCACCCCGGATAGATTTCGAACTCATGACAAGTTGGAAACCAGCCTGCAGTACTAATCCTAAACTATGGCTTCAAACCCGATCGCCGTGAATTGGAATTGCACATAAGCGGACTGAATAATACTAAAAGAGAAACATTTTTAAAATGCAATAAAAGAAAAGTGAAATTTTTTTGGACCGGTTCGATCCAGGACTGAAGCATATTTTTGTGGGGTTCATAGAATCCCAACTACATCAATGGTTCCACACTCACCAATCGATAGAGCGTAATGCTAACTCTAAAGATGACGACAGGAGAATGAATATGACCCCTTAGAAGAAGAGGGGTCAGTCAATGGAGGACAAAGATTTACAACGATTATGCCTATCGGAAACGTTAGAATTTTTTGTTATGATTAACAATCATAGGGGTATTTTTGTCCCTTTATGATTTTTCATTTAATTTTTTTAACTTGTTAATGTAAACCTAAATTTTACCCTAAAAACCTCCACTGATCTCCCTCTTTTACGCAGCAGCACTTTCTCTCACACTCTATCTCTTCAAATCTATTTCACCTCCTCCTTTATCTCTCACTGCCAACGTCACCTCTTTCACCTCTCACTACTGTCGTCGCCTCCATCGCTTTATTCTCTATGGATATTTTCACTCTGAACTTCAATGGCCGGTGTGGTGAGTTTGATTCCATATTTGTTCGAACTGTGAAAGCCTCGCCGGAGCTATTGATGGTGTTGACGGCGGCGAGTATGGTTTATGGTGCTGATGGTGATGATGAAGTCATGGAAGCCACCGGATCTAGGTAGTAATTGCGACAAATTTATGTGTGAAGCTAACGGATCTGAGTGGTAATTACGATGAATGGAAAATTTGGTCTGACGCCATTAAAGCCGACGGTAGAGGTGGCAAATTTGCATGTGAAGCAATGGAAGTTGTTTTTTTTTTTTTTTTTTGGCATTATGGCTCATTACAGCTATTTACATCTCATCTATTAACACATGTTGTCAAGTGATTGGACATAGAAGAGACTAGTGGATGTAGTAGTAGCTAATACAGCTACTGGTTTGCGTTGAGTCGGGGAAGTTCTCGTATAGCCATGCGGATGGGATGATATGGATATGGCAAGATTTTGTACACTAGTATGGCCACGTGGATGGCGTGATCTGGATAAGGCAACATTCTGCACACCCCCCTCAAGCTGGGCATGATGGAATTCAATCAAGCAAACCTTGGACCTCAAAGAGAAGAATTGAGGTGAATGAAGCTCTTAGTGAGAAGATCAGCTAGCTGAAGTTTGGAAGAAACATATAGAGGTTGAATCAAACCAGCTTTATACTGATTTCTAACTATGTGGCAGTCAATTTCCAAGTGTTTTGTGCACTCATAGAACACATGATTTGCGATAATATGCAATGCAGCTTGATTGTTACAGTAAAAGGGGATGGGAAGCTTGAATATAAACATCCAAAGTTTTCAAAATATAGGTAATCCACTATAATTCACAAACAGTAACTGATGATTTGGAAACAGTGGCATGTTTCTTGGTTTTCCAAGAGACTAAGAAGTTTCAAGAAAGACACAAAAAACTAGTGAGAGACCTACGAGTCTTCTTACAAGCAGCCCAATCAGCATCACAATAAGAAACAAGTTGAGTGAGAAGCTGAGCTGAGCAGAAATAACCCTTTTGCAGGACATCCTTTCAAGAAACTAAGAATATGTAAAGCTGTCTCCCAGTGATTTTGTTTGGGTGCAGTGACATATTGACTCAGTTGTTGAGTAGGATGGGCTAGATCAGGCCTTGTGAATCTAAGATAGAGAAGTCTACCAATGAGACTTCTGTATTGTTCAGAATCTCAAAACAAAGGAGAGGTATCATCCTCTAGAAGAACTCCAGGAACCATAGGGTAGGAGCTGCCTTTGAATCAATCAAACCAGAATCAGTTAAGATGTCTTGAGTATACTTTCTCTGATTGAGGTAAATGTCAGAGTTAGAATGAGCAATCTCAACCCCAAGAAAATACTTTGCTGAACCCAAATCTTTTATGGTAAATTTGTCATGTAGAAATTTCTTGACATCCTGAATAATCACTCTGAAGAACTAATGATAAAGAGATCATTCACATAAACCAGAAGGAAAACTTGCACTTTAGATTTCTGTAAAGTGAAGAGACAATGATCATGCTCACATTGTTTGAAGCCATAGGTCTTAAGGCTTTCTGTCAATCCAAAATTCCACTACCTTGAAGCTTGTTTAAGGCCATAAAGTGACTTTTTAAGCCTGCAGACTTGACCAGATTTAGCTTTACTATATCCTGGAGGAGGCATCATATAGACTTCGTCATCCAAATGGCCATGCAAGAATGCATTATTGACATTCATTTGGTGAAGAGGCCAATTGTAAGAAGCAGCCAAAGCTATCAAAATTCTAACAGTCACCACTTTAGCTACAGGAGAAAATTTCTCATATTAGTCCTCACCTTCAACCTATCACTACTACAAAATCCCCCTTAGGAGGCGGGTCCTAAGGGGGATTGGAGGCGGGTGCTGCCCTCAGCTGCGGGCGCCTCCATTTGGAGGTGCCCGCACCCGCCTCTATAAATTAGGACATTGGAGGCTGGTGCATGTTGCACCCGCCTCCATTAAGTATTATTTGCACCCGCCTCCAATAACCCCTCGTAAAACAATTTAATTTCTTTTTCTTGCACTTTATGGCTTTAGTAGGAATCAAACTCGCGCCTAGAGTTTCACTTAACTCTTGCACATTAAATTTACCACTACGCTGCATATACTTATGTATTTAATATGAAAATCGAAATTATATATTTCTTGTAAAACTTGTGATTTTTATTATCTACTAATTATTCGCTTCGCTAGAATCTCAATAAATTTTCAAAATTATTTTCAACAGTCCAAAATAAAGACAATTTTTTATCTAGTATTGAAAATTTAAAAAAATCATTTTCATATTTTGAAATTGGAGGCGGGTGAAGGCATCACCCGCCTCTAATTAATTGCAGCTTACTGGAGGCGGGTGAAGGCATCACCCGCCTCTAATTAATTGCTAATTAGAGGCGGGTGATGCCTTCACCCGCCTCCAGTAAGCTGCTAGCTTACTGTTACCTCCTAATTGGAGGTGGGTGAAGGGGAATTTTATTTAGCCACCTTTGGAGGCGGGTATTTGTACACCCGCCTCCAAAGGGGCGTCTCCTTTGAGCATTTCTGTAGTAGTGTATGTATATCCTTTTGCTACCAGTCTAGCTTTATATTTAACCTTAGTCCCATCAGGAAGTCTTTTGACTTTGTAAACCCATCTAGAACCAACAGCTTTTTACCTTTGGGCAATGAAGTGAGATCCTAAGTATCATTCAACTCTAAAGCCTGAATTTCCTATTGCATGGCATTCTCCCACTCCATTTTCCCTTTTGCCTGCTTATAAGAACACGACTCATGAACTCAAGATATATTAGCTACAAAGTTCATATAGGCATGAGAGAAGATGGGAGTAGGTTCAGAGCGTGGATCAGAAGCTTATGAAGCAAGATTGGAAAATTTATCAAGAATCATAAAATCTTGCATCCAAGTTGGTGTTTTCCTAATTCTAGAACTTTGCCTCAAAGGTACAGGAGAGATGGAAGTAGAGGAGGAAGTATCAAGGGAATGCTGATCCTACTCTATATCAGCAGAGGAAGAATTAGAAATATGTGTATCTGTAGGTGTAGAAATAATGGAAGCAGGAATACTGGAAGTATTATGATAATTGATAGAAGACTCAGGACAAGGATTAAAGAGAGGTTGTGATGTTGTAATAGATGGAACATGGCAATCTATCAGTAGAAGAATTGGCATATGGAAATGCAAGTTAATGAAAAATAACATCCCTAAACAAAAATACCTTGTGATCTTTAAGGTTGTACAACTTATAGCCTTTCTGTCCTAGAGGATAACCTAGAAAGATAGACTTAATGGACCTAGGGGCAAACTTATCTTTATAAGTGTTGTCAAAAGCAAAACACAGACAGCCAAATATTCGAAGATGATCAAGAGATGGAACTGTATTATAAAGTACTTCAAAAGGAGATGATAGGTGTCGTTTTAGCTACCAAAAATATTTATAAAAGCCTAATAAAAACTAGTATAGCAATAAGTAGGATCGTCTATACAGGGACTGGTAATTTTATTTCTCCCGTTAATAAAAACATCTAGTTGAAGCATTGATCTCGATTAATTCATGCAATTCCTCATTGATTCAAAGATTGTCATGCAAAACACGAATCAGTTAATTCTAGGACGATGAACCCCAATGATATCTATCCATTAGACGTGTCAATAGTCTAATGAACTATCAAACCAATTCAAGTAATTCATTCAAATATGATAAATCACAAGCCCCAAAAGGACCTGTCACTAGCCCCGAAAGGAACCCATGCAAGCAAATTACAAGAACAATAATTTCAACCCAAAGTGTGTATGCAGGCATAAATCGACCAGTTAAAGATTGCCGAGATTCAAACTAGCCTTTCAGTAAACGGTAAACGTGTCAATAGTCTATGAAGTTCCGGTTAATAAGCAATCTCAGACACAGCCCAATTTCCCCTTATTGTATCGACAATTACCGTGGGCTCCCTACGACATAATTGCTTCTCTAATAAATCTAGCTACTAGGCCGTAGGCTCCCTACGATACCTTATTATTAACTATATTAACAGCTTTAGAAATTAGGAAAACCTGATACTAACAATTCTTATCGAGTTAACTTTAAGAATTATTACCCCATTATCTTCACTACCGATACGATAGCTTCGCCACATATTAGCCCCTTCCAATAATGATTAATTGGGGGAACTAATTGGCGGATCCCAATTAAACCCAAGTTAGCTACTCTTAGGTGAAATCAGAATTAAGATTTATGCACATAAAATAATTAGAAATTCATGCATACATATTACCTTGAGATTACTTTTATATCTCACAATTGTAAGGACAATTTTGATCAGAGTTCAACTAGAAAAGAAAATAAAGCAATAAAACTAAACTAAGGAAAAGAAATAAAATTAACATTAAGAAAATAAATTATCATAGCAGAGAAAAAGTAGGGAGCCGAAGCTCCCTCCTATAAAACATTAAAACGGGATATCTCTTAATGATAGAATGGGCTACCTATTTATAGGGAAAACTCTCAATCTTCTAGAAACCTAATTAGATAAGGACTAAAATTAAGCCAAAGACGCAGTTCAGACTTGTAGTTTGACTTTGATTCAATCTACTGAATTGATTTCTTCTCCATCCATTCACGTACAACATTCAATTAATCTTGATTCAATTGTGATCTTGGACTTCGGCCTGGTTTGGACTTGCAATTTGGGCTTCTTCTTCATTTAACTCCTTTGGGCCCTCAAGTAAACATTGCGCTTTTAATTAATCAATTCACATGGCCCACTGAGAATAGATTCCAACCCAACAAATTTTCCAGCAAGCCTAGCAAAGCACAGATCTCCGAAGCTTTTTCTTAATCTCGGCCCCTGTGTAGCTCGTCTACGCAAGCGCTCATTTAGGCAAATGGGCCCTTAATTCTGCTCTTTTTGCAACTCTTCTCTTTTTCTACCTTGCCTCCTAAAACATGTGTTTAACAAAGAGAACACTCCAAACCACAGTGAGCACTGCCAATAAAGACTCTAAAATAAACAAGCTAATGGGAGCCGATCAGGAGACTTCCACTTTAGAACTGCAGAAGGAATTCTGTTGATGAGATAGGTAGCAGTGAGTATAGACTCTGCCCAAAATTTCTTTGGCAAAGAAGACTGAAACATAAGTGATCTAGCTATTTGCAAAAGATGCTTATGTTTCCTTTCAACAACTCCATTTTGCTGAGGAGTGTAGGGATATGTTTTTTGATGAATGGTGCACAGCCTAGAAAACAGTGCTTGACATTGAGAATTAGTGAATTCAGTGTCAATATCTGTCCTAACTATTTTGACAGTTTTACTGAATTGAGTTTGAATCATTGATAGGAAATTTTCAATAACACTATAAACTTGCCCCTTATTTTGCAGAAAGATTGTCCAAGTAGTTCTATAGTCATCTATAATTGTAAGAAAATAGGAACATCCATTCAGAGAAGGTTTGGAGTATGGACCCTAAACATCCATGTGAACAAGATCAAAATAGCAAGTAGTGCTAGTTTTGCTTACAGGAAATGGCATCCTTTGTTGCTTAGAAAGATGACAGATATTACAGGGAGAAATCTTGAAAATAACATCTGAAGAGGCTAAGTGTAGCCTTTTTATCACATCAAAAGAAGGATGACCCAGCTTAGAATGCCATACAGAAGCTTGTTCAACAGTGACATGAATGACATAACTAGATTGAGGAGTTTGGAGGCTTGCTACTAAGGAAGGCTCAAAAGGTTTTATGACTTGAGGCTTGAATGACTGCTTTCCCAACACCAATTATCTTCTTAGAGTGTGGGTCTTGCATCAGGCAAAACTCAAAATGAAAGGTGAAAAACACTTTAGCTATCTGAACACATTTCCTAATAGATAGTAGGTTAAACCTAAAGGATGGAATATACAAACAATTTTCAAGAATCAGTGTTTCACTGCGATAAATCAAGCCAGAATGTGTCACTCCTTTAGTGCTTCCATCATGAAGGTAAAGAGGTGTAAAACTAGCAATGTTTTTTAGAGAATGAAAGAGAGATGAATTCATGCATATATGACTAGTAGCACCCGTATCTATAATCCAGGAATCCTTGTAAAGATAATCAAGAAAAGACAAAGAGAGTTGAGAATTCATACCAGCAAACTCATGAACATGCACAAAAGCATTTGATCCTGAGGATCCTTGATTTTTCAGTATTCTAACACCAAATCTCTGCTGCAATTCATCCTAGAGATCCTTGGCAGTGGATAAAAATAGGAATCCTTCAACAACAGTCTTGGAAAGAGAGTTTAATATCCAGGAAGACACCATATCATCAGTGTTTTTCCTGATATCATAACTTTCAGAGTACAAAACAGACTCAGGAATACATCCATCAATGAAGCCTAATTTGTTCTTAGAAGATAAAGCTAATCTCATAGCTCTACTCCAGATCACATAATTTGAGTCTTTTAGAGGTGTATCTACTAGGACCAAACCTGGATGATCCGATCCATGAAGCATCATAGCCTCAAGAAGTCGCAGCTCATCTCTCAGTAGATGATCAGCTTGATGATTGCCTGCAGAAAGCTCTTGATTCACCAATTAGAAACTTGTTTTCTCAGATTTCTTTCTGAATAGGATCGGTGATGGAGAAAACCTGCTCTGATACCATGTATAAATCTAGATTAATAAGCAATTCAACTGGATAGTTGAGTTTTCAAGCACAGAAAGAAGAAATATGAAAAACCAGAAAGAGCAAAACTAAGAACTCTTTAGAGAATTTGGGAAAAGATTTTCTAAATTGATTTTCTGTTAACTTAGCTTTACAATGGAGTCCTACTGCTCTATTTATAGACAAAGACTAACTAGGACACGTGTCCTCTACAGAAAATGGAAAAGGAGTGCACATGAAAATCACCAAAATCATTAACCCACATGCAAATGGAATTTTCTCATAATTAGGAATGACAGCTGTTTACAGCTCATGACAGCTCATCTATGAACATGTGTTGTCAAGTGATTGGACCATATAAGAGACTAGTGGATGCAGTAGTAGCTCATGCAGCTACTGGTTTGAGCTGAGTCGGGGAAGTACTCGTTTGGCCATGCGGATAGGATGATCTAGATATGCCAACATTCTGTACACTCGTATGGCCATGCGGATGGAGTGATCTAGCTATGACAACATTCTGCAAAAATACATATATATCGTCAACTCATTAAGAAAATAAAAAACATGTTGATCGTTTCATATTATCAATACAACCTCAAAATTAAACCCTCTCTTCTTCTACCGATTCTACAATCATATTATCAGTCCCTCAAAATTGAATCCTCTTCTTCTCTCGATTAAGTCTGCTATTTGGTCCCAAGCACTTCAAAATAGCATAGCAGAGCCAATTTAAGAAATTCTCAGTTTCCTTCCTTTATCTTCGAAGTCTCAAGATTTATTAAATTTATGAGCCAATTAAAGAATTCAATTTAAATTAGGAAATCTTAAATTTATGAGCCAATTTAAATTCGGAACACAAGGAAGAGAAAATTATGTTCCTTCTCCAACTCCAGCAAGTGCAGAACTTCTCAACTTTAAAATAAAAAACCAATAAATTCGATGACCACAGAGACTAATAACATCTAAACCTGAATAGGAAATACTAAACTATCTATCATGGATAGAAATTAGAAACAATGAAGGAAAAGGGGGAAAACAAACAAAAGTAAGGAAAAAGAGACTGTCGAGGTCTGAATATACTCTAAAAGTAAACTTCCAATTAATTCAATTCCTAGATTGTCACTCCTTAAGGTCTTGGGCTAGTTCTCCCCTTTGGTTTTAATATCATAGTAAAAAGCCCTAGCTGCGAGCCTCACCGATCGATTGAATGGCTCATTGCTCATTTTATCCACTTAAATTGAGTTCTTCGGGTCATAAAAATCTCGAGACTTGGAAGATAAATGAAGAAGAGTGAGGATTTCTGGAATTTTGGCTTGGCTTTGCTCTTTTGGACGGCTTGAGACCAAATAGCGATACAAAAGAAAAAGGGAGATTCAAATTTGAGGTTTTGTTTCATGATTGATAATAAGGGACGATGGATTCGGGGATGTTTTTGCTTTTTAATTTTTTTTATTTATGAGTTAAGGGTAAATGTGTCTATGTGTATATATTTTTAGTTTTAAATTTTTAACTAATAATTCACTGCCCTTATTAAAAATTATGTAAAAATTACGCCCTACTTATTAATTATGAAATTTCTACTGCCCTTTTCAAAAAATTTCCCCTTTACTTCATATTTTCACATTATTTTATTAAGGGTAAATATGTCATTTGCAGTAATGATAAATATAAAATTTTGTTTGTAATGGTAAATTCGTCATTTTGTTGAAAAAGTTAAGAAAACAGTTGACTTTTAAGTTTGATCATTAAATTTAAAGAAAATTTCTAAAATTTTGAAAAATCACAGAAAAATTATTTGTAACTTTTTAAATCATAGAGGGTCATCTGAAAGTTTTCCAAACCA
The DNA here is from genome assembly GCA_016801395.1 of Leptodermis oblonga. Classification (NCBI taxonomy): domain Eukaryota; kingdom Viridiplantae; phylum Streptophyta; class Magnoliopsida; order Gentianales; family Rubiaceae; genus Leptodermis; species Leptodermis oblonga. The sequence continues at coordinate 7,147,099 of CM028754.1, read as the reverse complement.
CATGGTTATGCGAAGACGAAGGGCGCTCTCCTCGGACTTGGCGTTTTCATGTTTGTGAGAGAATCATGCGTTCGATGTTGTCTCTGTAAACCTATTTTAATAAAATAGAAAAGAAGTTAAAGCAAACCAAACCCTGCAATTTGCAAATTTTCTTAATTATCCTACGATGACATCACCAATATTCATGATGACATGTAATGATTATCAATCAATTTTGAAATATGCCGATGATGACAAATCTTATTTGGATATGTCTAAACGCACAAAAGAAAAATGTTAAACCTATAGAATGAGAAATAGTATTTTATATTTAGAGTAAATTTTATATTTAGTCCTTTACATATGGCCTAATAATCTTTTTAGTCCATTATATTTCAAAACGATCTCTTTGGTCCTTTATTTTTATTTCTCAAACTATTTGGTCCCCTACATTTTAGAACGATCTTTTTGGTCCTTTACTTTTATGTTTCGAACTATTCGGTCCATAAGTTGTTTAACCTAGCAGAAAATATTAATATTACTCGCACTTCTGCCCACGTGACTCCGAATGAATAAAATCAACCTGATGGAGAAAATCATTAGGAAGCTAAAAATGATGTTAGGACAAGTTTACCCTTTGCTAACGAAGTCGTTTGGGTGAAAGTACGAGTGATATTAATGTTTTTTATTGGCAAGGGACCAAATAGTTCAAGAAATAAATGTAAGGGACCAAAAAGTTCAAGAAATAAATGTAAAGGACCAAAAAGATTGTTCTGAAATGTAAGAGACCAAATAGTTTAAAAATTAAAAATAATGAACCAAAAAGACCATTTTGAAATATAAAGGACCAAAAAGATTATTAACCCATATGTAAGGGACCAAATGTAGAGTTTACTATTTACATTTATACCTATATTGCCTCTTACTACTCATAACTTCCACCAACCCCACTATTATTATTATGTATTTATTTATTTAGTAATCTTGTATGATTAATTGTTAAGGTAAATGTTATAATTAAATATGTATAATGCAAACATTATATTAGATGATCAAACTTTTTTTTTGGTATTAATTACGTGGTTAATTTAGACATTATAAACTCATTTTAATTTATTTAATATTGACATTATTTTAGTTTTTATGTATGTATAATTGTTTGTACGTGTGTATTTGTATTATTAATGTTGATGGGTATATTAATTGTTAAGTTTAATATTATAATTAGATGTGTATATTTTAAATATTATAATACGTGGGTAGATTTTTTTTTTTTTGATATTATTTGTGTTTAATTTAAACATAAATATATGGTAAAAAAAAGTTTAAAAAAATAATGACAAATGGCGTTAGGCATACTGTAAATAGAAAAAGAAAAAAAGGCAAGGCTTGGAAAAGGAGGTTAGGCAAATTGATAGCCCTGTTTGGTATCACGACTCAAACTATGATTTGAATCTCATTTTAATTTTTATAATAGTTTTTCATCATTCCCAATAAGCCATTTTTAATAAAAAAATTTTACATTTTCAATATACTTTTTTACATTCCTAATGTAATAATGACAAATGGGGTTAGGCATACCTAAGTTCGGCCGCCCCTCCTGAAGGTACTTTAGGTAAGTGTTCACACTTGTGTGTCTTTCCTTCTTCTTAGAGAATCTTCTTGTCTTCTCAAATCTTCTAATTAACATCTTTCAAAACATTACCATTGGTACTGTTCACAACTATCAATTTTATTTTAATCAAGTATCAGTTTAAAAAAATGTGCATAGTGTTTACATAGGCAATATCAAGAATGAGAGCAACTCGTCAGTTTTGACGAAACCGAGAGAAATTTCGGGCTAATTCATAAATATTTCCGTTATCAACTACTGAAAATGCATTATTAAACTATGCATGACTTATCTCATAAACTTTCTATTATTATTATTATTATTATTATTATTACCATTTTAACTTTGCAACTTCTAAATTTCAAGATTGCAAGCTATCCTTATTACTCATTTCTCGAACCAGGCCTCCTCCATTTATTTGAAGTCAGATAAATGTAATTTTCTTTAATTTGTTGAGAAAATTAAAGGCTTATATGTCATTTTTAAAATGTTTTATCTTAATTTTATGCCATGAATCTAAAATCCAATTGAGGACAAATCTTATTTATGTATTAAAATGATAAAACTAATTACGTACTAGCAAGAGAATAAATACAAAAGAGAATCTCTCGTCCAGACTTCTAACATGCAATATTTTAACAATTAAACTTTATAGACATATACACGTATTTTCAATATTTGTTTTAACATATATAAATAGTATATTTTAGAGGATAAACTCAATATTTCAACACCTAAAATATATGCGTAGGATAAAAAATTTATAAACATCTTTTTCTATCATTACATGCGATACTTATTATTATAACATACTCGTATATTGTCGAGGGTAAATTCAATACCATCCAAAAAATGGTGCGTGTATTTTAGAAACACACGATACTTGGCTTAACTTATACGTATACCTTATTCATAGGTTAAATCCAATATTTCAACACTTAAAAATAGTATGTTTATTTTAAAAATAAACAATACTTTTTGTTTATCATAGATTGGGCTGTCCATGTTAACCCAAAAATCGGGTCGGACCAGTCGATCCGATCCGAACCAATCCTAAATTTCGGATCGGATCGGATTGGGCTACGATCTGAATTGATCCGAATCTAGAAAATCCAATCCGATCCGAAATTTTTTATTAAAAAAAAAACATAAGAAAAAGAAAGAGAGAAACGGGTCAATTTTTTTGTTCAGTGAAGAGGAAGAAGAGGAAGAGGAAGAAGAAGAAGAAGAAGAAGAAGAAGAGGAAGAAGAAGAAGAGGAAGAGGAAGAGGAAGAGGAAGAAGAAGAATAAGAAGAAGGGTTTGGTGAAGAGGAAGAAGAAGAAGAAGAAGAAGGAATTGAGGAGTTTGGGTGTAGATGGGTTTGGAAAATTGGAAAATTGAAGAAGAAGGGTTCGGTGAAGAGGAAGAATAACAAGAAGGAATTGAGGAGTTTGGGTGTAGATGGGTTTGGAAATTAGAAAATTGAAAAAAACGATAGACATAAAGGGGAAAAATAAAATAAAATAATCAGGGTCAGTTAGAATCGGACCCGATCCGATTCGAAATTCCAATCACTGATCCGAACCAAACCGATCCATTCGGATCGGATCCGGTTCGGGTCGGGTCGGGTACCTTGATTTGAACAGCCCTAATCATAGACTTCAATTCGACACATAAAAACTGTATGTATGTTTTGAAAACATATTATCTAGCATTCTTTAGGGAAGAACACTTATCTATGAGAAAAGACTAAAGATTCCAGTCACTTCTGATTTTGCAGGTTTGACCCTATTTTGGAGATTTTTTTACATGAATATTCATGTTTGAAGACGTTAATTACCAAAAGAAGCAGGAAAAAATTGTAATTCCCAGTCTGCAGAAAACGAAGACGGGAACTTCGTTTTCAGCTGAAAACGAAGTTCACATCTTCGGTTTCGGGGGAGGAAAAAAAACAAGGAAGGAAAAAAAAAATCTGTGGAAAACGAATTTGGTGAATTCGTTTTTCAATAGAAACGAATTCACCAAATTCGTTTTCAATACTTATGTTGTTTTTTCAAAACTCTAGTTGCAGGGAAAACAAATTTGGTAGTTTCGTTTTTCTCTAGAAACGAATCCACCAAATTCGTTTTCCACAGAAATATTTTTTTTAAAGATTTTGTACAAAAATTATTATTCATGGAAAACGAATTTGGGGAATGCGAGGTGTACTTATGGGGAAAAAAAAAACAGGACGAAAAATTCGGTGAAGCAGTCGAATAATAAAAAAAATAGTGAAAATATGGGACGGAACAAAATTAGAGCATATGCTTCGGAACAGCACGAACGAGTGGCCGAATAAGCGGCGATGCCTGGACGCCCTGTAATTCGAAGAAGTGATTAAGACAAGGTTATTTACACATATGTTGCAGCTCCCTAGGTAGCCGCGTGAATATACACGGGGAAAAAAACCAAAGCAGTGAAATAAAAACATTAGGGGGAAAATATTATTTATAAAACAACGAAATCAGGGAATAAATTTTAAACAAGTAATGTTATTTTGTAGAAATAGACCCGTAATTTTAGTAGAAAATGAATTCAATGAAATAAGCTTATTTATAAAATAAGTGATATACTGTTAGTTAAATAATATGATAGTCGAAAACAAGTGCATTGTATAATAGCGTTATGAAAAGAAGAAATATGATTTTACTTGAAGGAAAGAAGATGAAAAAAGAGTCATGTAATATGTAAAATTGAATTTGAAATTTCAAACGCTAGAAAAGATGAATTCATGTTGTAGAAGCGTTTTGCGTGAGAAAACGAAATCGGCGAAATATGTGTTGAAGAAAACGAATTCCCCGAATTCGTTCTCTGGAGGAAGTATTTTAGGGGAAACGTTGGCACTGAAAACGAAATCGGGGAATTCGTTTTCTAAAGAAACGACTTCGTTCAAACAATGACTTCGCTTGAACTATAATTAGGTTTCGTTTGGCACGAAACATTTTTTTTGATTAGAAAATGAATGCAGAGAAATAAAAGTACGGAAAAAAAAAAAGTACTGTAGGGTTTAGTAAAATAAAGTGAAATTCGGGGATTTCGTCAAATAAGTGAGGGTGTATTTGAGAGTAAGTGAAATTCCGTTAGGATATAAGAAAAAAAAATTAACTCCTATGGGAGTCGTAGAAGTGTTTTCATGAAATTCAGGGAATCGGCGAAATCGTTTTCCCAAATAACGATTTCGGGATTCACTAAACTCTCATGAACAAGAGAAGACGAAATCCGCGAAGACGTGTCCCGAATTCGTTTTGTAAGAAGCCGATTTCAGCTGTTTCGTTTTCTGGAAAACAAATTCGGCCAATTCGTTTTCATGAGAAAAAGAATTCAGCGAATTCGTTTTCTTGGCCAATTCGTTTTCATGAGAAAAAGAATTCGCTGAATTCGTTTTTCAGAAAACGAATTCAGTGAATTTGTTTTCATGAGAAAACGAATTCGATGAATTCGATTTCATAGAAAACGAATTAAGCAAATTCGTTTTCCAGGAAAAAAAAATGCTTTTCAGAAAACGAAATCCCACAATTGGGTTTCCTAGAAAATGAATGTAGGGAATTCGTTTTCTGTAGAAAACGAATTCATCGAATTCGTTTTTTGGAGAATTCGAATTCCCCAAATTCGTTTTGTGAGAAAACGAAATTCACTTGCCGAGAACACATAATTCGGTTTTGAAGGATTAAGTTTAAAATAAGCACTGTAAGGAATAATTAATTACAGTGAATGCGAAACGGATTTGGTAAATTCGGCAACTAAATAAGGGTGTATTGTAGAGTAAGTGAAATAATGTTTGGTTAAACATAATAAAAATTATGAATTCTATTCGTTATGTAATTCTACTAAGCCATTATTCGTTATCTTATTAAGTGAAACGACTTTTGTAACACAAGTAATCGCCTCCGACTTATTATGTTACACATATAATGCACTTTTTTTGTTTCTTATGGCTGTTTTAGTTTAAATTTGCATTCACATATAAAACAGCAAAGGTAGCAAAAATATACTAATCCTAACAAAATTACGTAAGTTACAAGAATGACATGAAACATGCACTTACACGTTAACAATAAGGTTCCGTGCGTAAATGTAGGAATTTCGATTATGTATAGGTTTTATGTTAAGTTAGCATGAAAGATTTTGGTAAAATACAGAACGAATAAGGACACCACAGAATTTCCATACAAGGTTAGGCATCACAATTTGAACATGCGGGGCACTGTATGGACCAGACGATAATGGCATGGTGACTCAATTTGCATAGGCGAGGTTGAAATTTGATGGAAAAAAAAAAATTTTGACAGAGTTTCCCCTATACATGGACCAAACTCCCTGTGAGCAGAAGGAAAAATTCACAATTTCACCAAATCTACGACATCCAGCTCATTCAGCAGTAGGTACATGACAAATTCTTTAAGTTAACACAAAGCAACATGTTAGGAATATACAAAATGTTAGCAATAAATGCTTCGTTATGTTCCACACGGAGGAGGACGCGTATGCCTACGAGGTCTATGCGGGGGATGCTGGCCCTGTGGAGGATGAGCATGCGTATCTGTAGTGGGCTCGCTACGCATGGAAAGGGTTCGGGCTTCTTCACCGAACTCGTTATGGGGCTTACGCCGCTTATGCAATTTTTCATGTGTACCGTGTACAGGACAGCTGGAGGTGCTGTGTCTAGCGAACGCTTCAAAGGTATTGCTATCAGGCATTCCATGTTGATGATGCGAGGTTTCATGATATGACCAATCGTCGCCGGAGTTTTGAGAACCATCTTCTCCACCCTCTCGCTGTCTGGACGTGGATGAACGATGTCGGCTCTGAGTTGAACCCGATTTGTGTTCATGGGTAGATCTTCCGCGCATTGATCCGCCTTGCGTTGATGCGGAGGAGGACCCATCGACTAGTCGATGACCTTCGCCAGAACAAGTGAGAGTAGCATTTATCTGGTCACGCACATAAACTAACTTGTCCTCCATAGGATACCCTTCCAAATGCAGGTTGTCAAGCATCTCTCCCACTACATGATACATCGACTCCATAGATTGATTCTGAAAGTATTTTAATTAGGTAAGTTATATTTGATCCGATTGCAAATTGAATATAGAAAGAAGTGCTGGGTAGAAGGGTTAAAACTTACTTGATACTCAGTCAGAGCTCCGTACGGGTGCATCGCTCTATCAGGAGGTTTAGCCGGATTACCCACCAGAAGCCGAGTGATGCTGCGATACCACGTCATGTAAGGAGAAAAGTAATCAATAGATGCATTACTAATATTCCCTACAATGACGGAACGATCAGCTTGTTCCCAAAGAGCTATATGGTCTCTGTGTTTTATCGCCCATTTTTCAGTATTTCGGCTCTGAAATCCAAACTGTGAAGCCGTTCACCTGTATCGATGTCGGGAGGAATACCCTGCTCAAACCCAAATTGGCGCATAACGCGCTCAGGAGCATGTAGTTCGACCATGCAGAAGTTAATGAGCGGGACATGTGAGCGCCAAATCTCTCTACCCGTTAAGCAATAATCAGGCAATTTGAGCAATTCATCCTCCTCATATGGGTTCCAAATAAACTACGAGAATAAAATTAAATTGAAATTCGTAAGCAATACTGGACGATCAAATTTTAAGACAATACTCACAACAAAGAAATACTCACATCTCCCTCGACGAGATGATCTAACTGGTCCCGAAATAGATAAATTAAATGTGATCCCACATTCACAAAACTGCGTCACTTGATCCATCTACATAATGAACACAACATTGGAAAATGGTTAGAAAAACAAAGAAGAATCAACCGGATGATGCAAATAAAGACATATATAACGATACATAACTTACGCGGCACCACGAGGGAGGGGGGCTAAATCTTCGAAATTCTGAGCGGTGACTGTTGGTCGAACAGTCGGAGTCAGTTTAGGGATTCTTTCCTATACCCACAATTGTAGTAGTAGTTAGGGGCCACCTATCTCTTTCGTGGCCATACGAGTAGCCCGGCATAAATTGCGATATAGCAAAGCCAATGTAGCACTGCCCCAGCTATAATTCATTATAGCATGAACGTTGCCCAGAAATGGTAAGTACATAAGTTTGGCACCGGAAGCAGATTTATCACTGAACAACATAGCAATCAACTGCATAATTCTGCCTCTAGTGTCCTTCACAATAACCTCATCCGTGATTCATCATGAACGGGGAGAAACTCAACGAAGTGAGTATTTAGACCCACCAAATTCAACTGGTCATTCTTAATTTCAGTGGCTTCCGGCTGGTAACCCAACAGTTCAAAACATAATTCCTGCCACTCATCAACTTTGCGTGTTGCGCCGTTAGAAATAAGAGGTAAACCAATTATGGGCAACCCCCATATAACCGCAACATCCTGCAACGTCACCGTTGCTTCACCGACGGGAAGGTGAAATGTATGAGTCTCTTGTCGCCACCTCTCAGCCAAGGCATTTATTAAATGCTTGTCCACTTTTATATCACCTCCTCTGAATACACCATAAAATCCTATATATTGCAGGAGAGTAATCACGTGAGAATGCAAGGCACCAAAATTCCACAGATCGTGATTACTTGACTTGAAAGACAGCAGAGGAGTGGCCGAGTCCGCCCAGATCAATTCCGAGCGATGATTGCGTTGCAATGTTAGTACACTACGATCTTTAGGGTCTGGGTCCAAATATGCCAAAGGGTTCCCCCCATGTCCCATTTCCATTGTAGATGGCCTGCAAATGGAAAAAAGGAAAAAAAAAAAAAAAAAAACATGAAACCAACCGCAGGATTAAGTATAAAATTGAACATGGAGATTGATGTCAAAGTAAGCGATATGTATCAATTTATTTAATATGAGGAAGGTTTTGTAGATCAGCCAATAAGATATGAAGTTCAGGTGTTACTTGAACAGTATGTTGTAATATGGAGTATGTGCATGTATTCAAATAGTTGGTCTAGCTCAGTTGCTTTTAAATATTAAGGTTGCACATTTCTTATTTAAGGATTATGCATCTTACTTGGAGCTACAATTGCGCATTGATACTGTTGGTTGGTCATCTTTAAGTATTGCAGATCATTCAGGATTTGAGACTGATAATTGGAATGAATTTTTGGTAGAAGAAATACTCAACCGGCCATCTCAAGGGGCTGAATTGGTTTAGTGATAAACTGAAGGTATGAAATGGGTGTTGGAGCAATTTCGTGCTAGCAAAAGAGCCTACACAACCATGGGATAAATTTGTAACAACATTCAGGGGAGGTACAAAGATTTTGGAAATAAATCTGCTTTGGAGTAATGGCAGTGAGACACTTGTTTCCCTTAGCAAAAATATTGGGATGGTGTTGTTGCATGTTGTGGGCATCAGAAGTGATCTAAGTGAACACAATGAGCTCGTGTCAAACAAATTGTGCATCGATGGAGTTAGTAGGATTGCTGAAGATTATTTTCTCTCTTTTGGTACTGAAGTGCAAACGAGGTCAAACAACATGCTTGTTTTGACTCTGAAAACAATGACTTCATTATTGCAACTCTCAAAGGAGCTCAAATTCCTTAATTTGGAGCTGATTTATGGTGAAAGGTTTAAGGATCTTTTGGAGTTTGCAAAATCTGAATCTGTTATCTATTTTGCTACTGAATACCAAAGGTTTTTTGAAGAGAGAATTTTTTATGTGGTTTACTTCATAACTAAAGTTATTAGGCTGCTGCTCTACACTACTATTTTAGCTTTAAAAAGTGAACATATGACTGATTGCATGTCTACAAAAATGCTTCTATGTGATTTTAAATTTTCAGCTCTATTGTTACTCAATGTTGGCTATGGAGGGCATTTTGGTTCGGAGATACAAGTGCCAACTTAAAGGGAGATGCTGAAATAGGGAGTGAAGATGAGTTCCTTCATACTTCTTTTCTGGTTTCTGGTTCTAAGTGTTTTAGGAGCTTGGGAACAGTCATGAGCGATGGGGATTTGAATGAACAACTGAAGGAAAGCTTGAAGAACTACACTCAAACCAAAGAAGCTGAAAGTTATTCTTAGGTATCCTTGGAGGTTTCTGATTTAAGTATGTTGTTGGATACATAGTAAATGTGACTAGTTGACTGAAATGTTCAGGTCATGTGGTTGGTGGACACTTTTAGGGCAAAAGTTGTGGATATCTCAGATAATTCTCTATCAATTGAGGTTCTATAATAGCACTTTGTTTCTATCTCTTTTGATATAATTGAATCCTAGGCTTGTAGTTCTGGTGGTGAGCTTTAGGATGAAGTTGCCTGCTAAGATAAACTTGTGAACTTTCATTTGCTTTTGACTTTGATTCATGTATGCTTAACTAGTGCCAATATCTCAGTGACACATGATTTAGTAAATACATTCCATGTCTTCTTTGCCTCTTTGTGTGTAATGTTGGTAAAATTATTCAAACTATATCTCATGGCACTGGATGTTGTAAGTTCTGCCATTTTTGGGCCTTGTCGTTGGTTTCTGAGTACCAAAGGATGTGTTCTCTCTTGCTTTGTGGTTTTTCTTTTTCCTTTTTGTATTTCTTTTGGATCTAGATAAACTTTTTGTGCTTTTGCTTCTACTTGGTTTTCATAATTAATCTTTTCATGGTAAAGAGAATATTTCGTGCATTTATTATTATTATTATGCAGAAACCTAATCAAGTACTTGTTTGTCCACCCGTGTCAACCTTTTTGAAAATTAACAAATTTTATACTAGTCAGATGAAAGGTGTTTTATGCACCATATAGATTGTTTAGTATAGAATTGTTTGTGCTTGATAACTTTTCTTTCTGTTGAACTTGGTGAAACTCATAAATTGATGGTCCCTCAAACTTACAAGGCTGGAAGCTTTTCTCAGACACACACACACAAAAGGGGAAGAGAAAAAAAAAATGAACAGAAAGATGTTCATGTTATCCATTCTTAAGGTCATAATTATGTCATTGATATAGTTTACTGGAGATCCAGGAAAAATGGTTGCTGTTCAAAGAAACTTAAGCAAATTTGTAATTAGAGAAAGTGCTCGAACTGGAAAGTTTTTTTTAGCAGAAAATTCTGAAATGTTCTTATTTTCTTGTTTAGTCATTTTCTATATTGCATCTTCATGTTGTTGGTTTGTTTGATGGCTTTTTCTTATATTGCCTTGAGAAGGGAAATGATGGGTGAATCTACTCCATTTTAGAGGTTTTCAGTTGCTTCATATCCTGATCTTGAGGAAACAATTCCTGTCAATTGTGTTTTGGGGACAGCAAAGAGGACATTCAGTCTACACATTCAGGATAGACCAAATTCATGCAGTGAACTTTTCACTAGCTTTAAGGGAGGGACTGCAGATGGAGTAATAAGCCTACCAGTAAATGTGGGGAATTCACAAGTTGATGATCTTCTAAGTTTGTTGACTGTTTCTTCACTTTGGTTCATTTGGGAGACATCTGTTATCATTCAGCTTCAGGTTCTGAGGAAATTAGCTGATGGAATAGTGATTTCAAGTTTTTATTATTGTGTGGTGAGCTCGTTGACTATTCTGCAGTCTACATTCATGTATGATATTGGAGAACTGAAGAAAAGTTCAAATACAGATAATGAGGCAAAACCTGTCAAGTGGGGAGTAAAGATACCCAGCTTAGTTAGAGACTCGTGGTGGAGCATTTTCTGTTTTGATCAATTCTTGGTGGGAGCAAACAAGCTTCACAAACCGTGGGTGGAAGTTATAAGCTGATTCAAAGGAGGTACCATGAATTTTATGAATGCAGGCTAAAAAGAGGGAATGGAAGAATCAAATTTTCATTAGCAATGTTCCAATTTTTCGAGCTTCAGGACAAGCTAGTTTTTAAGAGAAAAGTGCAGCAATTTCAATTGATGTGCTGAAAAACATTCCAAAATGCAGTAAAACTGTCAAGAAAATTGATAGGTTTAACTATCTAAAATGAGGCACAATTGCATGTTCGTCAACCAACGACATAAGATCCCTAACAAGCAGTTTCAGCTTACCACACGATTTCTAAGGCATCAGCTCCATGACCATGCAGTTCTTAGCCTTTAATTATATTTTTCCAAGGAATCAAATTTTTTTCTACCTAGGTTTCTTGAAACATTTAGCGCATTTCCTGTCATCTCAAACTTTACATATGATTCAAACAACCCATTACAGACATAAAAATATACTTGTATCAACAGCAGTCAACATATATATGAGCCTAATGGTCAAGTGGTACCTGATGGTGTGTATGAGGCAACCCAAGTGCTGAATTTTCAGGCGTCAAATCACTATCTTCCTCTGGTGGTCCGGTTCTGGGATGAAGAACGTTACATGTAGATTTCACTAGAACCAAATTTTGTGCTTGGGCGACTGCAACATAAATCAAACCTTTTCTTAACAGGTGGAATGATGCAGCAAAAGTCAGGAGAGCTCTTGAAATAGCGTCTCTGGGAAACCAGAATTATGGAAATGATATATATGAAAGTCTTAATTAATGAAAGAGAATGATGAAGATGTGACAAGAACAATACATATCGTGTGTTAAATAAATTACAGCAACACAGTCACGGACAGAGCAGAAGAGCACCATAACTGAAAGCTTTGTGCTTCTAAGCTTTGATGAAGCCCGTAGCTTATTGGTTCAGGTAAGTAGTATTTCTTTCATATCATTGTTAGTTTTGCCCGTTGCCTCCTGAATAATCTCTTTTGCAGGTTACTCTTGCATTGGCTGTAGCGGAGTCAGCATATGAATTTGAACACCGAGATCTACACTGGTCTGGTTGTGATGCTATTGATATAAATTAGTAAAATGTTTTTACTGGATTTGCTTGCAATTTAAGATTCCTTTTTGCTTGTTGCAGGGGAAACATTCTCTTAAGTCGGAAGGGCTCTGAAATGCTTTCTTTCACACTTGAGGGGAGGAAACTGGATGTCAGAACATATGGATTGTTGATATCTATAATAGATTTTACACTTTCAAGGATCAACACAGGTTGAAACTGAGTTATAACTTACCATGCCATGTTGAATGTTCTGCTTATAAGATTTATGATGGTCTATTTCAAATTTTGGTTTACAGGCGAAGATATACTTTTTCTGGATCTTTCATAAGACCCTGAACTTTTTGATGGTCCCTCAAAAGGAAACAAGCAAGTAAGCTATTGGATATTGTGTATCTTATCGATATGTTGTTTCACTTTGATTAACTAATGTATACCCTATTCCAGTGTGAAACATACCGGAAGATGAGGGAGGTTGCTGATGATTGCTGGGAGGGAAGGTTCAAAATTTTAATTACCTACTGTGATGCAGTTTTGTTCTCATTTTACTGACTGGATGCAGGTTAAAAAAAGTTTCAAAGATAATGTGGGTTGCATAATTTTGGTATTGCAACAAATGTTCCAGTTAGGGACATTAATTAACCTTGCCTTATTAGTTTTACTTATTATCCTATTCCTGCGCATTGTTATGTACATTCACATTTTCACCAAACACATCTTTCGTCCATCCCCTCCCGTTTCTAAAGCAAAAATGTTTTGGGGATGAAAGAAAGTACAAAGTACTATTACCTAAGGGTTTGAAATCATAAACATCAAGTTAATAACTAAAGCTGTTTACATGCATGAAGTTACCAAGTAATCTTGGATACGCTGGCACTTGTATATACAAATGGATCTTCAGCGTCTACTTTGTAATGTATTTTTAAAAATCTATTCAATCGGACAACTGATATCTTCAGACGGGTATTACATAAATTTGTAGTGAGAAGACTTGAGATTGTCTTCTGAAGGTTGACAGTTCTCAAATTTGCATCCTTGTACAGTTTCCCAAAGACAAATATCTTATGGTTGCCGTACTTGGTTGATACTTTGCTATTGCAGAAATCATTTGTAAGTCTCTTTTTTGCATTTTGCTCCTTTTTTACTCTCCATTTAAGGCAAATTTGATGGTAACTAATTAATATATTTAAACCTCAATTGTGGTGAGTGCAAAAGCTATTTCATAGCTGTAGATGCAATCTTCTAAATGACAGTCCAAATGTCTACTTTTGAGCTTACACAATCCTGCACTTCTATATTCGCAATAGAAACTGATTAACTTTCTGCTGAATCCGTATGGCAGGATCGAACATCTAAAAACGAGAGAGATTTACGCTCCCTAAAGAAGCGTTTAAATGGTTATGAATCTGCAAAAGAGGCAACTGCAGATCCTTTCTGCAGTGACCTGATTACACAGAACATGAGCTGAGTTTCAAAGTTATACACGCCATTTGGAGGCTTCTTTAGCTATTATCTTTCTCCAGGTTGTGGTTATTTCATCTCCTTTACAGAAACCAACCTAGTTTCTGTTGTAAAGAGCATCATGTGATCACTTATTGGTTAACTAAGAAAGATATTTTCTTTCATTCCACCTGTCTTCTGTGAACATTTACTTGTTTATTATCACATAAAATTCTGATTAACATATAAGCATTTAGATTTGTGAGGGACTTGGGTGATCACTTTGACTTTCCTGTTAAATATAAATCATTGTGTCTTGATCGTTTAACATGCCGAGATATGATCCATATAATTAACCCGAAATAGTGGGTAAGGGCTCAGTTGTGTAGGAGAGGCTGCATCTGCAATCTGAAATCTGCATGATCATTGTTTGAAAAAAATGTGGACATATTATGCATGCTGCCTTTTGTTTAAAGTTTAAACTTTAAGAAGTGTGGACAGGAACGTTAATAGTACAGAACAGAATGGTCTTGTGGGCAAAATCATATCAATAATGGCCTTAGGAGCTTTATATCTAAAGGAAAGAAAAGCCACAATAGTCCACACTCCTCAGATGGTGGGTGCTGAATGCTTTATATCCTTTCTTTTTTCCTTAATTGTTAATACGGTTTGTACAATTTTTATCTGCTTTCGGCTGATATGCTGCCTAGTCAGATTTGGGTGCTTTTGATTCATTTGGACTAAGGTAGAAATCTGAAATTTTAAGCCACATGGGGTGGACCCTTTAGTACTATGTAAAATGTAGACACTGTAGCCGTTTAATAACATGGGATGATAAAAGTAGGATTTTTTTTTTTTTTTGCCTTGATTCAGGGGGGACAATAACATCACTATTGATATTGCGCAATATGGAATTGTGAATGATTTTTTCTCCTCTTCTAATCGAAGGTTAATTGCCTCAGTTGATATGGGGGATTGCCACGTGTTGGATTATTTACCTTCCCTTAAAGTTTGGTTAATTTGACCAATGTGTGTACCAAAGGAAGGAGAAGTGAGATAAAAAGTATGGAAGTGTCAAAAGTTATCGGCCTTTTGGTGGTACTTGTGGTGGAGTTCTTTATATCCAGTGATCTTTCACGAGTGTTTTTTGATTTGTTATAATTAAGAGTTATATACAGTTTCAACTACTTATGTACTCTCTGCCTTAACATTGGTTTTATTTTTTCAACTTATGAAGTATCCTCCCAAGCCTTTTTGCTTACTTTTTTGTTGAGAAATTAATGGAGATGTTGATTGGTTAAATTAAGCTATGAAGTAGTAAGATGTACATGCTTCAACCTTCCGTCAATAGTAAACCTTATACACCTAAAGGAAAATATTGAAACTAATACTATTAAGGTTGATTTCACATCTAAAACCGTTGAAAACGTCATTATAAAAAAATTGTGGGGGTTGGTTGGTCAGCTTTAATTATTGCAGATCATTTAGGGTTGAGACTGATAATTGGAATGAATTTTTGGATCAAGAAATACTCAAGCATCTCAAGGGGCTGAGTTGGTTTAGTGATAAACTGAAGGTATGGTATGGTTGTTGGAGCAATTTCGTGCTAGCAACAGAGCCTACACAACCATTGGATAAATTTGTAACAACATTCAGGGGAGGTATAAAGATTTTGGAAATAAATCGGCTTTGGAGTAATGGCAGTGAGACACTTGTTTCCCTTAGCAAAAAATATTGGGATGGTGTTGTTGCATGTTATGGGCATCAGAAGTGATCTAAGGGAACACAATGAGCTTGTGTCAAACAAATTATACGCAGATGGAGTTAGTAGGATTGCTGAAGATTATTTTCTCTCTTTTGGTACTGAAGTGTAAACGAGGTCAAACAACATGCTTGTTTTGAATCTGAAAAAAATGACTTCATCAACACGGAAGGAAAACACGGAAAACACGGAACTTAAAGTAAATAAGAAGTTCACGTATTCATTTTCGGGGGAGGAAAACACGGAAGGAAGGGGAAAAACCTCCAACACTCTATGCAATTTCATAGAAGGAATCACCATAATAAATGCGATTCAGCCCCTTTTCCATCAACATTAACCACACCAACTACAACAATGCGTAAGGTAATTTCAAACTACGTGGAAATACGATGGTTTCACCTATTCGCTTTTCAGTTGAGTAAAAAAACACGCAATTCATCATGAATACGGAATCCACAACTCATTTTTTGCTTCCCCAAACACACACAATTTGATCCTAGGCAAACAAGATACACATGGAGCTAAAAATGCTCTTTTATTGGGGTTATTTAAGTCACTAAAAAGCAAGGCCTTCCCAACTTTGTTATTTCATTTAGAAATTTCCCATTTAAAGCACCTGATTCCACAAGAAGTTTCCCAAGGATATAGACAAGACATTAGTTAGAGGAAATAAGAAAGAAAGGAAAAACATCATTCCTGAAACTGACATGTGAGACAGTCAAATTAAGTAAGAAAAAATTCTGACTTGTTGCACAAGATAAATATAAGAACCGTAGAGTCTACTATTCTAACAAACCTTATCTAGACTGCCAAAAACAATCTCATACAGATTGGACAAAATTTCAGAGTTACTCGATGGGGCATATGTGAGAGCCTTCAATGCTTGGATCCTTCTTGCATGAACTTCACAAGGAAAACAAGTAATCAGCAATGCATGAATGCAATACGACAAACATCATAGCAAATTGAATCTCACTTATAACAAAAACTGCCTCTTCTTAACATAACAAGGGGGCAAACATTTAGTTGTCCACTTAAAACTAATGTGGCTACCAATTTTCATCATCCTAATCATGCGATGATAAAAAATAAAAAAAAGTATATCCTTCGGGAAATTGTGTTTCCTTTGAGATGAAAATGAATTCATATTCCAAACAGAAGCAAACAAGGGTATTTGGTTCATACAAGATACGAAATCAAACCACAGAATTAAAAGGTCAACTGTATGTAACAGTAAAAGATCACAATATCTTTCTTTTATTGCATAATTTCGTGTTGTGATTGTTACCTGATGGTGTTATATGATGTACTTTGTAAACTTGGTTGAAGTTTGCTTTCGACAGTTATCAGGATGGACGAGCAGCAGTGATTGACGTAAGATGAATTTTCTTGCTTTCAGGTTATTGGAACTAGTGATGCAACCAACCCCAAGAAGTCAAGAAAAAAGAAGGTTGGAATCTGTTCTTTAAATCCCTCTCATACCATTCTTGAGATGACACTTTATAATTGTTTTCGATGCCCTAAGCTGTTCGTATATTCATACATGAGCTGTTGTGCTTTTTCCTCAAATGCTGTCTTATTTAGAAAATTTCATCACTTGTATAGGATTTTTCTTTCCACTTAGGGTAGACATGTAGCTTAACTATGCGTCTAAAACTTTATTCCATTGGCTGCATTTGGCTGCATTCAATTTGCATGACTACTGAATGGTTGTCTGTATGCTTTGTGACCCAAAATAAGACACAGTAGGATTGAGTTGCTAAAAAGCCTTATTTTTGCCGACTTCCTGTCAAATTCATATAAACATTGTTGCTAAGTGTCAACAGTAAACGTGAAGGCTGTATCCTTAATGCATGCCCTAAACTTTCTGTTTAAATGGATTTGAACTTGCTATTTGGAACAGAAGAAAGTAAATAAAATTAATAGCTAACGAGAACGTGTTCGAAACTTGCTGCTTGGATAAATTTGCATGTTTTAATTTTTTCCACACCAACAGATTACAATTACAAGTTGGCACAACAAATAACCAGAGTAGAATAGAATGATGGTCTCAGTAGTTTTGCAGCCCCTATTATTTGTGCGTGGATTGTGAAAAGTAGGAGCTCCTGAACAGCAACTTGTTTAAGATTGCCTCATATGAGGATGATTTACTTTCATAAAGTTGAAGATGTGTTATCCATCATTATTTTCTTTAATATGTGTCAAATCTATGCAATGCAGGTTGATATGCATGAACTTCAAAGTTTTGGTTTTTTTTAATTTTTTTTGTCTTCTCTTTAACTCAAATCCAGTCCAAATACGCTACTGTGATGCCTTTTGAGTTGGTTCCATGGGACAAAAAGGAATACTTGAAAGAAAGGAAGGGACCTCATTACTATATGGTTGTGGAGCTAAAATAAGAGGGATTCTACAACCCTAGTTTTCTTAGACTTAAGGGAAAACATTGGATGACAGCAAAGATTAGCATTTGAAACTGCAAAACATCAATGTTTTCACACTCACTCAAAGGTCATTTCATGCTCTCACACAAATTTTAAAACAATTGTTACACATAATACTGATTCCACTGTCACTTGCAACTCCACGAAAAATGAGGCATATGAAAGAACTCCATACACGAGAGTAAGCAATTTTTTTAACTGATCAACTAATTTAAAGCGATAACATCTAATATGGGGCAACATGAATTTCAACCTATAAATTTAGATACAACATAAGCTCAGATGGTTCCCTGCTAGTACTAATCATCTCAACTTATCTTTTCAATATACTTGTAAACAACAACTGAAATATCAAGTAAACAACTAATGTTGGCATTGAACAAAGGTAACTGGCATAGCTATATTAGCGAACAAGCATGAGAACCACAGAAGCTGCAATATGTAAGTAGAGACTGATAACGTATATGATAATAGTACAAATATATGCTTACCTTCCTCCTTGGTCCTTTGATAGCTATTTGAATGTAGTTCAACAACTTGATTATACGGAATATAAATTAAGAGCTGCTCATCTGCGTCACTTTCTGTCTCCAAACCCTCATCCTCCCTATATCCCTGATACAAAAGTATATAAAGTTCAATAACAATATCAGATATAAAAAACTTCTCATAGCAATGACGAAAAAACAGAAATGATGAAGCAAATCAACTCCTTGCTAAACTTATGGACACCAAGAACATTTTCGATTCTGAAAATTTTTTGAGGACAGCTTGCAGTATTTCTTCTTGGTTATGAAGATGTTCCCAGCAAAAAGCAAACTCATAAGTTATCTAAGTTTTTATTATTTTACTGACTTCATTGTGTCAAATAGCTTACATACATGTCACCCCTGAACAAGATTTGACAAAAACTTGACGACGTAACCTCCTTACCTCAGAAAACACCACGGACAAGATCATTCTAAATGATGATTTGATTACCACCAAAATTAAACAAATAAAACTAAAAATAAAATTCATTTCAGAACTGAAAAGAAAATCGCATATTTAATCATTCCTAGCAAACATGCCATCCAAGTTTGACAGTAAATTTCAGGAAATTAGATTACCGGAGAATTGGACAATATAACTGTACACAATGCAAGAAAGGAACAATTTTATTCAAGGGAGGCTGACTGCTATAATTTTGAGCATTATTTGGCATTATCCTTTAAGCACTGTGCGTACATCCATTTTTCCCCCTAAGCAATGCAGTAGTTTAGAATTTAAAGCCAGAATTTGCTGAGTTATCGCTAGTAGTTATAGAATCAACACAAAGCTAAATTTGATGCAACATACACCAAAGGCATTATCTACTTTAGTGTTCTGATGTGTGAGAAAATGGTGGTAAAGTTATTCCAATTTAACCCTGTTGCTACGGCTATAAATGATTTCCAGGCGATCTCTGTGGTTTGGGGAAGCTTCAAAACCAATGACACTAGAAAAATTCCAAGTAAATTGGCATTCTCAATATGAAGGATCCACAGAAAGTTCACTTAAACCCTTCTTTGCTTTTCTACCCGTGTCAGAGATTCAAAAAAGTTGCAACAAAGTAATTTAGGGCAAAGGTGTATTTTTGCCACTAACGTTTTTCTTAAGATCCAATTTTGCCACTAATGTTTTTTTAGGTCCAAAAATGCCACCAACGTTTTTAAAATGGTCCAACTTTGCCACTAATGTTTTTTTAGGTCCAAAAATGCCATTAACTTTTTAAAATGTTCCAACTTTGCCCCTGACTTCTTCTTCTCCACCTTCTTCTTCTGCATCTCCATGATTCTCCATGATTTTAGTTGACAAGCTATATATCTTGCTTTCTGCGGATCATGCATCTAACTATGCCCATGTCATTCATGTGTAATAAGATAACAATATTGAAGCATCAGAGAATATGCAATTCTGTCAAATTTTTTTAGTTGTGTTTATTATTTACTATATGGTATAATTCGTTATAGCTGAGGATGGTAGATGGACTCGCATTGTGGTTGAGAAGCCCTTTGGAAGAGATTTGGCTTCTGCTGAGGAACTCAGTTCCCAGATTGGAGAATTATTTGAAGAACCCCAGATTGGAGAATCATGGAGATGCAGAAGAAGAAGAAGAAGATGGAGAAGAAGAAGTCAGGGGCAAAGTTGGAACATTTTAAAAAGTCAATGGCATTTTTGGACCTAAAAAAACATTAGTGGCAAAGTTGGACCATTTTAAAAACGTCGGTGGCATTTTTGGACCTAAAAAAACATTAGTGGCAAAATTGGACCTTGAGAAAAACGTTAGTGGCAAAAATGCACATTTGCCCAAGTAATTTATAAGACTGCAAACTGCTCTAGACATCACAAGAGAGTGTATTATCAGCAAAAATTGCACCTAGTACACCAATGATCAATTGCTTCTAGCGTCAGCTGCATGTCATGAATTATCTTGGGGGTAAGATCAATTGAAACAAGACAGAGCAGAAAATTTTACCAGGTCTGATGTTAAGAGAGTAAGGTAAGCCACTACTGTGGTGCTACGCTAGCATAAGCCTCATGGTTCAGCTAAAGAAAGGAAAATAAAGAATGGTGAATCTTATGTAAACCTTTTGTGAATACAAACTGGAGTTTTGAATATTTAGAAACTAATCTTTGATTTTTTCCTTACTAAATAAGAAATTAGGATATGATATATTGGCTGGCTGCAGTAGGCAATTCGGTAGGAACCCTTAACGAAGCAAAGAAAACTAAGGAACCTCCACTGCCCTGTTCTGCGACTTTCTGTACAGTCGCAAAGGACAGCTCAGAACTCACTCATCCGAAACCATGTATTTAAGGTTAAGATATCTCTGAACTCCTCTTGGAGTCTAGTTTAATATGAAAATGGGTTTGTGAATTTTAGAGTTTTGTGTAGAAAGTTATGGCCCAAACACCACGACTATATCACTTCAGGGATATCAGAATGTCATATCTTCGAACCTTCACGACAATTATTTATGGAGCAAGTAGAATCTTAAGACTTCTATTAGATATAAGTGTTTGAGATATTTTCTAAGCCATGGATTAGTTATATATGGGTTTAAAATGATAAATTAACTAGATAAAAGAAACATGCAATTTACAAGTTAAAATTTAGAAAAGAAGGAAATGTGAAAGTACTCCCTTAGGCTGGGTACGGTACTGGCAGTTTATGTATATTTGCTTTGGGGGTTTGTTTTCTTTATGTAAAAAAGTAAAACAATAGAAATTTAAACTTTCTTGA
This sequence comes from Leptodermis oblonga, assembly GCA_016801395.1. Taxonomy (NCBI): domain Eukaryota; kingdom Viridiplantae; phylum Streptophyta; class Magnoliopsida; order Gentianales; family Rubiaceae; genus Leptodermis; species Leptodermis oblonga. Next base: position 7,125,834 of record CM028754.1, on the reverse strand, counting down.
ATATAGGATGAAGTTTAGTAAGTTAAGATGGCTGAAAGACAATTCAATTAATGGGAGCTTAGGAAAGATGAAAGATTTTGGAACTTAGTTATACTTTGTTCTTTTAAAACTTTACAACCACCAAAGTTTAATAAGTGAGGAAGTTGATCGGTCAAATACATATGGCTGCACATGACTAATAAACAGGAAGAAAACTAGACGATTTAAAGGAGTTTGTCGCGCTAACATTTAAAAGCAAAGGATCTGCTGCATGAAACCATTTCTATGATTGCAACTAGATGTTTGAAAAGAGCTAAAATATGATTTAAGCCCAAACTATATAGTTAACTAAGAAAATGTAAGCTAATTTAGAGCCAATTCCCTTAAAGAGATTTTAGAATCCCAAAAAGGAAAACTATACTTAGAAATGTTATAATTTGATGGAAAAGAAACTTAACTACATAATCACAAACAAGCCACAGAGAAACAATAAATTAAAAGATAAATTTCAGCTGAATTGGAGAGAGTTGGAACTCACAAGTTTTGGTATTTTAAGTAGAAGTGTTAGGCGTTCTTAACAAGTAATAATAGCAAGTTTTGGTATTTTTATCAACCTCTAACTCTAAAACCTCTACGCAATTTCATAAAAGGAATCACCATATGTCAAATCTCAAACGGCATGAGAGAAATCTGTTATTCAATAGATACAACACAAAAAGAGTAAACTTTCATCGAAGTCCATAAAAAATGAGTTTTTATATGCATAACTAATATACTTTAACAAACTATAAATGAAAAATGGAAATACAATGTAGATGATCCTTGATGTACTAGCAAACTATCACTAGCAAACTATCACTACTGGTGATATTCTTTGATGATAATACATCCTTAATTGCTTCCTACTAGTGTGCTAAATTGATAGATAATCGTTACTGCGTTTTTCGGGTCTCTTCTTAAAGCGAGTGAATCATTTCTATACGTTTTGGTTACATGGCTGAAATATTACTTCAGCCAACTTATTTCTTGCCATCTAACTCCTTTGCCAATGCACCGATATGGTTAGAAATGCAACAAGAAGCACCGAGTATGATAGTTTATTCGGAGATAACCACTAGCTTTCTAATCTGGCTTCTAATATAGGAATTTCAGAGAGCTAAACTATGATATTCTTATCTTAGGATGAGCAAAAGATATCAACACAGTATCAAGGACATAAAAATTACAAGCTCGCATTCTAGCTTAACGCATGTAAATAGAGATACAAACAATAGTATGTGCATAGCTGCCAAACATGCTTTGGGAAGAGATGCTACAGAATTTAAGAAGATTACTTCAACTCTAGTGAAAACTAAGAATCACCTTAAACAATTTAGATTAAGAGAACTTTGAAAACAAACAGCCTTCCCTATCCTTTTGATTTCAGGAGCACAGCCAAAAGACAGAAAATTAAAATACACTGCAACTCATAAATTTTATGTCAAAATCTGTCCTTACATCATTGTTCTATAAATTTTAGGGCGACCACAATACTAGAATACAGTTCGTTGATAGTCAAATGCTCATTAAAAGGAACACAACAAAGCTAATGAAACCCCAAACTTTCATAACGACCCCAAACTTCTTAGACCCCAAACTTTTTCATAATAGGAATCACCATAATAAAAACCCCAAACTTTTTAAAAGAGTCCTATTAGAAAAGCTAATGAAACTTTTTAGAGGAGTCCTAATTGCTTTAATTCCAGCACATATATTTCAATTAATAGGACTTTCCAAAGAGTCCTATTAGAAGTTAATAGGACTCTTCCTTAAATGTTCTTCTTCAGTCTACCATTAATAAGACACTTTAAAATGGTCCTGTATGCACATTTTCGCACTACAAATAACTGACATTTACTGACCAAAATTCGGTCACCAAAGCAATACATACTCGTAAACAATATTGGCTTCTAGTTAGCAATAGGTTTAGAATTGTGGTCACCGAAGCAATAAATTGCCTTTTATCAATAAAACAATACAACCAAAAGCCTTATATACTCAAAACTCAATGACCACAACTTCATTTCACATGAGAAATATGATGTATCTTGTAAATAAACACAAGTCAAACTTTATATAAGCTAAACTCTCAAATCCAATATAATAGCAACCTAATTATGTTTAAAAAGTACTATTCATAAAATTAAATCACCCAAAAAATGTGAACAAAAACAAAGACAAAACAAATTTTACACACGTTTATAACCCTAAGACAAACCTCAAGCAAATTCCAAGCAAAATCGCAGTGGATACGTCCCAAATTGAGCTTTTGAGGCCGAAATTTGGGTACCCTTCAAGAAATCCCCAAAATCTAGGGTTCCTTCTACACCCTCCTTCGTTGTCCGGTCAAATGGCCATCAGTCCGGCGAGGTCACGAGCGTCGGCGACGTGGACTGGGTTCGGCCGGAACGGGATCGCCGGTCGGTTGGTCGGCGTCGGAGGAGGGTGTAGAAGGAACCCTAGATTTATGTCAAACGAATTTCTGCTGCGTGAATTTTTCACGCAGCATATTTATATTTTTTTTTTTCCCTAGAAAACGAATCCGTGAAATTCGTTTTCTAGGGATTTTTTTTTTTCCTAGAAAACGAATCCGTGAAATTCGTTTTCAATGGATTTTTTTTTTTCCCTAGAAAACGAATCCGTGAAATTCGTTTTCAATGGATTTTTTTTTTCCCTAGAAAACGAATCCGTGAAATTCGTTTTCAATGGATTTTTTTTTTCCCTAGAAAACGAATCCGTGACATTCGTTTTCAATGGATTTTTTTTTTTTCCTAGAAAACGAATCCGTGAAATTCGTTTTCAATGGATTTTTTTTTTTTCCTTTCCTGGAAAACGAATACAGCGAATTCGTTTTCTATGGAAACCGAATTCAGTGAATTCGTTTTCTTTTAAAACGAATTCGCTGAATTCGAATTCCTTAGACGAATTCGTTTTCCTTTTTGAAAAAACAAAGAAAAAACGAATCATGGAAATTCATTTTCAGTAGAAAACGAATTTCCGTGATTCGTTTTCACCGGATTTTTTTTTTAAAATTTTCTTTCCCTCCCTGTTCTTACCGAAAACGAATCTACCAAATTCGGTTTTCCGGAAAAACGAATCTGGCAGATTCGTTTTCTATAGATCCGGAAAAAAAAAAATTTTTGCTTATTTCAGTAATTTTGTGAGCCTATTTGATTATTGGCGGAAAAAATCCCTATTTTGGAGTAGTAATAAAAAGAAAAGAAAATAAAAATAAATAAAAGTGCTACTTTAAAAGAGTAGCAGTGGTTGGCGAGTTTTCTTCATGGAGTATGATTTATCTTTAATTAATGCTACTTCGTCAATTGTAAGCTGATATGCGAGTGTTTGCTCATGAAGTAGTTGATTTTAACTGCTACTTTGTTAACACTAAACAGATCATACGTGAGTTTTTCTCATGAAATATGAGTTTATTTTAACTACTATATATTTCGTCAATACTAAACTAATACATAAGTTTTGCCTTTGGTGTATGAGTAATTTTAACTACTAGTAAACGTTAAACTGATACGCAAGTTTGCAAAAAAATAAAATAAAATAAAATAAAGGATAAGCGTGAATGATGTGTCAAATCTCGTCACATATATAAATCCGTTTCATATAATTTTTAGCGATATTTAATGAAGTTGCTCACAATCCTTTTTATTTAAAAGCATACACGAGCACAACATTATTAGTATTATTATTGTTTTTATATAGAAGTAGACCCTATTTTTTTTAAAATTGCAATCACTATTTATACCCTTAAAATTGAAATGTACTATTATTACTTTTATAGGTTAAACCACTTCATTGGTACCTTGTTGTCTTCATTTTGTTAACATATTAAAAATTATTTTTGTCATTGAAATTCAAAATTTGTTTCAAAATAGTTTTGAGCCCAAATTTTGACCATATTTGAGCTATTTTTGTCTAACATATGAGATTCACACAAATTAATATGGGGGAAATGAAAATTGAATATTAAATTACTTTATTTACTCTTTAATTTAGTGTATACCAACTCACATGTTAGCCAAAATAGCATCGCGTATTGAATTTGGCCTTTGATGTATCGTATTTAGTTGTTGATGAATCGCAATTATGAGTTTAATTACTGACATATCGCGGTTATGATTTTGACTTTTCAAGTATCGTGTATCGGTGTTGATTTTTCCCGTATTAACTTTAGCCTATGGTATATCGAGTTTACCTCTAGCTAATGTATCGCAGTTTTGAGTGTCACTGATGAATTAAGCTATTACGCATCAAATTTAGTTTTGATATATAGCATATTAAGTTTAGTCTTTAATATATCAAGTTTTGCTTTTAATGTATCATTGTTATATTGAAGCAATACTTATGACCTATATGTATATAGAAAGAAAAAGGGTAAATACACAATTATCCCATTGTGGTTTCGAAAACTTATGCATCACCCCTCATGGTTTAAACAGATACCATGCACCCCTTTAACTTTCGTAAACTATGTAAAGTGGACAAAAATAACCAAAATACCCCCACATCTAAACTTTCTTTGGTCATTTCTACAGTTTAGATGCGGGGGTATTTTGGTCATTTTTGCCCACTTTATATAGCTCACGAAAGTTAAGGGGATGCATAGTAGCTTTTTAAACTATAATATGGTGATGCATAAGTTTTCAAAATCACATGGAGATAATTGTGTATTTACCCAAAGAAAAAAAATGCAAATCAAACATAGCAGCTCAACCTATTGCATCGAACTGTTAGGCGGTCAATTAGTAGACTTCCCTCATCCCCATAAGAGTACAACACTTGCGACAGATAGGTCAATTTAACAAATTTTCAAATCCGTGTAGCCGCCCCCTAAACTTTGGAAATTAGTACAGGAAAAATTATATAGTCCTTTCATAGTACCGACCAACCATTCAATTAATTTAGTTTATAAATTAAATATGTAATTGTATAATTAATTTATACAATAATAAAATCAAGAGCTGAATAGTTATCTTAAAAGAACCCAAAAAAGTATTAGTTGATGATGTCATACAAATTCAACCTACTTATTGAACATATAGGAAACCATCAAAAATGTTGCTGATAAAATAAAAGATGGCTCTACCCACTCCTTCTAAAGCCACCAAAATATCCATAATATATATACTTCCTCTCTGCTCTCAGCTGCATGCTTATTTCACCAGAAGTTTCATAAACACAGATATTCGCTATAGGCAACTTTGACGTTAATGGCGAATAAGGTATTTATGTATATATATGTATGCATATATTTGCGATAATTAGTATACGTACGTAATTAGTAGATATTTTGAGGGAAAAATCACACTTTTGATCCTATATTTTTTACTCTCGTACTTTTAATTCTTCTTTTTAGTGTTGTTTCACTTTTGGTGCATGTTATTAACTGTTTTGGCATATTTGGTCCCTACAACCGGTTACAGAACGTCTTGTAAGTCATTTGAGATGTTGTTGACTTATAAAATTAGTCAATAGAAACCATTTGTAGACAGTCATAGAGACCAAAATTGCCAAAACAGTAAACAAAAAAAAAAAAAAAAAAAAAAAAGATCACAAGTGCAACGATATTACAAAAAATGGACAAGAAATGTAGCTATGTTAAACAATAGAGATCAAAAGTGTGATTTTCCCATATGGTATCACTAAGTTAATTTGATTAATACCGTTAGAAAAAAAAGAATTATAATAATAATTGAGATCATCATGTACTTAATTACGTATTCGCAACAGGACACCAAGATGGAGCTGGGAGTTGATCTTAAGTGCTCCTACACGAAGATCAAGAAAATTGTTTGTAAATTTCCTGGTAATTAATTAAGTACTTTCATTGACATTAGATACTATTAATTTTCAGCTATTTATTTCTTTTTTGAAGATTAACTAAAATTATTTATATTAATTATTTGTCATATATATATATCCCTATAAAATTTTTTGTTTACTATATTTTTGTCCTATATATACACATATATCGAGATATTCTATCTACTTTAATTCTTTTTTTCATGTTCTACACTTTTAAAAGAGGAAAATAACCCACATAATGTAACATGTGAGTAAGTGGCGAAGCCATGATATGAGCTTGTGGGGGGAAATTGTTGCCCTACCACCAATGGTAACTTTTTATTTTTTTTACTGTATGGAATTTTTAAAATTTTTGTCTTATCAAAATTTAAAATAATAGGGGTAAATATTTATAACAAAATCATTTTGTCCCTTCAGACCTTTGGGACTTGGTTCCGCCACTGATGTAATATGTTGGTTTCAATCTTAATTTTGAGAGATAGTCCAAAAAAAACAAGGATAATATCTTGTTATATGACATAAATCTCATCCTCGGATTTGATCATAACTGATCTCATCATGTAAATCACACACGAATGATAATCATGGAGAAAACTTTAGCTTTATCTTTTACTTCCTCTCCATGCTTGAATTGGTCAGTTATAATCGTTGGTCATCTCATGTATTTATTTTGGGACGGCAGAAATTCGAGAGTACGCTTTTGACGAGAAGAAAAATGTGGTGAACATCACTGTGGTATGCTGCGACCCGGAGGAATTCCGTAAGAAATTATGCTGCAAGGCGGGAAAGGTAATCACATATATTAAGGTGATCGAGAAGAAGCCTGAAAAGGAGAAGCCGCCGGAGAAGAAGAACAAGGAGGAGAAGCCGGGCACAGGAGGAGATTCCTCTAAATCTGATGCTGGCAAAAAAGCACCACCAGCTCCCACCATTCCAACGGTGTCGGTCTCAGTTGATTCGTCTATCGGAATCCCATTTGGGTTTCGCTGTCCCCAGTGCGGTTACAATTGTGACAGTGGCCCTTGTAACCATGGGTGCGGGAGGACCCAACCACCGCCGCCGCCGACATGCTTTGTTAATTGGTGCAACTGCGGGAGAGGATGCCAACAGACGCCGTGCGGTGGCGGTGATTGGGGGAGGGGCTGGCCATCGCGTCCATGTGGCAATTGCGGGCCCAGAAAGCAAAAACCACTCCTTGGTGGCTGCAACTGCGGGAATATGGGATGCCGCCGCTGAGATTTCTTCATGAAGGAAACCATGGTTTACGGCTGCTCTGTTATGTGAAGTTTGGTTATTTATTTCCTTAATTGATGCAAGAAATTTGAAATTCCACAAAAACGTGTGAGAAAGAGAGGCTATGCATGCTTTCAGAATTATTGGATTTGGAAATCAAACAAACTATGAAATATTGTAGAAGATGCAACTCTCCCTTGTTAGTGTGCTTGAGATGTAATTCAAAAATTGGTGAAATAAAGGTAGTACGTAATTTTGTGTTATAGACAAATTTTCTCTTTTACTAAAAGTACTCTCTTTCTTTTTTCTTTTTGAAATCCAAACGTACTTCTATTAAATCTATTGTAAATCATCTAGCCACGAAAGAACAACAATAGTCAACGGTGAATCTTAACATATTACGGGTGCACCATAAATTTGGCGTAACTAGCTAACTCATGCGATACACTGTTAAAAGACCTACTAATCAGGAAGACTCTATTGCACGGAAACTCCGGAAGTACGTAACTCCATAATCTCAAGATAAACTGTGACACTCTTCTCGTCAGTTCGTGAGTTATCCAACCCATAATATTGCTACCTAACAGTCACCATAGATAATGAAACTTGGAGTTAATTGCAAGGCGCGTGGCGAAGCTCACGGCCTACTTCAGCACCAAAAATTCATAAACAACAGTCCATAAACTTGCTTGGATAACGCTCCAGAAAAGAGGCTAGAATCGGATACACACCACACTCCAATATTAGCAATCCGCTTGTGAATTGAAAGGCCTGCATCTAGGGTGCCAAATGAGTGGGTATTGGACGGGTATTAAATATATATTAAGTTAATGGGTAATTAATGGTCTTAATTCAAATGGGTCATGAGTACTCACAGATACTTATAATACTCATTATACAAATATAATGATTATTTAATGAGTATTATGACGGGTACCCAATGAATACCCATAATGGGCAGCCATAATAAACCGCCTATCATATTTGAAATTATTTGTTAATAAAATTTTTTAATTTTTTTAATTCTTTTAATCTGTTTTAAAATTTGAAATTTTATATATTGTATACTTTTATATTTAATCGTATATATATATATATATATTTGCCCAAACACTGTTTTTAATTTTTTTATACTTAAATAAAACTCGCGCCTCACTCCTGCCCCGACCCTTGACCACAACCACGTCCCCGACGCAACCCTTGGCCCGGGACCCGAATTCCTACCCCAGCCCGAACCCCTACCTAAGACCCGAACACTGACCAGAGACCCACGCACCGACCCGAGGCCCGAACACATACCTGAGGTCCAAACTCTGACCCGAGGCCCAAACCCCGACCTGAGGCCGAACCCCAACCCGAGGCCTGAACTATGACTCGAGGCACGAACTATAACCCAAGGCCCGAACCCAGTCCCGAGGCCTAAACCCAAACCCCGCCCTGAGGCCCAAACCCGAACCGAGGCACAAACCTTGACCCGAGGCCCGAACGATAACTCAAGGCCCGAACCCCAACCCGAGGTCCGAAACCAGAACCGAGGCTCGAACCCCAGCCTGAACCGGGACCCAGACCCGAACCCGAGCCTGACACGGGACGCGAACCCTAACCTCGAGCCCAACTAGGGATCCATATCAATCTTGAATTAGTATTTATAAGTGGGTAATCTTAAAATATTATAAAAGAATAAATGAGAAGAAAAAAAAACGCAAACTAATTGTAGGACACGAAAAAAAATGAAAAAAGAAATTTTTTTTAAGTTGTACAAAACTTGACCCAATAAAATAGGTGAGTTGTTGGGTTTTTGTTTATACTGTTGAAGGTAGTTTTGGATGGGTATTTTTGGTACCCATAATGGGCGGATTTTTAAGGATACCCAATGGGCTACTCTAAACCCACCCATTATTTTTTTTAACCCATACTCACCCAAGCCCAACATATTATGAATGGGAATTTTTTGTTTAAAACTCAATTGGTTTGGGCAGGTTTTGGAATTATGAGTATTCTTTAAAGAGTACTTATTAAGAAGAGTATAAGTGATATTACTCTTCTAGAGTATCACTTGTATTCTGAAGTAGCACTTAAAAAGAATGTAAATGCTATTTCAAAATAGTATAAGTGCTACTCTTCTGCAGTAGCACTAGAGAATAAAAATAAAATAAAAATAAAAAATTGATACTTGTGAATAGTAACAGTTGTTATTCACTAAAAAGGTTATTTGAGGAATAAAGCGGTTGTTCTTTTCGTTTTTGTTTTGTTTTTGTTTTGTATGGTAAATTTAATATATTATAATAATTTTTCATCATTTTCAATACAATTTTTTACTATTTAACTATATCATTTTACATTATAAAATTATTTTCAAGTTTTCAAAACCATGTTTTAAAACATACTAAAGAACAAGTCCAAAACCTTTAACAAGGGCATCCTCCACTGTATGTTATCATCTATCAGATGCTCCACCCTAATATTTTTTCTATGTTTCATTAGAATTATCTATTTTGACCAATATACAATTTATTACGAGTGTCAAGATACAACACCTAAAATATCTAATTTGACATAATTTATTCCATTTATATATTTACGTATTAAGTATTAGCTAATTGTGAACTAAACATGATTATATTAATAAGGGTATGAGAAGTAAAAAATTTGAAAGTGGATTCTTATATTAAAAAAATAAATAAAAATTTCAAAGTGGACTTTCTAATAGAACGGAGGGAGTAACACTTGTTCCATAAATATATTTGGCTGCATCATTCTACATTCCTACATGTGCAACGGATGCATGGAATAATTTCTGCAGCAGATGATTCAGAATGATTCGATGCCACGTGTTCGTGATTCCGAAATTCTGAAAAAAACCCCTCGCTATCCACAGGCTCGCCCTTTTTTGAACTTTGAAGGAAGCAATAAATGCAGAAAAAGAAAAAGCAAAGGGGCATGTTAATTGCAGGACCCGTTTTACTAAACACATGACACTTTTTTAAATTTTAAGTAATAAAAAGACAATAATATCCCTAAACATTTTAAATAATAAAATAATTTTTTAACTGGGCATTTTTTTTGGATAAAATGGCCCACTACGGCTGATTTTATCCAAACAATCGCCCAGTGTGGGCGATTGTTACAATGACAATCGCCCATGCTGGACGATTACTCCAATAACAATCGCCCAGTGGGCGATGGTTTTGGATAAAATCACCCACCATGGGCGATTTTATCCAAAAAAATCGCCCACTATGGGCTATTATTTTCGGGAAAATTATTTCGCACAAACAATTTTTTCTACAGTTTGCCAGAAATTTGTTTTTCCGGCAAACAAGGCTGAAATTTATATTAACATTAGTAAAATATAGTCGGAAAACACCGAAAATTGCAAGACCAAACCATAAGACGAAGATGGAGGCGAAGGAGTCCATAGTTAAAAAAACATATGTGCAGTAGAAAAGGGAAGGTCAAAATGGTCATTTCACAGCTCAAATTTTTTAAAAATGGTCCTATGATTAATAAAAGTGATCCTGCAAGTAACAATTCCAAAAGCAAAAATCATTTTCATTTTCATATTCATATTTAAAACTTTTGTGTTAACTGAAAATCTAACGAACTTCTCGTTCACTAAGACTGATAATGGGGGCTGTTTCAGCTCAATCCCCAGCGTTCAATTCGCTGAATCAACATTTTTCAATGGAAACCTCAATTACTAGTTGTTATAGCAACAACACTAAAATTCTTCATCTGGGCTTCTCAAATTCTTCTCCCCGGAAGTTTCTAGTCAAGAAGACTTCGACTTTTAACGCACACCCTGCTAGAGTACTGGGCTGCAGGGCTGATGGCAGTCATGTGTCTCTGATTCTCCTCCTCGGAGTCCCAGGCCAAAGTTAGTACTAGTGTGTATTTTTGTTGTGTTTATATTCTCGAGTTGGTGTGACGAGGAATTTGACTTTTTCCAAGTAGGATTTTTAATTTACTGATGAATTCGTTGATATGAGTGTTCTTTGTTTGGAAATTTTTTCTGTTCGCCTGTTCATCTTTGTTTCTGAACTAATTTGCAATTCTCAACAATGTAATTTGTATATTGATAAGGATATAGGATGTGGTTACTCTGCTCTGGAAATGAATATTTGGTACTATGATTGATTTAGTGGCTGAGGTGATGCATATTGTTGCCAATTTAATCTGAACTTTTGACATTTTTAAAATAAGGTTAATCTATGATGTTACAAGTTTTGGCGCAAAAAAACTGAACCAATGATATTGAGTAAGGTTTATTTGATGCTAATTTAAGGTCAGGTCCAAAAATAGAACGGAAAATTTTGGATGGACAATGTTATTTGTTTGGTGATTAGGTAGAAATGTGTTATTTTGTATGACTAATATATATACACAAACACACACGCGCACGTTTATATTTAGTGGAATGTTGAATGCTGGTGGTTTTGTTGATTTTTTCTTGTTTTGTGCTGTTAGTTCCTCTTTAACTGAGGAAATAGGTTAATCGTTTTCAGATTTTATTAGTTTTGTTGTTCTTGAGGAAGATATTTTTCATGGGATTCTTATTCTTATGAAAATTCAGTGTGAGGCGCCACACTATCTCGGTGTTTGTTGGGGATGAAAGTGGGATGATAAATCGGATTGCAGGAGTCTTTGCAAGGAGAGGATACAACATTGAGTCCCTTGCAGTTGACTGAACAAGGATAAGGCTCTCTTCACTATAGTTGTATGTGGAACTAAGAGGATATTGCAACAAGTCATGGAGAAACTGCAGAAGCTGGTTAATGTGATAAAGGTTGTGTACCACTTGACTCTTCTTGTCTTTCATGACAATTTACTTTAATTACTTTTCTTCTGCAGAATGTTGTGATTTTAACATTTAGTCTGTTTCTTAATACTCTTCTTTAAGCATGTCCATTACATTTTAGGTTTCATTTTTTTGGCATTTGAAGTGACTTCTATCTTAAATCTTTTTGTTTACAAAATTTCCAAGACCAGGTTGAAGATATTTCAAAGGACCCACAGGTTGAACGGGAATTGATGCTTGTGAAAATCAATGCAGATCCAAATCGTCGAGAAGAGGTGGCTATTCAGTATCCCTTTCAGAGTACATTTTGAATATGTATTATTCCAAAGGATCAATTATGGTTTTGTATTGTCCTTTTAAGCTAAAAGTTATTCTTAGGTATCCTTGGAGGTTTCTGATTTAAGTATGTTGTTGGATACAAAGTAAATGTGACTAGTTGACTAAAATGTTTGGGTCATGTGGTTGGTGGACACTTTTAGGGCAAAAGTTGTGGATATCTCAGATAATTCTCTTTCAGTTGCAGTTGTATAATAGCACTTTGTTTCTATCTCTTTTGATTTACTTGAATCCTAGGCTTGTAGTTCTGGTGGTGAGCTTTATTCTTCTTTGCCTACTAAGATAAACTTGTGAACTTTCATTTGCTCTTGATTTTGATTCATACATGCTTAACTAGTGCCAATATCTCAGTGACACGTGAATTAGTAAATATATTCCATGTCTTCTTTGCCTTTGTGTGTAGTGTTGGTAAAAGTATTCAAACTATCTCTCATGGCACTGGATGTTGAAAGTTTTGCCATTTTTGGGCCTGGTCGTTGGTTTCTGAGGACCAAAGGATATGTTCTCTCTTGCTTTGTGGTTTTTCTTTTTTCCTTTTTGTATTTCTTTTGGATCTAGACAAGCTTTTTGTGCTTTTTCTTCTACTTGGTTTTCATAATTAATCTTTTCATTGTAAAGAGAATATTTCGTGCATCTGTTGTTATTATTACGCAGAAACCTAATCAAGTACTTGTTTGTCCACCATTGTCACCCTTTTTCAAAATTAACAAATTTTATACTAATCAGCTGAAAGGTGTTTTATGCACCATAAAGATTGTATAGTATAGATTGTTTGTGCTTGATAACATTTCTTTCTGTTGAACTTGTTGAAACTCATGAATTGATGGTCCCTCAAACTTAAAAGGCTGGTTTCAGACACACACACACAAAAGGGGAAGAAAAAAAAAATGAACAGAAAGATATTCATGTTATCCATTCTTAAGGTCCTAATTATGTCATTGATACAGGTTACTGGAGACCCAGGAAAAAAGGTTTTTGTTCAAAGAAACTTAAGCAAATTTGGAATTAGAGAAATTGCTCGAACTGGAAAGGTTTTTTTAGTAGAAAATTCTAAAATGTTCTTATTTTCTTGTTTAGTCATTTTCTATATTGCATCTTCATCTTGTTGGTATGTTTGATGGCTTTTACTTAGATTGCCTTGAGAAGGGAAAAGATGGGTGAAGCTGCTCCATTTTGGAGGTTTTTAGCTGCTTCATATCCTGATCTTGAGGAAACAATTCCTATCAATACTGTTTTGGGGACAGCAAAGAGGACAGGCAATGGAGAATCTGATACTTCTAGTGGGGTAAGTCTAAAGCTTGTGTCATGTAAAGATGGCTCTCAACGGACTCAACTCAAGCTATGTAACCCAAACTAGTCATATGGCCCCTAAACACCCTTGTCGACTTGATAGGACACTAGTATTGGTGTATGATATCTAATTGGTTTGGTCATAAACAATTGGGTACTCACTGTAAAGTGGATTCAATTTTATTAGTGATGATACATTCAGTGAAATTGTAGAGTGACTAGCGTGTCATCCACAGGGCAAAAATATATTAGACATATGAAATTAAAACTGCCAAATGTAACTTTTAGATGATGACACATCATTTACTCTACACACTCAGTCTATATTTTCACTTTCCCCATCATTTCCCCAATTTACTGACTTTATAAGTGTCAATCAGAATTTATGTTGAAGATGAAAACTTCTGAAGGGCGAAGAGGAAAGGGAAGTTGGAATAGGGAAGGAGGAAGATTAACTTTACATTTCAAGTTTTTACAATTGCAGTTAAATACTCATGTATTTGTGACTATTATTTGATAGTGTTGTCTTTCCTGATTATATAGCTGCATAATATATGTTTTTGGTTGGTTTGTTATTAAATATATGAAATGTATTAGAATTGAGGCTGTATCGCTGCACTTAGCTGTATTCCCCTGTCCTGAAATTATGAGCAAGGCCTGTCCGAAACCAAGATTTACAGCTTTACTGTACCCAACACCATACCTGAGTTGGGGTAACATACCATGCTAGATACAGCATTGAGAAGAAATTGACTGATGAAAATAATAATAATAACAGAAAGAGAAAAGACTACAGTATCATACATAGGTTCAACAGCCTGAATCAAATGTGCAAGTCTTCCTAATTTTACGTGGGAAAATTGTGTAGTTTGCTTATTCTTGAACATATAGTCCCTATTTAACAGTTTAAATGATCCTTCTCTTACTTGAAAGGTGGTGAAAATTGCAACAAACATCATCACATGTTTTTGTCTACTATTTTCGCGTTTTATAGTTTGAGTATCCAGAGCACGACTAAAGAAGATTTTATTAGAAATCTTTTAAATTGATATTTAACCTTTGTGTCATAAATCTTCATTTGTTATTTTTGTTATTGTTATTATTATTATTATCTATCTGCTTCCCCATAAAGGATCCTATTTTGAGTTATCCTTCTGTTGCAATTCGAGCCTGGCATGTTATATTCGCGTCATACTGTCAGGTATTTGTGCACCTTCCTGCTCCGATACAAATTTGTTTGGTGTAAGAGTGACATCATCTAATAGCCTGCTTTATTTTACTTCTGGTGATATGATAGGAACGCATTTTGTTTCTATTGAAATGTCCCTAATAACTGTTATAAGAGTCACATTTGAAGGTCTTCACAAGTAAACCATAACTTGCTCTGCAATATCCTATACATTCTTTCTGCTTGTACTATAGTTGTTGTGACTGCATCTGATATTTTTTTTGCACTTTTTGTGGGGAGATGTTTATCCAATCGAGCCTGCTGATGATTTTACTCTCAGCCCTGCTCTTGATGCTCACTGGGGTGTTCTCAATGATGATGACGTAAGGGTTATCAGTAGTATCATGCTCTCTGATACTTCCTTCATTATGCATGTTCCTTGTGGAATGCAAGTTTAAGACTTTGTTATGAATAACATTAATTTAGGTTATTGAAATAGATTTCAATTTCCTAAAGCTTGTCCTAGTTAATATTTTGTTGAATTTTTTTGGTATGCAAATATAATAAGGATGTTTAGTTTGTATCAGTTGGAACCGTTTGTGCCATTGAACTTTTGTTACCTCAGCAAATTGGTTTGAAAACAACGTTCATATATGAAACAGTGTTTGCAACTCTCTCCTGATAGTAACTACATTTTATATATCTACTTTTCAGACTAGTGGCCTTCGCTCACACACATTTTCGATGCTTGTGAATGATGCTCCTGGAGTTCTCAACATAATAACTAGTCTCTTTGCCCGACGAGGCTATAACATTCAGGTATTATTAGAGTCCTCACAACATTGAATGGTGAATTTTTTTTTTTTCCTTTCAAGCATGTTGCTTTAGTTGACATTCTTTTGTGATTTTAATACCAAATGGATATCCGGCAGGTTTTTTCAAGAGGAATTAGGATGTGGTCGGACTGACGGTATTGGATGCGGTTATGGAATTTTTTCAGAATGGGAACCTTTTGAAGCAACTCAACCATACGGTGGTTGCTCTCATCCCAAAGAAGGACCATGCACCTAAAGTCTCGAACTATAGACCAATCTCTTGCTGCAACATAGTGTATAAAGTTATCACCAAGATCTTGGCGCAAAGATTGAAGAGTGTTCTCCCAAGGATTATTGATGAGGCTCAGGCAGCTTTTCTTCTTACTCAAGAGCTTATTAGGAACTACAAAAGTAAACGTATCTCTCCGAGGTGTATGTTGAAAATTGATATCAGGAAAGCCTACGATACGGTTTCGTGGGAGTTCTTATTTGAATTGTTGGCTACTCTTGGTTTTCCCAGTAGGTTTGTAGAGTGGACTAAACAGTGCGTCACCACTGCCTCCTTCTCCATCTCAGTGAATAGTAACCTGCATGGGCACTTCAAGGGTATGAGGGGATTAAGACAAGGGGATCCTATGTCACCTGCATTATTCACAATTGTCATGGAATACTTTTTGAGGCTATTGAAGAAAAATACAGCTCAGGATGTCAACTTTCATCCTAAGTGCGGCAGCTTGTCTATTTCCCATCTGGCCTTTGCGGATGATCTCTTGTGTTTCTCTAGAGGAGATGAACTTTCATTGACAATTCTTAAGGATACTCTAGACCAATTCAAATTGGCCTCAAGATTAGCCTTTAACCCGGAGAAATCAGAGATCTTCACAGCATGTATGAATGATAATCTTTTGCAAAACTGTCTGGATATTGTTGGTTTTCCAACGGGTACTCTCCCGGTTAGATACTTGGGGCTTCCATTGGCAGCCCATAAGTTAAATGCCATTCACTATGATTCTCTTTTGAATAGGGTTTCTGACTTGCTTAATGCCTTCAAAACTAAGACTTTGTCATATGCAGGAACACTAGAGCTAATAAGATCCGTTATTCAAGGAGTTGAGTGTTTTTGGCTACAAAGCATTTCGTTACCCGTGTCTATTATTGAAAAACTAAATGGATTTTACAAAAAATTCTTTTGGAATAGGAGGAGGTCCTTGGTAGCTTGGGAGAGGGTTTGTATGCCACAGGATGAAGGGGGTTTGGGATTACGTAATCCACCCTTTTGGAACAAAGCTCTCATTTTCAAAAATCTGTGGGACATTCATTTGAAAAGGGAGAGTATGTGGGTTAAGTGGGTTCATGAGATGTATTTACGAGGGACTTCAGTTTGGGATTGGGTTCAGAAATTCAAGCCAAAAGGGTTTATCCTAGAAAAGTTCCCCCATCATCCAACCATGCATTACTCAATAAACCATTTTGACAGTCAAGCAAGCAAACCAAAGAGATTCTCATGCAAAACATCCAGTGCGGCTCAGAATTATTTAGTAGGCTTTAGAAGAGGGAATTTATGCACAACCTGTATTAACATAACGGATCTATCCCAAACCACATTCACAAGAATAAGCATAATAAAGGATTAATAGGATATCTATGTTGCTTTTTTCAGATTAACATTCAGAATTGGGCAAAAATCCTGTACTTGACATACACATTCAAGACTCCAAAGACAAACAAAACACAGGAGAAAATCGCAAAACATCCCTACACTTAAAAGGATGCTTGCCCTCAAGCATACATAGACAACACAACTATGGAAAACAAAAACAAAAACAGCACAAAAAGAACAAAACAAAAAACAACACATGAAAAAGCATTGGAGGTGAGGTAATTAACCATATCTGCATACCATGGATCGCAGCTCTTCTTCTCTGAAATTCGCAGATTCAGGGACTGTTCTACCTCCCGTTTGGGCAAACGGGACGTCTTGCAGATGTTCTTCGGGAAAGTTTTCCTGAATTGGTGGCCCTTCAAACTTCATGGGTTGGCTACTGGAACCTAACCTACAACAAAAAATTAAATTCTAAAAAATTAAAGCCTAAATGACTGAATTTACTATTTTTTTCCTTTTTTTTTCTTTTTAATTAAATACAAAAAATTAGAAATAATGGAAAACACAAAAAATAAAACTAAAAAAAATAATAATAATAATAAAAGAAAACGCGGGTTGCCTCCCACTAGCGCCTCTCTTTAACGTCTTCGGCCAGACGCAGTGTGTCTCCTTCAATGATTCGGACAGCATAACAATGGAATTTCTTCCACTGTTTGGACCTGGGTAGCATCACAGAAAAGTTTAAGATGTTTCCTGTTGACTGTGAATTTCTTTCCAATATTGAAATTTTGAACTTGCACAGCTCCACTTGAACAGACGGACACTACATCCAGTGGTTTTATCTTCTTCTTCTTCTTACCAGGTAGACCCTTGATCTCAAAATTCACAAACCCACCTCTTTTTCCTTGACTGATCTGCTGGCCAGTATCACATTGTGGGGGAATTTGACTCACTTCCTGCAAAAAAATCAGTCTCAAGATGCTCTTGGACACAAAGGTCAATCATATCAACACTATAAACATTTTCCATAGGCATTGAACTTTTTATGGCGTCATCCATACTAAATGTGACCTTTTCACCACAGTAGTCCAAACAAATAGATCCATTGTACACATCAATTAGGGCTCTAGATGTTTTCAAGAAAGGTCGGCCCAACAAGACTTCGGCTGACTCTTTTGATGGATCACTACTCATCTCAACCACATAAAAATCAGCAGGGTATACAAAAGAATGAACTCTTACCAACACATTTTCCAAAAGACCCACAGGATGTACATATGATCTATCAGCCAATTGAATTATAACACTAGTGTCGACTAATTCAACACCAGTTAAAGTTTGATACACAGAAAGAGGCATTACATTAATTGAAGCACCTAAATCACACATAGCATGCTTAATCTGTTTATCTCCAATTACACAAGGTAAAGAAAACATACCTGGGTCCTTGCACTTAGGTGGCAATTTCTTTTGAATTACGGCAGACACGTTCTCACCCATGATTACCTTGCGTGCTCCTCTTTGCTTCCCAGCCATAAACTCTTTCAAAAATTTACCAATAGGAGGGATCTTTATTGCCTTGAGGAAAGGTATGTTAACCTCTATCTTCTCAAACGCTGCCAAATAATCCACAGGATCCTCTTTTGGTTTTTTCGCCTTCCCGATCAATCGGTTTGGAAAAGGTGGATCTTCATAGGGGTTTCCACCTTTTAGGCTTAGAAAAGGTTCAGGTCTCTCTCTTATCCCTGTGTGTAGAGGGGCCGCTGGTTTGGTTCCTGCGATTTCAGGTTCAGGGTCCCGTTTGGGCAAATGGGACCTCGACGCAGATTTCTTTTCTGCAGCTGGCTCCAAGACTTTCCCACTCCGCAGGGTTATCTCATTCACATTCTCTTTGGATGGCACTTGAACTTGGGCAGGTTCACGGTCGATGGCCCGTTTGGACAAATGGGACCTCAGAGTAGAACTCTCTTGCTCTTCTGGCTGCGGTAACTTCACATACTCCCTGGAATTGTCTTCGCCTTGCTCAGATTTTGCCTCCACTCTGTTCCTACTAATCAATCTATTTGGAAAAGGAGGTTCTTCGTAAGGGTTCCCACCTTTCAAACTTAAAAAGGGTTTAGGTCTCTCTGTGACCGCTGGCTCGGTTCTTTCAGCTTCAGGTTCAGGGTCGACGCCCCGTTTGGGCAAACGGGACCTCGTCGTAGAATTCTTTTGCACTTCTGGCTGCAGAACCTTCCCACATCTCAGAGTCATCGCACTAACATTCTCTTTCTGCTGTATTTGAACCTGTGAGGGCAGTCTTCCCTTTAATTCTTTGAGTGAAGCAGCCAATTGGGACACCATATTTGCCAGACTATCAATACTGGCCTTCTGCTCCTTTTGTTGATCCATTAGAGATGCAATTAAATCATTAGAATCTTTACCATTTCACTGTGGTTGGTATGAACTCTGGCCTTGCTGGGAACCTCTCTGCTGTGGTGGTCGGTATGCCTGATTCTGATACTGACTCTGGTACTGGTTCGGGTTAGCCTGATACTGGGGCTGCTGACTTTGATCCTGGCTGCCTGGTTCAGTCCATCTGAAACTATGATGATCCTTCCACCCTTGATTGTACGTATTGGAGTAAGGGTCCCTTCTTTAATGTGGGCCATTCCAGTTTCCAGCAGCATTTGCTTGAGCCAGGGGATCTGTAGGTGCAAGGTTACACTTATGGGTAAAATGTCCCATATTTCCGCAGATTCCACACACTTCCTCTGTCTGTGCCTTATTTGTTCCAGCCGCCATTTTAGTTATCATCTCAGTCATTTTTCTCATTTCGGCTACCAGTTGGGAGTTGTTCACGGGGTCCTTATCATCAATAATACGCACTTCGGCAGTCCGCTTGGCAAGACGGATCCGGGGTTCAGCAAAGTCATTACGTGCTTCCAATGTCTCCTTTATTATCTTATGAGCATATGTAGCAGTGTTATTCAGAAATGCACCACCACTGGCAGAATCCATATGCATCCTCTCGGCCTCTGTCATTCCATGGTAAAAAAACTGCAACAACTTGCTGACTAAGGGGTATTTTTTCTGTATAGGACGGTTCAGAAATTCAAGCCAAAAGGGTTTATCCTAGAAAAGGTCCCCCATCATCCAACCATGCATTACTCAATAAACCATTTTGACAGTCAAGCAGGCAAACCAAGGAGATTCTCAAGCAAAACATCCAGTGCGGCTCAGAATTATTTAGTAGGCTTTAGAAAAGGGAATTCATGCACAACCTGTATCAAAATAACGGCTCTATCCCAAACCACATCCACAAGAATAAGCATAGTAAGTGATTAATAGGACATCTATGCTGCTTTTTCAGATTAACATTCAGAATTGGGCAAAAATCATGTACTTGACATACACATTCAAGACTCCAAAGACAAACAAAACACAGAAAAAAAAAATCGCAACACATCCCCACACTTAAAAGGATGCTTGCCCTCAAGCATACATAGACAATACAACTATGGAAAACAAAAACAAAAACAGCACAAAAAGAACAAAACAAAAACAACACATGAATCAACTAAAAACAGTAAAAGGGAACGCAAGACTCACTAAGGAAAGCGCTGCTGCAGAAAATTCCAGAAATTGTACAATCTCCTATTTATGGCATCAAATCCTTCTTGGACTTCATTACGGAGAAACACGTTGCAGAAAGTCCATAGTTATAGGGGTAGGGGGAGGTGCAGGCTTCATGCAGGTGTTGGTAGGATCAAATAAATGAGCATGATGCGCAAGAGTGGCCACAAAATGTCCTAAAGACAAATTCCAGATGGTGTGGCTAGTTATTTCACCCAATTGGTGACCAATCCAAAAACCCAGGTTCAAAGGACGGCCTTCTAACATAGCATGCAAAATATAAAGCTCAAGGGCAGTGACTACATGCAAGGCAGATACCCTACCACTCAAATTATGGGCTAAAATTTGGTGACAGACCACCAAAGCAGGATTATCAATCAAATATGCAGGAGATTTAGAGGCAACAAAGTCCTGTTCATCATTTGGGGGCAACGCCTTCCAGGCTTCCTTTTTATTAAACTTGGGCAGCCCAATGCCACCCTGCAGGTAAGCCGCAGACTGCAGGGTATTCACATCACAGATTCCTAAACATGTATTCAAGGAATTAATTGAAAATTGAAGGTGCCTCCCAAAAAGCCTGAAGGATAAAAACACTTGCTCCCGAGTAAGATCCCTATTCTTGGCTCTAGTCATGGTGGTGAAGGCCTCATGCAACATTTCATCAAAAATAGGATCAACAGGCATATCCAGCAGCCAAGACCAACCAATTCCAGCAAACAGTTCATGCACAGCAGCATTTACACCCAGAAATTCTAAAGCACCTTCATCAAGTGTAACACAAGAAATTGCAGATTTGGTACTAAAAATGTCATACCTTTTTTGCTGTGCTTCTTCAGGAAAAGTCAAGAAGGGTGCAAGTTGCTCCCGGGTAGAAGTATCAGCCCTGGCCCCAGGTTGATGTGGCACCGGAGATGGTGGTTCGCCGGGCTCGGAAGCCGAAGAGGTGGACGCCGGTGACGGAACGGCGTCATTGGTTGCTGCACCAGCTGTGCGAGTGGCCCCTCGGGTTCGGGTCGGACGGGAGGATGGTACCTCCTCGTCTGATTCAATGAGCACGGGCCCGGCGTCTTGGGCCGTGTGAGACCGAAGGGCGGCCGACGCCATTATTGCAGCGGTGCGGCTCGAGCGGCGACGTGGAGGTGCTGGAGGTGCTTCGAGCTCTGCGGGAGGGGTTGGGTTCTTCATTAAGGGCCTCGATCGGCCGGCTAGAGGGCGTGGGCGAGAGGGGCCAGCCGCAGCCATGGTGGAGACCGATTGTGGGTGGGAATCGGGCGAGGAGTTGGGCGAAGGTTCGGGTGCGGGCCTGTGGGATTTTGACTTGCGTGGACCGGCCATGGAAAAAACGGTGGTGGTGAGTGGTGTGAAGGTGGTCGTCGGAGTGGATGGTACGGGACGGTGGTGGTGAGTGGCGTGAAGGTGGTGAGGAATGAAGGAGATGATTGCAGCGGGAAGGTGAAGCAATTTGGGTGCTGATTTGGGAATTAGGGAAATGGGGTTAAGTAATTGCAGGATGGCCCTTCTTCTTCCTGACACTTCGAAGTTGACCCCCACCACTCAACCTATGTTGCCTTTTTGCGAGATGGTCCTCCCTCTTCTGAAATGTGGTGATTGCTCCCCTTAATTGTTAACTTGGTAGCTTGGATCCCTGCTCCTTGTGGCCCACCCATTGAACTTCATAAGTTAGCTACTGGAACGCCAACCTGTACCAAAACTTAAATGCTAAAAATGAAATACTAAACGACTGAATCCAGTTATTTATTTATTTTATTTTTTTTAAATTAAATACAGAAAAATAGAAATAATGAAAAACACAAATAACAATAAAGATGATAATAATAAAAGAAAATGTGGGTTGCCTCCCACTAGCGCCTCTCTTTCACGTCTTCGGCCAGACGCAGTCTGTCTCCTTCAATGGTTCGGACAGCTTTGCGGTGAAATTGCTTCCACCAAAACGTTCCGATCGAGTTCGTTGTAATGCTTGAGACGTTGCCCGTTAACCGTGAATGTATGGTTAGTTACCGGATTCCGTACTTGCACAGCTCCAGTCGGGCTAACCGACACAATGTCCAAAGGTCCATGCCACTTACTCTTCAGTTTACCACCTATGAGGCGCAGTCTAGATTGAAAAAGTAGAACCTTCTGGCCTACCTGAAATTCCTTCTGTCGAATGCACCGATCATGCCACAATTTAGTGCGGTCCTTGTACCAATTTGCATTATCATAAGCTTCAAGTCTCAGTTCCTCGAGTTCCTCTAGCTGGTACTTCCTTTCTTCCCCACACTTGGTTGCTTCCATGTTCAATTGTTGCACCGCCCAATACGCCTTATGCTCTAGTTCCACAGGTAGATGACACATTTTTCCAAAAACCAGCCGGTAAGGTGACATGCCAATTGGAGTTTTAAAGGCAGTCCTGTATGCCCATAGAGCATCATTCAGCTTCTGACTCCAATCCTTTCGTGATGTATTCACTGTTCTCTCGAGCACATACTTGATTTCTCTGTTGGAAACCTCAGCCTGACCATTTGACTGTGGGTGATATGGGGTGGCAAGTCTATGATGCACGCCGTACTTTTTCATCAGGGCGGCTATAGTCCGATTACAGAAATGAGTCCCTTGATCACTGATGATTGCCCTCGGTACACCGAACCTACAAAAAATATTAGCTCGCAAAAATGCTGCAACTGCTTTGGAGTCATTGGTTCTGGTAGCTTTTGCTTCGACCCATTTAGATACATAGTCCACAGCTAGCAATATATAAAGATTCCCATTTGACACTGGCAGTGGTCCCATGAAGTCCATTCCCCATACATCAAAAACATCACAAACTTTAATGGGGACTTGTGGCATCTCATCTCGGGGCCCTATATTACCCATTCGTTGGCACCTGTCGCAAGCTTTACAAAATAAATAAGCATCCCGATTCAATGTCTGCCAGTAAAATCCACTGTCTCTCACCTTTCGAGCTGTTCGCTGGGGGCCATAATGGCCACCACATTCCAAAGAGTGACAATGCCGCAGTATTTCTTCTTGTTCCCATTCAGGGACACATTTTCTAATTACTTGATCAGCTCCCATTTTCCACAGAGTCGGCTTGTCCCACATATAGTATTTACTATCACTCACAATTCTTTGTCTCTGTGCTTGGGTCAGGTCTGGCGAAAAAGTATTAGAAGTGAGGTAATTAACCATATCTGCATACCATGGATCGCAGCTCTTCTTCTCTGAAATTCGCAAATTCAGGGACTGTTCTACCTCCCGTTTGGGCAAACGGGACGTCGCCTGGTACAGATGCTCTTCTGGAAAGTTTTCCTTAATTGGTGGGCCGGCTTCAGGTTGAACCAGCCTACTCAGTGATCAGCAACGTTATTTTCTACACCCTTTTTGTCCCTTAACTCCCATGTGAACTCCTGGAGCAATAAAATCCATCGAATTAATCTTGGTTTGGACTCTTTTTTGGCCAACAAGTGTTTTAATGCAGCGTGGTCTGTGTAGACAATGCACCTTGATCCCAACAGGTACTGTCTGAATTTGTCAAAGGCAAATACCACTGCCAACAATTCCTTTTCAGTAGTGGAGTAATTACACTGGGCTGGATTCAGAGTTTTCGATGCATAATAGATGACATGACTTTCCTTCCCAATTTTCTGACCCAACACTGCACCTACTGCATAGTCACTAGCGTCGCACATTAGCTCGAATGGGTGCTCCCAGCGTGGAGATTGAATAATCGGTGCTGAAGTCAACTTATTCTTCAATGTGTCGAAGGCCTGTCTGCACTCTCCCGTTAGGGCAAACGGGACGTCGTCCTTCAGCAAAGTAGTCAGAGGCTGTGCGATTTTAGCAAAATCCTGAATAAATCTTCTGTAAAACCCAGCATGTCCTAAGAATCCACGAATTTCCTTGACATTAGTTGGATAAGGGAGCTTGGCTATCAATTCAACTTTGGCCTTATCTACCTCAATTCCCTTCTCAGATATCTTGTGTCCCAACACTATCTCTTCTGTGACCATAAAGTGACATTTTTCATAATTGAGGATGAGGTTTTTCTGCACACATCTCCCCAGTACTGAGTCCAAACTCTCCAAGCACTCATCGAATGTTGCCCCATAAACTGTGAAATCATCCATGAATATTTCAATACACTTCTCGATAAGGTCCGAAAAAATACTCATCATGCATCTTTGAAAGGTTCCTGGAGCATTACATAGACCGAACGGCATTCTCCTGTAGGCATACGTGCCGAAAGGGCAAGAAAAGGTCGTCTTTGCCTGGTCCTCCTGATTCACCCAAATTTGAAAGTAGCCACTATATCCGTCTAGGAAACAAAAGAACATGTTGCCTACTAATCTTTCCAACATCTCGTCTATGACTGGTAAGGGGAAGTGATCTTTTCTGGTTGCAGCATTTAACTTCCTGAAGTCGATGCACATCTGCCATCCTGTGAGGAGTCTCATAGGCACTAACTCATTGTTCTCATTTTCCACAACCTCAAAACCTCCCTTCTTGGGTACTACATGCACAGGACTCACCCACTTGCTATTACTGATTGGAAAAATTATTCCCATGTCGAGGAGTTTCAGAATCTCTTTTAGGACCACTTCTCTCATATTGGGATTGAGCTTGCGTTGGTGATCTCTGGAAGGTTTTGCATCTGGCTCCAAGAGGATGTAGTGTTGGCAAATGTCAGGGCTGATCCCAGTGATGTCCGCCAAGGTCCACCCGATGGCCTTCTTGTGTTGCCGTAGGATGCGAAGCAGCCTATCCTCCTGACAGGCAGTTAATGTACTACTGATGATGACTGGCAGCGTCTCCTTCTCCCCCAAGTAGACATATTTTAGGTTCTCAGGCAGTGGCTTTAGATCCAGGATTGGGGCCTTGACTAAGGATGGCAGCAGCTTGCTTTCTGGGTCCCGTTTGGGCAAACGGGACGTTGCCCTGGAAGCTGAATCGATATCTGTAGAGTAAAGAGACATAATAGTCTCTCTGATTTGGTCATTGCTCATGTGCAGGGCATCTCTTTCAGTCAGCCCCTGAGTAAGAACTTGTTCCATCCTATCCTGCAAAAATTCAGTCTCAAGGTAGTCTTGGACAATTGGGTCAATCAGATCAATACTATTTACATTCTCTGTATCTTCTTTATTTCTCATGGCATGCTCAATATTAAAGATGTACTTCTCACCATAATAATTTAGACAAAGAATTATGAGCAGATGTAGCAGTGCTCTTTTCTTCCTCTTTTTGCATCTGCTTCCTTTAATTATTCTTCTTCCTAAAACCTGCATTTATCTCACAAAAACTTGCACATACCCGTGAGATTTGCCACAATTATGCTCTAAAATTCAGCAGCTAAAGGACATCTATCAGTGCCCCATAAAAATGATTCTCCTTTTTTTTAAAACCTGGCTAGTATTAGGAATTTACTTGTGCAAAAATTGGGTGGTAAACATGCATGCATCAATACCTTGACCCAGTGGTCTGTTTTGGGTAAATCCTTGACTAAACAGGTGTATGATTTGTTGAGGTCTAAAGGTAATCCTTCATTATGGTCGGGGGCAATTTGGAAAAGTTACATCCCACCTAAATGTTCGATTATTTTGTGGCTATGTTTTAAGGGTAGATGGTCTACTAAGAAAAAATCGTCTTTTTTGGATATTGAAGAAGAGTGTACATTTTGTGGAAAGGAGACAAAAAGCATTCATCATTTATTTTTCTCCTGTGATTTCACTAACCTTGTTTGGTCTCAGATTAGGCAATGACTCAATATTCCGAGAAGAATGAACACGATCCACAGTACCATCAAATGGATTAGCAGGGAGGTAAAAAGGGATAGGAAGCGGTATATAGCATCTATGACTGCTTTTGCTCTCACTGTTTACCATGTTTGGAAATGCAGGAACAGTTTGATCTTTGACACTACAACGGCGACTTCAAGTTCTGTGGTTACTATTGTCAAGACCAATACTTGGAGGATTATGAACAACTTATACCCCGTCGTGGAGGGTGGTTAGTCAACGTAGTGGTTGGCGGTTAAGCAACTACCTAGCCCGGCTGTACCGGTGGCTGGTAAAGGCTCATCAATTCAGTTGAAAGCTGCCCGGTAGATAATAACGAGGAAGGTGGTACAGACCACTACATCGGGGTATACGGTAAATACCCCAATGCCATTTCAGAGGTTGGCCTAGGCCGAGTCTGGAGAGCTGCCCTTTGGCTTATAAAGGGAAAGGTGGTACAGACTATCACGTCGGGGTATACGGTAAATACCCCAATGCCATTTCAAAGGTTGGCCTTGGCTGTGTCTGGAAAGTTGCCCTTTGGCTTATAAAGGGGAAAGTGGTACAGACTATCACGTCGGGGTATACGGTAAATGCCCTAATGCCATTTCAGAGGTTGGCTTAGGCTATGTCTGGAAAGCTGCCTTTTGGCTTATAAAGGGGAAGGTGGTTCAGACCACTTCTAGATATTTATGTCTGGCCGTGAAAGTTGGCGGTTGGATTTAAATATTTGGATATCATTGTTGATACGGATTGAACTCGGATTAGTACTGTTCATTACTTGCCAAATGGAGGGGTTTGTCGGAATGCTTTGGTGGGGTTTTGTGATATCCTTGGTATTTATTTTGCTGAATACTTTGGTTATACTCAATGCTTTGTGGACTTCTAGGCTATTGTACCATGATGTTTCTTGTGGCTGGAAAGTGGACATTCTCTCCATCGGATGTGTGGATTCTGCCTATGCTGCGATTGTGCTTTCTGCAAGAGGATTGAAGATGGGCAATTGCCACAATTTATACTAAATGTGTTCTAAAGTGTGACAATTTAGAATATAAATAGTGTAAATTGTTAGGAATTATTATTAGTTTGTTACTTTGCATTCCATTTGTATTCTACTAGTGGCAGGTTATAATACATATGGATATGGATGTATATGTATTATTAGGGTATACTCCTATTTTGATGTATTACAGAATTAATGTATTGTTGATCTCGCGGGTTCAACATATTATTATACGGGGAATAAAATCATTTACCTTTCCTCAAATAAAAAAAAAAAATACCAGAGTTTAGCTGTTGGTCATGCTGAAGTGGAGGGGCTCTCTCGTATTACTACTGTTGTTCCTGGCACAGATGAATCAATTAGTAAACTCTTACATCAACTTCATAAGTTGGTAGATCTTCATGAGGTGAGAGGATTGTTCATTTTAAATGTCAATATCTTAGTTTGTAATATTATAATTGCCAAATTAACCTCATAATGCTTGTGTAAGATCATTTTGTATTGTACATCTGGTTATTTTTCGTTCGGGCTTCTTGTTTATCCAAATCAAGTCCAAAAGTTAATAAATCATTTATGAATCTGTCAAGATTTTCACAATCAGTCTGATAAGACCTCTCTTGAAGTTTATATTATCTAAAAGTTCGTATTGAGAATTTAATCTTCCTCCCTTTTTCACTTGTTTTATTTTGATTGGGAAATAATGAGATAACTTCTATTGTTTCGCTTCATATGACTTGTAGTAATGTTCTAATTGTTAGAAGTCTGTCCTCCTCCTTCCGTGATAATACTAATTAGTTAGGGTATTTCTCCTTTGAACTAATATAATCTAATTTAACTAGTTAGATTGGCTTGCACGGAATATGGGTTATACGTAATTTATTTTTTAGTTGACTCGCAAGTTATAAATTTTGTATTATGTGTGCGTGTTTTACAAATCAGTTTATATCGAATGTTTTCGAAGGGACACAAATTTACCCATATAAGATTAATTTAGGATATATTTTTTAATAAAAGTTACACTAATTAATTTTAACTGACTACTGTATTTGAAAATAAAAGTAACAATAAAAACAATATATATATATATGTATTCGTGTACTGTATGTATATGTGTATATATATATATGTATATATATGCAAAGTTTAATTATTAAGGTTTTTATGAAGAAAAAATAATTATTGTATATACAGTAAATTTACCCATATAAGATTAATTTAGGATATATTTTTTTAATAAAAGTTACACTAATTAATTTTAACTGACTACTGTATTTGAAAATAAAAGTAACAATAAAAACAATATATATATATGTATTCGTGTACTGTATATATATATGTATATATATGCAAAGTTTAATTATTAAGTTTTTTATGAAGAAAAAATAATTATTGTATTTACAGTATATATATATATATATATTCTCGCACATATATATTATATATACGGCGTATATCGTAATTAATTATTAGTCATAACTGCATAAGTGAAACATAAATGAGAAAAAAAAAAGAGAGAAATGACAAAATAAATTTTAAAAAATGAAAAAAAAATAATAATAAAATTGAATTATCTATATGATGACATAATTGGAGGATGTGAAAAATCTAAGGGTACATATTCATTTTTCTCGCGTAGAATGAAGTGAGACATCTTTTCATAATTGGGGGATGTGAAGAATCTAAGCATTCATATTCATTTGGTGGTTGTTTTTTTCTCATCTGACGGTTATGACACAAGTAGGAGATGTGAGGAAATTGAAAGGTTGAGATTAGGTAGTCGTACTCTCTTATATCAATGATTGTGCTTCTTCTCCACTAAAAATCTACAGATTTTACTTCTTTTTTTAAAAATATTTTATATATGGATACAGTTTAGAGACCTCAAAATAAATATAGTGGAGCATGCCATTGACACCCATATTCTACTGCTTCTTTTCGATACAGGAGATAAACTTCGCTATTGTTAATACTTATTTGATTTAGAATAATTTATTATCTTTTTTTACCTCGGAATTTTGGTGTAGTTGTTGGTAATATTTTCGTTATGTTTTGTGAATATTGTAAATATGTAGCCATTGAAACATTGTAATGCTACAATGAAAATTTTCAACTTTACTTTCTAATAGCAAATTTATGTTTGGTTTACATTAATACCAATGTGTGTCAATAATATATTTATTATATTACAGGGTACTGAGCATAGCGTGGTTTAATTTACTAGTTTAATGTAAATAGTAATCAATAATTAAAAGTAACTATTAATTAAATAATAAAAATATGACACTAAAATATAGACAAAAATTTAAATTATTATTATTTGGGTAATTAATGGGTATTAAAATGGGAGCTTAATGGGATCCTATTGGATCCCTATTATTAAGTTCCCAATAGGACATGGAATTTTAAATCTCATTCCATCCCAATTCCTCTCAACCTTAAAATTAAATGGCTAATTAATTCCATCTACCCAATAAACTCCCTCCCAATGTCTTCCCTTCCTTCCAATTGCCAGCTCTAAATAAAAGTATTTAAAATTTTGAAAAGTAGTTAAATTGAGCAATTTGTCACCAGTTAATGTTGTAGTACTCTTTTGGGAGGAAGAAGTCTTTTGTTTGACTATCTAACGGTTGGACTTAAATTTGGTTTTATTTATTTAATTTTATTTTTTTTTAGTTTTGTTTCTTTCAATATAGGCGATATGTGTTGCTTTAATGTAATCGCGATACATTAGAAGCTAAATTCAATGCACTATCACTACCCAAAAAATGTCTATTGAAGGCGGGTTTAGCTACCCGGCACCCGCCTCCAATACGGGCACTCGTAACACCCGCCTCCAATACTCCCCCAATGCAAAATTTGATTTCGATTGCTTTAATTTATGGCTTCAGTAGGAATTGAACTCGCACTTGCATGAGCAGTTAACTCTTGCACACTAAATTTACCATTAAGCTACATATACTCATGTATTTAAGTTAAAATCGAAAGTATATATTTATATATTTCTTTCTAAAACTTGTGATTTTTATTACCTACTAATTTATCGCCTTGCTCGAACTTTGACAAAATTTTAATTTTTTTAAAAAACTTTCAACCGTCCAAAACAAAGGAGAATTTTTGGAACATTATTGGTAGCACGCGCCCGCCTCTAATAGACATGACAAAACTTTTGCACCCGTCTCCAATTGACACGATATTGGAGGCGGGTGTACACTATTGGAGGCGGGTGCCATGAAAACCCGCCTCCAATACTGTTCTGAAAATTTTCATCGGTTTTGGAGGCGGGCTTTTGGAAACCCACCTCGAATGCATCTATTGGAGGCGGGTTTTTTGAAATCCCCCTCCAAATGGGTCTCCAATGGCCCTTTCTGTAGTAGTGTATATCAATACCTAAATTCAATGCACTATATCAAAAGCTAAATTAGATATGCAATATTACTTCAACAACACTCATAATTGCGATACATCAGAGGGAGAATAAATCTAATTTATGTATTAAAATGACAAAACCAATTACGTACCAGCGGGAGAATAAATACAAAAGATCGAGATTATCTTGTCCGACCTACCTCAAACAGTCTAACATGCGATATTTCAACCGTTAAATCTGATTTATAGATTTTTTTTTCAAACGTAACTGTAATACTTCGATCAATACCTAAATTCGATACATGTATATATTTTAAGTACTTGATGTTTTAACATAAACACGATATTTGAGAGTATAAATTCAATATTCCAACTCATAAAAACGTTATGCATATTTTGAAAGTGCGCTATGCTTGTTGTTTTAACATACTCGTATATTTCAAAGGCTAAATTCAATACCACATAAAAATGGTATACGTGTTTTGAAAATACACAATACTTGGTTTAACATATACGCTTTCATAGGTTAAAATCAATATTTTAACACTTAAAAATTAGTACGTGTTTTATTTTACAAGCACTTATTTACTATTAAAATCAAAAGTGTTTTATGATTATTACTATCTGTATAGGTTAAATCACTTCATTGGTCCCTTAACTTAAATTGTTCTCTCTGTTTGGTTTGTTAACTTAAAAACATTTCATGTTTATCTTTTAACTTCAAATTTTGTTTCAAAATGGTCTTGAGCCCAAACTTTAATCATATTTGAACTATTTTCATCTCACAAATTAATTGGAGCAAAATATGAAAACTGAATTTTAAATAACTTTGTTTACTCCTTAATATAATGGGAAAAAAAAAACTCACGCATTAGCCGAAATAGTTAAAGTATTATCAGAATTTGGGATCGGGACCATTTTAGAATAATTTTTGAAGTAACAGGATAAAAATGAAACAATTTAACACTAAGAGATCAAAATGAGAGAACATCACAAGTTAAGGACCAACATAGTGATTTAATCTTTTTTATATTACATTAACTACTTTCTTAAAGAGACATTACTTTTACCTCTAAAATTGATACTTTTAATTTTACATATACTACTTATACGCACCCTTAAAATCGAAAAATTTTATTATCAAGGTTAAGTTCCAATAACTCCATATGTAGTTTAAAAAATATACAAATAATCCTCCTTTGGTTTAAAAGGTTATCAATAATGCTCATGTGATTTAAAAAATGTACCAATAACCCCTATGGTTTAGAAGTCAAACAAAGACCCTCTTATGGCTAATTGATGCCATACCCTGCACAATTCGCACTATAAGCACATTATTGGACTCAGTTTTTGGGCATATTTAACAGAATTTTAATTAATACTTTCTCCAATATTCTTGAATAAAAACGTTTAAGCTAAACAAATTGGACAAATGGCAGTTTTGGTCCCTTACTATTGGACTAAAAACATTTAAGCTAAACAATTTTAGTCCTTTTTTTTTTCTCTCAGCAGTTTTGGTCCCTTTTGTTTTTCTCTTTGGTAGTTTTGGTCTTTTTACCTAGAATTGTAGGTAAACCCAATAACTTGAGGCATTTAAACAATTTTCCAAATTTTTGGGGCAAATCGAGAAAATCTAAAAACCTTTTCTTTCTACAAACCCATCTTCTTCCTCCCTCTTCTTCTTCTCGCCTCCTTCCTGTTTCAAAGTACAGAGTATTACTTGATCAATAGTATTGCTTAAGAGCCGCTGCACAACAAAACAAACCATTCCATCAACTTCAGTGCTGACTAGACTATTTCCAGAGAGGTTGCCACAAACTCTACTCAATATCTTCTTCAGCTCCAAAAATCCCTGCTTTCTTCTTCTTCTTCTTGAACATCCGTAGCCATTGATGACCCAGAAATTCTATACCTTTTTGTTATTTCCTGAATTCTTGGATCAGTTCTTCCAACATTAGAACTTTTGATTGATAATTGAGTCTGAAAAAATGTTGTTTAGTGGATCACCCCCTCTCTTCTTCAAACCTCCTCCACCTCCTCCTTCAAACCTCCGCCACCACCCCCCCCCCCCCACCCCCCTCCATCATTCCCTCCACATTTTCGGCCTGTTTTTGATGTTTTGTGGTAAGAGTTTTTTTTACTGCTTTGTTTTAATTACTGTAAGCAATTGCTTATTCCTTGATTTTGGATCATCACCGCCGCTCCTCCATGTTTTCCGGCGACCCTAGATTGGCAGTATTATCAAAGTATGTCTTATTGATGTAGCTTTTTATTTTTATTTTTAAATTATTGATGTAGCTTGAATGCTTGTATTTTGGTGTTTTGTTGAAGTGTTTCCGTTACTGCTGGGTTACTGTTGTTGTGTGATGTTTCTCCTTCAGACTTTTGGTGCTATTGAGAACATTGTTTCTGCTGATGTTGCAGCTGCATTGTTGTTGCTGGGTTCTTGTTGTTGTTGCTGCTGAATTTGTGTAACCAGAATTGAAAGATTAAGAAAATTATAAACTCTAACAATATAGAAACAAAGAAGAAGCTGGAGTTAATGGAGCTGGAAAAATCTTGAATCCGACTCCATAAATCCTCCAAGAAATCCTAGCAACAGAAAACAGAAGAGTCAATAGGATTTTGTACAGAAAAAGAAATTAATAACAGGAAAATTATGCCTGAACAAACTAAAGAGTGCATTGGAGAAATTCATTTTCCTGAAAAAGAAACTAACAGTAAAATTTGCTGTATTAGAAAGTGTCATAAAATGATCACGAGGAGAATAGGCGATTTATGGTATCCAGATTTAACTCTGCTCTCCATGTCACATGTTCAAACAATTGAATTGCCAAAGTTCATAAGGGGAAAAAAAAAAAAAAAAAAAAAAAAACTTTCGAATGAAGGTAGCTAAAATTTCATAAAGGGGAAAAAAAAAGTTGTAAAAACCGTTTTAACAGGAGATGCAAAAAGTCTGAATTATTTGAGAAAACAAGAAGTCTCTTATGAAAGCACAAAAAGGATGAGAGGAGAAGCCACACCTTTTCATCTAAACTCTGTACTTTGAAACAGGAAGGAGGCGAGAAGAAGAAGAGGGAGGAAGGAGCTGGGTTTGTAGACAGAAAAGGTTTTTAGATTTTCACGATTTGCCCCAAAAATTTAGAAAATTGTTTAAATGCCCTAAGTTACCGGGTTTACCTATAGTTTTAGTTAAAATGACCAAAACTGCCAAAGAGAAAAACAAAAATGACCAAAACTGCTAATAGAAAAAAAAAAGAAAAAAAAAGGACTAAAATCGCCGTTGGACCAAATGTAAGGGACCAAAACTGACATTTGTTCCTAAAGAACAAGTTTTATTTTACAATTTTTATTATTACAATAAATGAATTTCTTATTTTATCCTTCATTTTATTTCTCCAAAACTTGTGTTTTAGTGGCACTTTTATTTTCTGAAAGCGCATAAATTTGTATATGATGTAGTGTCAATGGTCCAAAGGTGTGCGTATCGAGTTTAACATATGAAGTATCATGGTTATGTTATGAAAACACACATATCGAGTTTAACCTCTTATAGATCGCATATTGAGTTCGAACTCTGGGACATCGTGTTTAGTTGTTGATGTATCGCAGTTATGAGTTTGACTGTTAAAATATCGTGATTACAAATTTAATTTCTGAAGTATCGCGCATCAATTTTTCTTTATGATGTATCACGTGTTGAGTTCAAAATATATATGGTATATTGACTTTACCTATGATGTATCGCAATTATATAAGTGTTGCTGAACTAATATTGTGTATCGAGTTTAACTTTTGATATAACGTATTAAGTTTAGCTTTTAGTGTATGAAATTTAATTTCTAATGTTTCGCGATGACATTGGTAAACCATAACACCTTTTTTTAAAAAATCCAAACCAAATTTAACGGTTGAACTATTGCATCGAACCGTTAGTCCTACTCCCCAAAAGAGTACAACACTAATTGGTGACCAATTGTTCAATTTAACTACTTTTCAAATTTTCAAATACTTTTATTTAAGAGTAGCAATTAATCCCTGTAGCTTTTTTTTTTTTTTTTTTTGAGACGACCATAAACTTTGGAAATTCAACCTAAGATATAGCTAATTATTGAACATAAATACGAACAGGAAACCACCAAAATGTGGATGATAAAATAAAAGATGGGTGGGTCTACCCACTCCTTCTAAAGCCACCCCAATATCCATATATACTTCCTCTCTGCTCTCAGCCACCTGCTTATTTCATCTTCAGTTTCATAAACACAGATATTCGCTCTAGGCAGCTTCGAATTCAATGGCGAATAAGGTATTTATATACATATATTTGCGTTATATATGCCGAGTACGTAAGTAACTAGTACATATTTTAAGGGAAAAATCGCACTTTTAGTCTATATTTTTTATTCTCGTTGTACTTTTGATCCCTCTTTTTAATATCGTTGCATGTGTGATCTATGTTAATTATTGTTTTGGCACATTTGGTCCCTATAACCGGCTATAAAAGGTTTTGTATGTCATTTGGAATGGTTATGCAAATTTAAAAAATATTATTAACTTACAAAATTAGTCACTGCCAAAACAGTAAAAAAACATGGACAATAAATGCAACTATACTAAGAAAAGGGACAAAAAAAATGCAGAGATATCAAAGAATAGACACCAAAAAAGTGATTTTCCCATATTTTGAGGTATCAGTAAGTTAATTTGATTAATACGTGAGAGAAAAAAGAATTACAATAATAATTGAGATCATCATGTACTTAATTACGTATTTGCAACAGGAAACCAAGATGGAGCTGGGGGTTGATCTTAAGTGCTCCTGCTGCTACAAGAAGATCAAGAAAATTGTTTGTAAATTCCCTGGTAATTAATTAAGTACTTTCATTGACATTTGATGTACTATTCATTTTCAGCTATTTATTTATTTTGTGAAGATTAACTAAAATTGTTTTTTATTAATTAATCGTCCTACGTGTGTCTACCTTTCGAAATAGGAAAATAACCTCCATAATATAACACGTGGGTCTCATATAATGACGGAGCTACGTTAAGAGCGTGTAGGGCAATTGCTCCACCACCAATCTAAACTTTTTATATTTTTTTTACTATACAAAATTTTAAAAATATTTATATTTTACCCCATTAAAAATTAAAATAATAAAGATAAATATTTAATAAAACAGACTTTGGGACCTGCTCCGTCACTAGTTTCACATCCATTGTCTACTCTCACAATCTGTCTCATGCTATAATATATGAGTTTCAGCATCAATTTTGAGAGGTAGATCGAAAAAACAAAATAGTACCCTGAGATGTGACACATGAATCTCACCCTCCATTTTGAAAACGAAGTCAGGGAGATAACTTTGACTTTATCTTTTACTTCCCCTCCGTGCTTGAATTGATCAGTTATAATTGTCGGTCATCTCATGTATTTATTTTGGGACAGTAGAAATTCGAGACTATGCATTTGACGAGCAGAAAAATGTGGTGAACATCACTGTGGTATGCTGCGACCCGGAGAAAGTCCGTAAGAAATTATGCTGCAAGGCCGGAAAGGTAATCACATATATTAAAGTCATCGTAAATCCTCCGGAGAAGAAGCCGCCGGAGAAGAATCCGAACACAGGACCCTCTAAACCTGATGCTGGCCCAAAAGCACCACCAGCTCCCACGATTCCAACGGTGTCGGTCTCAGTTGATTCGTCTATCGGAATCCCATTTGGGTTTTGCTGTCCCCAGTGTGGTTACCCTGGTGGTGGAGGCCCATGCAACCACGAGTGCGGGAGTACCCAGCCGCCGCCGCCTCCGCCGTGCTTTGATTGGGGGAGCGGGTGCCCATCGCGTCCATGGATGCGGCAATTGCGGCTACGCACATCAAAAACCACTCCTTGGTGGCTGCAACTGCGGGAATATGGGATGCCGCCGCTGCGATTTCTTCATCAAGGAAACCTCTTACGGCTGCTCTGTTATGTGAAGTTTGATGAATTATTTCCATTTTAGAAATTATGATTGATATTCTTAGTTATTGGATTCTGAAATCAAACAAAATAAGTTTGGTTGTCGATCATAATTGCTTGTTACTATTGTAAAAGATGCAACTCTTCCCTGTTAGTGTGCTTGTAGAGTTGAGGTGTAATTCAAAAATTGGTGAAATAAAGTTGGTACGTAATTTTGTGTGATAGACAAATTTTCTCAAATACTAAAAAGACTTTTTTTTTTTTTTTGAAACCCAACCCTACTTATATTAAATTTGTTGAAAATCATCCAATCACTAATAAACAATGATATTGAACACTAAATTTTAATACATTACAGAGAATTCCATGAATTTGGCTTAACAAACTCATGCAATACATTGATTTGCTCATCAATAAGATTCTTAAGGTCTGTTCTCTTGTGGTTTGTGTAGGAGAAATTTTGTTGAAGGGAAGTTTTTTGTTAGAAATTTTTTTAAGAAAAGTTTTTTTTGAAAAATTGTATAAATAAAAGAAAAAAAAGTGTAATGATTGTGTTATTTTTTAAATTTATGTGAGTAGATATTTAGAGAAAATTTTAAAATTTTAACTTTAAATTATTCAAAAAGTGAAGTTATTTCTTTGTCTAAAATTTTTTTTAAAAAAGTAATAATTTTTAAAAAATTATCAAAAAAAAACATATCCTTAGACTGAATATTGCACCTCCATAATCTGAATTTAAATTGGGAGGCATGTGAGGGGGGGGGGGGGGGGTGCGTGGGTGGGGTTTCAATTGATTTGACCATCTTACCAAATTAGAGACAAGGGGCCTGTTGGTGTCCACTAATGGAAAAAAAAAAAAAAAAAAAGTGGCAGGTGATCATAGCCTTAGTTGGTGTCCACTAATGGAAAAAAAAAAAGAAAAAAAAAAAGAAGAAAAATGGCAGGTGATCATGTGTTCTAGTTCGAAGTGTCAATATTTCTAATTCTCTATTCTCTGTCTGATTGGGACCTTTTAAAGTAATGTTTCTGAGAAATTAATTCTCAAAAATTGAAATGTCAATATTTCTAATTCTCTGTCTGATTGGGACCTTTTGTAATGCCAATCCTTTTATTTAAGAGCAGCAATCAATCCCTGTAGCTAATTTTTTATTTTTTTATTTTTTTTTTGAGACGACCATAAACTTTGAAAATTCAACCTAAGCTAGCTAATTATTGAACATAAATACAAACAGGAGACCACAGAAAATGTGTCTGATAAAATAAAAGATGGGTCTACCCACTCCTTCTAAAGCCACCGCAATATCCATGTATACTTCCTCTCTGCTCTCAGCCACCTGCTTATTTCACCTTCAGTTTCATAAACACAGATATTCGCTCTAGGCAGCTTCGACGTCAATGGCGAATAAGGTATTTATATACATATATTTGCGTTATATATGCCGAGTACGTAAGTAACTAGTACATATTTTAAGGGAAAAATCGCACTTTTAGTCTATATTTTTTATTCTCATTGTACTTTTGATCCCTCTTTTTAATATCGTTGCATGTGTGATCTATGTTATTTATTGTTTTGGCACATTTGGTCCCTATAACCGGCTATAAAATGTTTTGTATGTCATTTGGGGTGGTTATGCAAATTTAAAAAATATTATTAACTTACAAAATTAGTCACTGCCAAAACAGTAAAAAAAACATGGACCATAAATGCAACTATACTAAGAAAAGTGACAAAAAAATGCAGAGATATCAAAGAATAGACACCAAAAATGTGATTTTCCCATATTTTGAGGTATCAGTAAGTTAATTTGATTAATACGTGAGAGAAAAAAGAATTATAATAATAATTGAGATCATCATGTACTTAATTACGTATTTGCAACAGGAAACCAAGATGGAGCTGGGGGTTGATCGATCTTAAGTGCTCCTGCTGCTACAAGAAGATCAAGAAAATTGTTTGTAAATTCCCTGGTAATTAATTAAGTACTTTCATTGACATTTGATACTATTCATTTTCAGCTATTTTTTTATTTTGTGAAGATTAACTAAAATTGTTTATATATATATATATATATTCCTCATGATATTCTGTTTGTTTTATTTATATCGATCTTACCCTCTCAAAATAGGGAAATAACTCCCATAATAAAATACATGGGTCTCATCCAATGGTGGAGCTATATTAAGAGGCTTATGGGGCAATTGACCCACTACCAATCTTAACTTTTTATATTTTTTTTTACTATATAGAATTTTAAAAATATTTATATTTTGTCTCATTAAAATTAAAATAATAATGATAAATATTTAATATATCAGACTTTGTGGCCCTGCTCCGTCATTGGTCTCACATCCCTTGTCTTCTCACACAATCGGTCACGTAATATGATATATATCAATTTTGAGAAGCAGATCGAAAAACAAGGATAGTATTTAGTAATGTAACACGTGAGTCTCACATTTTATTTTGAAAACACTTTATCTTTTACTTTTCCTCCTTGCTTGAATTGATCAGTTATAATTGTCGGTCATCTCATGTATTTATTTTGGGCCGGTAGAAATTCGAGACTACGCATTTGATGAGCAGAAAAATGTGGTGAACATCACTGTGGTATGCTGCGACCCGGAGAAAGTCCGTAAGAAATTATGCCGCAAGGCCGGAAAGGTAATCACGTATATTAAGATCATCGTAAATCCTCCGGAGAAGAAGAAGAAGGAGAAGCCGGACACAGGAGGAGGTTCCTCTAAACCTGATGCTGGCCCAAAAGCACCACTAGCTCCCACGATTCCAACGGTGTCGGTCTCAGTTGATTCGTCTATCGAAATCCCATTTGGGTTTTGCTGTCCCCAGTCTGGTTACCCGGGTGGTGGAGGCCCATGTAAGCACGAGTGCTGGAGTACCCAACCACCGCCACCGCCGTGCTTTGATTATTGGTGCAACTGCGGGAGAGGATGCCAACCGACGCCGTGCGGTGGCGGTGGTTGGGGGAGCGGGTGCCCATCGCGTCCATGCTTTGGATGCGGCAATTGCGGCTACGCACATCAAAAACCACTCCTTGGTGGCTGCAACTGCGGGAATATGGGATGCCGCCGCTGCCATTTCTTCATCAAGGAAACCTCTTACGGCTGCTCTGTTATGTGAAGTTTGGTGAATTGTTTCCATGCAAGAAATTATGATTGATATTCTTAGTTATTGGATTCTGAAATCAAACAAAATAAGTTTGGTTGCCGATCATAATGGCTCGTTACTATTGTAAAAGATGCAACTCTCCCTTGTTAGTGTGCTTGTAGAGTTGAGGTGTAATTTAAAAATTGGTGAAATAAAGTTGGTACGTAATTTTGTGTTATAGACAAATTTTCTCTAATACTAAAAAGACTTTTTTTTTTTTTTTTCGAAATCCAAGCCTACTTATATTAAATTTGTTGAAAATCATCCAATCACTAATAAACAATGATATTAAACAGTAAATTTTAATACATTACAGCGCCATGAATTTGGCGTAATTAACTCATGCAATACATTGATTTGCTCATCAATAAGACTCTTGGCTCTATTCTTTTGTGGGTTGTGTAGGGAAAGTTTTGTTGGAGGGAAGTTTT
Organism: Leptodermis oblonga; assembly: GCA_016801395.1. Lineage (NCBI taxonomy): Eukaryota > Viridiplantae > Streptophyta > Magnoliopsida > Gentianales > Rubiaceae > Leptodermis > Leptodermis oblonga. The sequence goes on along the minus strand of CM028754.1, from coordinate 7,085,438 downwards.
TTGTTAGAAATTTTTTAGAGGGAAGTTTTTTTTGGAAAATTGTGTAGGTGAGAGATTAAAAAAGTGTAATAATTGTGTTATTTTTTAAATTTATGTGAGTAAGTATTTAGAGAAAATTTTAAAATTTTAATTTTAAATTGTTAAAAAAGTAAAATTATTTTTTTTGTAAAATTTTTAAAAAAAAAAAAAATTCTTAAAAAATTATCACAAGAGAACACAGCCAGACTCTATTGCACCTCTATAATTTGAGGGAGGCACGTGGGTCGGTGGGTGGGTGGGGTTTCAATTGATTTGACCATCTTACTAAATTAGAGACAAGAAAGTGACAGTAGGACCCTTAGTTGGTGTCCACTAATGAAAAGAAAAAGGAAAAAAAAAAGAGAAAAATTGCAAGTGATCATATGTTCTAGTTAGAAGTGTCAATAATTATAATTCTCTTTCTGATTGGGACCTTTTGTAATGCTTCGGAGAAATTAATTCTCAAAAATTGAAATAACCCCAACTGTAAGACATATTACAAGTAGTAATCTGCAGAAAAGATGAAAAAAGAACAACAGAGATTATGAGATAATAGCATAATTTAGATGAGATGTAAAAGAAATTGTATAGATGAAAATTCAGAATAAACTTTTTCTTAGTTCTCACGTTTGCTGCTACAGTAATATATACTATCCTTCTCACAGAATTCTATTGGCCAAACTACAATGTTTTACTAACTACAATTTACTATTTTAATTATTCTAACTAATAAGCATGACACCTTTTTAATTCAGAGGGAGATACCCAATATTATTTCTCATTAGGCAGAAAATGGGCCGGGAGTGAAATTTTAGGGAATGAGATGTCATTGAGAGATTTATGGGCATAGTTGTTTCACCCGGACAGGCCGGCCGAATCGGCAGCCTCACAAGGTCGAAAATCACAAAAATCGGGAGTTATGATTAACTAGTCAAGAACCGGGGCGGGCCAAAAACCGGTGTGACCTGCCCGACAACGATTTTTTTTTTTTTTTTTTTTCAAATTAATGAATTTTTCAAAATTTTTAACTTGAATGGGGATTGATCCCTAGTCTCTCATATAATAAACAAAAATACATGTCACTATACCATAATGACTTATTTAGCAACGAGCTACTGCCTTAACAGTTAATGCGCAGGACGGGCCACCCAAATGTCGGTGTTCGATTCCTACCTCTATCTGCTCTACCTATTTATATTACAAATTTGACAGGACTCTATAGGAGGCTCCCCACTTCGTTCTTCTCCTCCCCACAACCCCTGCATTCGATGGAATAGATTATGACTTAATAAGAATGAAGTATTTTAAAAAAAATTTAAAAAAAAGACTTATTTGGTAATTTTTGTGTAAAACAAAGTTTTACCTCATTTTCAGTATGAATCATGGGCTTAGATTCAATACCCTATCAGTTAGGTTCGATTGAATTGCTCGAGCGTACTGTTCTTTATCAAACCCAGCTCGTTTAGACCCTAGTTCAGGCTTAGCTCAACTAGTTTACAGCCTTAGGTGCAACGGACACACGGAATAATTTCTCCCATAGATAGGGGTGTTCATTGATTCGTTTACGTGTTCTTCGATTTGGTTTCCTCGAATTATTTTTTTTTAAATCCAATTCGAAAACAAAATCTAATTTGAATTAAACTCGAAAAAATCGAACAAAACCAAATCGAATTTGAATTCAGTTTTCGATTCGAATTCGAATTAATTTGAAAGCTCCAAAATAAATTCTGCTCCCATGATTATTTTTGCAAATTAAAATTTGTTGACGGCAAACTTAGAGTAAGTACTAGTGGCCGGAAACAATTATATTAAAACTTCATACATCAAAATATCATACTTTATAATAATATTTGCCAAAATAACACAATTGTAAATCATATTCCCTAAATACTATTTCGCATGCCATGTCAGCCTTTAAATGCTAACTTGGAAAAACAACTAGATAACGATTTGTGATAACTTCTTTTCTTCTCAATTCTTTCTTCGCATCTCCTTCTCATCTACCAATTCAACCTAAAGCTCACAAAGTGTGTGAAATTTGTTGGGAGGAACCAGGTTTTAATAAACCAAACTTGCGAAAATCCTTTCCAATTGCTATAACAATGTAGGAGTGTTAAGTAAGATCACCAACTAAATGCCAATGAAAGATAAACCAAGCCAAAAGTATTTAAAAAAAAAAAAACCAAACAGAAAGAACACACGATACTTACGTGATCAGGTGAAGAGTAAAAACCACAGGACTATTCGTCCACTCCAAAACTCCACTATAATCAAATTCATATTAGAGTATAATTCTCAGCAAATACACAATTGAGATATGGTCTTTAACAATCAACGAAAGCACCAAACCCCAAAACATAAAACAAAACCCATGAAAAACTTCACCAATAAACCATCAGCAGCTTACGAAAATTATAGAAAACTATCTAACCGTTAAAATCCGATCTCCACTGTTCAGATTGACGATCTACGAGTCTTGTTTCTCTAGTTAAAATTTCAGACTGATCAGACAATATTCGGACCTCCGATTGAGCAATTTACAGTGACTACTCTGTTCTGAAACCTTGCTGGCGAATTTCTGCAGACTTTTCTGCCTCCCTTTCAGTTAGAGATTTCTCAGGGATATAACAACACTTATGTTGAACTATCACAAAATTATGAACCCCAACATGCCTATTTATAAATATGGCATGTCCTATTGAGGCTTGAATTTAGTTTCAATCCAATTGGGTTTCTGATTAATGATAAATACTTTTTGGTTTATGATTTACTCATTAATTCTAATGGCCTTATAATTACTATTAATTCTAATGGGTTTATGATTACCCAATATTCCTGGGCGTATCCACATACGTTGGGAGCTCAAACCCAACAAATCTCTCACATCCCAACTATGTGGAGGAACTTGCCAACCCGGCAAGTGAGTAACAAAATTCAAATTTACGCATTGAAGAATTCTCTTCTTGTTTCAATATGTAGATCCACCTCTTCTTCGAAACTCTTTTACCCTTTGTTAATTTCACCAACTCAAGAGTATAATTTCCATACAAGAAGTTCATAATATATTTCATGATTTGAACCCATACTTCTTTGTCTACACCCTCCATGACATTTTCGCCACATTCAAGTTGTCCCCCGCCAGTTAGGAGCACATACTCATTTGGGGAATATCTCATAGACGTCTGTCTAACTCTTTTAGACATTCTAACAGTGGGTTCTTGTGGATCTTCCGTAGTAGATTGACTATCATCATCAGTAGAAATATGTACATCACCATTATTACGGTGATCATTAGCAACATCATCTTGTTGCACTTCATTATCATCTCCTCCATCAATTGTTGTAGGTAATTGCGGCACGGGAACAGACTCTAAGTCAACAAGGTCATTTTGAGCATGAGAATCTATCTTCTCGCTTTTCTGATATCATCAATTGTCTGGTCTTCGTGAAACACCACATCACGATTTCTAATCACTTTTTTCTCAACTAAATCATAGAACTTGTACCCAAACTTATCCTGGCCATAGCCAATAAAAATGCATTGTCTCGCCTTAAAATCCAATTTTGATCTCTCACTTTCGTAACATGAACATAAACTTTGAAACAAAACACCCTCAAATGCCCGTAAGAAGCATAGTGGTCCAAACATTTTTCAGGGACATAACTATTCAAAACAACAACAGGAGTTAAATTAATAACATGAGTAACAGTATATAAAGCCTCACCCTAAAAATACTTGGGCAGTTTTGACTCCGCTAACAAACATCTAACTCTCTCCAGCAACGTTCTGTTCATACTCTCAGCTAATCCATTTAATTGAGGAGTCTTCAGAGGCATCTTCTGATGCCTAATTCTTTGTTGCCTACAATACTCTTCAAATGGCCCTCTATACTCACCTTCATTATCTAAACGAATACACTTCAACTTCCTTTCGGTTTGCCTTTCAACTAATGTTTGAAACTCCTTAAATTTGTCAGCACTTGATCCTTAGATCGCAAGGTATAAACCCAAAGTTTTCTAGAATGGTCATCAATAAAGGTAACAAAATATGATGAACCACCAAATGATTTTACCCTCAATAGACCAAAAACATCTGAATGCACCAAGTCTAACACATTGTGCATTTTGTGAGAAGGATTAGTCTTAAATGAGACTCTATTCTGTTTTCCTTCAAGACAATGAGAACACTTCTCCAAATTTGCATTCTTCACTCCTGAAAAAATATTCTTTTTCACCAAGACATCAAGGCCTTTAACACTTATGTGATTCAACCTCTTATGCCACAATTCTGGTGAACTCTGTGTCTCCACCAAATTTATAGTGTTATCAGAAATTGACGCGTGTAATAAATATAAATTTGCCTTCAATTTCTACCCTTGTGCCACAATTAAGGACCCTTTGCTAAGCTTCCATTTATCATCACCAAAATAATTGTTAAATCCATCATCATCAAGTTTCCGAATAAAAATAAGATTTAAGCAAACATCCAGAGCATGTATGGCATCTTTTAGTAATAATACAGACCCCATTACCAGTCTTTAAAATATCACCAACACCTACTAGCTTGGACACCCCATTATTTTCCATTCTTAGGAAACCAAAATCACCTGTAGTGTATGTAGTAAAAAATTCCTCTTCGATGTAACATGAACTGCAGCACCTGTATCAGCTACCCAACATGTATCAGAAGAAACCATCAGGATCATTAAAAACAATAACAAGGTTGTCATTTATAGCAGTGGCAACTCGATCACCTTTACTATCTTCACCATTTTGTGACTTGTTATCATCACCCCTATTCTCATTCTTAAACTTGAAACAATTTCTCTTGATGTGATCTTTCTTATGGCAATAGTAGCATTCGACATCCTTATACTTAGATTTAGACTTGCTTCTACTTCTACCTCTGCTACCTTGATTTCTATTCTTCTGTCTCTCTCTTTGTTCTGTAACCAAAACTTCAGTAGACAAGGATGAGCTTTGAGTTTTTCTTCTCACTTCCTCATTAAGAATGCCACTTTCTGCATATTCCATAGACATACCTCTACCTAGTGAAAGTGAGAATGTGGGGCAGGCGGGCGAGCGAGGGGAGGGGGGTGGCAGGGTAGCCACTGCCCCGCCTTTCTCCGGGAGTGAAGAATAGTAGTATTACTACCCGTCGGCTCCGCCCCATCGGTGGTGCAGCTGAAACTAGCTGCTGCCCCGTATTTATCCTCGAAGAAGGAGATGAATACTCCTCAGTTATTTCTTTTTTTCCCCCTTAGTAAAACAACGTCGTTCTACTAAGGGGGGAAAAAAATAAAAAATTAAGGGCCTTTACCGAAATTAGATTTTGCAAATAAACCTCTCCCCAATTTAAACCTACACCCAATAATTCAATTTCCCCCAATTCAAGTCCTAACCCTTCCTTCATCTCTTCTCTTTGCTTTGCCCGTTCAAAAACAAAGCAGCAGCACTTCGAGGCATTCCGGCAACCAACCACTGCCGGTCCACTGCAGCCGTTAGCCGTGCCGGTAGCCTGTAGCCGACGCCATCACGCCGCCGGTGCCTTTCTCCCTCCCTGTATAGCCACTTTGTAAGTTTTTTTTTTTTTGAATTTTAATTTTTGTGTATATTTTTATTGTTAGTAGTTTAATTTTATAATATATATGATGAATGATTATATACTATAGCAATGTTGTTTTAAATTTTAGAAATTTTTATTAATTATAATTTAATATTTATATATATAATTGTGATTTTCAATTTGTCATTGTGTGTTTATTATTGATTAATTAATTTTGAGTATGTAATTATTTAATAATTTGTGTGATGCTTGTTTTTTTTTTTATAGTATTATGTTATTGGGTTAATATTTAATTTGAAGGGTACAATTTTAATTTGGTAAGTTTGGTTAATTTTAATAGGTTATGGATAATTTTTTGAAATGAGATATAGAGGTTTCTAATAACTCTCATGAGAATAAAAGTAAGAAAAAACATTTTTATGTGGAATTCAACCGGAATGATATTGTCATGGACCTAAGCCTACGGAAATGAATCATAGAATATGATATGTCTATTAGAGATCAAGTTCGAAGAGAGTATTTGGTTAGAGGCCATTGTCAACCAATTAGTCATAATTATCCCCGAAAATAATATGGTAAGGATTCTATATGCTTTCAAAAGTTTTTGGTTTCAGAAATATACATGGTTAGAGTATAGCATATCAAAAGATGCCGTATTTTGTTTTTTATGCTATCTCTTTAAAAATAAGCACAGGGAAAATAAGATAGGAAAAGATGCATTTACTACTGTAGGAATGAGTAATTGAAAAAAATGCATAGAAATATGTAATAAACAAGTTGGTGGTCCGGCTAGTGCTTACAATGATGCAAGAGTCCAACTAAAAGGTTTTAAAAATCAAAGACAGAGTGTGTCAGATTTGTTACAAGAACATGGGCGTGACTCTGAGATAGCGTATCGCACTCGTTCAATAGCAAGTTTAGATGTGACACGATTCCTATTGAAATAAGGGTTGTCTTTTCGTGGACATGACGAGTCAAAAAAGTTACTAAATAATGGGAATTTTCTTGAATTTATTGAATGGTATTGTCATTGAAACAAAGAAGTATGCAAGGCTTTTTAGAATGCTCCTGAAAGTATTACAACGACGTCTCCAATAACTCAAAAAGAACTATCAAGTGCTTATGCTGATTCAATCACAAGTGTCATTCTTGCATATATTAGAGATGATGTATTTTCTCTTTTGGTTGATGAGTATAGAGACATTTCCGTTAAAGAGCAAATGGGGGTTGTTTTGAGATATGTGAATAGAAATGGAGTTGTTATTAAGCGTTTTCTTGCTATTGTACATGTGCATGACACTCGTTCTATTGCTTTAAAGAATCATAAGTTGTCTTTATCAAGATTGAGAGGTTAAGGATATGATGGGCTTCAAATATGCGAGGTGAGTATAATGGATTACGGGCTCTCATACTGGTTGAAAATCTGTATGTAAGGTATGTCCATTGTTTTTCTTTCCAACTTCAATTAGTTGTGGTTGAAGTGTATAAGAACAATAGAGCCGTGGGTGATTTCTTTCAATACGTTACTATTGTTAGAATAATTAGAATATTTATATTATCTTATTTAAGGTCCTAGTTTACATATGTGACTTTATTATAGGTTGATCTTATCATAATTTTCTATTTTAGGTTGATATTATCATTTATCGTAGCCCAATATAAGGCTACTCTGTGTATCCTTTATGAATCATGCTATACAATATTATAATACGTATTATTTGTAACATGGTATCAGAGACAATTTCTATCAAAATGGTGAGACCGTAAAAGAAAAGGGAAAAAAAAACTTTTTCTTGTCGGTCAACCACATCTTCTCTTAGTTAATATTGTTGTCAAACAATATAGCCACCGTCACCGCCGCTGCTGCACTGAGCCGCCACAACCACTAGAATCAAAAGGTCATTCTTCATTCCACGCTTCCGCCATTACCGCCGCTCGCATCCTACTTCCGCATCGGATCACTTCGCTGCGATTCATATATGCTCTCTCCTGCAGTGATTTTGCAATCGGTTTGATTTTCTTGCTTGCTACCCTGTCAACGGGTCTTCTCTTTAGATCCAGCTGTTCTTAACTCTTAAAATGGCCGCCGGCGGTCCTCATAACATCTTATTTGCTCACTTCTTAGATTTTTCGTGCTCTTCGGTCTCTTCCCTCACTGCCATCGCTGAGTTCTTCCAGCGAGATAAGCAAAGAGAAGTTACTAATATGCCATGTTAGCACAAGGTGTAGTCCAGTTAGCTGCCCCCTCAGCACCATGCCTAATAGCCCACGTCCGTGCCACATCATCCAAGAGCCCAGTCAGCTTGCCACTACCATTAGGGGCTGTTTGGTTTTGGATTTTCACTCTTACCCTTAAGGGACTGTTTGGTTGTGTGATTCATAAATTCTAATTTTTAGAATTTTTAAGGAGTGTTTGGTTCGTTTATTATTCTGATTTTCAGAATTTTTGGTCTTTTCGATTCTTCACATACGGGTCAACCATGAAGGTCTTCAATTTGACACAATTGTTTCTTTAGGAATTTCCTATATGAGTCAACGATATTCTGTTTGGCACAATTGTGTTTATGCGGGTTAACAATATTTAGTTTGACACAACCATCTTTTAAGGTTTTCCTGTACGGGTCAACGATAATGATCTTTGTGCTTCTGCCTCTGAGGAAGATAGCCCTACCGCGTGTATTTTCATGTTGTCTACGATTAAAATCTTCCCACATGGCTTAACCATTAAACTTTTCCCTATACACACACTAAGACAAGTCAACAATTCACCACCGGGTCACTTTTATTTTTCGTATCCAAACTCAAGTGGTCTTCCCACATTGAGTTTGAAGGGGGATGTTAGAATAATTAGAATATTTCTCTTATCTTATTTAACGTTTATTTCCTAGTTTATGTATGTTACCTTATTATTGGTTGATCTTATCATAGTTTCGTACTCTAAGTTGATCTTGTCATGTACCGTAGACTTATATAAGACTACTTTGTGTATTCTGTATGAATCAAGTTATACAATATTATAATACATATTATTTCTAATAACTAGGATTGTTAATATTGCCAAAGCTTCGTGTAAAAGAAAATACAAGCTTAGACAACTTGAACATAAAAGGCTTGTGAATGGTTTGGAGATAGGAAATATTGTTAGCGGCAAAGGAAACAATCAAGACCTTAGTTTAAAGCATCCAGGGGACACGCGTTGGGGATCACACTATATGACTATTGTCTGAGAGATGTCTACGTGGGCTTCCATATTACAGGTGCTCGAAAATGTGCCTGATGATGGTGCAAATAATGATAATTGCAGTATGGTTGCAAGCTTGATTGATAAGATAGAGAGTTATTCATTTGTATTTGTGATGCATTTGATGAAATTTTTATTGGGAATCAGAAATGAGCTTTTACTTGCCTTACAACAAAAGAATCAAAACATTCTTCTTGCTGTCAACTTGATCAAGACAATGAAAGTCCGGCTACAAAAATTCAGAGAGGTGGGATGGGATGAACTTTTGAATGAAACCAGCACATTTTGTGTTGAACATATGATTCCAATACCACAGATGGATGAAAACATGATTACTCGTGGTCGTAGCAGGCGTAGCGGGCAAATGGTTACTCATTTTCATCATTATCGTGTTAAAATTTTCTTAGAGGTATGACTTCTAAACACATTATTTTAATATTTTAATTTCAATAGTATTTTTGTTATTTATTCTTTTTTTGTTTGCAATTTTAGGTTCTTGATAGAATGGTTGAAGAGATGAATAGTCATTTTAAGGAATTATATACGGAGTTGCTTATTTTTATTGGGCATCTTGATCTAAAGAATTCGTACTCTCGATTTGACGTTGGTAAGCTAATTCGACTTGCTGAACTTTATCCAAATGATTTTTTTGGGACCGATCGCATTTTAATTTAGGGGCAACTTATGAGTTACATTGAAAGTGTGCAAAATGATGATGAATGTTCTATGCTTGAAAATTTGGGAGATATTGCCAAAAAATAGTTGAAAGTGGCAGAAGTGTCTTTTTTTCCATTGGTATATCGTCTAATCAAGTTAGCGTTTGGTTTTACCTGTTGCAACTGCTTCTGTTGAAATGGTTTTCTCTTCGATTAAACTTATCAAGACAAAGTTGCGTAATAGAATGGGAGATGAGTGGATGAATGATTATTTGATATCAAATATTGAGAAAGAGATTTTTGCCCAGATTAAAAATGAAGTAATTTTCAACATTATCAAGCTATTAGGGAATGCAGAACACAATGATCTCGTCTTATTGATGTGTCAAATTCAGGTGATTCAGGCATCAAGAAATAGTTATTTTACTAGTATTTCTTTATTTTATTTTTCTCATTAAGATTGTTTTTTTTCTTTTTTCTTTTTTGACATATATTATTATGGTTATTTTGATACTTTAGTGGTATATATTTTATTTAATGACACGCGAAAAAATTGCTATTAAAGTCGCCCTCTTAGGAATTTTGTATTACGTTCGCCGCTGACTCCACCAGGAGCAGAATTAGTATGTGAGACTCGAAACGTCTCCCACGAATCAGGAAAAATATTATGCAACCATAATCCAAGAATCTCGTCATCAAATTTTACTTCAACATCAGAGAGCTAATCTAAAATACCTTGAAATTCATTTACATGGTTGTTGATAGGAGTACCTTCCTTATATCTCAACTGCATCATCTGCTTGAGTAAAAACAACTTATTGTTCCCTATTTTCAAAGCATACAACTCTTCAAGTTTATTCCAATGTTCTAGCATGCGTCTCATTAGAAATAAAATTAAGAACATTATTATCTTCCACCCATTGTCTAATATAATCACAAACTTGCAGATGCTCGAATTCCCAGTCTTCATCAGATTTAGATGCCGGCTTTTCAGAAACAAACACAGGCAAGTACATACTTTTCACAAATAACAAATCTTTCATTTTCCCCTTCCATTTATGATAATTCATACCATTCAACGAGATCATCCTACTGGTGTTAACCTCCCTAATTCTAACAAATTAACAACGCTCTGATACCACTTTGTTGGGAGGAACCATGTTTTAATAAACCAAACGTGCAGAAAAATCCTCTCTAATTGTTAGAACAATGTAGGAGCGTTAAGTAGGATCAACAACTAAATGCCATTGAAAGATAATCCAAGCCAAAAGCATAAAATAAAAATTTTAAAAAACAGAAAAAACACACGATATTTACATGGAAACCCCCTTCAATGTGAGGAGTAAAAATCATGGGAGTATTCATCCACTCCAAAACTCTAATATAATCAAATCAACAGTAGAGTACAATTCTCAGCAAATATACAATTGAGATATGACCTTTAATAGATGTGGCAATTGGGAGGTAAAAGGATGGAATTGGGAAGGAATTTAATGGGTAGGAAATTATTGGGTAGGGATAATTTATTACCCATCTAATTAAAGGGTTGGGAGGGATTAAGAGGGAATGAGAATTAAAATTCCCAAGACCCATTGTGAACTTAATAATTGGGGTCCCTTGAAGTTCCCATTTTAATTCCCATTAATTACCCAAATTAAAGCAATTTGAGTTTTTTTACCATCTTTTGTGTCTTATTTTTATAATTTAATTAGTAGTTACTTTTAAGTGTTGATTACTGTTTGTATTTACTAATTCAATTAAATTATTTTATTTAAATATTTTTTTTGTGTCATTTCTCTTCTTTTTTGTCATTTGCTTCAGTATTAATAAATTACTTAATAGTGTTATATATATATATATATATATATATATATGTGTGTGTGTGTGTGTGCGTGTGTGTTTTTTTTTGTCTTTTTCTTTTTCAAAAGCATATGCGTGTGTGTGTCTCTGTGTGTGTACTATCTGTGTGTGCGTATTATAATATATATTTTTTGAATGAATATAGATATTTTATTAAACACACACACCCAAGAATAACCACAAATTCCAAAGGACAACTATTCAAGCAATATAAAGGTTAACTATACTCCAAAAGCCGGTTATTTTTGAAAATGCAGGACTAACTTATGTTATAATATATATGTGTGTGCGCGCTTTTGTTATTTACGTCTTATTTGTATAGATCGATTTTACTCGCATGCCAATCTTTTTTTTAAGCAAAAAAATTTAAAATTAGTGTAATTTTTATTTTTAACTATCTCTTAATTTAAAGGTATATGAACGGGTTTGGTCAACGAGTCACGACTTATTTTGACCCGAGGAACCGATCCATTCCGCAATTTATTCAATTTAATTTTTGTTACAAAATTTGTTTCTTAAAATTAACGTTAATTTTTTATTTTTAAATATATTTGACTCTTGACTCGTTCGATTTGTAACCGGTGCGATCCAAAACAACTAGTTACATTATATAATATATATATATATCAAATAAGTGAAAAAAGAAAAATGAAACAAATTGACAAAATAAAAGTAAAAGAAATAATTTTAAAATGTGAAAAAAATTAAAAAGGAATTAATTGGGAAAAAATGGGCCCCAATTGGGTACCCATTATAGATCCAATAATATGTTTTTATTGGATCCTAATGAGTATCCATATCCTCCCATCAATTTTTATTCTCTATTAATTTCCCTCCCTACCTATACCCAATAGGAAATAATAATAGGAATTTTCCTCCCAGAAAATGTGGTCCCATGGGACATTCAATGGGATTGGAAAAAATTGTCAGCTATAGCCTTTAACAATCAACGAAAGCACCAAACCCCAAAACATAAATCAAAACCCGTGAAAAACTTCACCAGTAAACCAGCAGCAGCTTACAAAAATTGTACAAAACTATGTAGCTGTTAAATCCGATCTCCACCGTTCAGATTGACGATCGATGAGTCTTCTTTCTCCAATTAAAATTTCAGACCGATCGGACAATGTTTTTTTACCTTCGATCGAGCAATTTACCGTGACTTAAAATTTCAGACTGATCGGACAACGTTTGGACCTCTGATCGAGCGATTTAACGTGACTGCTCTGTGCTAAAACCTTGCTGACGAATTTCTGCAGACTTTTCTGCCTCCCTTTTAGTCAGAAACTTCTCAGGATACAACAACACTTATGTTGAGCCATCACAAAATTATGAACCCCAACATGCCTATTTAGAAATATGGTATGTCCTATTGAACCTTGAATTTAGTCTCAATCTAACTGGGATTCTAATTAGTGATAAATCCTTTTTGGTTTATGATTTACTCATTAATTTTAATGACTTTATAATTACCATTAATCATAAAGGGTTTATTATTACCCATTACTCCCAAGCCCAACAAAATTATTCTTCAATCCTCCCTAAAAACCATGGGTCGTCCAACAATTTCCTTCTACAAATCTGTGGCAAGTCACAAAGTTTCTTCTCCAAATCCCTCACTGCATCAAGCCCCTGTTCTTGAATTTATTTATTTTTGAAGATCCTGTTCTAGAATTGCTTTATGAACATCTGATCGCTATCCCCAGTGTCCATCAATCCATCAATTGTCTCTTCATCTTTATATAGTACTCTTGATGAATGTTCTTATATCTATTAACTTTTTTTTTCCAGAGCAAATGTTGTTGCAGATCTTGATTTGTCGTCTATACCAATTTTCTGTGTCAAGTTTTTGATTTGATTGATGGAGTAATCTTTCCAACATCATCATCAGATTTCCCATTCTTTCTTTGCGTAATTGCTTTCACGGTTGAGGCCTTGGTTACGGCCCTTGAACTTGATTTCTCATGAATCCGATTCAGTAACTTTCTGAGTTGCTGATTCAATCTATCATATTCCTTCTCAGTTCCAAAATTATCCAAGAGAGAAACAGAAGTGAAGGCATAGAGAATTGCAAAATTGTCTCTACAGCTTCATAGAATTCCTTGAACTGTACAATAATGCATCTGCCTTGGAGGGTGAACAATGAAGATGAATGAAGTAAATAAGCAAAACAATTAAAGGGAGGAAGATAAAGTGAAAAAGAATTATTTAATTAAAAATTAAAGCTACAAATGATATATATATATATATATATTTTGTAACACCAAAAGGAAACAATTTGGTTGGGTTGGATTTTGATTTGGGAAAAATAGTTTTATAATATAAAAAGTGTATTAAAAATATAAAAATATATAGTTGAATAGTAACAAATTGTATTGAAAATGATGAAAAATGATTATAATATATTAAATTTACTGTTGAGACAAAACAAAAACTTAAAGAACATGCCCTAAATAAGGAGCAGGACAAAAGAAATGAAACCAAACTAAACTTCGGGTGTGTGTGTTACTAACCTAACTATACATTTTAAAAAAACAAACAAGCTATCCCACATGGGATGTGTGTGTGAAGATAGGTTTAATAAGCTTTGTTGAACCTTCAAGATAACAGACTTTTGTGGTGTTTTTCGGGTGCTATCTTCTAGTGTATGTTACTAACCTAACTATACATTCTAAAAAAAAAAAAAAAAAACCAAACTAAAGAAAGACAACAGGGAAAAAAGAAAAGGAAATAACACACACACACACACCCTATTTAAAGAGTCAATTTTGAATTTATTTATATTACATACCCTTATTAATATAAGAATGTGTGGTTCATAATTAACTCTTACTTCTAAAGTAATGATATAAGTGAAAAATATATAAATAAATTACTTATTTTAAGTGTTGTACCTCACAACCCATAATAAGTTATACACATTTTAAAGTAGACTCTTTGAATGAGACGGAGGGAGTATTATTTTGAGAATATGATTTATAATTGTATTATTTTGGGAAAAAAATTCCCAATTTCATCCCACCTATTCTGATAATGAAAGATGTTATAAATTGAGAAACTCTCATACAATCTAATTCAAAATATGATAATGTTTACACAATCGCAAACTAAAATTACAAAAGAAATATTGGCCCTGTGTGGTATGATTTTCAAAACATGGTTTTGAGATTTATTTTGATTTTATAATATTAAAATTGTATTGAGAATGTAAAAAAGTGTATTAAAAAATGTAAAAAGGTGTATTGAAAATGATGAAAAATTATTATAAAATTAAAACTTTTCTCAAAACATGGTTTTGAGAATCAAAACAATTTCTGCAGAGTCAGAATCTTTAAAAATTTTAAATATTAATAATACCATTGTATTTTGAATTCAATTTGAAATTCAGTTTGAAGACCAAACCGAATCGAAACTCAAAAACCAAATTTGAACTGATTTTTCGGTTCAACCCAAATATTTGGTTTTTCGAGATAGTATTATTTGGGTTGAACATAAAACTGAATTCCAATTTCATTTGGTTTGGTTCGATTTTTCCGGGTTTAATTCAAATTATATTTGGTTTTTGAATTGGACTTTAAAAAATTTAATTCAATAAAATCGAATCGAGGAAACCGAAAGAACCAGTAAACCGAACCAACCCACGGATGATTCATTTCCGAATGATTCGATGCTACGTGATCATGATTCCGAATTTCCAAAAGAACCCCCTCGGTGTCTACGGGCTCGCCCTCCTTTGAACTTTGAAGCAAGCAATAAATGGCGAAAAAGAAAAAGCAAAAAATAATTTTCATTTTCATATTCAAAACTTTTGTGTTCCCTGAAAATCTAACGAACTACCACCACTCGCCCACTGAGACTGATAATGGCGGCTGTTTCAGCTCAATCCCCAGCGTTCAATTCGTTGAATCAACATTTTTCAACGGAACCCTCAATTACCATTTGTAATAGCAACAACACTAAAATTCTTCATCTGGGGTTCTCAAATTCTTCTCCCCGGAAGTTTCTACTCAAGAAGACTTCGACTTTTAACGAGCACCCTGCAAGAGTAGTGGTCTGCAGGGCTGATGGCAGTCATGTGAATAAAGCGGGCGCTCTTTCTGTCTCTGATTCGCCTCCTCGGAGTCCCAGGGCAAAGTTAGTACTATTGTGCATTTTTTGTTGTATTTACATTCTACAGTTGGTGTGACGAGGAATTTGGCTTTTTCCAAGTGGGATTTTTAATTTAATGATGAATTTGTTGAAGGAGTGTTTTTTAATTGGAAATTGTTGCTATTGGCCTGTTCATCTTTGTTTTGAATTAATTTGCAATCCTCAACAATGTAATTTGTATATTGATAAGGATACAGGATGACTTTGCTCTATTTGGTACTATGATTGATTTAATGGCTGAGATGATGCATATTGTTGCCAATTTACTTTGAAGTTTTGACATTTTTAAAATAAGGTTAATCTATGATGTTACCAGTTTTGGCGCAAAAAAACTGGACCAATGATATGGAGTAAGGTTTATTTGATGCTAATTTAAGGTCAGGACCAAAAACATAACTGAAAATTTTGGATGGACAATGTTATATATATATATAAAGACACACACACACACATACACATTTATATCTAGTGGAATGTTGAAGGCTGGTGGTTTTGTTGATTTTTTCTCGTTCAGCGCTGTTGGTTCCTCTTTAAATGAGGGAATAGGTTAATCGTTTTCAGATTTTATTAGTTTTGTTGTTCTTGAGGATGATATTATTAATGGGATTCTTATTCTGATGAAAATTCAGTGTGAGGCGCCACACTATCTCGGTGTTTGTTGGTGATGAAAGTGGGATGATAAATCGGATTGCAGGAGTCTTTGCAAGGAGAGGATACAACATTGAGTCCCTTGCAGTTGGACTGAACAAGGATAAGGCTCTCTTCACTATAGTTGTATGTGGAACTGAGAGGATATTGCAACAAGTCATGGAGCAACTGCAGAAGCTGGTTAATGTGATAAAGGTTCTGTACCACTTGACTCTTCTTGTCTTTCATGACAATTTACTTTACTTCTCCTGAATGTTGAGACTTAAACATTTTGTCTATTTCTTAATAATCTTCTTTGGGCATGTCCATTGCATTATATATTTCTTTCTTTTTTGGCATTTGATGTGACTCTTATCTTAATATTTTTGCTTACAAAATTTTCATGACCAGGTTGAGGATATTTCAAAGGAACCACAGGTTGAACGGGAATTGATGCTTGTGAAAATCAATGCAGATCCAAATCATCGAGAAGAGGTGGTTATTCAGTTTCCCTTTTGGAGTACATTTCGAATATGTATTATTCCAAAGGATCAATTATGGTTCTGTATTGTCCTTTTAAGCTGAAAATTATTCTTAGGTATCCTTGGAGGTTTCTGATTTAAGTATGTTGTGGATACATTGTAAATGTGACTAGTTGACTAAAATGTTCAGGTCATGTGGTTGGTGGACACTTTCAGGGCGAAAGTTGTGGATATCTCAGATCATTCTCTATCAATTGAGGTTGTATAGTAACGCTTTGGTTCTATCTCTTTTGATTTACTTGAATCCTAGGCTTGTAGATCTGGTGGTGAGCTTTATTCTTCTTTGCTTACTAAGATAAACTTGTGAACTTTCATTTGCTTTTGATTTTGTTTCATATATGCTTAACTAATGCCAATATCTCAGTGACACGTGAATTAGTAAACATCTGTCTTCTTTGCCTCTTTGTGTGTAATGCTGGTAAATAGTATTCAACTATCTCATGGCTGAATTTTTGAATTTGTATCTTCATGTATCAAAGATTAGACTAAATTTCTAAAGAATTATTAAATATATTCATAATGAAAATGAAAAAAAGGTTTCCTATCATTTATCATTATTTGAAGAAAATAATAAAATAATATTTGCTCTTCATAGAAAAAAGATAAGTATAAGCCCCTTTTTTTGAAAGTTCTGCCATTTTTGGGCCTTGTCGTTGGTTTCTGAGTACCAAAGGATATGTTCTCTCTTGATTTGTGGTTTTTCTTTTTCCTTTATTTCTTTTGGTTTTCATAATTAATCTTTTTATTGTAAAGAAAGAATATTTCATGCATTCATTATTATTACGCAGAAACCTAATCACATACTTGTTTGTCCACCTGTGTCACCCTTTTTGGATAACTTTTCTTTCTCTTGAACTTGTTGAAACTCATGAATTGATGGTCCCTCAAACTTAAAATGCTAGTAGCTTTTTCAGACACACACACACAAAAAGGGGAAGGAAAAAACATCAAACAGAAAGATATTCATGTTATCCATTCTTAAGGTCCTAATTTTGACAGTGATACAGGTTACTGGAGATCCAGGAAAAATGGTTGCTGTTCAAAGAAACTTAAGCAAATTTGGAATTAGAGAAATTGCTCGAACTGGAAAGGTTTTTTGGCAGAAAATTCTGAAATGTTCTTAATTTTCTTGTTTAGTCATTTTCTATATTGCATCTTCATCTTGTTGGTATGTTTGATGGCTTTTTCTTAGATTGCCTTGAGAAGGGAAAAAATGGGTGAATCTGCTCCATTTTGGAGGTTTTCAGCTGCTTCATATCCAGATCTTGAGGGAACAATTCCTGTCAATACTGTTTTGGGGACAGCAAAGAGGACAGGCAATGGAGAATCTGATACTTCTACTGGGGTAAGTCTAAGGCTTGTGTCATGTTAAGATGGCTCTCAACAGACTCAACGCAAGCTATGTAACCCAAACTAGTCATATGGCCCCTAAACATCCTTGTCGACTTGATAGGACACTGACATGGGTGTAGGATACCTGATTGGTTTGGTCATAAACAATTGGGTATTCACTGTAAAAGTGAATTCAATTTTACGAGTGATGATACACTCAGTGAAATTGTAGAGTGACTAGCGTGGCATCCACATGGCAAAAATTTATTGGACATTTAAAATTAAAACTGCCAAATGTAACTACTAGATGATGACACATCATTCACTCTACACTTTCAATCTATATTTTCACTTTCTCAATCATTTCCTCAATTTTACTGACTTTATAAGTGTCAATCAGAAATTATGTTGCAAATGAAAACTTCTGAAGGGGGAAGAGGAAAGGGAAGTTGGAATAGGGAATGAGAGGAAGATTAACTATACATTTCAAGTTTTTACAATTGCAGTTAAATATTCATGTTTTTGTGACTATTATTTGATAGTGTTTGAATTTCCTAATTATATAGCTGCATAATATATGTTTTTGGTTGGTTTGTTATTAAATATTTGAATGCATTAGAATTGAATGCTGTATCGCTGCACTTAGCTGTATTCCCTTGTCCTGAAATTATGAGCAACACCTGTCCGAAACCCAGATTTACAGCTTTACTGTACCCAACACCATACCTGAGTTCGGGTAACATACCATGCTAGATACAGCATGGACAAGAAACCGAATGAAGAAAATAATATTAGTAACGAAAAGAGAAAGACTACAGTGGCATTCATAGGTTCAGCAGCCCGAATCAGATGTGCAAGTCTTCCTTATTTTACGTGGGAAAATTGTGTAGTTTGCTTATTCTTGAATATATAATCCATATTTAACAGTTTAAATGGTCCTTCTCTTACTTGAAAGGTGGTGAAAAATGCAACAGACATTATCACATGTTTTTGTCTATATTTTCATGTTTAATAGTTCGAGTATCCAGAGCACGACTAAAGAAGATTTTATTAGAAATCTTTTAAATTCATATTTAACCTTTGTGTCATGAATCTTCATTATTATTATTATTATTATTATCTATTTGCTTCCCCACAAAGGATCCTATTTTGAGTTATCCTTCTGTTGCAATTCAAGCCTAGCATGTTATTAATCTTTTATATTCACGTCATACTATCAGGTATTTGTGCACCTTCCTGCTCCAAAACAAATTTGTTTGGTGAAAGAGTGACATCATCTAATAGCTTTACCTGCTTTAGTTACTTTTGGTGATATGATAGGAACACATTTTCTTTCTATTGAAATGTCCCTAATAACTGTTATAAGTCACATTTGAAGGCCTTCACATGTAAACCATATCTTGGTCTGCAATATCCTAGTCTTTCTGCTTGTACTGTAGTTGTTGTGACTCTGCATCTGATATTTTTGTGCACTTTTGTAGGGAGATGTTTATCCAGTTGAGGCTGTGGATGATTTTACTCTCAGCCCAGTTCTTGATGCTCACTGGGGTGTTCTCAATGATGATGACGTAAGGGTTATCACTAGTATTATGCTGTCTGATACTTACTTCATTATGCATGTTCCTTGTGGAATGCATGTTGCATTGCTTCAGTTATTTAAATCTGGATTTCTGTCGCTTAAGTTGTTAAGGCTTTGTTATGAATAACATTAGTTTAGTTTATTGAAACAGATTTCAATTTCCTAAAGCTTGTCCTAGTTAATATTTTGTTGAATTTTTTTGGTATGTAAATATAGTAAGGATGTTTAGTTTGTACCAGTTGGAACCGTTTTTGCCATTGAACTTTTGTTACCTCAGCAAATTGGTTTGAAAACAACGTTCATATATGAAACAGTGTTTGCAACTCTCTCCTGATAGTAACTGCATTTTATATATCTGCTTTCAGACTACTGGCCTTCGCTCTCACACATTGTCAATGCTTGTGAATGATGCTCCTGGAGTTCTCAACATAATAACTGGTGTCTTTGCCCGACGAGGATATAACATTCAGGTATTATTAGATTCCTCACAACATTGAATGGTGAATTTTTTTTCTTTCAAGCATGTTCCATTAGTTGACCTTCTTTTGTGATTTTAATACCAGAGTTTAGCTGTTGGTCATGCTGAAGTGGAGGGGCTTTCTCGTATTACTACTGTTGTTCCTGGCACAGATGAATCAATTAGTAAACTCTTACAGCAACTTCATAAGTTGGTAGATCTTCATGAGGTGAGAGGATTGTTCATTTTAAGGGTCAAAATCTTAGTTTGTAATATTATTATTGTCAAATTAAGCTCATAATGCTTGTGAACTATTAGGATCATCTTATACTGTACATCTGTTCATTTTTCTTTTGAGGTTCTTGTTTGTCCAAATCAAGTCCAAAAATTAACAAATCATTTAAAATCTGTCAAGATTTTCATACTCAGTCTGATAAGGCCTTTCTTGAAGTTTATATTATCTAAAAGTTTGTATTGAGAATTTAATCTTCCTCCCCTTTTCACTTGTTTTATTTTGATTGGGAAATAATGAGATAACTTCTATTGTTTTGTTTCATATGACTTGTAGTAATGTACTAATTGTTAGAAGAGTCTGTCCTCCTCCCGTGATAATACTAATTAGTCAGTGTATTTCTCCTTGAACTCATTTTTCATTCTTTTAGGTTCGGGACCTTACGCACTTGCCATTTGCTGAGAGGGAATTAATGCTGATCAAGATTGCTGTTAATGCTGCTGCTCGGCGCAATGTTCTCGATATTGCAAGCATTTTTAGGGCCAAAGCTGTTGATGTATCTGACCACACTATTACACTTGAGGTTGGATTAGTTATTGCAAATAATGTTTTACTTGCTGAATTCTAGCCATTTAAGTTTAGAGCTTTTTTAGCTTATATGTTGCCGTATAAAGCTATATATTAATGTCAAGTTGCAGGAAGGCTAATTCTAGTTTTAGGTCATTGTGTAGTGCAACTGTAATTGGGGATAATTTGGTTCAATTTCATGGGAGAGAAGAAATCCATTGTTGCTCTATATTTAGTCGATCAGTCTTAAATCAGGGTAAATTTCTGGTTGTGAAAATGTTTGTTGCAAAGTTTAGATGCAAATGATGTCCAGTAATAGTTTCTTGGATATATAGTACTTGAGTTGATGGTTGTTTGCTGATAATTGTTCGTATCTTCTCTATCTACTAGAGTGTGCTTTCCCCTTTCCTTCTTTAAATGCATTGTTTCTAATTTCTCGTATTTACTCCAGCTTACTGGAGATTTGGACAAGATGGTGGCTCTGCAGAGATTACTAGAACCTTATGGCATTTGTGAGGTTTGTTTCCCATCCTTGATTTTCTCTAACTACTATCTTCTTGCACATTCTGTCTAGCATGGTTCTCTGTATTTGTTTCTTGATGGTAAGGCATGATTTTTGGGTATGTCATTATGGACTATCGGGTTGTTTTTGTTGGAGAAACCATTCTTTAAATGTTTCACCGAAAGAAAAAATGAAAACCTTCTTCCACGGTAGCGTTTCATCGTGGCTGTCTGATCTTCATGTCACCAGGTGGCTCGAACTGGTCGTGTGGCGCTCGTGCGTGAATCTGGAGTGGATTCAAAGTACCTCCGCGGATATTCATATCCGCTCTAACTTTCGACGTGCAGAAGCATCTCGCTTTTCAAATTTGCAAGTACTTTGGGAGCATTTTTGTAGATGTGCTGAAATTTTAGCATAGTTTTCACCCTGAATGTGGCTGGATGATTTTATTTTAGTCATCAGCATACAATTTTGAGAAACCTGCATTTGGGGGAAAAGAGTGCTTGATTTTTCAATGTTTTGTGAATTTGGATTTCTTCGATAAAGGCCCAGTAGTAGTCTCAGTTGTGTATATTTTTAAAGTAGACTACTTTTCAGTTGTGTATATTTTTAAAGACTCGTTGGATAAATTTCGTAATTTTCATGTATGATAGGTGCTCATGACAATTTATCATGACGTACTACTTCTTTCTAACCCTAGATTAACACTGCAATATCGACAGCATGTTGGTGTCATTAAGTCTTAAAATTAAGAGAAATAGTGAATTAGCTTTGACTTGTCATAAGTTGAGAAAGAATTTACCTCAAGAATGAGGTAATGAAAATCTCATGAGACATATTCATGATATTTAAACATATATATTTGCAAACAATAACATCACAAGAATTTAAAAAAAGTACTTTATAACCAAATTGAGACCCAATCCATTTGTTTAGGAAGCAAGCCCGGTCCAAAGGGCTGGGCTGCCCAGGCCACGGCCTAGAGCCTAGTATTTGTAGGGGCCTAAATTTTTATGAATACAATATAAATGTAGTACTATTTTTTGTTCATAAAATTTTATGTAAAGGCCCACAATTATTTTTGTTTAAAATGAGTTAATGCAAAGTGATTTTTTATATATATTTTTTAGTTAAGACGAACATTTAAGATTCATGTTTAATTCTAGTTTAAAAAGTTGATGGTAAAGTGTTTTTTTTTTTTTTTTTTTATTTTTGTTAGAAAGGAATTAATGCAAGAGTTAGTTCCTTTATTTGCATTTCAAAACTCACATTATAAAAAATATTAAAAAAACTAATTAAGAATCATTAAACAGGTTATGCATTATTTGTGGTTCCTTTCGCCTCGGTCCTCCTAAACTTTAAAATGAGCGTTAGTGGAGAGGAGAAGAACGAGATTGGTGAGTCGCTTCCAATCTAAATAAATTTATATAAATGAAATTGATAAAGATAAGAATCGAACTCTCAATTTATGAAAAGCCTTCTAGGCATTGTAACTGTTAAAACACTAATATGAACGTGTATCTCACTTTTTTTTCTGTTTTGTAGGCATACGGAGAGACCTAAATTGGAGGGGAGAACCTTGAGTTGGTTTCCAGATTGAATCAGAACCAATGTGATGTAGATTTCTTAAGCAATTGAATAAGTTCCCAAGATTGGTTTAGTGAGCATACAACACAGTTGGAGAATTCAAGCTCTAGTTCGGTGTTGTTTAGTGAATGGAACAATGATAATCATGGATTTGCAAAGTGATGAACACAAGAAAATACTTCACATATAGATTATCAAAAATACAACAAGATTGATACAATGATGGAGAGATAGAGAATGGAAACAAAGAGTATTATCGAAGGCAATACAAGATCGAATCTAGACTAGGCACCCCTAATGAACATATGTCATTAAATTCACCTAACTACTTACAAAACCTTGAAATTAACCAAGCTAACCAAGACTTCTAATACTCAAAAGAAGACTTGTAAACTTCTTACCAATGCCCACAAGTGTGCAATGATGACCAAAACCACCAAGGAGTTGGAATTGAGGTTGAGAAGCTCTCAAATTTGGATTGATTTTTCATGTAGGTTGATGATTCCTTGTAGTTTCAGCCACATTATATAGAAGGCCAGCAAGAATAAGTCCATCAAAGCTAAAGTACACACCAAATAAAGAAATACAAAGCTAAAGTTCACACCAAATAAAGAAATACAATATAAGACTTAAAGTAGGGGGATTGATTCTTCATGTTTTGTGAGTGGGTTTCATTTTCAGCCATGTTTTGTGGCTTTGATTCTTCATGGCTGAAAATCATTAGTTGGCTGCCATGTTTTGGTGGATTTGATTATTGGCCAAGAATTATATATCTTCCACCTTTGAATTTTCAAATAAGGTTTCCCTCAAATTGGCATCTTGCCCTCCAACTTCTCCTTAAATGCATTTTGATCCTTCCAATTGTGATCAAAGGTAGATTGACCTCCTATCCTTTCACTTGACCGAGAATGTAGTCCCAATGTGAGATTTGATGGTTGAAATTGATTGTTCATGGTGATCATGGTTACCCACGGTTTTGCTTCTTCCACCTTGCGGTCGTCTAGTGCTTGATCAACGTATCCATTAATTGCTTCCTTCAATTTCTTTGTTTGAAGATGAGTCATGTGTTGCTTAGGTTCTTGTTGAGGCTTGATGGAGATAGGATCTACATCATCCCCTCTCCCTTGGAAAGGATTCTTCTTAGAATCCGTGTCTTCATTCGGATCTTCACCTACAACAACAAAAGGAGACAAATCACTTACATTGAATGTAGTACTTACATTATACTCACCCGGAAGATCAATAACGTAAGAGTTATTGTTGATTCGTTCCACCACTTGAAAGGGTCCATCCCCCCTTGGGTCTAATTTCGACTTCCTTTGATTTGGAAATCGTATTTTTCGAAAATTCACCCAAACCCAATCACCCGGGCGGTAAATCTTCTCCTTGCGGCCCTTGTTGGCTTGTTGTGCATAGTGTTCATTTTTCCTTTCAATTAGATCATGTATCTTTTGATGCATATGCCGTATGTATTCTCCTCTCTTGCTTCCTTCATCACCTATGATTGCCTTTTGTGGCCACAAAGAAGTAGATAAATCAAGAGGTGTTAAAGGATTAAAGCCATATACACATTCAAATGGAGATATTTCAATAGTACGGTGCGTAGTTCTATTATAAGCAAACTCGGCTATGGGTAGGCATTCTTCCCAAGCCTTCTTATGACTTCGCACAAGGGCCCGTAGTAAAGATCCTAGGGTCCTATTCACAACTTCGGTTTGTCCATCCGTTTGAGGATGAGCCGAAGTAGAAAACAAAAGTTTAGTTCCTAACTTATGCCAAAGAGACTTCCAAAAATAACTCAAAAATTTGGGATCCCTATCACTCACAATAGTTTTTGGAAGACCATGCAACTTAACTATTTCTTTGAAAAAGATGTTAGCTATATGAGATGCATCATTAGTCTTTTTGCATGGTATAAAATGTGCCATTTTAGAAAACCTATCTACCACAACAAAAATGCTATCATTCCCTTTACTAGATGTAGGTAGTCCTAGCACAAAATCCATAGATAAATCAAGCCAAGGTTTAGAAGGAACCGGGAGTGGAGTGTAGAGTCCATGATTATTCCCTTTTGATTTGGCTTGCCTACACTCGATGCACGTTGAGCATATCCTTTCCACATCCTTGCGCATGTGTGGCCAATGAAAATGTTCTTTTAGCACGTCTAGTGTTTTAAGAACTCCAAAATGTCCCATGAGACCTCCACAATGTGCTTCCCTCACAAGTAATTCCCTAAAAGAACAAGAAGGAACACAAAGTTGGTTATTCCTAAACAAATATCCATCAAATAAATAAAACTTACCAAAGGCTCCCTTTGCACAAGATGAAAATATTTCGGCCAATTCCTTGTCTTTGGCATAGAGATCCTTGATAAAGCTAAAAGCAAGAAATTTAGAATCACACATTGAAAGTAAAGAAGTCCTCCTAGAAAGAGCATCGGCTACAACATTTTCTTTCCCTTTCTTGTATTTCAACATATAAGGAAAAGATTCAAGAAATGCACTCCACTTAGCATGCCTCTTATCTAGTTTTTGTTGTCCATTCAAGTATTTAATGCTTTCATGATCCGTGTGTATGATGAATTCCTTAGGCCTAAGATAATGTTGCCAATGTTCAAGTGTCCTAATGATTGCATACAACTCTTTATCATAGGTAGGATAATTCAATTGAGCATTATTGAGCTTCTCGAAAAAGTAAGCTATGGGCCGAGAACCTTGCATCAAAACACTTCCAATACCTACTTTGCTTGCATCACACTCTACCTCAAAAGTATTATCAAAATTTGGCAAAGCAAGTAAAGGTGTATGAGTAAGAATGTGCTTAAGTGTATCAAAAGCATGTTGTTGTGCATTACTCCAATCAAACCTAGCATTTTTTTTTGTTAATGAACTCATAGGGGCGGCTATTGTAGAGAAATCTTTCACAAACCTCCTATAGAAACTAGCAAGGCCATGGAAAGATCTCACCTCGGTTATGGATGTTGGAGTTGGCCATTCTCGAATCACCTTGACCTTTTCTTCATCCACTTTGACTCCATGTTTCCCTACTACAAAACCAAGAAACACAACTTCTTCTTCACAAAATATACACTTTGACATCTTGGCATAGAGCTTGTTTTCCCTTAATGATGAAAGAACCAAAGATAAATGGTTAGTATGCTCTTCTAGACTCTTACTAAACACAAGAATGTCATCAAAATAAACAACAACAAATTGTCATATGAACTTCCTAAGCACATGATTCATGAGTCTCATAAAAGTAGATGGTGCATTAGTAAGTCCAAAAGGCATCACGAGCCACTCATACAAACCAAATTTGGTTTTGAAAGCCGTCTTCCACTCATCACCTTCTTTCATGCGAATTTGGTGATAACCGGAAGCAAGATCAATTTTTGAAAATATTGTGGCTCCACATAGGTCCTCTAACAAGTCATCTAACCTTGGTATTGGATGTCTATACCGAATGGTGATTTTGTTAATGGCCCTACAATCAACACACATTCTCCAAGTGCCATCTTTCTTAGGTACAAGAATGACCGGTACGGCACATGGTGACAATGACTCCCTTACCAAACCTTTGTGGAGTAATTCTTCCACTTGTCTTTGTAGCTCCCTAGTCTCGGTTGGATTTGCTTTGTAGGCTGCCCTATTCGGCAATGGAGCTCCCGGAACCAAATCAATTTGATGTTCTATGCCTCTAAGTGGTGGAAGGCCGTGTGGAAGCTCCTCGGGAAAAACATCTGCAAATTCCTTCAAAACCGAAGACACAACACTAGGCAAATTTGAGTTAGCATTAGATAAAGATAAATAAAAACTTGGGTGCATGAGAAGCACCAATGGTGAGTGATCACCCAATGTCCTACCCAATTCCCTCTTGGAAGTAAACAAGATGCCTTTTTCTTTCTCACCATCTTGTGGCTTTTCACTCACCTTTTTTAATTTCCCTTGCCCTCTACTCTCTTTTGGCTTCTTACACTCACTCTCTTGCCTTTTATTCTTCTCTCGTTCTTCTTTCAACACATGATGAGCTTTGTGTACAATATGAGGGGAAAGAGGCTTCAAACGAATTCTCTTACCCTTACATTTCAAGATATACTCATTACTCCTACCATCATGCATAGCACAAGTATCATATTCCCATGGTCGACCTAACAAAACATGACATGCATCCATGGGTACAACATCACAAAGAATATCATCAACATATGTTCCTACCACTATAGGCACAATGCATTGATGAGACACTTTAATTTCACCAAAATCACCTAACCACTTCAATTTATAGGGTGTCGAATGCTTAACAAGAGGAAGATTGAGTTTACATACCAAGTCTTGACTTATGGCATTGGTGCAACTACCTCCATCCACGATGACGAGACAAATTTTGCCCTTGATCTTGCATTGCATATGGAAGATGTTGGTTCGTTGCTCCTCATGATCCTCCGCCTTTGGTTGTAGACTTAAAGCCCTCATAATCACCAAGTTGTGGTTTTGAGCAAAGATAGGTGTGCTCTCAGGTTCTCCTTCTTCATGGGCCGCAGAGGCCTCATCTTGCTGTTCTTGTTGAGCTTGAAGCCTCGTTTGAGGTGGCATTGTACCTGCAAATTAGTGCAAACAAAAAGAAGGGGGGGGGGGGGGGGGTTTCGAAGAACTCACTCCCGCAATTGTCACCCCTTCCCCAACACTCACCAATGTACACTCAAGAAAGGTTTAGAATATTTGTGAGGGGTAGGTTCACTCCCTTACTATCTCAAAAAAATAATCCAACACCTTGTGCAATGGGTATGATCACCTTAAATGCAAGCAAGATATGAAGCAACAAGTATAAGAATAAATCTGTCAAACAGGGGGGTATAAATAATACAGTGACTTTCAAGAATAAACTGTATGGATCTGGAAAGAATCAAGAAACAAGGCTTACCTATATGGAAACTACTATGAAAGAGGAGTTCAAGAAATTTGGAATAACTCAATTCCAAGTTGAAACGACCGAGTTATGATCAAAACAAAACAGTATCACAAATTGACAGAATCTGCCAGCAATAAGAACACACTGTACCAGTTTGCTTGCAACAAAATTAACTATTTTTTTTAACAACGAATTAGCAAGCAAGAATTACATGCCTGGAAACTAGACTCATAGAGGAATCCATAGCAATTGGAATCACTCAATTTAGATTTGAAATGAGTGAGATATGGTCAAAACAAAACAGCACACACAACCAGAAGTTTCTGGCCAGAATACCAAAACAGAGACAGTGTTGAGTCAAACATGATTTTCAACACCTTAGGCTAACAATAAAATTGCATGGCATACATGGTTGGAAACTAGACTCAAAAAGGAAAAGAATGGTGTATGATTTGGCACAAAACAAACGTCAAATGACAGAGATATAGACAACACAAAACAACACAACTTTCTGGAAATTGAAAACAATGAAACAGAAACTATGGTTTTCGAGTTTTTTAGGTGATTTCAATTGTTTCACCAAGAAAACGATTCAAAGCTCACAAAACCAAGAACTTAAGCTCTGATACCAAGTTGATGTAGATTTCTTAAGCAATTGAATAAGTTCCCAAGATTGGTTTAGTGAGCATACAACACAGTTGGAGAATTCAAGCTCTAGTTCGGTGTTATTTAGTGAATGGAACAATGATAATCATGGATTTGCAAAGTGATGAACACAAGAAAATACTTCACATATAGATTATCAAAAATACAACAAGATTGATACAATGATGGAGAGATAGAGAATGGAAACAAAGAGTATTATCGAAGGCAATACAAGATCGAATCTAGACTAGGCACCCCTAATGAACATATGTCATTAAATTCACCTAGCTACTTACAAAACCTTGAAATTAACCAAGCTAACCAAGACTTCTAATACTCAAAAGAAGACTTGTAAACTTCTTACCAATGCCCACAAGTGTGCAATGATGACCAAAACCACCAAGGAGTTGGAATTGAGGTTGAGAAGCTCTCAAATTTGGATTGATTTTTCATGTAGGTTGATGATTCCTTGTAGTTTCAGCCACATTATATAGAAGACCAGCAAGAATAAGTCCAACAAAGCTAAAGTACACACCAAAGAAATACAAAGCTAAAGTTCACACCAAATAAAGAAATACAATATAAGACTTAAAGTAGGGGGATTGATTCTTCATGTTTTGTGGGTGGGTTTCATTTTCAGCCATGTTTTGTGGCTTTGATTCTTCATGGCTGAAAATCATTAGTTGGCTGCCATGTTTTGGTGGATTTGATTATTGGCCAAGAATTATATATCTTCCACCTTTGAATTTTCAAATAAGGTTTCCCTCAAATTGGCATCTTGCCCTCCAACTTCTCCTTAAATGCATTTTGATCCTTCCAATTGTGATCAAAGGTAGATTGACCTCCTATACTTTCACTTGACCGAGAATGTAGTCCCAATGTGAGATTTGATGGTTGAAATTGATTGTTCATGGTGATCATGGTCACCCACGGTTTTGCTTCTTCCACCTTGCGGTCCTCTAGTGCTTGATCAATGTATCCATTAATTGCTTCCTTCAATTTCTTTGTTTGAAGACGAGTCATGTGTTGCTTAGGTTCTTGTTGAGGCTTGATGGAGATAGGATCTACATCACAATGTAACATGCATGTCCACGTCACAGCTACAAACAAAAGAGCCTAACTTTCATCATTATATCACAAATTTATGGAGACGTTTCTACTCTGGCAGCCACACAACTTATCATGGATCATCACCTTTCGCTATTAGCAGCAGCCACAGGGGCCTAGCAGAGTTCCTACACTTCATGATTCACACTAATTTGCCACTTTTTCTTCAATATATGTCCGTACTTTTAAGTGTGTGTTAATGTGAATTATATATAATTATATCAGCAAAGATTAAAAGAGAAAATTTGAAATTGAACTCTCCTCTATTGAGACAAAAAACATTTTTAAAAGTAAATTATTTTAATGAGACATTTCTATATTGTATTAAAAAAGTCAAGTGGTACATTATTTAGATTGAATCAATTTATTGGTCCTTTAACTTGGATTGTTGCCTCCATTTAGGTTATTAACTTGAAAATGTTTTATTTTCATCTCTCCAACTTAAAATTTGGTTCAAAATAGTTTCAAGTCTAAATTCTATTAATATTTGAAATATTTATTTATCACGTAAGTTATTTCAAATTAATTTCAATTGTAAAAAAAAGATTATTTGTTGCCTACATATTAATATTAATGAGTGTGAATCTCACGAGATAAAAATAAAATATTTTCAACTTTAAAGATCAATAGAGGCAAATTCCCAAATTAAAAGTGCAATTTAACTAATTGGTAATGAGTTACGCCACAAACTACAACTCCAAAGTGAACGGATGGAAAGATGGAATAATATATGCAATTTATGGAAACCCAAAGTTGCCAGTCAAAGATGAACTTCTGATCACCCGTACCTATATATGACATTCAAAGTTGACACAAACATTTGTGGGCGTGTCTTAATTCTTCGCACAAAAAAATGGCAGAGGAAGTTGAGAACAAGCAAGTGATACTGAAACACTACGTCAATGGGTTCCCTAAGGAGAGTGATATGGAATCAAGAACCACCAAGTTGAAGCTGAAGTTGCCCTCAGAGGGTTCTTCTTCTTCAGGGGAAATTCTTGTGAAAAATCTCTACTTGTCATGTGACCCTTACATGAGGAACCGCATGAGCAAGCTTGAAGGAAGCTATGTTGAGTCCTTCACTCCTGGATCTGTAAGTTTTCTGTTCGTTCAGTTCTTTCTAAAATTTTTCCCTCCCCTGTTTCAGTTCAAGGAAATTATTGCTTTTTCTTGTTTGTTTGACTTTTAAGGTTCTAGAACTAGTTGCTTTTCTGGGTTTCTGTTTCTTTGCAATAATTTATTGATTTGGGGATTGCTTTATTGGTTATTTTGTTTGTTTAATGGTATTCATGGTTGAAGGTTGTTTTTATTGATTTGTATTTTTATATTATTGATTCACAGCAGGAATCAATAAAGTATTGCTTTCTTTTTTGATTCTTACTTTGTGACATAGGTGAGCTCATGCTAGGGCTAACGACCTTTTAGGTCAATATTAAAGCTGTGAAGAGAGTGTCTTTTGGCTATCTAATTAAAGAATTGAATTGGGCTAAACGTTTGAATTATTAATGATTAGGAGTGTACCCGACCCGATTGACCGTCTTAATCAGGTGATTAGGAAGAAAAGTGGATCACCAAAAAAGGAAAAAAAAAAAAAAAAAAAGTGGTTCCTAATGATGGGGGGAGAGGTTGAGAATTCCAATAATCCAACATTACTGGCCAATAATCTTCATTTGGTTAATTTTAAGTGTATGAGCTGGTTTGGTATTTCATCATATTGTTTAAATGATATCTTATGGTAAAGATTCTCCAAATAGGACAAAGATTTTATGCTCTGCACCATTTGTCGATAATACTGGAATTTAGAAGTAATGGAATTTTTATCTGAAAGCTAACATAAATGTATGCACACGTGGTGAACTCATTACTGGATATCTTACTTAGAGTGAAACTGGAAGAGAGAAGCTCTAATGCTTGAGGATTAGGGAATTGTTTATTGAGCTTGGCAGAGGCAAAAGAAGTGAGTTCTAATATGGTGATATTGAAGGACTATGTGAATGATCTCCCTAATGACACTTATATGTTTACTAGGGCTAGTGTTGTAAAGCTCAATGTTTCAGGGGATTGAGGTTGTGTTAGTGAAAAACTTGTACTTTTCTTGTGATCTCGTATGCAGAAAATTGGGGGAGTTACATTGAGTCCAACATTCCAGGTAGTGTATGCTTTTGAGTTTATTTCCAAAAGCTCGTGGGTGATGTGATGTCATTTTTTTGAACTATGTTTCATATTATAATATAGCATTAATTGGCTTTAGTTGACAAAGAGGCAGAAGGGCAATTTTGGAATGTAAAGTTTGCTTGTTAGAGATCATGACATAGAAGATTATAGAAAAACGTTGTGAAAGATTCTGTATGTCTGTTTTGGAGTTCATTAGTATGTCAACAAGGTCAGTTAGCATATTACAAAACTTTGGGATAACCCTGCTTTGTGTATTCATAAGTCCTTCCACATGTCATACATATGCTGAAATTTGAGTAATTGTTGCTGTATTGTTATTCCTATGTTTGTGAGCTTAGGTTATTTCCTTGGTATTTGAGGTTCTTTTATGGCTCTTTCCAATGAGTTCACAAAAGAACAATGGGGTGGGTTGTAAGATTGATTACTTTGCTTTGGT
The DNA here is from genome assembly GCA_016801395.1 of Leptodermis oblonga. Taxonomy (NCBI): domain Eukaryota; kingdom Viridiplantae; phylum Streptophyta; class Magnoliopsida; order Gentianales; family Rubiaceae; genus Leptodermis; species Leptodermis oblonga. The sequence continues at coordinate 7,053,255 of CM028754.1, read as the reverse complement.
GATACTCAAATAGTGAATGCATCCTCTTTGTAATTGGATAAAAACTTCAGAATTGCAAATCAGTTTGGGCAGCAGAGAAAATATGTTCGTATGATGCAATCTATATGTTGAAGCTGCTCATAATTTCTAAAACTTTACCTTAGTTATGTGACTTGTACTTAAGATCAAAACAAACTGGTACTGTTCTTAGTGGCTAATGACTCAACTGAAAGGAAAGAATTTTGACATTATATCATGAAGCCGCGATCATAACTTCGTGTTTTTGATTTGGTTGTAGCCTATAGCTGGATTTGGAGTGGCTAAAGTTTTGGATTCTACTCATCCAGACTTCAAGAATGGTGATCTGGTCTGGGGCAGTACTGGTTGGGAAGAGTACAGTATCCTTAAACCTGCTCCATTTACTCACTTTAAAATTGAACACACAGATGTTCCTTTGTCCTACTATACTGGGATACTTGGTAAGTCTCTCCAAGCTGATGAGTGTGTTTCACTGTTTCGATCCCTGTACTAGGAGAAACATATGAAGGATAAACTTGTCCTTGATATGTACTTGAGCTTCTCTTGACAAAATTGTCGAACAGTACAAAGATTTGGTTCCCCACACCTGAAATCTTCATATTGGAAAAGGGTTGTAACAGATATCTTATTTGGTACATAAATTCTATCCTTTCTAAAGCCTTAAACTGCAGGTGTGAGGAATACTTATGTTTTCTAAGAAACATGTATTTCTTTTATGTCTTGCTTTGACGACTGTAATGCAATAGTTAGGAGTTCCCCGTCCTTTCTGTAGGTTGTCTAATTTGTCTCGAATTCCTCACAGGTATGCCTGGCATTACTGCTTATGGTGGTTTTCTCAAGGTTTGCTCTCCCAAGAAAGGAGAGCGTGTCTTCATATCCGCAGCTTCTGGGGCTGTTGGCCAACTTGTTGGGCAATTTGCGAAGTCGATCGGCTGTTACGTTGTTGGAAGTGCTGGAAGTAAGGAGAAGGTTAGTGTGTTGTCCTTTCATAATAGGGATTGTATCAAATTTCATAATTATGCGATGAGCAGAACCATTTGAGTTTATTTTGACTGCATTTTTTAAGATAGTCCATCTTTGCATTTGTTTCACCAAGAATCTGAGCCATTCTGGGAGTCCATGATTGCAAATTTCACTTGAGAAGTATTGATACAATCTAACACTTAACATTTGATGTCTAATGCATGTCTAAAGTTCCATGTATATTTGTATATTCCCTCTGTTCTACTAGAAGAGTCCACTTTCTAATACTGTGTACAGTATTAGAAACCAGACTCTTCTAATCGAACGGTGGGTGTATACTTTATCCATTGCAGCTTCCTTCTGTGTATGTTTAAGTTGTTGATCTGATCTGCTATGTCCTTATGGTTATTCTTAGTAAAAGATTTCAACTGCCAAAGCCTAAAGCTTCATTAATCTACTAGTTTTAACTGCCCTTCTTTAATTTATTTGTTCTTGTTTCCAAAAAGATCGACTTGTTGAAGAACAAATTGGGGTTTGATGATGCTTTCAACTATAAAGAAGAGCAAGATTTGGTTGCAGCTCTAAAAAGGTCAGTTTTCATGTTACCTAGTTGAGAAAGTTCAATTCAAACTGTCCTCATAATCCACTTCTCAAATTTACTGGCAAAAACAACATTTTGTTGCATTTTGAGCTGTAGTCCCTTATTATCAGAAGCAAACCTTCATATTGTTAGGTACTTTCCCGAGGGAATCGACATTTACTTTGAAAACGTCGGGGGAAAGATGCTTGACGCCGTGCTTCTCAACGTGAACATTCGCGGCCGCATTGCAGTATGTGGCATGATCTCGCAGTATAACCGCGAGGAACCTGAAGGTGCGCAAAATTTATTCTGCCTCGTCACCAAGCGCATCCGAATGGAAGGATTTCTGGCGTTTGATTACTTTGATCAGTATCCGGAGTTCCTGGAAATGATCCTTCCACTCATAAAAGGAGGGAAGATCACATACATAGAAGACATAGTTGAAGGCCTTGAGAAAGCTCCGAGTGCCCTAATAGGACTTTTCTTAGGGCGCAATGTTGGAAAGCAAGTGGTGGCTCTCACCCCTGTTTGATGATGTTCATTGTGTGCAGTGTGAAAGTCCTTAATTTCCTAGTTTGTTGCTTTATTTTGTGTAATAAAAAGTTGTGCCATGTCCTCTTTTGTGATCTATAATAAAAGAGAGCCCTTTTTCTAAGGTTTTTCTTTCCACAGAGTTTGGTAATATAATTCCTCTATTTATTTATTTATTTATTTATTTGGGTCTCACTTAGAAAGCATTACAAAAGAATATAGGGATAATTTAATTTTTGAAATTTGATTAAGTGCGAAGACTCGTGGTTTCTAACAATTACAAATGTCCATTCTTGTAATGTTCATGGATTTTCGAAAATAAGTTTCTAGTTATACAAAATGGAGTGTTCTTTTCTGCAAAATGTTAGGAGATTATGTAGAGGGCTTTTACAGTTGGGATATATTATGCTGGGAATCAATTGCGAGTTTATTTTTTTTAACAGTGAAATTTTTGTCTAAAGTTACAAAAATGGGGACTTTTTTAATTGACTTCGGAAGTGGTGATACTACCTTCATTTTCTGTGAAAATTGCCCGAAATACTATATTTTTGCTTTTTCTGAAAATTGGCCAAACGATTATTTTGTATGAAAAGCGAAGGATGCAATGTGCTTATGTTAAAAGTACAATAAGTATTGAACGTAAACATATAAACATCAAGTTTAGTAGCTAAAGTATCACATGGCAACATGAGCGGAGCTACATACTAGCGTGGGCCTACCACATAAAAAAAACCTCAAATATTATATAAAAATACATGTTAATTGCAAGACAATTTTTACTAAACATAGGACTCATGATCCCCTGTTACACTTTCTGTTACATTATGTGTTACACATTTTAATAACTCAACGTTAATATTATTTTTTAAATTAATTTTTTTACTAATGCTATTCATTGGCATTCTATGTAATTTTAATATAATTATGTTATTTTTTTACATTAATCTTGTATTTTAATATAATTTAATAGTATTTTTTGATTTTTTAATCTCAATAAATTAAAATAAATATACCCTAAACCATAATGGGTGAACCCTAGTCCAAAAATTTATTATAATGCTAATTAATATCATTCGTGAAAAATTTAATTTAAAAAATAATATTAACGTTGAGTTATTAAGATGTGTAACACATAGTGTAATATGAAAGTGTAACAGGGGATCTTGAACCTAAACATAGGCACTTTTTAAAATTTTAAGTGGCAAAAAGACAATTCTATCCTTGTACATTTGTACCCACGTAAATATTTTTACATATCATTTTACCCACACCCTCCACCCTCATTAACTCTTTACATACACCCTCCACCCTGGTATAGGCGATTTTTCCTAGTAGAACCGCCTGGCCTAGGCGATTTTATGAGAAACAACCGCCTGGAATAGGCAATTGTTTCACCAAAAATCACCTGGGCTAGACCTTTTTCTTAAACAGAATCGCCTTGGCTAGGCGATTTTTTGGGAAACAATCGCCTATACCAGGCAATTGTGTCTCATAAAATTGCTTGGCCAAGGCGATTTTTCATGGAACATTAGCCAAAGGACGGCGAATGTTCCCGGTAAAATCGCTTCACCCAAGTGATTTTACCTACAGTTCCGGAAAATCGTTTTTCCGGAAAACTAATGTATAAATTACCTTAAAATCAAAAAACAGCCGTAAAACGCAAGAAACACCCAAAAAACAATCCTAAGCACATTACCCATACAGTTTATAACACCAACAACATTGCAATTTCAGTTTTATTCCAAAAATAAAAAATGGACTAATCCCGTTGCCGCTTTAAATCGAGGATGGAGATGGAGATGCGCGGTTGGAATGGAATGGAATCGGTGATGGAGCTGATGAAGACCGTCCCGACGTGGAGATGGAATGGAATCGGCGGTGGCGCCGATGGAGTCCCCGATCCGGCGTGAGGCGTGGAGATGGAATGGAAAGGAACCGGCGTGAGGCGTGGATGGAGATGGAGTTTTTCTTTTTGCAGTAAATTACTAATTTTACTGTAGAAGGAAGTAGAAAATGGGGAGGGCTTCAAGTGTAAAAATTTTAAAAAGTGTCATGTGTTTAGTAAAAAGTGTCCTCCAATTAACAAATCCAAAATAATTACAAAGTTAATTTTGCTTCCAAAAATTTAAAAACGTTGAAGCAAAGGTAAAAACAAATGAAATTAGTACTTTTTCCGTTACATCAACGTACAACTTATTATGAATCTTAAGGTACTACACCCGAATTAGCTAATTTGACATACTTTATTCAATTTATATCCTTATAAATTATTAAATATGGACTAATTATGGACTACGTATGATTATATTAGTAAAGCTAAAAGAAGTAAAAAATTTGAAAGTTAACTCTTCTATTGGAACAAAAAATATTTTTTAAAATGGACATTTCTAATGGAATTGAAGGAGTATTTGATTAGTTAAAATTGTTTGAGGTTATTAGGAATACAAATAGTTTTATAGTGAGTTAGTCCCTATAAGTTTGTTAGAGCAAGATAAAAGTTTAAAAATTCGCTCAATAAGCTCTTAAAATGAAGGAGGGGCCGACGGAACCCTAGATTTTGGGGCTTTCTTGAAGGAGACCCAATTTTCGGCAGCATAACCTCAATTTGCAACGGGTCCACTGCGATTTTGCTTGGAATCTGCTTGAGGTTTGTCCTAGGGTTATAAAGTTGTGTATAATTTGGGTTTTATTTGTAATTGTTCACAAATGAGCATGCTTTAATTTTTGGAATTATAATTTGGGGATTCCTTCAATTAATTCAGCTTGTGTATAGTGTATTTGCTGGATGGGGGAAATGGGAAGTGCCCGAAAGAGTAGCTAAAGACCCATGGGTGAATTTTTTTCGGAAAAATGGTGAACTTGTTTTGTAGTTGGTTGTTGAGGGTTTATGTTGCAAAAAATGCTACATGTGTTCCTTGTTGGCCTTTGAACAATTTGGTTGTGTTTGTTTAGCAAAGTTGAGAGGTGGATTCCTGAGTAATGAGGTATTACGTATTTTTAATGAAATAGAAGCATTAGTGTTTTTTGTACCCTCTCTTAATATGCAATCGGGATTTTGATGTTCTTTGTAGTTGGTTGTGTAGAGGTAGAGGGTGATAAAAATGCTCCATGTGTTCTTTGTTTGCCCATGTACATTTTGGTTGTGTTTGTAGAAGCAAATTTGAGATGTGGATTCCGGATTAATGATGTATTGCGTATTTTTTACACAATTTGAAAAGCGAATAGGTGAAACCATTGTCTTTCCACGTAGTTGAAGTTGTTAATGTTGATGGAAATGTGGTTACTCTCGTTTATTATGGTGCTTCCTTTGATGAAATTGCGTAGAGTGTTCTATTTTTAATGGAATAGAAGCATTAGTGTTTCTTTTACCCTCTCTTAATATGCAATCGGGATTGTGATGTTCTTTGTAGTTGGTTGTAGAGGTAGAGGCTGATAAAAATGCTCCATGTGTTCCTTGTTTGCCCATGTACATTTTGGTTGTGTTTGTAGAAGCAAATTTGAGATGTGGATTCCGGATTAATGATGTATTGCGTATTTTTTACACAATTATGTGGCTAAATTTATAAGTAAAAGTCTTCTTTGAATTTAAAATATAATTTGGAGGTAAAAGTATTGCTTTGATTAGGCTTTATGCATGAGTATGCGATTTCAAGTCAACTAAAGGGGCTTCTCAGCACATAATTGTAGTTATAGCTGAATGAGTGTTCATTTGACATGAAGGTGAGACTAAGATAAGGCTTGTTGTTGATTTGAAAATTAAATAGTCTTCTTTGTTTTACAATGTAATGGAAGTTGATGAATTTTGGCTAAGCGCAATCCTTCCTTAGTTGTGTTCAATGTAAACATGCCATAGGGATTAAAACATCTAAATTAATTAGACGCGTACTAAATGGTAGACTCTATTATTTCAAAATGTGGATTAAATGAGTAATGAGTGAACTGTGAAAGTTGCTTGTGTTTTATCTTAGTGTCATAAACGTTGTAAGGTTCTCAAAGAACATTGGATATTATGATTATATGTCTGTATTTAGACGAATCTTGGGAATGTCATCAAACCTTCTGCTTGTTTGAAAATCTTAATTTGTTTAGATAGAGAAATTTGGGGCTGAAACTTTGATAAATGAAAGCCTCACCATCTTAAACCAAAGTCAAGAGTGAATAAACTGGTTGTTTTGCTTTATTGAATTTGATGCTAAATGTTGAAAATGGTAGAGGCTGATAAAAATGCTCCATGTGTTCCTTGTTTGCCCATGTACATTTTGGTTGTGTTTGTAGAAGCAAATTTGAGATGTGGATTCCGGATTAATGATGTATTGCGTATTTTTTACACAATTATGTGGCTAAATTTATAAGTAAAAGTCTTCTTTGAATTTAAAATATAATTTGGAGGTAAAAGTATTGCTTTGATTAGGCTTTATGCATGAGTATGCGATTTCAAGTCAACTAAAGGGGCTTCTCAGCACATAATTGTAGTTATAGCTGAATGAGTGTTCATTTGACATGAAGGTGAGACTAAGATAAGGCTTGTTGTTGATTTGAAAATTAAATAGTCTTCTTTGTTTTACAATGTAATGGAAGTTGATGAATTTTGGCTAAGCGCAATCCTTCCTTAGTTGTGTTCAATGTAAACATGCCATAGGGATTAAAACATCTAAATTAATTAGACGCGTACTAAATGGTAGACTCTATTATTTCAAAATGTGGATTAAATGAGTAATGAGTGAACTGTGAAAGTTGCTTGTGTTTTATCTTAGTGTCATAAACGTTGTAAGGTTCTCAAAGAACATTGGATATTATGATTATATGTCTGTATTTAGACGAATCTTGGGAATGTCATCAAACCTTCTGCTTGTTTGAAAATCTTAATTTGTTTAGATAGAGAAATTTGGGGCTGAAACTTTGATAAATGAAAGCCTCACCATCTTAAACCAAAGTCAAGAGTGAATAAACTGGTTGTTTTGCTTTATTGAATTTGATGCTAAATGTTGAAAATGGGCCTTTATTAGTTTGCACCTCAAGCCTTTTCAAAATTTTGCCTTGAATGGAAATGTGCAAGGCTTAATTGCCTTACTTTGAGCCATTGAGAATTTAATTTTTTGAGAACTTTGATCTAACTTCTAATGTGTAACAAAAAGAGAAGGAATTCCACTTTATTTTGCCAATGGCATTTGTAGACATTGTATAAGTTGTTGCACAGTAGAAGGAACGCTCTTGTGATTATAGGCCGACATCATGCTTGAGATGCAGTTTCTAGCGTAGCATGCGATTGAGTATATGTTTTGATGTGTTCTATTTGGATGGTTATTTATCTAGATTTGATTGATCCATGAATTGTGAAACTTACGGCAAGAGCTTATGCGCTAATAAAACGTCCGCATACTTAACAAAATTGAGGTTCTATTTCATATAGTTCCCATTCATATACGTGTTTATACGTCACAAATAGTTTCCATTCGTATTCATGAGACTGTTTCTGGTTTCCCTTTGAATAATTCTGAATTTTTATGCATTTCTGGGCTGTTTATGAAAGCTTAGAGTAGTTAGAGATTTTTTTTAGTTTGTATTTTGTAAAATTAAGAGCACATTAGAGTTCCCTCTCTCTCTGTTTTTTCCCCCTCTGTCACAAGACCAAGTAGTTATTATGAGATACAATTGTTCCTTTCTTTCTGTTATAATTATGATCTTGCGTAACATGTTTTTTTATTTGGACTTTAGGTGACTTTCATATTATCTCAGCGGGTGTTGGAACAGATGTTCTAATCACGGCTTATTAGCCTATCAAGATAAAAGTAAGTTAGAGGAGTTTGATTTTTCTCATAATCAATAAGTTTTTGCCGGATATGGGCACTTCAACTGTGTTATAAGTCTAAATGCATCTCGAAGTAAAAAGTGGTTTAGTTTGTATCTTACACGGGAAGGAAACATGTGCATGAAAATGTGGATTTTTTTACCAAAGTTCAGAAAGCAATTTGTTTGAAATTTGTATATATCCATTAAACCAACGCGTTTTTTTTTGTATATTTGACACAATTTTTTGGGTACTGTATTGCTTCAATCCAAGTGCTGAATTTCTAAATTTCCTTATGTGGTAGCTGTCCTTGCTGTATGAAAATTCCGGACATGAGTCGCGCCATCTGTTCTGAAATTTTAACTTCGCAGCTCTGGCATGCAGTCGAGTGTTTTTATTGCAGTTTTGCCGCCCGATTTGCTGAAATTCTTTAGACTGAGAGCGTGAAGTTTTTTTCCCCCTCCGGTGTTTTTTATGTTGGGGGCACTGTATTTCAAGGGGAAACTGCAATATATTGGTTTTTTTTTTTTTTTTTTACCTTTGTTCTGTATATTTTTTTGGACAAGAAGGTTTGCCTTTATTTGCTGTGTAGTTTTGTTTTCTGTACCGCTGTATGACTGTATCTCTTTCATTTGAACTATTCCTTATAGTATTGTTGGCAATTTCTGTCGCTTGGATTCTAAAATTGCTGGACTATTTTTCATTTTCTGCATTTTGTTGACATGGACTTTTTGCTTAAGTGTATTGAATTATTATTCCTCCGCCATTTTGTATAGGTCGGAATGGTAGGTTAGTTTGCATAATTAAATGATGTCATGCCGATTTAGGGAACTTGAAAGGCGATATGATGGGGGACATATGCTATTATTAAATTACGACTTTTATAGTAAATAATTTTCTTCCTTTCAGCTTGTGTTCGGTTAATCCTATTTGCTTTCAATAGTTTTGTGCAACCGTATATCATTAAAATAGAGATCCAGTTGCGATTCATTCACTGTTAATTTGTATGCTTAATTACATGGTTTGTAATTTCCTTTTTATCGATCTCTTAGGTGATTGTCCTTTGTCTCCTAACAACGGTTCTCGCATATAATCGGGCGTTCCTCTTATACGGGCCAAGGAATAACACTGTTCATTATACAACAACAACTAACAGGTAATATTCTAATCATTCTTATTTATCGACTTTGACTAATATAGTCCGTCCGTTGCTGGACAATTTATTTGTTGACCTCGTGTCTTATTTCTCTTCCTCACCTTACGCATATGTAATTAAACGCCAATGCATGTGATTAATTGGGATTTGCATGTGGTTACAGTAGGGACCGCATTTACTTTGTTCGCATGTAATATATGCAACATGTTTCATATGTATGGTTGGACATCAGTTGTGGTTTATATGGTCCAAATGAATGCCCCCCCCCCCCTAATGCCGCGTTTTGTCCCCTAAATACTCTATGCGCTTGTAGAAATGTTGTTGTTGTGATTTATATCGATATTTTCTGTAATTGAAATGGTCCCGTAAACAGTTGAACAAGTGTTTGTGCTGGTTGAGGTATATAGAACTTGGTGGTACAACTATGTTGCACTGAAATGACAGGGAAATCAGTTAGAGTTATGGTATATTGGGATGGGAGAATTGAGCGGGGTCCTAATGGTTCAGAGTACAGTTGTCCTCCACGGCGAACTATTTCCGTTGCTGAGACTATCAATTTCGAACTCATTTCTCGGAGGTTTTATGAAGTCAGCAAAACATCGCCTTTCCACCACAAGCTGCAGATTTATTGTAGAACTCCAGTGCTCGCCCTGCTAATGCACCCGAACGGACGGTGTTTGAGCACCTTCTCATAGATGATGATGAAAGCCTCCGTGATATGCTCAATATACCCAAAGCCTTCCCATTTGTTGCTGCGGTCCAGGTTTATTTAATTAAGGAGCTACTCCCCAATGCAACCCACTCTGATGACGGAGCTGACTTTGACATTATCGGCTCATCTGTAATGTCATTCACAGAACTATTGAATAGTGGAAACGTAGAGGAAATGTGGGGAGATGTTAATATCAATTCTTTGCCCGAACAGAGAATATGCGAATATCCTTTATCACAACCACCCCTCACATCGTTACCTGGCCTAGAAGCAGTTCAGGAATTGAATCCTTCTGAGTATGTAATGTAGGATAACCAAACTCCACTTCACACCCATCATGAGGTGGATGTTCTTGATGTCATGTCTGGTGGTAATTCGTCGGAAGGTGGAGGCGGGGAACGCGTCGAGGGACATTGTGAAGTGGGAGACATGCTGTGGCCTTTGACCAAATTTTCCCTTTCTGGAATGACGCGTGAAGACGTTGGGGCAAGCATAAAATTTTTCAACATTATTGGGGATGAGGCGCAGCACACGATCGATCAGTTCCACGATGGGTCATGCCCAGTATGGAAAGATGATATGTCTGCCAATTTAGAGAAGGGAATGGTTTTTGGGACGAAGGAGATTCTTCAGAATGCCGTTAAGTTGTGGTCGGTCCGGGCCAACCGATACTATAGAGTTTTGTATTCTACTCCAACTCGTTGGACAGTTAACTGCATATATAAAGATGATCAGAAGTGTTCATGGAGTGTCCACACGACCTGTAAAAGTAGTCGTTACTTTAAGATTACCCAGCGTATCTTCGAGCACTCATGCACTCCGAAGCGTACAAGCCATGATCATCCAAATGTTGATTGCAAAACCATTGGGCGACTAGTAAGGGGCAATGTGGAGGCAAATGCATCATACATCATTCGGGATGTGCAAGAGGATGTCAGGAAGCTGGGGGTGGAAATTTCGTATAAGAAGTCATGGTTGGGGAAAAAGAAGGCTATCGAAATGGTGTTTGGAGGGTGGGATGAATCTTATAGAGAGTTGCCGAAATTTCTGGCCACGTTGCAACAAACAAATCCAGGCACTATTGTGGAGTGGAGACACGCAGATGGTACCAAGAAGAATGGAGTATATTTCATTCCGTTTTTTGGGCATTTAGGCTAAGCATAGAGGGTTTCAGGCAGTGCCAGCCAGTTATTACCATAGATGGGACACATATGAGTGGGAAGTACATGTACAGGGGGAACTCTGTCAAAATTTTTCAAAAAATTTGTTTTTTGTCAACAAACTTCCATCATTGCCGTTGCAAATTGAGCCACGTGTCATTATTGGCTCTTATGTATTGCCAAGCATGTTGTAATTGTGATGCCTCACCACGTATGGAACTTCTGTGATTTCCTTTTTCCTTCTGTATTTTAGAAAAACGAAAAACCTTACATGTTTTACTTTCTTTGCTAAGAGCAAAATTTCTACATTTACGCATGTAATCTTATTATTACCACATAAGTGCGTGTTTTATGTCATTCCTTTAACTTACGTAATTCTATGAAAATGTGTAAATTATCGATAACGTATCTGTATTCCATATGCATTCTAATTTACACTAAAACCTATACAAAAATAAACACCAGTACATGTGTAATGTAATTGCTCTAAACTCATAAACAACTTTTTTCGTTTAGGTTCTAGTGGAGCACATAAATGCGTTGTGACAAATTTTCCCCGATAAATGCATTTATACGCTCTTTTCTACGGCGCTTATCATTATGTTTCCTAAATGACGTGCCAAACCGTCATCGTGAATCTAGTTCATATACAAACTACTATTTAAGTATTGCTTAAATTGTTGTAAAAATATTTCTATTCCGACGTCTAATTTGCAATGTCGGTTTTCGGACAAAACGAATTACATATGATGCATTGTCATTTTCGATGCTTCATAACAAAGAAACTGTTGGAAGTATCCTTTATGTTCTTATGAGAATTATTACATTATTCGTTTTACTTATTGAGAAAACGAATAATGAAGTAGTTTACATCGTGCAAACGAATACAGTGCATTATGTTTGTTATGTTTAACCTAACATTATTTTACTTACTCTAAAAAACACCCTGATTAAGTTGCTGAATTTCACGAATCCGTTCTCTTTTACTTTTTTTAACTTAACCCTATGGTACTTATTTTATAACTAATTTTATTTCATTTACTTCGTTCTCTATGGGAAAGAAATTTTCTTGGCAAACGAATTCAAATTATAATGAAACTGAAAGCATTTTGTTTGCATGAATTCGTTTTCAGTAGAACACGAATTCAACGAATTCGTTCTCATTAGAAAACGAATTCACCGAATTCGTTTTCTCTGAAAAACGAATTCCGTGAATTCGTTGTCTCTGAAAAACAAAGTCACCGAATTCGTTTTCTCTAAAAAACGAATTCAGTGAATTTGTTTTTCTCGGAACAACTTCGAATTCGTCTTCTATAACGCTTCAAATTTTGAATTCAATTTTACTTATTACATGATTTCTTTTTCATCTTCCTTTATTTAACTAAAAATCATATTACTTATTTTAAAACCACTATTATGCAATGAATTCATTTTCTCGCTCTGTATTATTTTAAACCTATATTACTTATTTTAAAATTAAACGTATTTCATTGAATTCGTTTTCTTCTAAAATTATTTTTCTATTTCTACAAAATAACCTTAATAATACAATGAATTCCCTGACTTCGTTGTCTTATAATTTTTATTTCCTCAAAACGGTTTTATTTCACTAATTTTGTTTTTTCCGATGTATATTGCCACGGCCAGCTAGGGAGATGCAACTTATGTGTAAATAACCTTGTTTTAATCACTTCTTTGCATTGCGGGGCGTCCGGGCATCGCCACGACTTCAGCCACTCGGTGGTGATTTTCCGTTCCACAGATGCTCTTATTTTGTTAATATGCCACATTTTCAATTATTTTGTTATTAGTCGACTGTTTCGCCGAATTTTTCTTCATGGTTTTTTTTTTCCCCTTACGTAAACAACGACCTCCCCAAATTAGCTTTCTCGGAATAGTAATTTTTCTAAAAAAAAAATTCCTAAAGCTAGTAGCGAATTTGGTGGATTCATTTTTCCCTGGAAACGAATCCACCAAATTCGTTTTCCAAAAGTCTTAATTTTTTTAAAAAAATATGTCAAACTAGTAACAAATTTGGTGGATTCGTTTCCAGGGAAAAACGAATCCAACAAATTGGTTTTTCCCAGAATATTTTTTTTCCTTTACTTTTTTCCCTTTCCCGAAAATGAAGACGGCAATTTTGTTTCCATCTGAAAACGAATTTGCCGTCTTCGTTTTCTGTAGATTAGGAATTTCATTTTTTTATTTTGCTTGTTTTGGTAATTTGATGCCCCAAAACTGAATATTCAGGTAAAAAAATCGTAGTTATTTTATCTTTTTTTAATGTAATACAAAGTACGAAAGAAAAATTAATCCCTCCTAGTCTACTTAAAAGTAGCATTTTTCACTTATAAGTCACATTTTGATTCTTGCTCAAATTTTAGAGGCCAACATTACGGATCGAAATATGGTTTTCCCTCCGTCACTGCACGTCAGACCTTCAGATATTGTTCCCTTTTTAATATTGTTCCCATATTATCTTTGATGGATACAATTGAAAATGTAATTTGGAATATAATTTTATATACTTTCTCCGTCACATTCAAATTTAGAAGAATTATGTTCCTAAAATTGTTTTTAATATTCGATGTTAGTCAAACTCATGATCTCTGAAATGGTCAACGATGGTCTTTTTAAAGTTTTTTTTTTGATATTAAATAGTCTTTTTAACTAAATTAACAACTGTGTTTTTCATATTTTTAAAATACATTCTTTACAAATATGAATTGAAATCATTAATTCAAAATTTTGACGTTATCATTAAATTCAGGGATAACTTAAAGTGTATATATTTTGAAAAAATAGAACAATGTACGGAAAAAAAAAAAAAAAACGCACAAAGGTAAACTATTGGAAAAATAACATTTATCTCTCGCGAGATTGGTTTAAAGCACTGAATAAACCATATCTGATTTGGGTATGCTAATATATTCATAGCAAAGGGTTTAACGGTCTGTACAATGTTATTTTATCGATTACGTAAGCCTTTATTGTTTGGAATCCGTTTGTTAAACTCTTAGAGTTGTATTTTGTGAAACGGGTCTATGAATGCGACACTGTTCACACGAATAGTACGTGCATTTCTTTTTACTGCACTTAAATTAAAATAATACTAATATTTGATCAAAATAATATTGATACTTATGAATGGTACTAATGGTACTATTCACGAGTATTAATTTTTTTAAAACTTTGTTCAAGTTATCAATTTATGGAAAAAAAAGAAAAAATTAAAAAAAAAACTGAGAATCAGTAATAGTTTGTTCAAAATTAAATTCAAGGATTCAAAAAATAGAAAAAAAAATGAAAAAACAAAAAATAAAAAAACTTGACCAAAGAAAAAGAGAGTGATACTTGGGAACAATACCAGTCGTACTACTCACAGAAATACTTTGTTCAAGTATCACTTTAAAGATAAAAATAAAAAAAAAGAAAAAAAGAAAGAAAACCAAAAAATGACAGAGAGAGTATAAGTGCTATTGATCTAGGGCTATTTCAAAAGAGTTTAAGTGCGACTTCAAAAAAGTTTAAGTGCGACTTCAAGAGACATTATGTGTGACTTCAGGAGAGTTTAGTGCAACTTCAGGAGAGTTTAAGTGCGACTTTAGGAAACTTTTGTGCGACTTCAAGAGACTTTAAGTGTGACTTCAGAAGAGTTTAAGTGCGACTTTAGAACACTTTATGTGCGACTTCAAGAGACTTTAAGTTCGACTTTAGAAGAGTTTCAGTGCAACTTCAAAACAATTGATGTGCAACTTCAGGAGACTTTAAGTGCGACTTTAGAAGACTTTAAGTGCATCTTCAGAAGACACTTCAGAACACTTTACTTGCGACTTCAGAAGAATTTAAGTGCGACTTCAGAAGACTTTAAGTGCGACTTCAGGTGACTTTAACTGTGACTTCAAAAGACTTTAAGTGCTACTTCAGAAGACTTTACGTGCGACCTCAGGAGACTTTAAGTGCGACTTCAGGTGACTTTAAATGCGACTTTAGAAAACATTAAGTGCTACTTCAGGAGACTTTAACTGCGACTTCAGAAGACTTTACATGCGACTTCAGAAGACTTTAAGTGCGACTTCAGAAGATGTTACGTGCGACTTCAAGGGACTTGGAGTGCGACTTCAGTTGACTTTAATTGCGACTTCAAGGGACTTTAAGTGCTACTTCAGAAGACTTTAACTGCGACTTCAGAAGACTTTAAGTGTGACTTCAGAAGACTTTAAGAGCGACTTCAGAACATTTTATGTGCGATTTCAGAACACTTTGCGTGCGACTTCAAAAGAATTTAACTGCGACCTCAGAAGACTTTACGTGTGACTTCAGAAGACTTTAAGTACGACTTCAGGAGACTTAAGTGTGACTTTACGGGACTTTAAGTGCGACTTCAGGTTACTGTAAGTGCGACTTCAGGAGACTTTAAGTGCGACTTCAAAAGACTTAACCGCGACTTCAGAGGACTTTACGTGTGACTTCAGAAGACTTTAAGTGCGACTCAGAACACTTTATGTGCGACTTCAGAACACTTTAAGTGCTACTTTAGAAGACTTAAGTGTGACTTCAGAAGCAAGGGCGGGAATATATGGGTGCTGAAGTTGGCTCTCGCCCCCACCAAGCTTGCCGCTGGCTTGGGAGAATAGTACCCCCACCGCTCACCTCCACCATGTCTAGCCCCCACCACAGCCGTACCACCAGCCCCCATCCCTTAACCTCCAACTGCAATCCCACCTTTTAATTTAATTTTAATGTTTTGTCGTTGAGTATCTCTTGCCGTAGTCTTTCTTGCTCGTACTTTGTTTCATTGTAATTTGTGATTTTATTGGGTGTTGTTGTAGACTGAGTTGCAGAATTCACCCCTCCACGGATTGCCCATCTGAGTTGCCCTCTTTTTTTCTTTGTTTTGTCATTAAAATGGGCAATTGGGCATTAGTAAGTGAAAGCTCTAGCACCTTTCAAAAGACCTACCCTTTTACTTATTGTTGTAATTTTATTTTTTTCCAGAAAGTAAACTGTAACTTTTAAAACAGTAAACTGTAAAAAAAGAGTTTATGGTCTTTACTCTGGTTGCAAGAGGTAAGAATGCACCCTATTCCAGTTGCTCCTGTTCTTCATTTTTCTTGTTTCTTTTGTTTTCTTTTTCCCTTATATACTATCAAATAAATATTTCTCCTTTCTTTCCTAATTTCTTTTGCTACGTTTACTTTGTCAAGTCATTTATTTTCATATTAGTTTTTTTTATTTGAATGATTCATAATATTATTTACATTTCTTTAGCTGTAGATTTATATTTTTAAATGATTATGCCGATGTTTTTCCTTCGAAAAAAATCATTGGGTCGATTTGGTTGTTTGAGTAGTTTGAAATTTTGAATTAATAGTACTGAAATTAATTATTGGTTTCATTATTTGAAGTTAAATTATGAATTGTAGGGATTGGATTAGAAACTTAAGGAAATTAAAGATTTGTATTAGGCATTTTATGGATTGAATTTGAAAATTTTGGGCTTTAACTGTGAAAGTACATTAGCTATTTTATTGGGGGGATTAAAGAAATTAGAGATTTTTAGAATTTAGGAAAAATTTTCAAACATTTAAAATGAGTAAATATTGTAGTCTATTTTAACAAATGCAGCATCTGTCACCTGTTTTGTGCATGAACACAACTAGAACTAATGTTTCATCAAGATTTGTATATTTTTATTGATTTTATAAGAGTGAGTTTGAAAATTTAATCGCTAAATACATTTATTTAGTCCCAAAAAAAAAAAATTACATTAACCCCCACTAACATTAATTTTTGGTTCCGCCACTATTCATAAGACTTAAAGTGCAGCTTCAGAAAATTTTAAGCGCGACTTTAGAAGACTTTAAGTGCTATTTTTTGCAACTTCACGAGACTTTAAGTGCGACTTCAGAAGACGTTTAAGTACTACTTTGGAAGATTTTAAGTGCGACTTCAAAAGACTTTAAGTGCGACTTCAGAAGACTTTAAGTGTTACTTCTGGAGACTTTATGTGCGACTTCAAAACACTTTGAGTGTGACTTCATAATACTTCAAGTGCGACTTCAGGAGACTTTAAGTGCGATTTCAAACGACTTTAAGTGCAACTTCAGAAGACTTTTAGTGCGACTTTTTTACAATTGTATATGGTTTGTTTTTGATAATTTACTGGGAAGACCTCCAGTGCCAAGAAGGCAACAGCAAAATACACTCTCGGTTTCATGCTTATTGCTTGCTCACATACACACACGCACTCTCTCCATATATACACACACGTAACGCTTTCATCGTTTTCCCTAGCTACTTCCTCTGCCGTTCACCCACACACACCTCTCTAGAATTCTCCGTCCATGTCAAGCTATGGTGCTTCCTCCACCCCTTCAAGTGACGCTGTACCCACCACCGCCAGTGCTGCCACCGAAAAGAAACAACCCCATCCGATTCCATTTGATTAAGGAGAAATTGTTCCAGCTTATTTCGATCAATCAGTCTACCAAGAAAAGGTGGATTTCAATCGTTATTTCTTCTGCGCATTTTTTGTTTTCCTTCCCCAAAATTCATTACTTTTCTTCTTTTTATTTTGTGTTGGAATTCTTACTTATTATCGAAATTCAAGTGTGACTTAAGGTTTGTTTTTGAACTTCATATAATTCAAAGAGTGGGTTGAAGATGAAGAGTTGAAGACTGGGAGGGATTGTTTGAAGAAGGAAATAACATGACTCAATTAGCTATAGCTAATAGCCATTTGGATGAAAATATCTCAAAAAAGGTTGTCCGTTACAAACTTAACGGAACACTTTCATAGAATGACTAAAAAAATGCAAAAATAAAAGTATGACGACTACGAAAATAATTAAAAAGTTATGGTGACTAAAATGTGAACTTTTACGAAGCAAGGTTATCAAAATTTCAAAAAAGTTAAGTGACCATATATTAAAAATATGGGGAGCAAAACAATATATATATATATATATATATATATGAAACTATGGGGATCAGTGTAAACAATATCCAAACGCAGAAATATTATTTAAACTATTGGATAATTTATATACTTTTCTTGAAGTTTTTTTAAATCACTGAATGAACCATTTGATTTGGTGAAACTATCGAATGAATCCTTGACACCAACCCGAAGACGTTAAATGATCACCAAAATTTAGATAGAGTTTGTGTAATTTCCAATTTAATATTTTGATAGAATAAGGTGTAGTAATGTCTGCACAATATTATTGAAACAAATTTTGAGAGGGTTAAATTGTAATAGTATAAACTAAATTAATTATTAAGCCAAAAAAAGAAAAAAAAAAAGATAGACGGAGACACATTGACGTAACTGAAAAACATGTGGAAGATTTGTGGAGTTGGTATGACTGGGAAAACCTCCCGCGCCATCGCCAACAAGGCAAGACCAACGTACACTGTACACTCTCCCTCTCCATGCGCAGCGTTTCTCACACACTCACACACTCACACACTATCTATATATACATACACATCGTTTTGCCTAGCAAATCTTCCTCCGCCATTCACACACACACTCTCTCTCTCTAGAATTCTCCGCCTATGGCAAGCTATGGTGCTTCCTCCTCAGCGGGTGCTGCCATTGAATAAAAAGAACAACCCCATCCGTTTGATGAAGGAGAAATCTTCCTTGCTTACTTCAATCAAGCAATCTACCAAGCTAAGGTTGACCGATTTCAATCTTTTCTTCTCCATTTTTTCTTTTCAATCGTCCATCAATTTTTTTGTTTTTGTAATTATTATGGAGATTAAAGTATAAGGACTAATTATCTTAAGGCTTTTTTTTTGAGGCAGGTTTTGAGAGTTGAACGCGGGATCAATGCTTGGAGGTTTCTAATTCATTATACCGTAAGTTTTTAAAATTGTTCAATTTTTTGCTTTCTTATTTTAACCAAATTGAAGAATTAACTAATGAAATCTAATATCAATGTTCCTTTTTCTTCTGCAGGGGTGGAATAAAAAGTGAGTGCATTTTCATTTTATTTTTTCCATTCTTTTCTGTTTTTCTGTCATTTTGGAGTTTGGATATCTTATGTTTTTGCTCATGTTTTATTTTTATCAGCTGGGATGAATGGGTTGGCATTGATCGAATGATGAAGAATACTGATGAGAATAGACAGAAGCTGAAGGATTCCTAAAAGATTGAGAAAAGGGCAAAGACTGGGATTAAGCAAAAAACTTCTAATCGTTAGTCAGTTTTAAGTTTCTGTTACAGCTTTTGTTTCCTATTTCTTATCTTTTTTTTACCTTCTGTGGGGCCTGTGGCAGCCTAATTTTGAAAAGTTTGACCTAAAGTGGACACTAACTTTTTCTGTTGACAAAGAAGTAGAGAGAAATGATCAAAGATTGATATGCTTTTTATGTGTCTGATCACTCTAGGGGCAAAAGCGAAGAAGAAATCAAAAGCCTGATCTGCACAGAAAGGTGCGCACATCTTTGTTCTGTAATCTGTCTTTAGCTTAGTGTTTCAGTACTTGAATTTAGATACTGCTATCTTGCCTCTTTTCTCTTTAATTCTTGGTTAAATCAACAAGTGTATGATTTTGTAGTACTCAATCCATTCGCCGATCGATCACTTTGTGCTTTTAAGTTATTTCCTGTTTTCATTCTTTGAGTCCCCCAAATACCTGAAAATTTATGAACTGTTTTGACATGTATAAGAACAGTAAGTTCTTAAGACTCTGACCTTCCTTTCTGCATTTTTCTATTTCACCTTTCAACTTTTTGTTTAGTTCAAATTAAGAACTAATAGCATAATTAGCAAATGTTTGTGGATTTTATTAGAAATGACAACTAAGCTATGAAGCTTTAACTTCAACACATGATCTCCAATACTTTGTGGATTTTGAAGATGAATTTCTGTTGTTAAGATTAGAACTTGCATTTAGATTTGGCTGGATTAATGCTACTTTTCAAGCTAAGAACATTTATAACAAAAGTATGGCATTTTTGGTTACTTGGTTTGATGATGATACCTGGCAACATTATACTCTTTTTGTTCCCTTAAAATATTTTTCTTTGTAATACTATTTTTAATTAGTATTACAAAGTTAACTCTTCTAATGGAACGGACATTCTATATGGTTGATGATTTGCGAGGGTTTTCCTGCATGGTGTATTGTTTGTATGGTACTCTTGTAGTGGTAACTGGATATTCGACATTTGAATCCACAGGTTCCTTCAGAAGAACCGGAGCAATCCTCTAAACTAGCTGATTCAAGTGAGAAACAAGAGGAGTGAGAGTACAAAGATATTTAGAGACATATTGACAATCTGAGATTGACTGAATTAGATGAAACATTTGAAACTGTTGTAGCTTAGTTTACTGCTTTATATATTCAACTTGGTTAAAATTAACCAAATATGATGTATCCTAATTCCTAACATGCCTTATTCAAATTGCTGATATTTCTTGGACATTTATGTTCGGATTTTTCTCATATTGTTCTGTCTAATAATTAAATGGCAAGTCTGCCAACAGTAGAGTTTTAAGGATATTGTTAATGCCAGAATAGTTTTTAACGTCGAGAGCAATAATTTGTGTTCATATATACTCAAAGTATCCTTAATTAATTAATTAAAGTCGCTAAGTTTTATTCTCATTGGTTTCAAGGGAAAATTATATTAGAATGTAAATTGTTGTTTTGGATGTTAGAAATTGCCATGACAACTTGACAGTAGCTAGGTACCCGACCAATACGAATCTAGAGTAAACTACACTTCTCGCTCGATGTTTTGTGAAGCTACCATTACCAAGATGGTTTTAATTTTTATTTAATTTTTCACAATCAATAAAATGGGTAACCAATCCAACTCTTAATTAAAATAAAAAAGCTTCCATTACCTTTAAGGTTCAAAAAATTACTATCATCTCCCTTAACTAGTTATTAACATGGTTTGATCAAATTGCCTATTCTGTCAATAACAAATTTATAAAAAAAACACGCACACAAACCTCATGAGCATTTTTGTTATTTGAATATTTTTTAAACATTCTAGAGTGTAATGATTGTTTTTCATAACAACAGTTTTGCAAAACCTTGCCCCATCCCCTTGTAAGTGAGATAATAAGCAATGATATAATTTGTAGAATTGTTTCTCTTCCTTTGAGTTAGTGTTAGAGCCCCTTAAAAGATTTCTATGTTGATTTTACTAGCTTCAAATTAGAAGAATATTTCTAGGTTAGTCGCAAGGTGGTATATATGGTTACGGCATAAACAATAAAAACCATATATGCACATCCCTCGCACGTTGGAAGTAGGATATATCACGTGAGGGCTTACTGGATATTGTATTGAATAATGTAAAATGTTTTATAATGAGATAGGAAATTGAAAATTGTGACCGTTCTAATT
Organism: Leptodermis oblonga; assembly: GCA_016801395.1. Lineage (NCBI taxonomy): Eukaryota > Viridiplantae > Streptophyta > Magnoliopsida > Gentianales > Rubiaceae > Leptodermis > Leptodermis oblonga. The sequence continues at coordinate 7,031,971 of CM028754.1, read as the reverse complement.
TAATGTTTCGATTTTAAGTAGACACGTTAAAAATATCACACATAATCTAAAAAAATGGTTGGCTTTGTTTAGAAAAATGTTTCAAATCTCATATAAAGTGGTGGCAATCAGTGCGCAATTCTCCTCCTCCATAATATACTGCAGCTTTTTCACCCAAGTTTGTATCGTAGCTTGGCGAGCACTAAGAAGTTTCAAGATCATTTGGACCATTTATTGAAAAAGATTATTTAGGTTTAACTCAAATTATCAAAAAGTATTACCAATTATATTTTTTTTTAAAATCTGAAAATGAGACTAATAAACCGTGGTTCAAAATAAAAAGTATCACAATTGCACTCTATTGATCTCAATTTTGAATTTTTTGATTGACTACAAGTTTTGATGATGAAATTTGGACTCTAATGTTTTGTTATCTATTAGTTGGGAGTTCGATTCCTAACTCAATATTTTATATGAACAATATTGATGCTAATTTATAAATAACAATAAGTATTTTGAAAATATAATGAGCAATGGCAAAATTATCCAAAAGCACACAGGTTAAATTGTTTGATAAAAATATAAAAGAAAAGATTTGTTGAACAATAATTTTTATTGTGTGTATAACATTGTACAAAGAGAGCCTATATATAGACTAGGTATAGGCTAAGTGTAGTACGATAGTACAAGTAATACACTAGGTGTAGTACAATTAGTACAATAGTACAAGTAGTACAAATAGGATACTGGGTTAAGCCCATTGGACTAATCTATACACTAACAGCCCATTGGGCTAATCTATACACTAACATCCCCCCTCAAACTCAAGGTGGCAAGGAGGAAGCCAACTGGAGTTTGGATATAAGATCTCGAAGACGACCAGGTGGGTGAGATTTGGTGAAAATATCAGCAGGCTGGTCAGCAGATGATATGGAGAATAACTTGAGAGTGCCTTTCTTGAGATGCATGCGAGTAATGTGGCAGTCGATCTCAATGTGCTTGGTACGTTCGTGGAAGACATCATTGTGAGCAATGTAGATAGCACTACGATTGTCACAATAAAGAGGAGTAGCAATGGGTTGTGGAGCATCCATGTCAGCCAAGAGCCAGCGCAGCCAGACAAGCTCACAGGTGGTATCGGCAAGGGCACGATACTCAGCCTCAGTACTGGAACGGGAAACAACTTCCTGCTTTTTGCTACGCCATGAGACAAGAGAAGTACCCAACAGGAAACAGAAGCCTGTGATAGAGCATCGATCAGTCGGATCACCAGCCCAGTCCGCATCTGAATAAGCATGAAGCTCAAGTGAAGACTGAGAGGAATAGTGGAGACCATGATAAAGTGTACCCTTGACATATCGGAGTATCCGAAGAACAGCAGCATAGTGAACAGAACGAGGGGCATCCATGAATTTACTAACCATACCCACAGCATGTGAAATATCGGGACGAGTAACAGTGAGATAGATTAGACTACCAACCAACTGACGATAGCGAGTAGCATCAGATAAAGGTTCACCGTCTAAGGGTGTGAGCTTGGCATTATATTCCAAAGGAGTGGAAGCAGTCTTGTTGTCAGTGATACCGGCTTTGGAGAGAAGATCAGAAGCATATTTAGCTTGGGAAAGATAGTATCCATCAGAGGATGAGGTAACCTCAAGCCCAAGAAAATAGCTGAGAGTGCCCAAATCTTTCATCTCAAAATGCTGACTGAGAAAGTACTGGAGAGAGCGGATACCTGCAGAATCATCTCCAGTAATAATCATATCATCAACATAGAGAAGAACAAGAGTGATACCAGCAGAGGATTTGCGAACGAAGAGAGCAGTGTCATGAGGAATCGAAGTGAAACCCTGCTGAGCAACAACTGAGCTGAACTTTTCAAACCAAGCTCGAGGAGCCTGCTTGAGGCCATAAAGAGCACGGCGAAGACGACAAACTTGACTGCCTAAATGTGGATAACCAGGGGGTGGTTGCGTGTACACTTCTTCATTAAGGTCACCATTGAGGAAAGCATTTTTCACGTCCATTTGATAAAGAGGCCAACGGCGAACAGCAGCCACAACAATGAGACAGCGGACAGATGTAAGGCGAGCAACAGGAGCAAATGTTTCCTCATAGTCAATGCCATACTGTTGGGTAAAACCCTTGGCAACTAGGCGAGCCTTGTAGCGTTCAACAGATCCATCAGCCTTGGTCTTGATCTTGTAGACCCACCTACAACCTACTACAGTCTGACCAGGAGGCAAATCAACCATATCCCAAGTGTGATTTTTATTAAGGGCATCTAGTTCATCATTCATAGCTTGCTGCCAAAGAGGGTCAGTATGTGCCTCACGATAGGTGCGAGGTTCATAGAGGGTGGCAAGGGCAAAAGAGCAGTGATAATCAGAGAGATAAGAGGGAGTAGGAGAGCGGCTAAGCAGAGAAGCCATATGTTGTATGTTTGCTGGAGTGGCAGACGTGCGCTGGTGGTGCAGAGGCGACTCGAGGCGCGTGAAGGCGCGTGGTGTCAGGCACAGAACCGGCTGTCGGCGCGTGTTGGGTGCGTGGGAGACCGAGTTCTAGAAAGAGTTGTGGGCGTGACGGCGGGACTATTCTTCTGACCGGATTACCGGATGAAGATGAGGGCAGCGGAAGAACGCCGGAAATATCCACAGGAACCAAAAGAATTAGAGCAATTGCTTTGATACCATGATAAAAATATAAAAGAAAAGATTTGTTGAACAATGATTTTTATTGTGTGTATAACATTGTACAAAGAGAGCCTATATATAGACTAAGTATAGGCTAAGTGTAGTACGATAGTACAAGTAATACACTAGGTGTAGTACAAGTAGTACAATAGTACAAGTAGTACAAATAGGATACTGGATTAAGCCCATTGGACTAATCTATACACTAACAGCCCATTGGGCTAATCTATACACTAACATTGTTGAGCAAATTATTTATCCATGTCGAAATTTGTTCAAATTACAAAATGAATTATTTGATTTCCTGAAACTACCAAATGAAACCTTTGCTGCACATATGTTTATTTGACAAAGTACACAATGTAAAATACCAAAATATCAGACAAATTTCAGGCGAAGTTCAATTTAATTACTTTCCTCTAGTAAGAGTATATCTACAAATTAAGTGTTATTTCTTCAATTACTTAGCGCCCGTTTGATAAAAATTAATAATTATATCTGAATGCTTAATGTTGAAACCATAATGCTGAATTGATTAAACATTTAACATGTTAATGCTGAAATATATTTTTCAAATCTCTAAATCATAATGCTTAATCACTCGATCTTGTTTGATAAATATGCTAATCTTATTGCTGAAATTCTTAAAATATATCATTTTACCCTTATGCTAAATTTTTTATATTTATATATGCGAAGTATCACATTTTATTATAAAACATCAATTATGATTAATGAAAAACATAAAGAAACAACATAAGATAAAACACGCTAAATTGAATGATGAAAAAATACAAAAAAATAATTATTACAATTTATTAAAACCCCTAAAAATGAAAAATGAATCCATTATTGTAGTCTAAAAGAAATTAAAATTTTTACAATAAAATTCATATATGATTAATAAACTATATAAGTAATATAAAACATATCGTATGAATGAAATTTATCAAAACATGTAAATGATATAATTTATTAAATAAATTTTTAATACCAAAATATAATAGTAAAAATAAAATAAATTTTATTTGATAATATTATAATGAAAAGTTTTGAAATATGCAGTGTTCTAATGAAGAAAAAATTGAAATTATTATTATAGTTAAATTAATATAAATAAAATAAAAGGAAAAGTTTCGAAAATGAAATATGAATTAATTAAAGAACTATTATGTAGAGCAATAAGCGATAAACAATAAGCTGCCTTTTTTTGCCTAATTTTTTATAAAGAAAATAAGAAGTGTTTAAACTATTAAAAGGTTTGAGTTTTCGTTATCAAATATACTAAAAGTCATTATCTCTTAATCAAATAATTTTAAGCATTAAATCAAATAAGCCCTGAAGTATCTTTCATCTAAAATTTCGCTAGTGAATGTCTTTAATTCTTACATATTTGGTTAATGGTTAATTTGGTGATTTTTATAAAAATATAAATTTATCTGGTAATATTACCAAACTACAAGTTCATTTAGTATTTTAGAAAAATTTTGAGTGGACAAATAATATACTAAGATAATATTCCCAAAATTATTTAGGACCAAAAAAAGAAGGGAAAAGAAAAACACATAAACGTAACATCAACCTCTGGTAGCTAGTCGGATTTTTGTTACTGGGATGGTAATTAATTTGCTCCTCGATCTTTAATATTCTATTGTGATTCTTAATTATTATAAAGATTCAAGAATGAAGCATTTTGAGGCAGGTATTAAGGGTTGATCGCGGGCTCAATGCTTGGAGGTTTCTAGTTCATTATCATGTAAGTTCTGCAATTGTTAATGTTTTTTCTTTGTCAATGCTTCTTTTTCTTCTGCAGGGGTGGAATAAAAAGACTGCATTTTTATTTTATTCCAAAGTTTTCGTTTTTTTCTGCTATTTGGGCGACCTTGTTGGTTGAATCAATCATAACGCATATGGAAGAAGGAGCAGATTTTTTGGTCTGTTTGTACTCTAGAATTTAATGAGATTTTTTTTGGTTTTACGTTTTATACCTAATTATAAGATTTTTTTTTTTGGGGGGGGGGGGGGGGGGGGGGGGGGGGGGGGGGTGGCGGTAATTATGTGTTATCCAAATAAAAGAGAATGCAATCTAGGGCTTGTTTCTTTTGGAGTAATTGTGAAACTATGTTTTCAAAACTTGGTTTTGAAAATAATATTTAAGTGTTAAATTGTATTGGGAAAAAAAAAAAAAACCTGTTAAATATTATAAATGTGTATATATAGAGAATGATAAGATATTAGTATAAAATGCAAACTTCAAAAACATGTTTTTGAAAACTTGCTAACGAACAGGGCTTTACTTGCAGTGGAATTTGGAAGGGAATTAAGCACATTGGAAGATGGTACAAATTGATAGATAATGCCTGTACAAAAAAGATGTTGGGAAAATATGTTAATGCTCACTTCCACAAAGGTTTCAATACCCTTGAAGACCTTTCATTATTTGTTAGTCAATATGGCCTACAAAATTTACCACAGGTGCCAACCTTCATGCGTTCCTGAGACTAGTAGTGGTTTTGGCTTCCCTGTTAGTTACCCAATCCATAACATTTGTCTGCATTCCCAACTTGACATTGGAATGTATTTACCACAATTATATGACATTTGATTTGTAGCGGATGACTTGATTATCTGTGCTCTCTTCATTTGAGCTGCATACGTGGAGCTATATGTCATTTTGTGAATCTTGTCCCGACGGCTCTAATCAAATCTGCATTTTAGAGACTTGCAATTTGTAAGTATAATCTTGTGCTGTCAAATTAAGTAGTATTTGTCTTGTAAGCCGATGGATTTGATTAGTAAGCAATTGATTATACATGCTTTTCATTTTGAAACTCTGCGCGCTCCTTATTCTTTTTAATGCTCCCACTACTTGAGTATCCAAATTAGGTAAGGACAATACTGAAGTTTAACTGTGAAAAGAGGTATATTTATGGAGCAACCCTAGCACATTGCTTGCCACAATTTCACAGAAAGTTAAGAAGCCCATTTTTCATTTTTATCAGCTGGGATGAATGGGTAGCATTGATCAGCTGATGAAATATACCGGAGAGAACACCAAAGCTGCAGGACTGTAAAAAAAAAAAGCAAAAGATGGAGAAAGATGCAACGGCTGGGAATTAACCACAAACTTCTTTGGGTTAGATCAGTTTTATGTTTTTGTTACAGCTTTTGTTTTTCTATTTCTTAACCTTTTTTTTTTTGTTGCTTTCGTTATCCTCTCAAGATGTATCTGATGGAAGGGGACCTGGATTTTTTTGATTTCCTTCATTGGCACATTGAAACATGGCTTTCACTTTAGATGCAAATAATTTTTTGATGTCAAATTATGGACTTCAAAAGGAACGGTATCAAATATAGATTTTCAAGAATTAGATTCGTTTATTAGCCAAAGACAACATTTTATTGGGCTTTTCTTAGTTCAGGTGACCTATGCAAATGTTTAAACAACACTCAATTCTGAATATTTCTGGTTATCCTCCCCATTAGCAAGTATATATCTCTCCATAGCGGAAAGATTTCAAAATGTATGCCCTTCAATGGACACTAACTTTTCTGTTGTCTAAGTAGTTGTAAATGAATAGAGATTGATATTATTGTCAGACATATTAGGTAATGGTTTCCATTAGGAATATACATCTTATTAAGGAGATGTATCCTTTTCCTGTAGGGACCAAAGGGAGGGAAAAAAAAGCTTCATCTGCTCAGAAGGTACACTTTTTCTGTAATATGCTTTACCTTAGTGGTTCAGTACTTGAATTTTGATATTGTTATCTTGCCTCTATCCTCTTTCTGGGTTAAATTAACAATGAGGATTGCAGCGTCTATCACTCTTCTTTGGGGTGCCTATTCTTTTGAATTGCTTAGAAAAAGAAACCTCATTAAGTATTGAACTGTAATGTTTGGGCATGTTTGGTATCATGGCTGAAGTCGTAGTTTGAAACCACTTTTAATTTTATAATAGTTTTACATCATTCTCAAAAAGCCTTTTTACATTTTCAATAAACTTTTTTACATTTTCAACACACCATTTTGCATTCTCAATACACTTTTAATATTATAAAATTAAAAGTAGTTTCAAATCATGACTTCGGTCATGTTACCAACAGGGCCTTGATTTTTCTTGTCAATCCATTTTTGACTTTATGCTTTTAAATGTTTTACTGTTGCCATTCTTTGAGTCCCCAAGTACCGAAAAATTTCATAACTATTGTGGCATGTATATGAAAATTTTGTAAGTTCTTAAGACCTGCTCTTTACATTCTTACTGTCCTGCCTATCGATTCATTTCACACCCTAACCTTCCTTTCTACAATTTTCTATTTCATATTTCTAGTGTTCATTCAACAGTTTGTTTTGTTTGAAGAACTAATAGCATATTTAGGAACTCGAGAAAACTGAGGGAGGATACAAAATAGAAAATTGCAAATGTTGTGGATTTTATTAGCATGACAAGCTATGCAGTTTTAACTTTAGCACAAGTTCTCCAATATACTTTGCATTTGAATTGGGATGAATGTGTTAATATGTTGGATACCATTTGGTTTCCGTTGTTAAGGTTAGAGCTTGCAATAATCCCTGTGTTTTCAATAGGACAAAGCCACATCTTCTTCGGAGAAGCATTAAACTTTCCCAATTGCACCTTCATGAAGGACACAATTGATTGATGATGAGAAATGTGTAGCACAGTTGAATAATGTATCCTCTTCACCCTCTTCACTGTCAAGATACTTGTGTTTTTCTCATGCTGGATGTTCTGTTGTTGTAATATGTATTTGCTCAAGTCTGCATGCTTTTCTTCTTCTGTAGCTAGTCAAACTTCAAAGGTCTCCTAATTTTGATGAAATCTTGAACAAGTATGAAGACTACCGGCTGACGAAGAAAGCAAGGCAAGCCAATTTCTCCTAGATTCTTTCTTCCTCTGAAGCCTTATAGCTAACTTGTGTGTTAGCACAACATTTTTGGTCTTTTGTGGATTAGGGAACCCTTGGTTTGACAGCCAAACTATTTTGCATTCATAGCTACGGGGTTGTTGTTTAGGGATTGGGCTGTGTGTTAATTTTGTTAGTTATTGAGATGTAATAGGTGACATTAGGTTCGACCAAGGTTATGACTGAGCGAAAGGAGTCACTAAAAGCTACAACTGTGACAAATTATTTGGTTTGTTAACTTTGATTCATAGTTCAATATGCTTATCAAACTTCTTCAATTTTATGTCTCCTAGGAATATTTGAGAAAATTTTGAAATTTCAGGATTTTTATTTTACCCATGAGCTGACCCCTGAGCTGATATGATCATATTTCTTTCATCAATCATTATCATTGACTGTATCTTCCTGGTTAATTTTCATTGGCAAGTTGTGTGGGTGAATGCAGGTTTGCTGGTTCTATTGGAGTGTCAATGGGTTGCACTGTTACTTTGGCAAAGCATTGCCTGCAATGTTGCTCTATAACAATGTGCATCATCAGTACGAGGAAGCAGTAGCAAATAGTGTGGCCCCTTCACCTGTATATGGAACTGAACATCTGTTGAGGCTATTTGGTATGCTTCTAATGCTGGATATCCACATTATTTTGGTATTATTTGATGTGGGCCTAAATGTAAGTCTTATTACATACTTTTGTGAAACATTATGCCTCCTTCAGGTTGTGATAAGTTAAACACCACGAAGGAACATTCATGACTTCTTCGGATAAAATATTTGGTTGATACTTGCATGTAAACTTTTATTTTATAAGTTACCTGTGGTTATGTTGCTGTAATCCTATTAATGTATACACTGTCTGAACCTTGGACGAAATAGTGTATTTTATATATCATCATCTGAAAGTTTATACCATTTTCCTCCAGTACTTCCAACTTATTGCTTTTACTTCTAACATTCAGCATTTATTTAGTTTTAGTTGCTAATTTGGATATTCAAGGCTGGTCTTACTCTTTCAGTACATTAACTTGTTACTATGTTATTTGTAGTTAAATTGCCAGAGATGTTGCGCAATGCGAGCACTGAAGAGAACTTGATAGCAGAGGGTGAACAGAATGTGGTGACTTCGTCAGGTATGAAATCTTTCTTATGTTTCACTTTTCATGCAACTGAATTTCCACTTGTTTGCTTTATTTCACCTATGTGTAGGTTAGGATGTCATTAGATTACAAAATTTAGGTCCATTTGGGTAATTTCCGTAAATTGTAGAAAGCCATGATCCTCTTTTCTTTGAGATATGATGCTGAAGATGTGTTGGCCATGATGTTTTGGGGCGGTTTGCTAGATAAAATCATAGGCATGCAACTCTTTTTGTACTTCTTTTTAATCTTGAGAATAAGTGCTCTTTTCTTCATAAGTGCTTCTGTGCTCAGAAAATTAGCCATCTATGCTTTTGGATTAATCCTACTTTTCATGCTGAGCACAATAGAAACAAAAGTATGACCTTTTCTGCACTTGGTTGGATGATATATGATAATGCTATACATGGTTGACGATTTACGAGTGTTTTTCCGTGCATGGTGTATTGTATATACACTCTTGTTGTGTTAATTTTATTTCCAATATTTGATACACTGTTATGAAGTTTAAACTCTCACTTCTCCTGTTTCTCACTTGAATCAAGTTGTTCAAAGGACTGCTCAGCACCAAGAAAGAAACTACTCTGGTTCTTTTGAGGGAACTTGAGGAAGTCAACCACATTCTTTTAAATGCCCGCATTGTACAACATCTCAGGCAATTTAACGAATAGCCTCAACAGATGTTCAGCTCCATATACAGCTGAAGGGGCCACACTATTTGCAACTGCTTCTTCGTACGGTTGACGCTCATTATTATAGAGCAACATTGCTGGCAATGTTCTGTCAAAGTAACAGAGCAACCCATTGACGAATTCTCCATTAGAACCAGCAAACCTTGCTTTCTTCTTCAGCCGGTAGTCTTCACACTTGTTCAAGGTTTCATCAACATTAGGAGACCTCAGAAGTTTGAGTGGCTTATTCAATTGTGCTACACATTCTGATCATCAATCAGTTGTGTCCTTAATGAAGTGGAATCGGGAAAGTTAATTGCTTTTTCGATGAAGATGTGGCTTTGTCCTTCCGAGTAGATCCAGCTTTCCTCTTCCTCCCTTTTGCCCCAGAAGAAGTTTGTGGTTTATACCCAGTTTTTGCATCTTTATCCATCTTTTGCTTTTTTTTTTTTTTTTTTTTAGTCCTGTAGCTTTTGTCTGTTCTCTTCAGTATTTTTCATTAGCCGATCAATGCTTTATCCATTTGTCCCAGTTTTTATTCTACCCATGATGATGAACTAGAAACTTCCAATCATTGACCCCAAAATCAACCTTTAATACCTTGGCTTGGTAGACTGATTGTTCGAAATAAGCAAGTGAAGAAGACCCCAAAGGTGCCTTAGCTGCAGATTTCTGGCAGATGGCAATGTGTTGGTGCAGGCTCGCCAAAAGAAGTGCTGCACTTTCGGGGCAATGTTTAGGTGCTATATTTTCTTCCAAGCCGGGAGGTGCCGCTGCTGCTTGATGCTTGAGAAAATGATGAAGTCCAGCCGGGAGTCAACCGGTCTGCATTAATCTTTGATGTAACTGTTGATCCAGAAACGAAACTCAGACTCATGAGTTTCTACATTTATGATGTTATGGTACATGGTATGTTGGAGGCTCCACTAAGTTACAAATTGCTTTGTTATTGTGAAACTAATTGAAAGCCTCTTTACAAATTTGAACTGAATATGACTTCAATCCAAGATAATATTTATATGGTCTCCCAAATTGGAAAAGAATATGATCATTGGGTTCCTTTTAGTTCTCTTTGTTTCTGTTTCTAATTTGATTCTTATCTCAATATTTGTTTAGGGTTTATCTCAATGGCTCAAGACAATATTTGTTTTTGTTTTTGTTTCTAATTTGGAAAAGAATACAGCTGTTTCATTAGATATCTTTCAGCTAGAATCCCTCATTTTCCGATCGAATTCCACCACCACAGCGAACCCCAGTTAAATTCAGGGATGTTACTCTAAAACCTCAGTTGGATTCGGATGCTACTCTAAAACCTCAGTTAGATTTCGGGGACCCTACTCTTAAACCCCAGTTAAATCAGGGATACTACACTTTTTAATCATTTGACCCAATCTGAAATCTGATGTAAATTTAATTCTAAAACTCTTGTGATTGGCATTTGTCTTTGTCATGTACCGTCATCATTTGAACTCCATTTGCTTGAGTCCCAGTGAATGATAAATGATGCATATATATTGTTCTTAAGAAAAAACAAACAATTCAACATATCAGCTTCCTCTACCTAGGTACGGATTGGATGCTCCTCCTACTCGGGCATGACTCGCAGACGGCTATGATCGGACAATAGAGTATGTCAGATATAGCTCGTGCCTCTTAGGCTTAACAAGATCGAGTTCGGATGAAAACGGATCTAGCTAATCCAGTCAATTCTATTTTGAATAGTCCAGGTAGTTGACTACAGGATTGGATCCTCTGGTTTCGCCTAAAACTTTACCGGTCTTTCAGCTGAACTACTACATTGATTAGGCGGTGTAGGATATAAAAATATCCCTATCGCCCAAAGAGATTAATGCACAGCGGAATAATAAAAACTGAACAACCAAACAACACACAATTTAACGTGGTTCGATCTTCAGATCTACATCCGCAAAATCCACTCAATCAATCAAAGGAGGGGCAAGCCGAAAGTCTTTGCCTACACACCTATTACATCAATAACTCAACATCATAGGCATAAGCAGCAACCACATCTCTTATGACCTAGACCTCAACAACACATCTCAATAGCCAAAACGGCTCCCTCAAACAACCCCCGGAGACAGAGAGCCAAAAGGCTCTGACCTTAACCTTTCGAACTCTCAGCTCAATTGAAAACAATACCCCATAGGTCTTTATATAGACCTATAGTTATCCGAATCCTTCTCAAAATTGGTTTTCCAAAATAAACTCAATCTAAATTGGAAACAAACTAAACAAGTAATTATTAAATCCTACCAAAACTAGAATTTCCTAATTAGGCTTGATTTAATTTTTCCAACAGGCTAACCTAACTCTTTTGAGAAATTCCCAGAAGCATCTGTCTACTAGTTCAGTTGAGAGGAAGGTGTCGAACTTGACTGATAACTGATCATCTATCGAAGTGCCTCTTTAAAGGCAGGATGCCGTGAGAATCATGTCTCTATATACGAAAGAGTAGGCATGCGTGGGACTTTAGGACAAGACTCTGTAAGACCTTTCATTTAATATATGCCTTCTGATAACAGCAAGAACGCCTTTGAAACAAACTTCCAGCAGCTAATAAGTTGACATGAACGATGCTCTGAGTTAGCCTAAGCCTTGGGTTATCTTTTTAAGGGATTATGGTCGGTCTGCTAATGTAGCTTCTTACTTCGAAGTGTATGAGGTTGCTTGCTCTGGTCGCAGCTAGATCGGAGTGACTTCTTCTGCTAACTAACATGCTTCGCTTGTGCGCTTGCAACATCCATTGCTTCTTACTTTGTTGATGGAAAAAATATACTGAAATGGGACCAGGAAGACAGCCCACCACTAGGGCTTGCTTTGCTTCTGCTTCGCTTGGTCCAATCCTACCTACAGTCGAAGTGGTATAAGTAGTCGATCTAGCCCCACTCGTAGGCTATTCTTCGCTATAAATAAAGTACTTAGCTAGACGGCAAAGGGTACCCTTTTTCTGGGATCCAATTTCATCCTACATGGATGGAATGAACGAGTTGACTGGTAATTCAATTCCCACACAAAGGACTTAATTAATCACTCACTCAAACTTAAAGCTTATTTTTGGGTGGAATAGACGTTATTCCCCTTTGTCGTCTTCTCTTGCCAATGCCACATTTCGTGGTGAAGAAAGGTCAGTCAAGGAATTTTTCCTAAAGAGATCCCTAAAGCTGCCGATCATCAGATAATCACCAGTTGTCAGTGAGAGTCCCAAACCCATCTTTTCTTCTTTAACGATATTTATTATTTCTTCTTTGCTTATGGAAGGCATCACTGGTTCTTATCGCTTTTTGTCTCCAATTACAAGGCATTTCAGCACATGTCCGGATTCTTTGTTTCCATAGCAAGCAGGAGCCGAATCCAAGTAGGTGAGGTAAATCTATGCTTTCTATGTTTTAACAGAATACCAATTGCTTGGATGCGTGTGAAATCCTCGAGATTACTTTAAAAAAAGAAAAAAAAAGATTTTTTTACCTCAACAACCATTTGTTGATGGGTGAACGACAGGGATTGACCCCCCACGTGGTGGATTCACAATCCACTACCTTGATCCACTTGGATACATCCGCCGCTACCCCCACACACGTTCAAGTCTCTATCTACAATCAGATCTTTGTGAACTCCCCTATGGCCACTATCAAAGAGAAGCTTTTTCCTATAGTATAGAAAATGTCTATTGCTATTGATTGTTGTGTTTCGGAATTAGGGGAAATAAAGCTTCAACATATAGAAGAAAAAAAAAAAAAAAAAAAGGCTTCAGCGTATTCATATGCCTGGCAAAGCTTCAAACAAAGAGGTTGGACTTTCATTGCTTTGCTTCACTTTACTTAGGATTAAAGATAGAGGCCGGGCAGGCAGTGAAGGCTCATTTAGTAGATAGCGGGCAAGCAACAAGCACCTTATACAGGGTGTCAAGAACCTATCTTACTAAGAAAGGGGCAAGTCAAAACCCACTACTAAAAAGTGGTTGGCTTTTCATCAGCCGTTGCGCGCTTCTCTTTTTCATTTTCAGCAGGCTTCTTCAAATATTCCAGAACTATAAGTAGCTAGCTCGGCTAGAACTATAAGTAGCTAGCTAGCACACTAGTCTTTTCCCTTCCTAGTAAGGGGGCTGCTAGGGCTGAGAACAAACACAAACATTCACGAACAAACTCGAGCTCGACTTGATAAAAACGTTTCCAAACATGATTTTTAGGTTCAATAATAAACTAACCCGAACACAAGCAAGGTGTTGAAAACTCGTTAATGTTCGTGAACAGGCTCAATTAAAATATTAACTATATAATATAAATAAAATAACTATATACAATATTAAAATTTTGAATAATACAAATAATTGAATCTTTATGTATATTTATATATACATAGATATCAATATATGAGTTTAAATTGAATTTTGATTTTTATGTAAGTTGATATAGTATATTAAATTAACTAAACATTACAATTTTTTGCTAGTTAATGCAAGATAAAACGCACACGAATGTTCACGAACAAGCTCGGCTTAGTTTAGCTCGTTCATCCCAAGGGGCTGCTAGTTGTACCGCTCCGTGGGAAGAATGAACACCAAGCCAATCTTTACATAAGTAAAAGCGAGGCAGTTTACTCTGTCAAGAGGGTATATATGCAACTTCTCAACGCACCTCTATCAATTCCTTCTTTGTCACATCTCTCTTAGCTTATTTTTATAGAGTTGCCGTCAGAAAGAGAATAAGCCTTTCGTCAAACAACGCCTTCATGCCCACCTATTAAATTGCAATTGATCTAAAAATTCCTGTAGAAGCAAAAGCCTATCCTAGTATGAGAGTACTGGAAAAATCCAATCAACCTCTCGGATGCAGTGTGTGCAGTCTAGCTAACTGAAAGGGCCTATGAATGACTTCCGAGAAAGCGTGCTGCCATGTCAGGAATAAAGGTAGTTAAGGATGTACTTGTTTCCACTTTGAAAAGCCGAGATTATTTTGGGTTTAGTGTACCGCTCCGTAGGTTGAAGATAAAAAAGAATGCACTGGGGGGCTGAAGAAGGTGGCTCCATACTGGATAACAACCTTCTTCACTGGCAACAAAGAATAAGAACAACGGAGCAAAGAGAAGCGGTACTGCCCTTATCGAATAAGGCCTTCGTCGAAGATTTATTCTAATCACAACTCCCAAACTTGGTTATGATAGAAGCAACATAAGTGTGAAAATTATCTAACTGTTGCCGAACTGAGAGTAAATGTAAATAAAGAGAGGAAACTAAGACAAAATTTATCAAAACTTTTTATGTTGTTTTACCTGCTGGACATGGTTGGATAGAGGATCCCAATATATTCTATCTATCATACTCCCTCCGAGGAAGTGATTAATAATTACTCAATATTTGGTCATACTGGTTTTGCAAGATATTTTAACATAGAACGCATGTACAACTCAAAATGTCAATTATGATCAGTCTCAGTTTTCATTTTTGCAGACAATTTTTTACATTGTTCTGTACAATATATACTGACCTCACATGATAAATCCTACTCCACTCCAAAACTGCCTCTAAGCTACAACAGTTCAAGAACTTTCATCGTCAGCACTCATCTCTGATTGCCTATGTCTCCAAACATTCGAGATTCCACCGTAGTGAGCATAGGCAATCAGAGAGCATGCTTCCGCCAGAACTATTCGGGTAGTAAAAAACCACAAACCCACTAGTTGGTGGGAAAATCATAATAACTCACAGTTGAGATTTGAGAGAGACCATATTCGCAGGTCCATAAGAAATCTGTTCAATCTCTTGTATTGATCTTCCACCAGAAGGTATATCCCATATCCCATTGAAGATAAAAAAAAAAATGTTCATGAAAATAACTTCTTATTTATTTTTTTCTCATTTAAAGTGCTTTATTTGTGCTATTGTTGTGCAACTTTTGTGCAAGTGATAAGCAACAAATGTGCAATTAAAAATAATATTATATAGGGAAAAAAGTGTAACAAATTCTCAAAATGTATGTGATTTTTATATATTATAATATCAAGCAATATTAATGTGATCTTTTAATTTTTAATTTCATTTTTTAAAAAATTTTAAACAATTAGTACTAAAAATATAGCCATGTGATGTGAAGTTGTACCTTGTGGGGATCCTGAACATTGGAAAGGAATTTGAATATTCTTTCTAGCTCCAAACCCTAATTAATAAAGGGAGCAATGAAAAAAAAAATTAAAAATCACAAACAAAGCACTCTTTTCGATTTATTGCTTGTCACATGAGTCGCACGGCTTCAGTACTCAACATCTTCAGTAATGGCGTTCAAACTCTCACTGCTCTTGTTCTCCCTTGAATCAGCTTGTTCAGAAGACTGCTCCGCAGCAAGAAAGAAACTACTTTGGTTCTTCTGAAGGAACCTGTGATTCAAATATTGACAATCCAGTTAACACAAAAAAGAGTGCACGAGAAAACACTCACAAATCATCAACCATATGTCATCAAACCAAGTAACCAACAGGTCATATTTTTGTTTTTAATGCGCTCAGCATGAAAAGTAGGATTCCATTTAATCTAAATGCAGGTTTTCAGGTAGGCCAACACATCTTCGACATCATATATCTCTCAAAGAAAAGAGAAGGGGCATGGCTTTCTACAATTAAGGTAATGACCAGAATGGACCTAAATTTACTAATCTTATGATATCCTAAGTAACCTAAACAAAGGTGAAACAAATCAAGCAAGTGGAAATTCAGGATCATGAAAAGCGAAACATAGGAAAGATTTCATACTTGAGGAAGACAACTGCATTCTGTTCAAACTGTTCCAGCAGTTTCTCTTCAATGCCTGCATTGTGCAACCTCTCAGGCAATTTAACTGCAAATAACATAGTAACAAGTCAATGTACTGAAGGAGGAAGACCAGCAATGATGGCTAATCCTTCACGGTATTTCATTTTACACAACCTTAAGGAGGTACAATGTTTCTCAAAAGTATGCAACAGGATTTATAATTAGCTAGGTCCAAGTTAAATAATATTAAGAAACCAAAATCATGTAGATACCCAGAAATAGAAGCATATATACCAAATAGCCTCAGAAGATGTTCAGCTCCATATACAACTGAAGGGGCCCCACTATTTGTAACTGCTCCTTCGTACTGTTGACGCTCATTATTATAGAGCAACATTGCAGGCAATGCTTTGTCAAAGTATAGACGCAACCCTTTGATAAACTCTTCAACAGAACCAGCTAATCTGCATCCATCCAGAACATGAGTCAATGAAAAATTGCCAGCAAGATACAGTCAATGATAATGATCTATCAAAGAAAGATGATCACATTAGTACATGGGTTAAATAAAATTCCTGCTTTCATGGGTTAAGATGATCACATCACATTAGAGAAAGTTTGAGTAGCTTTCATAACCTTGGTCCAACCTAAGGGAACCGATTACATCTCAATGACTCAACAAATTAACACTCAGCCCAACCCCCAAGCAACAACCTGATAGCTATGAATTCAAAACAGTTAAGACTGTCAAACCAAGGATCCCTTCTTTCACAAATGACCAAAAATGCAAATTAATTAGCTATAAGGCTTCAGAGAAAAGAAGAATCTAGGAAAAATTGTCTTGCCTTGATTTTTTCTTCTTCTGCCGGTATTCTTCATACTTTTTGAAGATTTCATCGACATTAGGAGACCTTGGAAGCTTGACTAGCTACAGAAGAAAAGAAAAGCATGTAGAATTGAGCAAATACATTTTACAACAACAGAACATTCAGCAAGTGAAAAAACATATATAAGCATCTAGGAAGTGAAGAAGGAAAAAGACTTGAAACCTTATTCAACTTTGCTACACACTCCTGATCATCAATCAGTTGTGTCCGTAGTGAAGGTGGAATAGGGAAAGTCAAATGCTTTTCCGATGACGATGTGGCTTTGTCCTATTGAAAACACAGTCGTTATTACAAGTTCTAATTTTAACAGCAAAAGCCAAACGGATATCCGACTTATTAACACATTCATCTTCAATTTAAATGCAAAGCATATTAAAGTTTAATGCACGAAACATTGGAGAACTTCTCCTACAGTTAAAACTGCATGGCTAGTCATTTTAATTAAATCCACAACATTTGCAATTTGCTATTTAGTTTCCTCCCTTAGTAATTCCTTGAGTTCCTAAATATGCTATTTGTTCCTCGAACGAAACAAACAATTGAAATGTGAACACTAAAAATATCAAATATCAAATTGCAGAAAGGAACATCAGGGTGGGAACCGAATCGATAGGAAGGAGGGAAAGAATGTAAAGAACTAGTCTTAAGAACTTACTAGTCTAAATAGTTCAGAAAATTTCCAGTGCACAGGGAATCAAAGGATGACTACAAAATAAAACATTATACTAGATGAAGCATTGATACCTAATGAGGTTTCTTGTTCTAAGCAGTTCAAAAGTATGCACCCAATTCAAAGAACAGGGATTGGCATTGCAATCCTCACTGTTGATTTAACCCAGAAATAGGATAGAGGCAAGATAACAATATCTAAATTCAGGTACTGAACCACAATGATAAAGACAGATTACAGAAAAGAAATGTGTACCTTTTGAGCAGATGCGGCTTTTTTATCATTCCCTTTCGCCCCTACAGTGATCAAACAAAGAAAAACATACATCTTCATACTAAGATACATACTTTTAATGGAAACTGTTAACTAAAATTTCTCACAATAATATAAACCTTTGATCATTTATGTCTACTTTTTAAACTACAGAAAATTTAGTGTTCACTAAAGGTCCTACATTTAAAAATTAATCCACTACGGAGAGCTGATATATTTGCTAATGAGAGCACAACAGGAAAATGATACTGTTCCTGTTGAATTCCATAATTTGACCTCACAAAAGTATTTACATCTAAACCATGTTAATTTAAAATATGCCAATGGTTGAAATCAGCAAAATCCAGGTTCCCTTCCCATTGCATCAGATACATTTTGAGACGATAGTGAAAGCAAAAAAAAAAAGATAAGAAATAGTAAACAAAAGCTGTAACAAAAACATAAAACTGATCTAACCATTAGAAGATTGTGGTAATATACTCTCAGTCTTCTCCTCTTTCTCCATCTTTTGCTTTTTTCTGGAGTCCTGCAGCTTATCTCTATTCTCTTCAGTGTTTTTGATCAGCCGATCAATGCTAGAAGATTGTGGCAATATAGTCTGAGTCTTTGCCTCTTTCTCCATCTTTAGCTTTTTTCTGGAGTCCTGCAGCTTCTCTCTATTCTCTTCAGTATTTTTCAGCAGCCGATCAATGCTTACCCATTCATCCCACCTGACAAAAAATGAAAAAAAATGAGTGTTACAGCTTTCTGTGAAATTGTTATAAGCAAGTTGCTAGGGTTGCTCCATAAATATACCTCTTTTTGCTGTGGGATTTCAATATTTTCCTCACCTAATTAGTGTACTCAAGCAGTAGGGGCATGAAATAAAATAAGGAGAGTGCACGGCATTGCAAAATAAGGAGCATGAATAATCAATTTACTAACTGAATCCACTGGCAAAATAAACAAATACTACTTAATTTGAGGACATAGATTATATTAACCGAATTCCAAGACTCTAGAACACAGATTTGAATGACAAGATTCACAAAATGACATATAATCAAGTCATCCACTAAAAAACAAATGCCATATATTGGCTGAAAAACAGAATTCATTGGGGGGAAAAAAAACAGTAGAAAAATGCAGTCTTCTGTAATGACATTTAAATTACCCACCTTTTACTCCACCCCTGCAGAAGAATAAGAAAATTTGATATTAGATTTCGTTAATTCTTCAATTTGGCTTAAATAAGAAAGCAACAATTGAACAATTTGAACCCTCACCAGATAATGAATCAGAAATCTGTAAGCATTGAGTCCGCTTTCAGCTCTCAATACCTGCTTCAAAAAAAAAAAAACCTTAACTCATACTTGAATTTCGATAATAATTAAGAATCACAAGACAAAAAAAAATTTTAAAAAGAAAAAAGTAATCATCAGTTTCGGGAAAGGAAAAACCAAAAATGCGCAGAAGAAATTAACGATTGAAATTCACCTTTGCTTGGTAGAGTGATTGATCGAAATAAGCTAGCACCACTTCTCCTTCATCAAACGGACGGATGGCGTCTGTGACAAGATGATCATTTCTGGGAAAGGTTTCCATGAGTACTAGGGAAGGAAGTAGAGCAGAGAATTATGAATGAAGATTACAAAGTAGACAAGAACGGAGGGATGAACAGAGCGTTATCTATATATATAGAGAGAGAGCGAGAGGGTGAGCGTGCGAGCAAGCAAGGAGAAGAGGACTGTTCTTGCCGCGCAGCGTCGTTTAAACCTTTGTGCATTTCGGTAGAAATTAGCGCTCTTATACTGTGAAGTGGCAACGGAAAAATATATATATTATGTTTTTCGCTAAAATATCATTTATTTTGAAGATTATTATTCAATTCAAAAATACTAGCGCTCTTATAAATTGTTAGGAATTAGCTCTCTTATACTTTTTGTATCCAAAATTGTTAGGGCAATATTATTTGCACGTATCACTTAAAATATTATAGTATTAAAATGACAAAATTAGCGTCTTATTAAAAAAAATTTCGGGTTTAAAAAACTTTCGCTTAGAGGCTGGCATAAGTTTTAAAAATTTCCGCCGCCCTGTGGCGTAAGTTTTCTTCCTTTCAATTTATTCTTTTGTCTTTTTGTTACGTTTCCGTTCTCTCCCTTTGTACCATAGAATCGTCATCGTCAAACATTCTAGGACTATGATTCGTTTGAGTCCTCGTCGAACCGAGTATTCTTCTTGAATATGCCGTTGCTTCCTAGTCTAGCAAGAAAATTCGCTGCTGCATTTCCTTCTCTATAAACATGTCGTAGCTGCCAATGCATATTTCTCAAAAGTTTTTTGATCAACTCGCAACTGATGAAATTTTGACAAAATGGAGAAGATTTTTTATGCAGTTGATCTCTTTTTCTCCTCAAGAAGTTAAAAACCGATGTCCAAATTTTCCCCGACCCCCGCAAAATTAAAGGCCGCAATAGATTCATCACCTTTCTTTTTTTACCGTTGCATCCTAATGATCAAACTCATGACCTCAATGACACAAGACCCTCATCTTGTGCTATCTTATAGTGGCAAAAGACAATGACCTATTGCATCCATATTTTCAGAGGCTGGGCACTTCGACGAAAGCCGAAATCCATCTTGCAGTACATCTGGAAAAGGAAGCACACCATTCATAAGTAGGCACACCATAGAACAGACTGTTGTTCCGGCTCGAACAAAAATCAAATATTAGTAGAAATAATAAAATATAAAAATTACAGTAAATAACAATAATTTAGATAAAACTAGTGCGTCATGGGCTGAGACGTGTATTCACTATTTTTAGGTGATTTAAGTGCCTTTGTGGAAAATCCGGTGCAAGAGATCACTATCATTTTAGCTTGTCACTCCAGGATTTAAAAGCCAGCACACTAGCTATACATCACTTATCAGCCTGTACTACTAATTGAGGATCACTCGGTTTATACCATGTCGCCTTGCCACATTTCTAAAATACCATAGATAAATACTACTCTATACTTATTTCTATCAAAAATATATTATAGGAAGTATGAGTCAAACTCTTCTTTGACACACTCAAAAAATCACATATGCACACACACACACATATATATATATATATAATGATAAACGTGCATATGAAGAGGTAGCCAAATACTTAATTTCAGTGACCACAACTGAGTTACATACAATTAGTAAAAAAAAAGGGTAATAATTCATTATATTTAGAAACTGTTGCATAAATAATGTACAGGTTATATTCTTCTCGTAAAGCCGTTCATTATTCATAAATTTAGGCAATAAAACTCTTTGTAACGGAAGCAATAAACAATATTAGTAACTCACGATAACTATAATATTATTATCATAATTATAATTGATTATTTTACTAAAATCTCCAGCACAGACCTTAGAATCATTTTGTCCCATACATTCCTACATGATGAAATTACTTGGCGCCGCTGGCTGACCAGCAGATTTGTAGCAATTTCCCTGAAGTTTCAGCCGCAGGGGACAGGGGGAGGTCTTGCAATCTTTCTAGACAATTATCAAACCTCTCTTTTTCTTTCAATAGCCGACTTCTTCACAAAATTGGGGGGAAAATTTTAATTAAGACGATTTTAAAATTGGCTTTCTCTATTTGGAGAACATCCCGTGACAAGACGACCATGCATATAAATATGGATTAATTGGGTAAAAAGAACTCAAGGAAAAAGTATCAAGGTGCAGAGTACCTGAAAATCAAGGGGTATAGCATTTTCGTGTCAGAAGCTGCAGCCATTATATCTGGTAGGGTGGCAATTTATGTTGTATATAGATTGATAGATCACTTTTAACGAGTTTGTATTCATGTTGTGTGTTATATATTGTGAGCTACTGGGAAAAAAAAAATTAATGTTCTCAAATCCAACTAAAAGTTTAAAATAACTAACAAAAAGAATAAATAAAGAATTACACAACTATAGCTCGATTAGGTCAATTTTCCAACATTAATTTTCTCAGTCCCAGCTTGGCTGAATCCAAGCACAATCCATGTACATGCTTGTGTTATAAAATTTCTGCAACACGTCTTGGTTCTCCACGGAATGATATCTTTTGGTGTTTAAAGAATAATAAACGAGCCCATCTTTGTAAAACCTCGGAAAATAAATTCGGTTCGCCATTTCCTTTCTCTCTACACGAAAACAAATAGATGATGGCCAACTAAGATATAAAGAATAGCCTCTCAACGAATCAATTTCTTCCCATTCCCATTTGTTTTGTTTCACCATAAAGACTCGAATCCATGATTTTTCCCCTTCCTCGCCCATAAATATAGATACAAGTCTTCTGCCGCAGTTCAATAAATAGTTAAGTGTAAAATGTGGGCAAGGGCACTGGAGGAGAAAACCACTCCATTCTAATGTTGTTCCATTTCCACCTTTACTACTCCATTGTAAACCTGCAAGCTCTCCATTTCTTCCCAAATAATAACACCTCTCTCCTGACACTACTGGACTATTGCAACCTTGTTTGAAAGGTCTTCGTAGTTCGTTGCTTCCAAAAACAAATGTCCTCCGTCTTTCTATGCCTTGTTCAGCAATAACCTGTGAAGCTCCCTGGCAACGATGTAACGCCATTGCTAAGACAAAGAAGTCTGAAGAATTTGGGTTGCCTAGGAAGGTAAAGTTTGAAATCCCATGATCCCAATGGCTACTATCTCCTCCTATTTTTGTTTCCGGCAATAGTTGCATTGTCAATGGATTAAACAAAGCGAAACATTCGTGCCTTTTCCTCAACAGTAGCCAACCATCTTTAGAGCAACAAATGCTATAGTCATCCAAGATCTTGGGAATTTTGAAAGAGAGCTTTCGATTAAGGTTGTAATCTACTATATTGTAGATGCCGTTGACCCTGTCCTTGTATATCAGGCAAGGAGGGAATGGCTTATCCCTACTCCTTGTCCCAATAGTGGCCGAGGCACAAAATTTATTGACACAGCGAAAATTAATGTAGTCAACAAAAGAAGATAGATTTCCAGCCATGATAGCAAGTACCTCTTGCGGTAGGTCACACAACTTCTTCTTCTCCTCATGAAGAATCATCCAATGAGAAAGCCATGGTTCTTGTAACTTGGTCTGAAAGGGTAGATAGGATGTTATTCTTTCATCTTCAACCCTGTGACAAAACATGGCTTGGCTACTCTGATAGGGCGATGTGAAATATATATAGCTCCATTTGTTGTCATCTGGGCAAAAAAGTGAGTAACTATTGCCCAAAAAAATCGCCCCTCCGTTCAAACTCGTCACTGGTTTCCAATGATTTCTGGAGAAATAATCGAAGTCAAACTTGTAAACTCTTATTTCTGGCACTGCTTCATATTCAAAACCAGATATCACTAGATAAATATGGTGATCCGACGACACCAAGAAACTTCTAGTGGCACCGTAGCGGCTTGCCCAACCGGGACTACGAACTGGATCTTTTGGCATTCGTGACTTTCTGAAAAACTGCACCGTGCAACTGTTAAGCTCATCAACTTTAATCTGCGCCAATTTCGATTGCTCTGAAATGGTGGCATATATTTTTCCATCAAACATAACTAGATGATTCAGGTAAAGCTGTGGTTTACCGGTTTGAGCTGCAAGGGTTTCAGCATAATTGAATTCGCTCCAGTTTCGATCAACATCGCCAACACGCCAGTATAAAATTAAAGGTATCTTCTTAGTGAGTAAAAGTATCAAACAGTTTGGGTCCGTAGGCGACGAGGACATCAATCCTTCATGAATAGAACTAACTT
Organism: Leptodermis oblonga; assembly: GCA_016801395.1. Classification (NCBI taxonomy): domain Eukaryota; kingdom Viridiplantae; phylum Streptophyta; class Magnoliopsida; order Gentianales; family Rubiaceae; genus Leptodermis; species Leptodermis oblonga. Next base: position 7,008,208 of record CM028754.1, on the reverse strand, counting down.
TAACCTGGTGTTCTGATCTTAAACAAGGTAGAACAATTGATTCTCGAGTCGTCGGACTCCAAATCGACAACTGGACGTCCGTTTCCGCTTCCGTTTCCGTTTCGGTTTCCGGGAGATGAAGCAAAAGCAACCAGCTGCCGGAGGAGGAACAATACAGAACTATCTTGTTACGCAATTCAGGGATATTTTTGGACTCGCTGGAAATCGGTCCTGAAGATGAAATCTTGCAGAAAATTTGATGTTGCAGGTGATCGCCGTGATGATAAACTAAGGAAGGATATGATTGGGCTAATGCTCTGTTTTCTCCTTCCATCGTCGTGATGTCTGCGGCCGCCGGCGAAGGAGACGAAGGAAAAAAGCGAAACTTTTGGGAACAGAGGATTTTTTATGATTCAGCTTAAAGATTGGAAATTATACTTAATTCTAAATTTTTGAATGAATAAAAGTACAGCAAATTAATTAGTAGTTTCCAAACCGAATCCTGCCTGAATTCAACTTGGGACTTCAAGGCAGCAGACAACCCTCCAACCCCCTCCAATGTAATTTTTTTTAGTAGAAATCTTATTTTACTCTAAAACCAAAAATTATTTATATATTGGACCCCTCAAAGATTTTGTTCTAGTTTCGTCACTCATCATATCAATATGCAAACGTAAATGGTACTTTTACAACGATTCAAACAATAGAGATTAAAAGTGTAAAAACACAAATATAAGAAATCAAACATACAATTTTCCTCGTGTTTTTTTTTTATTTTTATATTTTTCCTTCTCATATTCTATTGTAACGGTTTTGTAAATTAGAAAAACTCTCCTGAAATTTGTACAAATTATCAAGGGATTTTTTCCCCAATATTCATATGGGGACCAATAATTACCAAAATACACTATTTTTTTTTCATTCTCATTCTATAGCCAGATTCGTTTTCCCCAAAAAACGAATCCAGCAGCTTTGTTTTCTTCAAAATTCAAAAAAAAAAATTTAAATTAATTTTTGGATTTGTTTTCTTTCGTTTTCCCCAAAAATTATTTTTTTTTTCCCATAATGAAAAAAATTAACTTCCGAGAGAAACGAAGTCGCGGATGTCGTTTTCCTCTGAAAACGAATTCCGCAACTTCGTTTCTCAAGGGAGAAAAAGAAGAAAAAGAAAAACAGAAACGAATTCATGAAATTCGTTTTTGTTTGAATGTATTATTTAACTAAAATTATTTTAATTATTTTGAATTTAATTTTTTTATTAAATGAATTATTTCTTATTTTCTATTATTTAACTAAAATTATATTACTTATTTTAAAAATACTATTATTCAGAAAACTAATTCAGTGAATTAGTTTTCTCATTTTGTATTATTTAACTAAAACTATATTACTTATTTTAAAAATAATTTATTTCAATGAATTCATTTTCTACTAAAATTATTTTTTTCTATTTTTTAAAAAATAAGCTTAATAATAATTTTATTTCACTGAATTCATTTTTTCAAAAATATTTAAAAAAAATAAAAAATAAAAAATATTTAAAAATTTTATTCAATTACAAACTACCTTTGTTCCCCTAAAACTGGAAAATGAATTACGGGTGTCCATTTCAAATCGCCATAATTCGTTTTACATTAAATAATATTTATATTTAAAAAACCATAAAAACTTAGAAACGATGTTGGTGAACTAGTTTTCAATTACAAAATAATTTTTTACATTAGTTTACATAGAATTACTTAACTAATTTTATTTTTAAAAATTGGGTTAAATGTAGAGAACCTCTGTAGTTTCAAAAACTAATAAAAGAAACCCCCCCCCCCCAACCCCCCTTGTATCTCGTTTCAAAACTATATTTGGATTCTTAAATCTGGCCCGGCAGTTATTGAGGCGGGGTTTGCTTGTTTTGGGATCCTTTATCAATCATTAGGTTTAGACATTCCTTCGGTGCTTCTTAATCCTTTAAAAATGGTAGCAACATACCCCTTATTTTGAATTTTTTTCCATCCAAGAATCTTACAAACGATAGATTGCCGCGCGATACACTTTGGATCGAAAAAGCTTGATTAATTCCAATTTACTGAAGAATTTGCTGGAATGAGATCCTTTCGATTTTTATATCTGAGGGATATTCACGAAGTTGTTCCAATTTATTGATTTTCATTAACCCTAGATTATTGCTCCGAAAAATAAATGAATTAATTAATATGTTCTACTCAAGCTGCACCATGGACTATTTGCATTACCAACTGATGTCGAGTCACGAGCACCTTCACTTATTATAGAAATCGAAAATGGTGGATAAAAGAAAGAATCCACAACGGATCGGTCCCTTCAAGTCGCACGTTGCTTTCTACCACATCGTTTCAAACGAAGTTTTAGCATAACATTCCTCTGAATTTGGAATTGGTATGGAATTGATTCAATTGTGAAATCAGGAATAGTCATTGGTTCAATTATTGTGTATACGTTCCAATCTATACTCTTTTCTTCTATATATATTATTTAATAGAAAATATAAAAAATATATATTATAGAATATATAAAATTATATAATAGATAAAAATCTATAAATTAATATAAATATTTTCAGGAAGAAGTTTTAGCAAGAACTCTTAATTTTTGAACCAAAATATTTTCTTTATTAATTATTATGAGAATAAATCCTACTACTTCTGGTTCTGCGATTTCCACGCTTGACAAAAAAAACCTGGGGCATATTGTTCAAATCATTGGCCCACTACTAGATGTAGCCTTTCTGCCAGGCAAGATGCCTAATATTTATGACGCCTTAGTAATTAACGGTAAAGATACTGCTGGTCAACCAATTAATGTAACTTGTGAAGTACAACAATTATTACGAAATAATAGAGTTAGAGCTGTAGCTATGAGTGCCACAGATGGTCTAATGAGAGGAATGAAAGTGATTGGCACGGGGGCACCTCTAAGTGTTCTGGTAGGTGGAGCAACTCTGGGACGAATTTTCAACGTGCTTGGGGAGTCTATTGATAATTTATGTCCGTGGTTTAAAAACCTGTGAAGAATCTCCTGTAGTTTGTCCAAAACCATAAAGTGGATGGAAAACTAACAATAGGGACTAAAACATAAATAAAACTAACAATAGGGACTAAAAGAGAAAAAAGACGGAAGAAGACTATGACACTGTTCATTGTCTTCTTCTTTTTTCTTTTTTTCTCTTTCTTCCGAAATATGAAACCGAATGCATTCTAAGGAACCCGTTCGAATCACTTTCAGCATGTTAAAATTTCAATTGAGCGACCCACACAAATCTAATCGGGATGCCCGCCACTTTCCTCTTCAGAAATTCAAACTATTCGATCTTCTGCTATAGAAATTATGAGACCATCCGATCCTATGTTGATTCCTGGTTGCGGCACGTCATCGTTTACAACAAAGCAGTGGAGATCGATCTAGACTTGGCCTGTTCTTTTTGTTTCGTTTTGAAAACAGTTTTGGTTTCAACAGTAAATTTAATATATTTTAATCATATTTCATCATTTTCAATACAACTTTTTACTATTCAGCATCTACTTTTTATATTTTCAATACACTTTTTACATTATAAAACTAATTTTCAAAACTTGTTTTCAAAATCGTTTTCAAAACGTCCAAAAAGAACAGGCTCTTAGATAGCTGTGGTTTACATCCCCATCCTAGCTACAAACTTGAGTATGAAGAGGAAGAGGATGCGGAAGACGACATTTTACTATTTGCAGTAATATTTTTGGGTAAAATGTCTAAATTGTCCTTTAGGCTTAAAAAAAAATAGGGGTAACATGTTCTTTTCTTCTCTTTTGAAATTCTAACATTTCTAGCGTGATATCAAAGACAACTTAATTCAATCATAACTTTCGAGGATCCAACTTAAAAATGTTCCTGCACATAGGAGGCGAGACCCCGGGAGTTTCTTCCAAAATATTGCCCAAAGTGGGCGGTATTTGGATCAAAATACCGCCCACCCACTTCAAAATACCACCCAAAGTGGGCGGTATTTTGGTCAAAATACCGCCAGCCCACTTTGTGCAGTATTTTGACCAGCGGTATTTTGATCCAATCCAAAATACTGCACACTTTGGGAGGTATTTTGGTAATGTTACTGCAAATAGGGAGCGTGATTTTGGAATATATTTTTGTCAATTACAAGATTTTTGGCAAAATATTTTCTATTTCTTGGGTTTTTTTTTTTGCACAATCTCGAACCAGACATGGTTTTTTTCTGTTAACAAACAAACTTTACGCAAAAAAATGTATAGATTGTTTACTTATCGTGTAATATGAAAAGTTTAAAAAAAAAATTTAGTTAAAGGGCAAAATAGATTTTTCACAAAAAAATATTATTACAAATAGTAAAATTATCACTACAAATAATATATATGAATTTCATCTTTCTGGCCTTGTGGAAGGACTGGAAAGACTTCTGAAAGCGATTCAAAGTGGTTAGGCACCCGTATTCTGGCCACTTGAAAAAGCAGAACAAAACAGAAGGACGAGAAAAAAGAGAAAAAAAAGAAAAGAAGGCGGCAAAAGACGATCGTCTTCTTCTTCCGTTATTATTATTTTTTTTGTCTTTTTTATCCTTTTAGTCCCTACTATTAATTTTATTTATGTTTTAGTCCCTACTGTTAGTTTTCCATTCACTTTATAGTTTTGAGCAAACCACGGAGGGATTCTTCATTGATTTTTAAACCAGAAGAGGTTCTTTATTAGTTTCTGAAACCATAATAGACTTCTTTACACTTAACCCAATAAATTATGAAAGTAGATTCTTGTTGAGGAATGGCAGGAATAAAGTTGGCTATAATGAAAATCAAACATTACCAATGAAACGAGCCAAAGACTCCATTCTATTATTTCTAAGCTCTCACATAAAGTACACATTTATGAACATTAGTATTATCAAACAGGGCTGAGAGCAACCACTTGCTTCCCAACATTGCGCCCCAAATAAAGTCCTATGAGGGCAGATGGAGCATTCTCAAGGCCTTCAACTATGTCTTCTATGTATGTGATCTTCCCTTCTCTTATAAGCGGAAGCATCATTTCCAGGAACTCCAGGTATTGATCGTAGAAATCTAACACCACAAATCCTTCCATTCGGATCCGCTTGGTAACCAGGCAGAACAGATTTTGAGTACCTTCAATATCATCGAAGCAGTTGTACTGCGAAATCAAGCCACACACTGAAATGCGGCTGTGAAGATTCATGTTGAGAAGCACGGCATCGAGCATCTTCCCTCCCACGTTTTCAAAGTAAATATCAATGCCCTTTGGAAAGTACCTGAAAGTACAAAGATTTGGATGTCACAATATATACATATATATATGAGACTATACAGTGTGTTTTAACGGTCCACGATGACGAGATATGATTCATATAACTACCTTAGGTGGTGGTGTTATAGTATATGGTCCATTTGATGTAATTACTCTAGATTGTTGGTACATACATACACTGTGCTTTCCGCTTATTTTTAATTTTGCCATTAATAAAACACGCGTGTTTTACCGTTGTGGTACATGGTTGGTATACAACTAGTGAAACAGAAGATCCAAACTCGATTTTGAGTACACTTCGGAATGAACTTTCCCATAACATGTCAAACTGAGCTTTTCCACAAAATGATGTTTCCCAAAGGAAAGGTAGATTATGAGTACAATTGGAATTGAACTTTCATAGGTAGCTAATTAAGATGAAAACTAACCTTTTCAGAGCTGCAACCAAATCTTGCTCTTCTTTATAGTTGAAAGCATCATCAAACCCCAATTTGTTCTTCAACAAATCAACCTTATAGGAAACAACAGAAAGAGTGAAGGGCAGCAAAAAGCTGATGTCAGACTAAACTCAAATGTTTCCTCATCACAGAATCGTTAAAATGGAAAGAATGCAAGTCATCTTATTTTCTTTTATCTTTCGTGGAGCATCGGGGAACCATAAGGGTAAAAAACACATAAGGACAATGCACTAACCTTTTCCTTGCTTCCTGCACTTCCAACTACATAACAACCAAGCGACTTTGCGAATTGCCCAACAAGTTGACCTACAGCCCCGGAAGCTGCGGATACGAAGACATGCTCTCCTTTCTTAGGAGAACATACCTTGAAAAAACCAGCATAAGCAGTCATACCAGGCATACCTGTTAAGGTTTTGAAACAAATTAGACAACCTAGTTACAGAGATGAGGAAAAGATTCCTAACTATTGGATTACAGTCATCAAAACAGGATAGGTTTTACTCTATGCTTGTAGTTTGAGGCATACTGAATAAATAGAATTTTGAAATACAAAATAAGGATTTCCGAACAATAAGAGATCTAAGATTTCCGGTGCAAGGAACGAAATCTCTGTATAGAAGCTCAATAAGTTAAAGACAAGATTAGCACATATGATTAGCTTTCAGAAACTTACCTAGTATTCCAGTATAGTAGGACAAAGGGACATCAGTGTGTTCAATTTTAAAGTGAGTAAATGGAGCAGGTTTAAGGACACTGTAGTCTTCCCAACCAGTGAAGCCCCAGAGCAGATCACCCTTCTTGAAGTCTGGATGAGTAGTATCCAAAACTTTAGACACTCCATATCCAACTATAGGCTGTGCACAAAGCAGAGACATGAATAGAATGTCAAAACTATTTCCATTCGATTCGGTAGTCATTAGCCATGAAGAACAGTACCTCTTCGGATGATTCTTTTGATTTTAAGTGAGGTCATATAATCTAGCCAATGTTACAAATGGAGTTTTGGAAACTACAGGCAACTTCAACTTATGGATTGTATCATACACCAATATATTTCGTTGGTAGCCAAACTGATTTGCTATTCTCAAGACAGAACACATTCTCTATCCGATTTTTTTCACGGCTTGAACCCGTGATCTCAGATCACGTAGGATCAGCCTTCTCAAGCATTAAAGTTTCTAGCTTTCACTTTCAGTCCAAAGCAAGGTCTCCACAATAAGCACACACATACCATATTAGCTTTTAGTCTTAAAAAGATGCACCACACAGATAAAAGTTCCATTAATTCCTTAAACTAAGATCAAATATTTGGCATAAATGGTTCAAAGCAACAAACTTTATTGCATTTGGAGAATCTTAAGCATCAGATTTCTATTAAACAATATGACGAAAGGTCATACTCCTAAAATTAATCAAATGAAGGACGATTGGCTAGTGATGTAGGATTGTTGGAATTCTGAAACTTCTCGTCCCATCATTAAGTGTTGCTATTTTTTTACGTTTCTTTCTATTCTTATATTTTGGGGGTCCTCTTTTCTTCTTATGGCTTGTTGTCAAACAAGAGAAAGAAACAAGCATAAAAACTGTGTCATGGATTTTCGACCAAATTCTCCAAATGGCCCTCTTATCTGTTCCTTATCCACGCTCAGCTTATAGAAGAACGAACCGAGAAGAACCCCAATTATGACATCCCCTCTCCCACTTCACACCTCTAAATTGAATCAGTGAATAGGTGCATACTTTGGATTGAAATTGTGGGGAATACTTCTCTAGTGTTTTTACCAACCTAAATCCCCAATTCAATTTCTTTTCACATACAGAAATCAGCTTTGCTGAATTACAAACTAAAATAATAATTAATATATTATAAAGTGGACTCTGAAGAACTGATGGGTACACAAAGAAGGGTGTGATACGAGGAATGAATAGGATGAACAGAAAAACAAAGGATCAGCTCATCAAGGCAGTCAATTTGGTGTACTCATAGTAGAACTATCCTAAAAAGGAATTCAAACCTTTAACCCAATGGGATTCTAATTAGGAGTCAAAAGCCAAAAGAAAGTTTCTCGTTAGCTTCCAACACTGAATTGATAGGTTATAATAAATCACAAAAGCTCACCCACTAAATGCTTAAAAAAATCAGTAAAACTTACATTTTCTGCTGCTCTAAATCAAATATAATAATATAAATCTCAATAAGAACGCCCCCCAGCACCAATCCCAACAAACAAAACAGTTAAAAATTACATATCAAACAAATAAATTATTGAAGAGCGACAGAACCAAGAAAAGCAACCAGTTCTAGGATCAAACGAACAAGAAAATTAATGATTTCCCAGAACTGAAACAGGAAGAAAAATTAATGGAAAAAAAGGATAAATAAAAAGAACCCATTTTTCAGAAACTTACAGAGCCAGGAGTGAAGGAATCAACATAGCTTCCTTCAATCTGATTCATGCGGTTTCTCATGTAAGGGTCACATGACAAATAGAGATTTTTCACCAAAACTTCCCCTGAAGAAGAACCCTCTGCCTCTGATGGAAGTTTCAGCTTCAACTTGGTGGTTTTTGTCTCCATATCACTCTCTTTAGGGAACCCATTAACGTAGTGTTTCAGTATCACTTGCTTGTTCTCAACTTCCTCGCCTTCCATTTCTTTCTGCAAATTCAGACTCTCCACAGCCACAACAGTCTCTCTCACTGTGAACTGGGAATGTATATATAGTGAACTGTTTATGTGTACATACGGGTATAAAGTATAAATATATATACATACTGTTACGGTACAAATACGGGAATATATATACTGTATAACAAACAGGAGTTTGTGAAATTATAATAAATTCAGGAAATTTTTTGGAATTATTTTTCTTCATTCTAAAATTATTACATAATTACAAAGTACTGTATCACTGTCAAATTTAAAAAATAGCAATAATTTTTTTTTTAAACTAAAACTTTTCAAGAAAGAGTAAATTACTTTAATGACCCATTAAATTGATGTTGTATTTCTATTTCACTCTATATCTTCAAAACGTTTCATTTCAACCCTCTAAATTTTAATGGGTAATTCCTAAAACTTAAAAAGTAGTTCGGCTACAAAACTAAAACATCTCTTCAAACTAGACATGACCATGGTTTTGGTTCAGAAACCGTTGGTTTCAGTTCCATAAAAAGTGAAATCAGTTTCGATTTGGGAACTGATTCCATCCTGCTTTAAAATTTGTTTGAAAAAAATATGTTTATGAAATTTAAAAAATAAAAAAATTGACATCCTAATCTTTTTTGATATTTTCATGTATCATCAGTTAATTTATAAATTTAATTTATCCAGTACATACACATGACGGCTAAATGCAGGCTGATTTGGTGGGCCCTGCATAATTTTAAATTTTCAGATATACCCTTTTATGATAGATGGTGGGAAACTATTTGTGAATGGAATTTTTTTCATGGATCATTTAAAACTTAAAATGTAACTTCAAGGACTGAAATGAAATGTTTTGAAGATAAATGGTGAAATGTAACTGAAGCATCAACTTAATGGGTCATTGGAACCCAAAGTGATACTTTTGTATTTTGAGAGTGTTATTTTAAATGAAAAATTAATATTGAAAAATAAATAAATAAATACACGCACATGTACACATAGTCATGGTCTCATAAATAAACTCACTTTATGTAAGACCAAAGGCTATTTATTTATTTATTTCATTCGACAAGAGTTGTTTTATAATTTGACAGAATCAAGAAATAATTAGCTTACTAATACATGGCTAGAAATGGCCTTTGATAATTTTGTGAGACCACCAAAGGAATACAAGTAATTGTTGTGAATAGTTTGAGATAAACTAATTGTTCATGTTCATGTGTGAAGAATATTGAAAATGTGAAAATATAAAGAAAATGATGAAAGATCATTTTGTACACAACGAAAATGGACTATCAAGTTGCACTGGACTCTGAAGCAAATCCGAATCATGTAGGTCCAAGATAAAGTAAGGAAATGAGAGAAAAGTTTTGGAAGACAATCTGGCATCTTAAAATACTGGCTGGTTTACAAATATTTATATGGAGAGCTCTCCACAATGCTCTTCCGACAAATAAAGCCCTGCATAGAAGGAATTCTAGTGAGAACCCAAAGTGCCCCAGATGCCAGTTGGAAGAAGAAACAATAGAACACTTGTTATTGAACTGTTTTGAAGCAAAAGTCGTATGGAGACTCTCACTAAGTTTTAACTTTGATGTGGGCACCTCTGTGAGTTTTAGTGGCTGGTTTGAGAGATGGATAGAAAGGCACCTTCTAAGGAGGAAATGAAAACGTCTTGCTATATTTTGTGGCAAATATGGCTAGCTCATAATGAGAGAGTTTGGAGGCAGGTTGATGTGCATCCTAATTGGGTACTCTGAGAAGCAACGATATTGAGTCAAGTGTCATGAAATACTCAATGTCCTTAGCAACGCACGCAGAGCATACAACAAGAAGGGAATCAAATAAAACAAATTGGATGAAAATAAGATTCATGGTGGTGTAGAGATAGTGCATATATTGATGTGCAGTGGATGGATTCCTTTTTTTTTTTTTTTTAGTAACAGTCCATTAAGTGGCTGGACGGCATAGACCATTTATTAAAAATCAAGTGGACATAATGAACCTTACCCCGATATACAAAATGTAGGATGAAATTTGATGCGTGATATATAATATGAATACATACTTATGGGGCATATACTCCCAAATGCACTTACTATGGCCATGGCGTGGGCAGTTAAGGACAGAGAAGGGAAGAAGGTCTATTCAGAACCGAAGAAGATTCTAGCAACATCTGCAGCCCAAACGGGAGCATTGACATGTCTACATGGCCTACAATATATGGTGCATAATGGTAAACGAAATGGTATGGTCTTCACGGATTGTCAACAAATCCTCGATGAAATAAGGTCAGTACCAGACGTTAGATTGGACACCAAACAAGTTATGCAGGATATAAAATGCAAAAATTTGCTCATTGTTGCATTTGTAAGGTACCTAGGACATATGTCAATATTGCTCATGTAAGTGCTAGACTCTTGAATAGGAATCCCGATAGTATGTAATGTGTCTTTATTAATATATATATTTGGCTAACAAAAAAAAAAGAAAAAAAGATCGGGATTGACCCTTGTCCCTGACACAAGGGGTTTAGATCCATGTCTGTCTGGTCCCTATCCACCCATCAAAAAAGACTTAGGCCCTGTGTGGTATGATTTTCAAAACATGATTTTGAGATTTATTTTGATTTTATAATATTAAAATTATATTAGGAATGTAAAAAGATGTATTGAAAAATGTAAAAATGTGTATTGAAAATGATGAAAAATTATTATAAATTAAAACTTTTCTCAAAACCATGTTTTGAGAATCAAAACAAACAGGGCCTTAGTTTTATTAATGTTTTTATCCAACTTATTTTTATTTTATTTTACTTTTACTATTTATAGTAATAAAAGAAATACAGATAGATTTCAAACATAACACTACTTCTCAGTTATCATTCATCTTCTCAATTCCCTGGAATTGACGTGCTTCTTTGCAGCAATGTTCAAGAGGATTTGAGTTTTTAGCTTCGTATATAATTGTGGGCTTCTCGGTGATTTAACCATCCATTAAAATTTATTATGAACTTCTGTAAAATATCTTTTTATTCTCTTTCAATAAGAGAAAAGTAAACTACGTTATTGTTCTTGCTACGAACATAGAAGACAGAATTCTGTCATATTCTGGAAGCAATTTGCAACGGCCACACTCAAGATGTCGAAATTCACCAAATCTGACAGATTCAATACAAAAATGAAATTGAGAGGATTCCGACGACTACTGGCCTCTCTTGCTTTTCAATTTGGAGAGTATTGATGCTGATTTGGTTCAGAATTTTTTTTTTTTCTTTTCTTTTGGGTTTAGAAGTTGTTTTTATGTTCCATTATTTGAGGGGTGTAAGTAATTACAGAAGATTGAAGAAGAAAGATCGGGATGGTGGGTGCATATTTTTGGTATTGACGGCCAAAGAAAAGTGGGAAAGAAAAAGAAAAGGAAGATTAGAATTTGGATGTGGTGCTACGAATAATTTTTACGGAAGGAAGAAGATTAAAAGTTGCACTGTTAAAAAATTAATAAAATTACATCGTTTTAATAAATAGACTAGAACCAGACAGACAGAAAATCTGAAATGAAAATTTCATTTTGTCTCAGGTTCAGATCTTCTATCAACTTTTCCATGTCTATCATGTTCATATTCTCACAATGGAATGTGGATCTCACATATCACATCATGGAGCTCACTACTCCATTATGAGAAAGTATACAAGAAAAAAAATGACTGAAGATCTCTAGCCTTTTGTCTCTCTCTAAATTATCCATTTTACCCCTCTGGATTTACTGGGACAGGCATATGTGCCAACAAAATCTCTCTCTCCCCCAGCCTTGCTACAAGTGAAAAAATTTGTGTAAGCAAAGCATTACAAAAAATAAGATCATTATTATTCAATTGTGCCGGCATATACAGAAACACTAGTAAGTAACAAGGCAAGTTCTTATGTAAAAGAAGCAACTTTAACTTCAGCAACCAAAGAAATGAGAAAAATCAAAGCACACAAGCAGAGAAAAAACAACAACATTTTCTGTGCACACTATTATTCACGAGCAACAACCACCACCTGCTTCCCAACGTTGCGGCCGGAGAACAATCCCACGAGTGCAGCCGGAGCATTTTCAAGGCCTTCAACTATGTCTTCCACATATGTAACCTTCCCTTCCTTTATCTGTGGGAGAACCTCTGAAAGGAACTTTGTATAGAGATGATAGTAATCAGGCACTAGAAATCCTTCCATTCGAATGCGTTTCGTGATGAGGCAGAACAGATTCTGAACGCCCTCGTGCTGATCAAGGTTGTATTGTGAGATCAAACCGCACACGGCTATGCGACCGTGGTTTCTCATGTTGATAAGCACGGCATCAAGCATCTTTCCTCCCACATTCTCAAAGTATATGTCAATTCCGCCGGGAAAGTACCTGCAGGAAGAAGACTGATGAGAGGAAAGCCATTCCAACTTTTTCATGAACAGAAAACTGCAAAAGATAAACTGCAAACTAAGGTAGAAAATACCATCATATATTGACAAACAATTTTCAGATATGATTTTGGTTTGGAAAGCCTAACAATTTTGTTTTTCAGCCAAGTGCGTGGAAATTCTGCTATCTGGGAAATTGGAATAAAAACATACTTCAAGGTCTCCCCCTTTGGCCCCGAATCTCAGAACTTACTTTTTCAATGCTGCACCAAGATCTTGTTCCTCTTTATAATTGAAGGCTTCATCAAACCCAAATTTGTTCTTCAGCAAGTCAACCTCAAAACCATAAAAGAACACAATGATAAGAGCAGTGCTAAGTTAAAATGAACCTTCAATGTTCCTCATATACGATGAATACATAATACCATCATTTTTCCATTAATTCATTCTGAAACTGTAATATGACCACCATGTAAAAACTCTCAAGAAATCAGAAATCAAAGCTCCATCAAGAATGTGGAAAACTTTTTCTTTTTGTAGTTGTCGTGTTCTGTATAAGATTGTTTATTACTCCAATGATGGTTCATGAAGATTTGCTGTTTCATGAAGCATATGAATAATTACTGCAGTCATCTAACAAATATGAGCTACAAATGGCATCCAATACCTCTTTTTTCTTTGAAGTTGAACTACATGTTTGAAAGCCGATATAGGTAATTCTCCTCTCATTGAGTTTCTACGGTGTCAAGTTTGTAATGACAATCAGCATGCTTTGTAGGAAAAACAGGTTACAGTTTGTGGAAAATGATAATCCAACTTACTGTTAAAGCTCTCAAAACTCTCATGAAGCTTAAAGAACCATTTTAACAGAAACATGCTTGATTTGTTTTCACGAAAACTAAAACATGCTTGAAAATCATCCAAATGCAGGTGAATGCATCATAACCTCTAAAATACTAAACTCATTTGCTGAAACAGGAAAACTCATTTGCTGTCTATTCAGGACACCGACCTTTTCTTTGCTTCCAGCACTTCCAACGACGTAGCAGCCAAGCAGCTTCGCAAATTGTCCAACAAGCTGGCCGACAGCTCCAGAAGCAGCTGAAATGTATACACGCTCTCCCTTCTTTGGTGAGCAAACCTCAAAAAAACCAACATATGCAGTCATGCCAGGCATACCTGTAAACAACACATTTGAGATGCAAAGAATGGGGAAGAGGGATTAGATATGGCAATATACGCATCAAAGTTCAAGAATCTGTAACATTTTGCAGACAACATGTGCAAACAATGAGTTTCACCAACATCATAATAATATCATGGAAATTTTCAAAGCTAAAAAAAGTTACTTTCTATGCACTATTTATGCAAAAGTGTAAATGAACGATCCCGGGAACATCCAAAAGCAGAAAAAGAGTAACATGATAGTGAAAAATAGAACACAATGTTCTTCCAGGTTCGATCATTTCCTAGCCATTACCTAAAGGATGCTCCCTTTAACATATTCATATTCCTCCTCTTTACAAATAAAGAATTCATGGACTGAAAGAAAACTAATAAAGCAAACTGGCAGATAATTCATCTTATTACAGAGCTAATTATTATTTTCCTGCCGAAAAGATCAATCCATCAAAAACAAACGTTCTTCCCTCTATTATAAGCACAAAACACTTGTTATACTTGTTTCTGTATCAGACAATTAATATTTAAGGATTCAGAACAATGACAGTTTGATATAAAACAACTAAGATGCCAAACTAAATGATTAGGATCTCAAATTCTCAATCATTGTGAAAGTAGGTCAGGTCAAATTAAGATATCACAAGCAGAATGTTACTATTTTGTAGGTGTAATGGAAAAGAAGTATAATGAGCTTGAGTAAGAAAGGAAAATCTGTTATTTAAAACAGAAAGCAAAATTTTCTTTTCCTGCTCCTTAGTCAATAGCGAAAGAATAATTTTCCCTTTTATGAAGAAACTCACCAAGAATTCCTGTATAGTAAGAGAGAGGTACATCTTTATCCACAATTTTGAAGCAAGTCTCTGGAGCAGTAATGATGCTATATTCTTCCCATCCAGTCACTCCCCAAATGAGATCACCCTCTTTGAAGTTTGGATGAGAAGACTCCAATACTCTACAAACTCCAAGTCCCACTATAGGCTGCAAGATAAGTAATGACATTAAGTTCAGAATTTGGATAGACTTTATAAACGAATAATTGCAACCGTATGTTGTCAGCTGAATACATTATTAAGTACAACCAAAAGTATAGTCTGTTCTACTCTGCTTCACATTTTTAGGTATCCTTTAATGAACAAAGAATACCCCCAAAAATCAACTCTGTTTCATTGATGTTATGGGAAAAGCACGAGTGAAGTCCATATGACAGAAACAATCCTATATTCCTTCTGTACAAAGGATCAATCTTTTCAGGGCTGAAGTATCATAAACACAAGATCCTTAAAAAACATGACCACTATATCCCAAGAAAATGAAAACTTCGAGTAAATCACATCGGATGGGGAATTTCGACTATAATGCTCTCTTTACCTAACCATAATTGATGTTATCTATTCAAACCACCTTCTCCCCCTAGTTGGCCTTCATGTCACTTACATTAATTTTTGCCAACTTCCTTCTCACTAAGAAAGACAACAAATTCTATGTGAAACAGAGATGTTCCAAATATCTTAACTCATCAACGCAAACATGACATCTAATGCAGAAATCAACAAACAATATCAGAACTTTTCAGCATTCCTCAGTCTGGATGATGAAAATGGTCAAGTTTTGAATGTTCCAAACCATCTGATTATTTCCTCAGGAAAAATTACTGAACACATAAATATTCATACATCATCATCAACAACAACTACGCATTTGATTTGTTCCACTCAGAGGTTCGAAAAATCCGGGGATAAACAAACATACAACAAAATTACCATCAAAACCAATGAAAATTTGAAGAATTGGTAACTGAAATTGCAACGGCGCTCTTTTTCCTACCTCTAAATAGGCTAAATCTCTCAACAAGTATATTATAAACAGAAAGAGAACTTACAGAACCAGGAGTAAAGGGTTCAGTGTAATGTCCTTCAACTTTGCGCATGCGTGCCCTCATATAAGGGTCACATGACAAGTAAAGATTTTTAACCAAAATAGCCCCTGAAGAATCCTCTGGGAGCTTCAATTCAATGCTGCTTCTCTGCATCTCCATATCACTTTCTTTTGGGAACCCATTAACATAGTTCTTCAGTATCACTTGCTTGTTTTCTACTTTCTCCCCCATTTGATTCTCTTTTCTTCCCCTTCACCTTCACCAGCTCTGTATGATTGTGATTGTGGGATTTTTCAAAACCCTTTTCTTGAAAGAAAAATGTGGGTTTTTTGGAGATATTTACGATGGAAATTGTGGAGAAAACGCCATTCAGTACCGCCAAATGGTCGATTGAGTATGGATACATACCAAATAGAAACAAGGAAAGTGGCACATTGAATTATCCGCCGGAATTTCATACTGATTCATCTGCTTGGAGAGCGGCACCAAGCCAAAAGTAATGAAATAATTAGAGATAGTGTTACTTTTCCTAACATTTTGAAGAAAAAATTGCTATCAAGTGGCCCGTTCTTTGGTGATGTTTTGATGCAAATTTTGAAAACATATTTTAAAAATAATTTTATAATGTAAAAAATGTATTATAAATGTAAAAAGTATAGCTAAATAGTAAAATATTATATTAAAAATGATGAAAACTAATTATAATATACTCCTTTTGTCATATTTAAAGAGTCCACTTTGAAATATGTGTACAACTTATTATGGTTGTGAGTTGATTTGGACGGAGGGAGTATTAAATTTATTTTTAAAACAAAATCTGAAACCAAATCAAAACTTAAAAAGAGTTTACGGTCTGTGCTTTTTAAGTTTTGATTTGGTTTCAGATTTTGTTTCAACATTAAATTTAATATATTATAATCAATTTTCATCATTTTTAATACAACTTTTTAGTACTTAGCTATATTGGTATGCCTAAAAGTAAACAAGGTATTGGGTCTGACCCAATAGATTAATTGTAAGACCAAAAGGAATAAAAAGGTAAAAGTCTAAAGGGAAAAGAAATAAGGCAAAGAAGTTAAGTCGGTAAAGAGTCACTTGACCGAGCTAAAACGTAGCAGAAAAGTGTGCAGTCGAACTAAAATGCTTTAGGCTGGGCTAAAAGGTTATAGGCCTGGCTAAAAAGCTATAGGTCGGGTTAAAAGGTTATAGGCTAGTATAAAGACTAATAACAAGGGTGTAAATTAGTAATTATGGGGGCAAGATTTTAGGCTATTAATGTGAAAGGAGTTAAGCAAGACATTTAAGAGCATTTAGGTCGGTGTCTGTTACAAAAGCATTTAAGTCAGTGTCCGTTACACGAGTATTTAGGCCAGTGTCCGTTACAAGAGCATTTAGGCCAGTGTCCATTACAGCTGAATTAATTCCTATCAATGAAACTGGAATCATAGAGGCACTTAAATGACAATAAATGGTCATGATGACAGTCCAATGGACAGATCACAAAACAATGTCTATATAAGATTAGTAGCACTTTTTATCAAAGGATGCAATTATTTACAATTGCAAGCAGTCAGTCAATATCATCATCTTCTATACTTTGCTAACAGGGGAGATAACCCCACTTATTTTCTTTCTTAGTGTTCAGATCCCATCTCAAAGCATTGAGGCCGAGCTACAACATCAACAATCCGAGGTTCATCATCATCCGTTCGAGCCATGCCTTCAAGAATCCAAGGTACCCTGATCCAAGGACATTTTGTGTCATATCATATACCTTTTTACATTTTTAATACACTTTTTACATTAAAAAATTTATTTTTCCAAACTCAAAACATCACTAAACAACAGGCGATCGCAATTTTTTGTTGAAAATGTTAGAGACAAGATAGTTTACATTAATGTTGGGCCCTAAAGATAGCAAACTTTGTTTACACTAATGTTGGGCCCAGTTCAGCTTTGTTGTTTGAATCAAAAATATCTATCAGATTTTGGGAATTCACCCTTTTCAAAAATCAGCTCTTTTTTAAAATCCAATATTTGGAAATATCTGCATAGCTTGCTATCAGTTTATGTGAAGCTTCTCCACATTTTAACCTCTCTTACATCCAAATTTCTCTTGTAAATTTCTCAGTTTTTATTGTATTTTTGGTCAAATTTCTAAAATGTAAATAATATCAAAGAAAAGGGACTCCTCCAATTTTATTGTCATTATTATTATGTTACCTTCTGATCACAAATTACAGGATTCCTGACCAAATGAATATGCATGCAATCAACCAATGTTACAATTGCACTGCATCTGTTTTTCACATAGTTGAAGCATGAAAAACATCCGACTCCAACAACAATAACAAAATAACTATCTTTGTCCCATTATCTGGGGTCGGTCATATGGATCGTGTTCGGTCATGGCAAATCAATTCATATGACTTCTCTAGTTATTGCATAAAACTCTGACGGAGAAGCTCAAACAAAAGACATGCTCCTCCATACATCACAATACTTAATTAATCAGAGGGCTCAAAGGCTTTGGCTTTCATGGCCATACACTTGGATCATCTACCATAAACACAAAAGTGTGTGAAGACAAACATAAATCAACAATGTCTGAATCTTTTTAAAACTTTCTATGTACGTCCTAGTAAATGAGTTGAGATATTGGTTGTATTTCAGAAAACAAGCTCAGAAATGCATTGGTGACCGATCAGCAACCCGAACCTTACTGATTGTACGTACGTATACGATCTTATTTTCAATCTCCATTAGGCATGATACATAGAAATCTAACTTGAAAGAGAGAATGCAAAATCAGGTACAGTAATGCATTAATGAACCTCAGTCTTAGCACAGTAACTAGATTTTGCTTCTAGTTCTTGAAAAGAAAGAAAAGCTTTTAGCTGTGATGTTCAAAATGTGAATTTACTTTACTCTAACAAAGTCAAAACGCTTCTAAATTTGCATCTTACTAATCAAACAGAATGTACTGTTGGGTAATTTATTAGTAGCAAAAGAATGTTACGTACTGCGATGAGAAAGAGAAATTAATGGAACTAACAAGAATCAAGTCATGAGAAACAAGAGTAGATGAGCAAACTCACAGATTCTTCAACTTTGATGACCAAGGCAAACATCATTTATCATAATCTTGGGAATGCGAGCAATCTTGTACCACTATGAGCCGGTTCCTTTGTTGCACTTGCATGCCTGCTCCAAACCAGGACACTTTATGATTGTCTGTTGCATCAAATTAGTGAGACTCTTCATGACTTCTTTAGAGGGAAAATACCTGAGCTTGAATGTACAGAAATTCAAGACGGGAGATTACCCAACCATTCTGGATGATACTCTATCCCATCAAAGAAATATATTCCCAGATTTCTCAAGGTAGAGAAATTTTGAATTCCTCCTGGAAAATATTCAAGTGTTCCGCTCCAGCCAAATACAGCAAGGATCTCCAAGCAGACCAAAAGAGGCCGAATTTTGCAATTCGGCATCAGGAAAATGAAAATCATCAAGTCCTTGATTGAAGCCACTTATGCACAATTTTGGATAGGCCATTTATATATGTGCACAACACTAGTCATATCATATCAACATTGACCATTTTATCATCATCGCCGTATTCCAAAATCATAATAAAATGGTACAAATTAAGGAACTGAAATATTATGAACCACATCACATGTCTCGTCCAAACAACCTAAAGGAATGAAACAGAAATATTTACAAAGCTAAGAAGGAAAATAACGAATTAAACAAGCTTCCTCTGAATAACAATAACAGTTTTACTTCAGCTAGCAAGCTCCAATACTACTTGTATGGAAAATAAGAACACAACTTATACTTTCACATGCATGTGGCTGCCAATTTGTCATGTGATTCTTGGGAATTGAGAACATCATTTTCCTGCACACGTACATTTGAAAAGTTTGAGAAGCCATGAACGATATGAGGCCAGTTTATGCTGTTTCCTGCCAATTTGGTTTGCATATTAATGACATGAAAGAAGTAACAAAATATCTGGTGAGGAACAGAAGATTCTCTAATGTTTGAAAAAAAGTATAATAAACAGATGCATGCACATCAAAATATACTATCCTCCAAAACAAAGTGAGCGCTGATTTTAACTATACAAGCAAAGTATACAATGACATTTGTATCTAATTATCATGCCAACCTTAAAATTCTGAAACGTTGAAAATTCCACTAATCTCGAAATTTGCATTCTTTTCAAGCAAAACATAGAGTATAATTTGCTCAATTAATCCCTAATTAAACTTGCCACCTAAATTTGAGTTTGTTTGTTACTAACCCCACTTTCAATAATGAAGAACAATGACAAGAATTAAAAACAGCAGAAGAGAAACTATAAAGCAGATAAGAAAGAGAAGATGTGGAACTCACATATTCTTCAACTTCAATGGGGAATTACCAATCCATTTATCTCGATTGTTGGAATATGGGCAATTTTTGGCCATTCTGGGCCACTCTCTTTCTTGCATCTTTCTTCCAGAAGAGGACAATGCTCAACTGCCAAAGTTTTCAAATTAATGAGGCGTCGCATTGCTTCAGCAGAGGGAAAATACAAAAGCTTATCGCAAAAGCCAATCGATAGTGTTCGAAGGAAACACATGTTGCCCAACCACTCCGGCAGGTAGTGACCATCAAACCTTCCAATTGTCAACATGTGCAAGGTGGAGAGATGCTGAATCTGCTCAGGTAGAGATCTAAGTTTTTTCCAGCCAGATAAGAAAAGAGCCTCTAGAGAAGCAAAAGGTTGTTGGAATTCAAGGTCTTCCTTCAAATTGTTGGCATTGGTGTGAAACGGCCAGGGGAAATAATCAAGATCTAGACAGAAATCACCTATTCCAAAAAATCGGAGTCGCCTTGTGGGTAGACTATGCAAATCCTCTTGCTGTAGTTTTCGGCACCCAATAACAATCAAATCATCAATTGATGTACATGCTTCTAGTCCACTGGGCAATGAGTGTAGACAGGGACAGAATGTGATATGCAATCGATGCAAACATTTCAGGCTACTTATATCTGGAATATATTCAAGAGAATAGTTCAATCTTATGATAAGAATATCAAGAGATGCCAACTTTCCCACACCTTCAGGTAGATGACTTAAACTTTTGCACTCCCCAATCGTAAGCTCTTTTATAGAGGCAAGGTTTTTCCAAATGTCATCTGGTAAGCTTTCCAAATTCGGACAATTCTCAATGCTTAATTTCACCAAAGAATGAAGTATTTCTTCAACTAGTTGTTTAGAAATAGAAACACCTGACCATTCCATGAGATTTGGCACATCCTTCAAAGTAATTTCTTCTAGTGCTGGAAATATCACAATGGGATAACTGACATCAATGAGATTTCCCCAGCCATAGAAATCGCTTCCAATGCTTTTTACACTGTTCATCCTTATAATGTTGACAATCTTTAGATGCATGAGGTGCCCAAGTGGTGGCAAATTTTCACACCTGTTGAGATTCTTGAAAATAATCTTTACAAGATTTCTGAGAATAACTGGTCGACATGTGGACAGCATCCACGGTGGAAGACTCTGACCCTTGAAGTTCTCAATGGCCAATCCTTTCAAATTTGAGTGAGGCTCAAGACCTTTCAAGACATCCTCATCATTGCAGACATTGTTGCTGCTCTCAAGATCCCATTGAAGTTCTAAACTCTCAAGGTTCATCTTTAATGATATTTTAGCCTTACTTGCTTCTTCAAGATTCTTCACATTCTGAAGACCATAAATTTTGAGGTTGCCCTTAAGACTTTTCAAATGTCCCAACTCCTCAATTTGACATTGTCCATCTCGACTCACACGAAAGAAAGGCAAAGTTTGAAGAGAAGTCAATTTCCCTACACCAGGAAGCAAACAATTCATTTCATTGCCAGATCTTCTTTCCTGAATATATGTGTCTTAAGCTTGCCAGATAATGGAAATTCTTGGGCAATTCTTGCAGATTATGAAGTCTCAAAGATTGCAAATTGTAAAGCTTGGTTATATGATTCGGGAGCTCTGCTATAGAAGTCTTAGTTATGTCAAGATATCTTAGATGCTTCAACTTTCCAATTACTTTTGGCAGCTCTGTCCGACCTTCTTCAATCACAATTAAAATTCGAAGATCTTCAGTGTCTCAACTTTTTTTCAAGGCCACCACTTAGAATTAAAGCTTGGTTTCCTGAAAATATTTGATTCAACATCTTCCTTGTCACCTCCTTTTCACCAGTAGGTGGTTCATCTATTACAAACAAAGAACAATCCTTGGCTATCTCAAAAGCAAAATCATGCACAAGATCATGCATTTTATAATGCGTAGTATTTCCATACTCATCCCTTTGAGTACATTCCAACAAAGAACTTTGAAGCAAAATGTTAATGTATCTAGATCCTATGTCCTCCATTGCTACTTGATTTTCCTTGGAACTGTTAAGTAATCCCTTTGCCATCCATATCTGTATCATACTTTCTGATTCCATGACAGAACTTTTCCCGTATATGGAACAGAATGCAAAACATTGCTTCAAAGACAATGAAGGCAAACGATCATAACTTAACTTTATTGCAGATTTCACTCAATTTCCATTAGTGCTGAAGGCATTCCACACATCACTTTTTTCTATTTTTGACCACTCTCGTTCCTCTTTTCTTGAGTACATCAAACAGCCTATAGCCTTTATTGCCAATGGCACCCCACCACACTTCCTGACAATTTCCCTTCCTATATTCATCAATTCAGAACTTTTTACTGGTCCACCGGGACCAAAAGCTATTTTCTCAAACAATTCCCAGCTATGATCCTCAGAAAGTATCCCTAAATGACAAATGAAAGATGCTTGCGTTGTTAAAACAACTCTCTCTTTTCGAGTCGTTACAAGTATCCTACTTCCTGTAGAGGCACCTATCTCTACCAGACACTTTCTCATGCTATTCCATAGTTCCTCATCCTCATTCCAAACATCATCCAATACAAGCAAGAATCTTTTAGCCTTCAGTGCATTTTGAAGCTTTCTCACTATGGCTTCCTTTAGTGTCAACTCAGAAACAGTTCCCATCAAAGATTGCACCATGTCATTCAAGAGTCTTTCTACATTGAAATTATCTGATACATGGATCCAAATCTTATGATCGAAATGCCTTTCCAATTCTTTATTTTTGTACACTAACTGAGCCACTGTTGTCTTTCCTATACCTGGCATTCCAACTATACCAACAAGGGATAAATTCTTTTCACCCTCCGAAAAAGTTAGAATTCTTACAATCTCCCCTAGGCTATCAGTCCTTCCTACAACTTCTGATTGATCAACAAATGGATCTGTATTCAATCTTTCACTAGTGAGATTGGCAAACCTAGTTGGTATTTGAACTGGGCTAAGTCCAATCCTACTGGCATCCTGGAACACTTTCTCTACACTTAAATTGATGTTCTTAATCTTGTGAGCCATTCTGAAACGAAATACAATGGGATTTGAACAAGAAAAATAGCGACGTACCTTGTCATGATTTTGTTGCCAAATCTTTTTCCCAAGAACTTCATAGCCAAACTCATCCAACACATTATCAGCCTTTGACGCCACATTTTGAAGCCTCCTCAGCCAAATCCCAACAGCTCCGCTACTCTTATTCCTCTGGTCTACATCAACTAGCAAAGCTTGAATCATCTCTAGATTTTGAGCTAAACTTTCGAGATTCTCCTTCACGCCCCATATGAGGCTGAGCTCTTCATTAGCAAGTGAGAATGCCTTGGTGAAGAGTCCCTCTATGAAAATATTAAGCAAGATATCAGCCATTTTCTCTGCTTCTGAAACGGTATGATATTTGATTTTGCTTTAGCTAGCTGAGGCCTGAATGGTGAGAAAGTTATAGCTCAACTTGCTTTGTTAAGAAGCAAACATAGTTTTTTCACCACTCATTCTTAGACCTGAAAGGAACTTCACTGGTGACTTAACAGTAATGGTTTCCATGTTCTTTGTTTCAATTGACACTCATACTTCATTCCTTATTAAAAGAAACAAGCAATTTATAAGCTTTATCGATAGGCAAATGGAAGATACAAATACTAAACCTTTACCAGCAATCAAAGTATCCAAGAAACGTTAATTTGTTTTCCGTTTACTCATCCACCAAATATTCCCACGTAACTTTTCTGGCCATTTAATCAAAGCAAGGTACCATGAAAGCTCTAACAAAAGAAATAGCTAGAGTAGAACATCTTCCTTTTAAAATTCTTCGACTTGGATTTTAGGAACGGCATAAACATGCGTATTTCAATTCTTTTCAACAAGTCTTAAAATAAATTTACCAGACAACATTTACATCTTAAGCAATCATTTAGCTCCGAAATCCTTGTTCCAATGTTCAAGCTCTACCCGTTTCACAAGCTAGGTCTGATTACAGTGGCGCAACACATCAAAAGAATAGCTGAAGTGATATAATAAAACACATAAAAAGAATAGCTAAAGTGATACAGTAAAATACAAAGATCTTCAACATAACTTCAAAACACCATTAATCACTTATTTATATTTACACATGCTCTGAATTTAGTTTTGTCAGATAATTTGACATCAAGAAACTTAAAACAAAATGTAATATGGCAATGGTTTTTTGATTAATTAGGAGAATTAGAACTACAGAACATTGAGAAAATATTTTCAATCAGTTTTACAGTATCTTTTGGCACAGTTTTGATTTCTAAACCAAGCTCTCTTATTGGCAGCTTCCTTGCACAACCCATGTAAATCACTTCCTGAGCAAGTGTTCAACATATGAGAAACAAATCTAAGAAACTTTGTTCTCTAAACTATTTGATTACGCCAAGTTGGAAAGATGAGACTCATATCTAGATTCAGGAACAAAATTAAAAAGGGTTAATTAGGCATGGTCACTGTTATTGCATGAGCAATAAATTAGCTTTATTCCAAAATTACCTTTTATCACTTAAATCACTTATCTGTTCTCCCTCAGCCTTATCGTTTCGAACTCATCTGTGTCTCTGTATCGACTCTTTCGATTTCTTCTCTTAACCATTAATCTTCCAAACGCAGAAGCAGGGCATATTGGATTGGTTTCTCGTGGCACTTTTTTTTTAATGCTCAAGTGTGATAGGTTTTTCCTAACTACTACAAACACAATTCAACTCTTCTTCCAATAAATTTACAATAATTAATGGATATGAGGTGGAATTTTCATGGAGAATCAGTTTTAGAATCATCGAAATAGTTATTGGAATGATATTGCTGGATGATTTTTCTATTCCTTCTTTTTCCATTTTTCTCACATTGAACGAATAGCAAAGTTTAAATTGAATTGATTTGACATTAGTAGTGGCTCCAAATACTAGAACTGAGAAGAAGCTTGTGTTGAAGGAGTCTTTTTGATTGCTATTAATTTTCGTCTAGATTATCATTCAAGCCTCAAAAGGTTGCATTCAGAACGAAAGCCTCAAAACGTTGAAATCAGGTTTATGAACTCAATTTTGTGTTTTCGTTTGATGGAATTGTGGACTTCATAAATCTGCACTTCTCTATGTCATGCCTATTGAGATGAATTAGTTATTTTTTTAATTTTCTTAAGATGTACGATGTTAATTTGGAGAATTAGTATATATAGCGGAATAGTTATTAGAAAGGGCTTGAAATTTGTATTGCAATGTTGCATTGTTATGAGAATCTGAATTCTAATCTCCCTTTTTCCTTAATTCTCTCAATTTCTCTTATTCTTCTTCTTCTGATGTCTCCCCCTTTAGAATTCATTCTTTAATTTTGTATTAATTCAGGCTAATTATCCTGACATTGGTATCAGAGCTCTCTATCCTCGGCGGTGGAGATGGAATCAAAGTTTGATAAGCTTATATCCAAGTGCGATAAGATGGAGTCCAAGTTCGACAAGATAATTAAACAAATGGATGAGAATATCCGGAAACTAGAGCAAAATACCCTTCAAATTCAGAAGATAAATCAACTACGCACCCATCGAGGGTTCCCTAAATGTGGAGATGAAGTGGAAATCAATAGGGTCGAAGAAACTCTCGTGGTTGAAGCGTGTGAGGATGAAGCAATGGCAACTCATGAATCGGAGGACTACTATGAAGGAAATTAGTCCAGTATTCAGACCAGTGAAGAGAAAGGTAACCACGATTCTAGCCCTTTCAATGGTGATGAAAATGCGACTGAGAATAATAGTATTGATGTTATGGGTTTACCTTCTAGAGAATTTTCGGATCTGTTCTCCAATTTTTCGATGAATGAAAATTCTGGACGTTGTGTTGCTAGAAATGAAACTGTTGATAGTACTTCTGGATTTCATTATGGGAACGGGGAATCAGTGCAACTAGGCACAGGAAGTTTTAATTATTGGTGCTCTGCAAGCTACAATGCTGATTTGTTTGCTGAAAGTTTAATTCATGCCAATTCATTAGATGCTCTAATTGTTATGGATATCGTTGTGTGTTTAAAGGCTATGGGTAAGAGTTCTGCGATGGTGGATACTGAAAATTTTGGAGAGATCAATTCCTCTAGAGAATTTGTGGTGTTTGGGAATTACTTCCAGGATGTCCTTAGAGTATTGATGGGTAACCAGAGAGGAAAAATCTCCTGGGTTAAGTTGATCACTGGTTTTAAGGGAGGAACCAAACTGAGAGTTAAGGGATATCCGGCGGGAGTTGAGAAAATAATTTCAGGTGATGAGAATTATAATACAAATTGGAAACTCAAGGTTGTTGCCATCTATCAGGTGTCTGAGTTGCTAGTGGGTATGCGACTGTTAATGGGGTTTTAGCTTGCGTTAATTCTCTGTTTCATGAATTACATATTGAGTATTGGACCAGCAACTTACTTCTAGATTTCTGGTACTATCCTGATAATTTTTACAAGTCAATGCCATTGGGGTTTTATGGAAATGCATTTGTGAAGCTCAATTGTAATATTGCAGTAGTGGATAAATGAGTGACTGCTTACATTGTCAAAAGCTAGTGGGAGTTTGGTTTGCGTTGGTACGGGTTGTAGAAATTATTTGGGGATATGATTGTTTGGTCTTCTGATACATCAAGTGATATTCATTCAGCTTGTTTATCTAGTTTTAACTTCCCTTTATTATGAAGAATCAGAAAAGGTTACCCAGGGTGCTGAATGAGGAGGCGATAAGAGGTTGAGTGTGAGGAATTTTTGGCTGTGAAATATCGTGTTTGGAAGTATGTTTGGAATCTTCTTCTTCTTGTTACCTCTGTCCTTTGTGGCAGGGAGGTGAGTAACATTAAATCTGCAATGGAAGTGAGCATGAATGTAATGACTGGGAACAATGGGAATGTAGCAGATGTTATCACTGGATGTGTGGGAATTCTCTATAATAAGAGAAAGAATGAAGCATTTGTGATACTGGAATTTGGGTGGTTGAATAAAAATGCAGTACCATTCATTTTTGAATTATATATGTAGTAGAAACATAGATGTTCTGGGGTATCTGACTGATGACTCCAATACAAGTGCTGATTATTTTCTCTCTATACCTACAATTCAGTCGTAGGAGGTCCAATTTTGGTGTCCTTGGTCTCGGAAGGAATAGTGGTTGAGTTTCAAGTGAGGTGTTATATACAGAAATTCTAGGATCCTTGGCTTCCTAAACTTAACATCTAGGAATGCTATGAATTCTGTTCTTAAGAATATCATTGTTTATGGATGGATAGTTATTGAGGAAGTTCAGTTCTGGTTGCATGGAGATCTTAAGTTAGTAATCAAACTCCCAAGTTGCTTTAAGGGATTTATGGGCAGCTGGTCTGACCTAAAAATTCTCATGAAGTTCGTGAAATGAGGAACAATTATGTGAAGGTAAAAGGGATTCTTAGTCAGAATAATTCTACTACAGAAACAAACCAAAATGATGGGTGCTTGGTGATCTGGAACAGAAGGCAGTATTTCCCCGGCCATGTTGGAGTCCTTATTCAAGGGAATATGAGAAATGTTTTAGAGGCCAATATATACAAGCAAGTAAAGAGGGTTATGATTTTCGTTCCAAATTGTTCAAGAGAAACTCAAAGAAAGGCTACCAAATATGCTGAAAGTGTTGAAGTATTTGATCCTGGAGGTGAGACAGATGATAGCTTCATCTTAAAGATAGTTAGAGGTGTTATGGGAATAGAAGGGATATGGGGGGACATACTCTCAAGAAGAAGAGACTCTGAAAATACCATGTTGGAATATTTGAATTTGATATTAAGGATCATTGTTTTGAAGTTTATGTTGGGTTTTTTATTGAGTAAACAGAAGCCATTTGATGATCAGGATATTGGCGGAAGTTTTCAGTTTCCAAGTTAAGGAGTTTTTGAGTTCTACGATATTACCTGTGGCATGGTGCAATATGGGTGCTGTTTTTGAATATTCAGTGTGTGCCAATCCTGGAGAGAAGTTCTCATTTTGTCCCTCAAGATTCGTGGGAAGATGGTGTGAAGAAAATTTAGTTTTATCCTATGCAGCAGCAAGTTTTTGTAAAACGAGAGGGCTGCCAAGCTGAACTTCCACTTTTGTCTGAGCAACAAAGGATGGATATTGAAGGATCAGTTTCTCCTCCTCTTTCTGAGGTTCAGTTCAAGGTCATTGCAGCAGGAGACAACATCAGTGCTGTTTTGAGGGAAGGTGATTTATCACTTGAAAATAGCACAAATGCAGAGGGTCTGTTTAGTGCAGAACCAAATGTGTTTACTAGTGGACTCATCAGGAAGTTTGGGGGAAGCTTGCTGGATTGTATCCTAAACATGAACATTCCACAGTCATGGGATGAAATTGCAACCATGTTCAAAGGAGGCACCATGGTTCTACATGAAGTTGGGAAAATACTACAAAAATTAGAATTTTCAGTGCTTTACTAGTATAAGATGCATTTGGAAGGTTCGGGGCTTCATCAAATTTTCATCTTACAAGCTTGTTTTTAAGGGTAAGGGTTTGTCATGTCTATTGAGACAAATTAGTTATTTTTATTATTTTCTTAAGATGTACGGTGTCGTTTTAGTAATTTGGAGAATTAGTATATGTAGCGGAATAGTTATTAGAAAGGGGATGGAATTTGTATTGCAATGTTGCATTGTTCTGAGAATCTGAATTCTAATCTCCCTTTTTCCTTATTCTCTCAATTTCTCTTATTCTTCTTCTTCTGATTTCTCCCCCTTTTCAATTCATTCTTTAATTTTGTATTAATTCAGGCTAATTATCCTGACACTCTACCTTCCTCCACCTGTTTCAGTAATTGATATTCCATATGTCTCAATTAAATAGTCCACTTTGTCAGAGTTGGTCCTGAAGGGAGTCGGGCTCGGGCGACGGACCAGGACCCACCTCCTTCAGAGGCTCAATATATACATAATTTATTATAATATATATGAATTTTATTTTGTGGACTAAACCGAAATGTTGTAGGACTATTTTTAAAGGTAAATAAGAAGAAATTGGAGGGCCCAATTTCATGATAATTCATCAAATTATTCTGTACATTTTTTTTCTTTTGAAATTAAATTTGGTTTTTTTCAAAAAAAAAAAATTCTCACCTCTTTTTTAAAGAATATCATAGGCATGATAACTCATCCAAATTTGTAGGGGCCCCAAAGCTCTATTTTTTTTTTTTTCATTCTCAAATCAAGTTTTTCTTTTGTTTTTGTACAAACAGTTTCTACATTCCTCTCCTTCCTTTCATACTCTATTGGAGTACTCATACCCTCCTCCTCCTGGCTTCCTACTTACTTAGTAATATTAATTTTTCTTTTTTTCATTTTTTAATTTTTTTTTCTCATTACTTTCTAGTCAACTTTTACTATTTTCCCATTAATTCTTTTCTTATTTTCATCCTTTTTTTTCCAAGGAAATTTGTTTAGACTTTCATTTTTCTTTTGTTTCAGTAATTATTTCTCCTTAATTTTCTTTTTTCTACTTAATATTAATGCTAATTTTTCATTTATATGTTTTGCTCTCCTTTTTTTTCAAAAAATTTTCAAACCCAAAAGGTTATGAAAATATTAAAACTAATATATAATAGACTATTTTTATTATGAACAAATTCAAGAATTTATTATAATTTATAGATAATATTTTACTTTATTAAAAAATGATCCCGGGGCCTATAAAGTTTAAAGACCGGAGCTGCACTTTGTATTAGTAAAAAAAATACAAAGTGGACTATTTGAATTTGAATGGGACAGGGAGCATATGAATTCCTCCTTTAGAAGTGGGATTCGAGTAAAGTAATGGTGAACTTGAATAGTTCATATTCTGAGTAAGTAAAGTGATGGTGAAGATGATCCAGGATTCTTGACATAAGCACTATGAAGATGGTTCAGTTGTTCACAGAGGGAGAAAGACCATGTATTTGAACGAAAATAAAAATTAGCAAGGATAAAGTGAAGAGAGAAAACATAAGTTATTTAAGTGATAAAGGGTAATTTTGGAATAAATGAAATTTGTTGCTCTGGCTCATAATTTTCGCTCTGGTAATAACAGTAACGATTACGCATAACCCCTGTGATTGGAGAAACTTTCAGACAACCAGGGCCAGTCCAAATGGCGGGGCAGCATAGGCGACCGACCGTCCAGGGCCCAAATTATTATAATATATTAATATGTATTAGTAGGTTTAATTTTTTAAAATTTTACCTTTAGGCCCAAATTCATTTTTATGTGAAAATTGAAAAATATTAATGTAAAAGTGGACCTTTTTATTTTTATTTTCAAATGAGAGCCCAAAACTTTTTTTTTTTTTCCTCGTATGAAATTTACTGAACCTTTTTTTTTTTTTTTTAAGGGGCTTGTTTTTGTTGTTTTGTCTCGAAACCTTGTAAGTGTTTATAAGTGCAAGGACCGGCTCCACAGACGACTGCCTAATTTAAAGGCTAGACATGACCATTGTGCCTTTTCGAAATGTGCAACTAAGTCCATGATTGTTAGGAAATCATATGACAAAGTCTTGATTGCTTTTTGTTTGGTGCTGAAATAACATTAACGGTACTTCACTGCTTTTTGTTTTTACTTCTTGTTCCCCTGTCTTCTTTTTATTTCTTTTCTTTTTTTCTTTTAAAAAAAATAACCAATTAGGTGGTTGGGAGCATGGCGAACCTTTATTAGAATTTTGGTGAAAAAGATCTGAGAGGAATATAAAGAACCTTACCTCAGTGTACAAGGAGTGCAAAGTGCATATGCCAAACTATATAAAAAGTAAATACAAAATGAAGACAATTAACAATCCTTAAGCGGATTAATCCACGAATTTAATTAGGAAGTTGAGACGAAAGATAAATAACCGTGAGATGCTGCTTGCTTGCTACCTTGGCTAGTGCGTCTACTACCGAATTTGCTTCTCTGAAGACATGTTGGATGGAAAAAGAAAAATCCGTTTAACTTTTCTTTCTTCTTGCCTTATTCTCAGTCCCTAACTTGGACATATCAAGGACCAATTCAAACTGATATATCAACTTAAGGACCAACCAAATTATTTACCTTAATGGTTTGACGAAGTTCACTGTAAAATTAATTGTACTGAACGAAAATGAAAAACTCGAGTTTGTTTTGTGAATACAGAAGTAATACAAAGGAATAGCAAATTGGACAGTCTTACCCCTGCCAAATTGATTTCCGTTGGTCAGTGACGAAAGAGTTTAACGGAGTGTCAAATTTCTACAACAAATTGGTGATGAAAAATGATATTTTTAAAGTATGATGTCCGAAATTACAACGTTGGCAAAGTCATGTGATCAAAAATGCATTTCAGTCTCGAAGAAAAATCCGTCTCCATCCTTGTGGACAAACTTTTTCTTTCGGATGAAATCCTTCTTTATCTTCTTCAAAGCTTCAACAACGTTTGAGATGTTAATCCTATCCCTTGGAGATTCTACAACACAGTTTAAAGCCAATTCCATAAGTAAACATAGCCAATTCAGCTTTTCAGAGTGTTCATTTCTCTCCAAAAGTTTGGGATCAATAACTTGAAAGATCTTATCTGGCATTGATTTGGCTACCCAACTCTTCAAGTTCCAAACACCATGAAATGCTTCATCAAGTGGCTTTTTTCCAGTGAAAACTTCCATTAATACAATCCCAAAACTATAAACATCACATTTTGTTGATATCTGTCCATAGGATCCATACTCTGCCATCAACAACAACAACAACAACATCATATTGATATAGAAGCTTAATTTATTAATATTAGCAACTCTGAAAGAACAAGAATGACAAGAATAAGAAACTAGAACAATACCTGGTGCAATATAACCAAATGTAGCCAGAGTCTTGGTATATGTGATACTTTCATTTATGTCCAAGAACCTAGATATACCAACATCACTTAGGTGGGCAACCATTTCCTCATCAAGTAGGATATTACTTGGCTTTACATCACAATGAACAACCGGTATTGAATATTCACGATGGAGGTAGTGCAATGCATTTGCCACATCAACCACTACATTCAACCTTTGCTCCAAGTTTAAGAAGCAGTCTACAGAGTGCAACCACTTTTCAAGATTTCCATTTGCCATGTACTCGAGCACCAAAGCTTTAAAATCAAGGCGGCTACAATAACCAAAAGTCTTTACAAGATTTCGATGACGGGTGCATTGGAGTATTCCAGATTCTACATCAAAGCTAGTGATTGCTTTTTCTTGCTGCACATCAAATACCTTCAGAGCTACAACCTGACCACTTGGAAAGGTCGCTTTGTAAACAGATCCAAAACTCCCTTTTCCAAGCAAATTTGCTTCATCATACCCATTAGTTGCTTCCCAAAGATCAGAATAAACTAAACTCCCTAGTCCAAGCAAATACCCATTATTTTCTTTCGAAAGATCCGAATAAAAGAAACCCCCTTTTGTGTGCAATACTGACTCAGAATGGCTTCCGCTTGCATGCTTTTTTCGATACTTAAAATATAAAAGTGCGGATACAAGTAGTAAGTAGTAACAGAAGCAATTCCCAGCAGGGAAAACAAAGTTTGGAGCAGTTTCCTCACTCTCAATTTATAAGCTGAACGGCATTCTGGGAAGTCATAGGCTTTTGGTCCTCCACATAAGTCATCATTGGAAATGAAAAATTCCCCATTGAAGTTTCTGAAAGGACCTTCAGATGGAATTTCACCTCTAAAATGATTAAAAGAAACATTAAAATACTTGAGGTATCTGAGAGCTTCCAATGACTTTGGAATTGAACCAGTGAGATTGTTGACGGACAGGTCCAGAAATTCCAAGTTTACAAGACCACCAAAGGAATCAGGGATAGGTCCTGTCAAATTGTTATTAGTCAGATCCAATTCAGCCATGTTTTTCATTTCTCCAATAATCTCCGGAATGTTTCCTGAGATTTTGTTCCATGACAAGTCCATTGATACTATGACCTTCAAATTCCCTATGTCTTGATCTAAAGTACCACTCAGGTAATTCGATGCTAATTGAAGTTCTAAGAGGTATTCGAGGCTCCACAAGCTTTTGGGTATTTTGGAAGTTAACCTATTTGAACCCAGGAAAATATGTCTAAGAGAAGTCATGTTGCCTAAGCATGCTGGTATGGACCCTGAAAATTGGTTTTGAGATAGATACAAGAAAGCCAAAGTCTTTAGGCCACAGAGCATGTTCAGAGAGCCTCCTAGTTTGTTAATCTCCAGAGAGAATAACTGAAGGCTGCGTAAATCTTTAACTGTTTCTGGAATGACTCCTGTAAACTGGTTCTCATACAATTTTATCCCTATTACACTGCTCAGGTTTCCTATTTCACTTGGGATGCTGCCTTTGATGTAACAACTATATGCATAAATTTTCTCTAATGAAGTAGAAAAATTCCCAATGGATCCTGGAATAAACCCATAAAAGGGATTTTCAAATATCATCATCATTCTTAAAAGTCTGCATTTTGTCAATGAAGTAATGAAAATCAACTCGGAAGATGAAGGGTGGCTTGCTAATTTGTTCTTGGCAAGGCTAAGTTCTTCTAAGAGGCTAAGGTCCCCTAGGGAGTTGGGAACTGAACCACCAAACTGGTTGTCATCAAGAAATAGCCAAGTCAATTTCGAAGAATTTGATATTGATGCTGGTATGATTCCACTTATATTGTTAGAACTAAGATAAAACCTCTTCAAATTAGGCAATCCATGACCCATACTGAAAGGAAGATTCCCTGTGAAAAAATTGTCTTCAAGTGAAACCTGCTCTACTGATGACAGATTGAAAACCCCAAATGGTATAAAACCACCCAAGTAATTGTGAGGCAAGTTAAGCTCCACTAGATCCTGTAGGTTACCCATCTCTTGGGGCATATCACCTGTCAAATAAGAGCACATGATTATCAAGCATTTTCCGTATTTACTTGTACCCTCTTACTGCTTCTGTACCTTGAGATTTCCAACCATACCTGTAAGGTTGTTTAGACCAAATTGAAGCACAAGCAGTGTCGTCAAATTTCCAATCTCTCTTGGAATGGGACCTGTTATCTGATTCTTCTCCAGATAGAACAACCTGAGCTTCCGAAGGTTGCCCATCTCTAACGGAAGTATACCTACAATTTTAAATGCAATTATTCAGTTGCCTATTCAAATTGAGGGAGTAACAGGGGAATAGGAATCTATGGCCCCAAGGATGAAGGCCTAAAATAATATCTATATTTTCAGTTGAAGATGTTGGAGATTTTGGAGTTAGGAGACTAGAAACAAGAGAAGAATGAAAATACACTAGAAGTGATAGCTAAAAACACTTTAATAAGTATAATGTAAGAGTAAAAAGAATGGGGTTTCTGGACCAATGTCTTGAGCCTAGGCGTGTGATCACAGAATTTATTGCCCCACTATACTCGCTAACAGGATTAAATGGCAAAACTCTTGTAAGATACAATAGACTCTCCCTAGTAACAAATTAGCAAGTTGTTTGATTGCGGAACTCTGTTTCTTGTTATTCAAAATCTGACAAAGAACACTAATTTAGAGTTCAAAAGCCTTGGTTGCAACACTTGGAGTAGATGTTGCCCCGTTCATTTGATTTTCTATTTAATATTACAAACTATTTTCCAACAGACAGAGAGAAAAATTGATGCTTCACAAAAACAGTCAGGTAAACACTTAACAAAAATTGACCATGTTAATTGCTATGTGAAAGTAAAAGAGAGATTGATCATTGAGCTACCTTCTAAATGGTTATGGTCCAGGTACACCTCCTCAAGCTGTTGTAAGTTCCCAAATTCCTTTGGTATGTTTCCCGTAAAATTGTTGTCTGACAAAGACAGAACTTGAAGCTGTGAACACCAAGATAAACCAGGCGGTAATGGACCATCGATATGATTCGATGCCAAATGAATTTCTCTCAGCCTCGGAAACGTAATCTGATCGCCGCGGCACATATCAACAGGAAGACTTCCGGACAAATTATTGTAAGAAAGCGAAAGGAATTCCAACATGGTGTTGTTGAAGATCGAAAATGGAATGGAACCCGTGAGTTTGTTATCCGCCAAAATTAGGTTTTTCAATTTGGGAAGTCCCCCAATTTGAGCCGGGATCATCCCTCCTAACAAATTGGAGCACAAATTCAACGTCTCAAGTTTCGATAAATTTGAAAAAATCGGAGGAATAACTCCTGTAAAAGTATTATTGCAGAGAAGCATTGATCGAAGTTCAGATAAATGCCCAAACGACAATGGAACTTCTCCACTGAATCTATTCATGCATAAATTAAAGAACCTCAGTCTTCGTAATCGCCGGAACTCTTCAGGCAGACGGCCATGGAAATTGTTGCCATGAATATCAAGGTAAACGAGAAAGGAGAGGTTTCCCAAATGCGGAGGAATGGCGCCGGTGAGGTTCATGCCGGAAATATCTAAAGCTGTGACTCTCCGGTGCCGAGTGCCGCACTTGACTCCAACCCATTCGCATGCAGAGAACGCAGCGGACCAGTTCTTGGACAGAAATTCATGCGGGTCGGAAGTGATTTGAAGTTTCAGGGCCAAAAGGACAAATTGATCGGTGGAGAGGCCACCGGTTTGTTTCAGGCCGGCTGAGCAAGTAGCAATGTACAGCTAAAAATGTGCCAATGTGAAAAGAGAAAGAAGAAGGGAGCAATAGCATCCATGGCGTACCATGATTAATTGCAATGGCGATTTGGAATGGTGACCATGAGTCTACTCCCTGATTCCAATTCATACTTCCCAGTGTACCGTGTGACCCACCAGCTTGGAAAGTCATACTTTTAAGAAGAATCCACAGAAATATCCACTATCCAGACCCTAACAATCATTGCAAGATGCCAAGAACGTGTGCTCGATGAGTTTACGGTTTGAGCCCCTGGGTATCGAACGCGGTTATGTTAAATATTGGCCATGTTTTTTTTTTTGGCGTTTTAAAAATAAGTTTTGAAAAATAATTTTATAATGTAAAAAGTATATTAAAAATATAAAAAGTAAATGTTGAATAGTAAAAAGTTATATTTAAAATGATAAAATATAATTAAAATATATTAAATTTACTGTTGAAATTAAAATCGTTTTCAAAACGAAATAAAAAGAACATGCCCATTGTGTGTTTTCAAAATATGCATACCTTTTTTTAATATTAAAATATTAAATTTAGTATTTAGAATATTATGTTGTGTATATCTTAAAACAATAAATATTTAATAAATACTTACAAGTGTAATTGTTAAAATGTTGCATTCAGCCACTAAAGTATGGAGTTAGCTGTTGAGCTTTACCTTTTGTCCTGATGTTGGCCAGCCCAACCCAGAGTATGTTTAGAGGCTTGCCCTGTTTGGCAAGTTTTCTCAAAACCATGTTTTGAGAAAAGTTTGAATTTTATAATAATTTTTTATTATTTTCAATACATTTTTTTACATTTTTAATACAATTTTAATATTATAAAATCAAAATAAATCTCAAAACCATGTTTTGAAAATCATACAGGACTTTGCTTTCTTCTCCTGTTTCCTTCTTTCTTCTTCTCTTCTCTGTTTCTTCTCCTGTTTCCTTCTTTCTTCTCCGTTTCTTCTTTCCTCCACCACACCTTCTTTCCTTCTCTTAGCAAATCTAATAAAGCTGAGATGCATATAATGTTCGTATAAGAAATACGAACATCAATTGCTCTCCTCTTTCCTCAGGTTTTTTCCCTACTCTTATAATCTTCTTTTATTATTATTGATTGATTTCAGCGTTTTATTTGTTTAATATTTTTGTGTAAAAGTTTCAATCTTTATAGATTGCATGTGTACATTGTATATTTTTGCAGGCATTCAAACTTTCGACGGGGTATCATCCACAACCACTAAATTATTAGTTGTTAATTGTTTTAGAGAGAGAGAAAGAGAGAGCAATTGAAAGAGAAAGAAATAAAGACCCTTTTGCTTTCCAAACCCCCTTTTTCCTAATATGATGACCCAATATCCTTTTGCTTTCACACCTAGTCATAAGAGTGGTGGGAATGATAAACCCAGAAAAGCGGATTTATCACGCCACATCAGCGCCACATCAAAAGCAAAAACCCACCCACTTTTATAAACCTACCCCCAGCAACAATAAACCCAGAAAAGCAACTTCATCACGGGTCCCACTAATAAATAACTCTATACACATTCAATTATATCTTTTTAATTATAATTTATCAACTAAATTTAATTATAAATTTATTTTAATTTATTAAAATATTTAATTTCGTAAATTACATAATTCAATAAACCAAAAGAAAAAAAATTATATAATTAGTAAAATATTATATAATCACTAAAAAACTAAAAAATAAAATTACATAATTAAAAAATTAGATTTTTCTATTGTAAAAATTCATTTTCAAAAATTAATTGAAAAATTGTATGATTTGGATAAGGAGTAGAGAAATATTAGAATTGATAGGTATTTATAAAAAAATAAATAGTAAAAAAAAGATTTGTTTTCATATTAGAACCAAAAAAACATAAATATGCTATCATAAATATGCTAGCCAACCGAAGGAACCAAAAAAAACAAAAAACAAAAAAAAAAAAAAAAAAAAAAGAAGAAAGGTTGGTGGCAGACAACAGTTCCTCCCACTCGCAAGTGGGAGGAACTCGCCTAAGAGAGTGCAGCGTGAGCTGCACTTCCCTAGCGGGTAGGGACCACTAAAACTCGCAAATCCAGGTTCTGTTTTCAGAACCTGGGTTTGTGAGGTGGCAAATGGGAGTGGTAGAATGTGGGTTTTTGTAGGTTTTTGTTGGGTTTAAACCCACAAAAACCTACCACTCCCACCACTCTAAGTATTTATATTGTTCTTTTGTAATTATTTGTATTGTTTTATATGGATGTTGTGCTGAAATTGAATGTATTGTTTGTACGATTTTAAGATGGGTAGTATGTTAAAAATGATTTGTATTGTTTGTGCTGTTTTAAGATGAGTATTGTGTCGTTTTAATATGAGTATTGTGTTGAAATTGTTAAGGCAGAGAGGAGAGATGAAGAGGCTAAGACCATTTAAATAATCTGGGATAAAACGCTAAAGTGTAATTCCGCTCAAATGTGTATTGTGCTGTTTTAAAATGGGTACCTGTTTTAAAATGAATATATATTGTGTTTTTTTTAAATGTGTATTGTGTTGAAATTGTTAATGCATAAGGAGAGAGAAAGAGGTTAAGGGCATTTATGTTAGCGGGACAAGTGCGCTAACGTGAAATTCTACTCCTGCGCCATTGATCCGGACTGATTCGGGCCATTTAGCAAATTTCTATGTTAAAACAACAAATATTAAAAGAAAATATGTTGAGTTTATTTGCTGAAATATCGCGTAATGGACTGTCAAACGGTCGGACGGTGGACTCTTTAATTGGACATTTAATTTGGGTTGTCTTTTTTCTTTTTTTTAAAAAAAAATTATCCGGGCTTTTTAAACCGGTGGCAAACTGCACATTTTTTGTGATAGGTTACCCAGAAATGCAGCCCTATATTTCGAACTCAGGACCTCCACCCGAAAGGGGACATAAGTCATCCTAAGGTGGCCAACTACTTTAAGGGCATGCTTGGTTGATGGTTTTGGAGGTTTGGGAATGGGAATGGAATGAAAGTTGTTGTTTGGTTAGGTTGGGGTATGGGTTTGATTCCCTCCTTTGAGGCAATCCTCCATATCCTAACATATTGGGGGGTGTGTGTTTGATTATCTCCTTTTGTGTGTATTTTTTATTTTTTTTAAATTTTAAGTGCTAAAATTCATCATTATAATATATTTTAACACAAATAGTTTATAATATATCAAAATTTAAATGTAAAAAAAATTAAAATAAATTTTAATCCTAAAAGTTTATTTGTGAACCAAACACCATCTATCATTCCCAATGCTTTCATTCCCTCTACTATCATTCCTCACTATTATCATTCTCATTCCCATTCCCATTCCCCTCTACGAACCAAGCGGCCCCTAAGAGTTAAGAGGAGTTGTTTAATTTGGGTTATTGTCTCTATTGGTCCCTCAACTCAAAAAAGTTTCATTCTTGTATCTCAACTTTAAAAATAAGCCCAAATGGTCACAAATTCAGAAAATGTGACATAATTAGTACTAACATGTAAGTTGTTTCACACCAAATTAAATAGTGAACAAAGTGAGTTAGCATTTTCCTTTTCCATTTGTTGTTCTTACAAATATGTGTGAATTTCAAGTGTTAAGATATTGATTTGACCCTCTAAAATATCGCTTGTATACTAAAACATTTAGTATTAAAAACATGTATATTGAATTTACGATCACTATAACAAGTGTATAACTAGTTGACGGGACTATAGCAAATGTATTGAATGATCTGTTTATTTGCAAATATTAAATGAATCATCGAGCTGAGCATCGAATAGTCCAACTAGATGCAAATTCAGTCTTATCTTTGCAGGTCTGCAGAAAGTGTGCTCTGAGCCGATAACAGTTTTGCTTTCTTTTTTTCATTTGTTCCACAATAAATTTCATTTTAAATACTCTCTCAATAATTAAGGATTAATTAAAAAGGACTATTCGACCCTTAGTTTTATGTTGATAATAGAGAACATGATAATGTGAAAGGCGACCATATATATAATGAATAATGGGATTTAATTAAAATTTTAAAGTGGGAGAATAAAATTAGAAACAAATTGTCATTTTATATAGAATTAGCGGCGCTTACCCCTAAAATGACACTTACTGCGAAACAGATAAAGTATATATCAATTTTATTCCACAAAATTTGGAAACTTACATCCACAAAGAGTTGTAAACATTGTTACAACTCAATAACATTTATCAAACCATACACAACAGCCACTTATTTAAGCCATTTATCAAACCTTCAACTTTGCGCATGCGTGCCCTCATATAAGGGTCACATGACAAGTAAAGATTTTTAACCAAAATAGCCCCTGAAGAACTCTCTGGGAGCTTCAAATCAATGCTGCTTCTCTGCATCTCCATATCACTTTCTTTTGGGAACCCATTAACATAGTTCTTCAGTATCACTTGCTTGTTTTCTACTTTCTCCCCCATTTGATCCTCTTTTCTTCCCCTTCACCTTCACCAGCTCTATACGATTTTGATTGTGGGATTTTTCAAAACCCTTTTCTTGAAAGAAAAATGTGGGTTTTTCGGAGATATTTATGATGGAAATTGTGGAGAAAATGACATTCACTACTGCCAAATGGTCGATTGAGTATGGATTTATATCAAATAGAAAAAAGGAAAGTGGTACCTTGAATTATCCGCCTGAATTTCATACTGATTCATCTGCTTGGAGAGCGGCACCAAACCAAAAGTAATGAAATTATACCAATTAGAGTACTGTTGCTTGTCTCTAACATTTTCAAGAAAAAATTGCTATCAAGTGGCATGTTCTTTAGTGATGTTTTGATGCAAAGTTTGAGAACATATTTTGAAAAAAATAATTTTATAATGTAAACAATGTATTGTAAATGTAAAAAGTATAGATGAATAATAAAAAGTTGTATTGGAAATTATGAATATTAATTATAATATACTCATTCCGTCTCATTCAAAGAATTCACTTTGAAATGTGCACAACTTATTATGGGTTATGAGATATAGTATTTTGAGTGGGACGGATGAAGTATTAAATTTACTGTTGAAACAAAATCTGAAACCAAATCAAGTTTTAATTTGGTTTCAATATTAAATTTAATATATTATAATCAATTTTTATTATTTTCAATACAACTTTTTACTATTTAATTATATCTTTTTATATTTTCAATATACTTTTTATGTTAAAAAATTATTTTCCCAAACTCAAAACATCACTAAACAACAGGCAATAGCAATTTTTTCTTCAAAAATGTTAGAGACAAGAAACTTTGTTTACATTAATGTTGGGCCCTAAAGATAGCAAACTTTGTTTACATTAATGTTGGGCCCAGTTCAGCTTTGTTGTTTGAAACAAAAATATCTATCAGATTTTGAGAATCCACCCTTTTCAAAAATCAGCTCTTTTTCAAAATCCAATATTTGAAAATGTCTGCATAGCAATTGGCTAATTGCTATCTGTTTATGTGAATCTTCTCCCCATTTTAACCTCTTTTACATCCAAATTTCTTTGTAAACTCTCAGTTTTTATTGTATTTTTGGTCAAATTTCTAAAATGTGAATAATATCAAAGAAAAGGGACTCCTCCAATTTTATTGTCATTATTATTATGTTACTTTTTGATCACAAATTACAGGATTCCTGACCAAATGAATGTGCATGCAATCAACCAATGTTACAACTGCACTGCATCTGTTTTTCACATAGTTGAAGCATGAAAAACATCCGACTCCAACAACAATAACAAAATACCTTTGTCCCATTATGTGGGATCGGTTATATGGATGATGTTCGATCATGGCACATCAATTCATCTGACTTCTCTAGTTATTGCATAAAACTCTGACGGAGTAGCTCAAACAAAAGACATGCTCCTCCATACATCACAATACTTAATTACTCAGAGGGCTCAAAGGCTTTGGCTTTCATGGCCATACACTTGGATCATCTACCATAAACAAAAAAGTGTGTGAAGACAAACATAAATCAACAATGTCTGAATCTTTTGAAAACTTTCTACGTACGTCCTAGTAAATGAGTTGAGATATTGGTTGTATTTCAAAAAACAAGCTCGGAAATGCATTGGTGACCGATCAGCAACCCAAACCTTACTGGTTGTGTTGGAGATTTTCCAATAATTAAGCTGAATGAAGAAAGGAAAAGGAATGAACAAGTAGGTCCGAATATCTGTGCGAATCGCACAAAAAATCGTAAGAGTTACAGAGAGAGTTATGTTCAACTTTGGAACTGAAGCATGTCCGAAATACTATCCGATTCGGACAATAAGTCGGAGAGTTCCGTAAAGGTCTGGAACGGAAGTGTTCAAGTTCTGGGACTGATGTATGTCCGAATTACTGTCCGATTCGGACAGTATTTCGGACGTGTTCCAGTAAACGTCTGGAACTGGAAAGTTCAACTTCTGGGACTAATATATGTCCGAAATACTATCTGATTCGGATAGTATTTCGGACATGTTCCAGTTCAAGTTTTTTCTTCTTCTGAAAAGTTACATCTCTTCATTAAAATGGTGATTCTGAACTCGATTCTTATCCGAATTCAGTTCCGTTTCTTCCTACCTCTTTGTCAGAGTTGTGGCTATTAAATGGTATCCTTTGGAGCTCTATAAATAGACTCCTTAGGACGGATTTAGAGGACACAAAATCATTCTCTTTGTTTAGTCTTTCTTGCACTTTTCACTCTTGCTCATAGTTGTCGAATCGCGATACGTATCATGTATCAAAAATGAATTTCATGATACGTGTATCGTATCGTAAGATACGTTTGTATATAATAATATGGTACAAATTTTATAGATATTGAACATATATAAAAATATATATTGTAATTATATTTTTATTGTATATAAATAAGTATAAAAAGAATAAAATGAAAGCAATGAATTAAAAAAATTTAAAAAGAAATTAAATGAGAGA
Source organism: Leptodermis oblonga (assembly GCA_016801395.1). Taxonomy (NCBI): domain Eukaryota; kingdom Viridiplantae; phylum Streptophyta; class Magnoliopsida; order Gentianales; family Rubiaceae; genus Leptodermis; species Leptodermis oblonga. The sequence goes on along the minus strand of CM028754.1, from coordinate 6,965,411 downwards.
CTGATTTGAGCAGATTAAAAAGCTCAATTATGTGGGAAATGAGCTTTGGCTGAGCTCAGCTTAGAAGCTACAAACGCAATTTGTAGCTTCGGCTTGAGCTTAGGAAAATTGAGCCAAGCTAAGCTTGACTTAGTGTGGTTTAGTAATAAATTTTAGAGTGAGAAAAAAAAATTTTTGAATTGCGATACAAATCGCAAATTGAATCGTACAAAATTGTTTGCTTTTTGATTATATTGTATCAAATTGAATCGTACAAAATTGTTTGCTTTTTGATTATGATATGTATTGCGTATCGTATGAGTTTAACAACTATGTTCTTGTTTTTGTTTTGTTTAAGTCAGTATAGGCTTACGACATATATCTTTATCTTTTTCCACAAGGATATAAGTTGTGGAACTCTTTACACACCAAAGGAATTTACAAAGGTTAAAGGAAAATGCTTAGCATAATTCGAAGAAATAATTTCCTTTCTTATATTTTGTAATAGATTAGTACACTTAAAGAATATACATTTAGTTTGTGTTGCTGTTTGTTGCTGTTTCTGTGTGATTAATATCCAATAGATTGTTACGTACGCATATGATCTTATTTTCAATCTCCATCAGGCATGATACATAGAAATCTAACCTGAAAGAGAGAATGCAAAATCAGGTACAATAATGCATTAATGAAGCTCAGTCTTAGCACAGTAACTGAATTTTGCTACTAGTTCTTGAAAAGAAAGAAAAGCTTTCAGCTGCGATGTTCAAAATGTGAATTTACTTTACTCTAACAAAGTCAAAACGCTTCTAAATTTGCATCTACTCATCAAACAGAATGTACTGTTGGGTAATTAATTAGCAGCAAAAGAATGTTACGTACTGTGATGAGAAAGAGAAATTAATGGAACTAACAAGAATCAAGTCATGAGGAACAAGAGATAGATGAGCAAACTCACAGATTCTTCAACTTTAATGGCCAAGGCAAACATCATTTATCATAATCTTGGGAATGCGAGCAATCTTGTACCACTATGAGCCGGTTCCTTTGTTGCACTTGCATGCCTGCTCCAAACCATGACACTTTATGATCGTCTGTTGCATCAAATTAGTGAGACTCTTCATGACTTCTTTAGAGGGAAAATACCTAAGCTTGAATGTACAGATATATTCTCAGATTTCTCAAGGCAGAGAAATTTTGAATTCCTGCTGGAAAATATTCAAGTGTTCCGCTCCAGCCAAATACAGCAAGGATCTCCAAGCAGACCAAAAGAGGCCGAATTTTGCAATTCGGCATCAGGAAAATGAAAATCATCAAGTCCTTGATTGAAGCCACTTATGCACAATTTTGGATAGGCCATTTATATATGTGCACAACACTGATCATATCATATCAATATTGACCATTTCATCATCATCACCATATTCCAAAATCATAATAAAATTGTACAAATTAAGGAACTGAAATATTATGAACCACATCACATGTCTCGTCCAAACAACTTAAAGGAATGAAACAGAAATATTTACAAAGCTAAGAAGGAAAATAACGAATTAAACAAGCTTCTTCTGAATAACAATAACAGTTTTACTGCAGCTAGCGAGCTCCAATACTACTTGTATGGAAAATAAGAACACAACTTATACTTTCACATGCATGTGGCTGCCAATTTGTCATGTGATGCTTGGGAATCTAGGACATCATTTTCTTGCACACGTACAATGAAAAGTTTGAGAAGCCACGAACGATATGAGGCCAGTTTATGTTGTTTCCTGCCAATTTGGTTTGCAAATTAATGACATGAAAGAAGTAACAAAATATCTGGTGAGCAACAAAAGATTCTCTAATGTTTGAAAAGAAGTATAATAAACAGATGCATACACATCAAAATATACTATCCTCCAAAACAACGTGAGCGCTGATTTTAACTGCACAAGCCAAGTATAAAGTGACATTTGTATCTAATTATCATGCGAAGCTTAAAATTCTAAAACTTTGAAAATTCTACTAATCTCAAAAATTGTATTCTTTTCAAGCAAAACATAGAGTATAATCCGCTCCATTAATCCCTAATTAAACTTGCCAGCTAAATTTGAGTTTGTTTGTTACTGACCCCAATTTCAATAATGAAGAACAATGACAAGAATTAAAAACAGCAAAAGAGAAAATATAAAGCAGATAAGGAGAGAGAAGATGAGGAACTCACATATTCTTCAACTTCAATGGGGAATTACCAATCCATTTATCTCGATTGTTGGAATATGGGCAATTTTGGGCCATTCTGGGCCACTCTCTTTCTTGCATCTTTCTTCCAGAAGAGGACAACTCTCAATTGCCAAAGTTTTCAAATTAATGAGGCGTCGCATTGCTTCAGCAGAGGGAAAATACAAAAGCTTATCGCAAAAGCCAATCTATAGTGTTCGAAGGAAACACATGTTGCCCAACCACTCCGGCAGGTAGTGACCATCAAACCTTGCAATTGACAACATGCGCAAGGTGGAGAGATGCTGAATCTGCTCAGGTAGAGATTGAAGTTTTTTCCAGCCAGATAACAAAAGAGCCTCTAGAGAAGCAAAAGGTTGTTGGAATTCAAGGTCTTCCTTCAAATTGTTGGCATTGGTGTGAAACGGCCAGGGGAAATAATCAAGATCTAGACAGAAAGCACCTATTCCAAAAATTCGGAGTCGCCTTGTGGGTAGACTATGCAAGTCCTCTTGCTGTAGTTTTCGGCACCCAATAACAATCAAATCATCTATTGATGCACATGCTTCTAGTCCACTGGGCAATGAGTGTAGACAGGGACAGAATGTGATATGCAATTTACGCAGACATTTCAGGCTACTTATATCTGGAATATATTCAAGAAAATAGTTCAATCTTATGATAAGAATATCAAGAGATGCCAACTTTCCCACACCTTCAGGTAGATGACTTAAACTTTTGCACTCCCCAATCATAAGTTCTTTTATAGAGGCAAGGTTTTTCCAAATGTCATCTGGTAAGCTTTCTAAATTCGGACAATTCTCAATGCTTAATTTCACCAAAGAATGAAGTATTTCTTCAACTGGTTGTTTAGAAATAGAAACACCTGACCATTCCATGAAATTTGGCACATCCTTCAAAGTAAGTTCTTCTAGTGCTGGAAATATCACAATGGGATAACTGACATCGTTGAGATTTCCCCAGCCATAGAAATCGCTTCCAATGCTTTTTACACTGTTCATCCTTATAATGTTGACAATCTTTAGATGCATGAGGTGCCCAAGGGGTGGCAAATTTTCACACCTGTTGAGATTCTTGAAAATAATCTTTACAAGATTTCAGAGAATAACTGGTCGACGTGTGGACAGCATCCACGGTGGAAGACTCCGACCCTTGAAGTTTTCAATTGTCAATCCTTTCAAATTTGAGTGAGGCTCAAGACCTGTCAAGACATCCTCATCATTGCTGGCATTGTTGCTGCTCTCAAGATCCCATTGAAGTTCTAAACTCTCAAGGTTCATCTTTGCTGATATTTTCGCCTTACTTGCTTCTTCAAGATTCTTCACATTCTGAAGACCATAAATTTTGAGGTTGCCCTTAAAACTTTTCAAATGTCCCAACTCCTCAATTTGACATTGTCCATCTCGACTCACACGAAAGAAAGGCAAAGTTTGAAGAGAAGTCAATTCCCTACACCAGGAAGCAAACAATTCATTTCATTGCCAGATCTTCTTTCCTGAATATATAAGTGTCTTAAGCTTGCCAGATAATGGAAATTCTTGGGCAATTCTTGCAGATTATGAAGTCTCAAAGATTGCAAATTGTAAAGCTTGGTTATATGATTCGGGAGCTCTGCTATAGAAGTCTTAGTTATGTCAAGATATCTTAGATTCTTCAACTTTCCAATTACTTTTGGCAGCTCTATCCGACCTTCTTCAATCACAATTAAAATTCGAAGATCTTCAGTGTCTCAACTTTTTTTCAAGGCCACCACTTAAAATTAAAGCTTGGTTTCCTGAAAATATTTGATTCAACATCTTCCTTGTCACCTCCTTTTCACCAGTAGGTGGTTCATCTATTACAAACAAAGAACAATCCTTAGCTATCTCAAAAGCAAAATCATGCACAAGATCATGCATTTTATAATGCGTAGTATTTCCATACTCATCCCGTTTAGTACATTCCAACAAAGAACTTTGAAGCAAAATGTTAATGTATCTAGATCCTATGTCCTCCATTGCTACTTGATTTTCCTTGGAACTGTTAAGTAATCCCTTTGCCATCCATATCTGTATCATACTTTCTGATTCCATGACAGAACTTTTCCCGTATATGGAACAGAATACAAAACATTGCTTCAAAGACAATGAAGGCAAATGATCATAACTTAACTTTATTGCAGATTTCACTCTATTTCCATTAGTGCTGAAGGCATTCCACACATCACTTTTTTCTATCTTTGACCACTCTCGTTCCTCTTTTCTTGAGTACATCAAACAGCCTATAGCCTTTATTGCCAATGGCACCCCACCACACTTCTTGACAATTGCCCTTCCTATATTCATCAATTCAGAACATTTTACTGGTCCACCGGGACCAAAAGCTATTTTCTCAAACAATTCCCAGCTATGATCCTGAGAAAGTATCCCTAAATGACAAATGAAAGATGCTTGCATTGTTAAAACAACTCTCTCTTTTCGAGTCGTTACAAGTATCCTACTTCCTGTAGAGGGACCTATCTCTACCAGACACTTTCTCATGCTATTCCATAGTTCCTCATCCTCATTCCAGACATCATCCAATACAAGCAAGAATCTTTTAGCCTTCAGTGCATTTTGAAGCTTTCTCACTATGGCTTCCTTTAGTGTCAACTCAGAAACAGTTCCCATCAAAGATTGCACCATGTCATTCAAGAGTCTTTCTACATTGAAATTATCTGATACATGGATCCAAATCTTATGATCGAAATGCCTTTCCAATTCTTTATTTTTGTACACTAACTGAGCCACTGTTGTCTTTCCTATACCTGGCATCCCAACTATACCAACAAGGGATAAATTCTTTTCACCCTCCGAAAAAGTTAGAATTCTTACAATCTCCCCTAGGCTATCAGTCCTTCCTATAACTTCTGATTTATCAACAAATGGATCTGTATTCAATCTTTCACTAGTGAGATTGGCAAACCTAGTTGGTATTTGAACTGGGCTAAGTCCAATCCTACTGGCATCCTGGAACACTTTCTCTACACTTAAATTGATGTTCTTAATCTTGCGAGCCATTCTGAAACGAAATACAATGGGATTTGAACAAGAAAAATAGCAACGTACCTCGTCATGATTTTGTTGCCAAATCTTTTTCCCAAGAACTTCATAGCCAAACTCATCCAACACATTATCAGCCTTTGACGCCACATTTTGAAGCCTCCTCAGCCAAATCTCAACAGCTCCGCTACTCTTATTCCTCTGGTCTGCATCAACCAGCAAAGCTTGAATCATCTCTAGATTTTGAGCTAAACTTTCGAGATTCTCCTTCACGCCCCATATGAGGCTGAGCTCTTCATTAGCAAGTGAGAATGCCTTGGTGAAGAGTCCCTCTATGAAAATATTAAGCAAGATATCAGCCATTTTCTCTGCTTCTGAAACGGTATGATATTTGATTTTGCTTTAGCTAGCTGAGGCCTGAATGGTGAGAAAGTTATAGCTCAACTTGCTTTGTTAAGAAGCAAACATAGTTTTTTCACCACTCATTCTTAGACCTGAAAGGAACTTCACTGGTGACTTAACAGTAATGGTTTCCATATTCTTTGTTTCAATTGACACTCATACTTCATTCCTTGTTAAAAGAAACAAGCAATTTATAAGCTCTATCGAGGCAAATGGAAGATACAAATACTAAACCTTTACCAGCAATCAAAGTATCCAAGAAACGTTAATTTGTTTTCCATTTACTCATCCACCAAATATTCCCTCATAACTTTTCTGGCCATTTAATCAAAGCAAGGTACCATGAAAGCTCTAACAAAATAAATAGCTTGAGTAGAACATCTTCCTTTTAAAATTATTCGACTTGGATTTTAGGAACGGCATAAACATGTGTATTTCAATTCTTTTCAAAAAGTCTTCAAATAAATTTACCAGACAACATTTACATCTTAAGCAATCATTTAGCTCTGAAATCCTTGTTCCAATGTTCAAGCTCTACCCAATTGCTCTTCTGCAAGCTAGGTTTGATTACAGTCAATGCCTTCTGAAAATCTCATATCTCAGTGGCCTAATCTGCAAGTGAGAAACACACAGCTTAATGGCACAATACATCAAAAGAATAGCTGAAGTGATACAGTAAAACACGTCAAAATAATAGCTAAAGTGATACAGTAAAACACAAAGGTCTCAAAGATAACTTCAAAACACCATTAATCACCTATTTATATTTGCACATGCTCTGAATTTAGTTTTGTCAACATTATGATAATTCGACATCAGGAAACTTAAAACAATGTCCAACAAAATATAATATTGCAATGATTTTTTGATTTAATTATTTCAATCAGTTTTACCTTATCCTTTGGCACAGTTTTATTTTTAAACCAAGCTCTCTTATTGGCATGTGAGCAGCTTCCTTGCACAACTCATGTAAATCACTTCCTGAGTATCCTGCGCTAGTATTCAACATATGAGAAACAAATCTAAGAAACTTTCTTGAGATGGTTTTGTTCTCTAAACTATTTGATTATGCCAAGTTGGAAAGATGAGACTCATATCCAGATTCAGGAACAAACTCAAATGAATAAAGACAAGTAATTTTACCATCTGTCTCATTCACAAGTCTCTCTAGATACCTGTCTATGGCCACAAAACAAGTAGAAAGATAAGAATAAGAATAGAAGTTATGTTACTCACCAGTCATTTTGTGAATAAAGAAGTTTCTCTCCAGAACATGGTTTTTCTTAGTCAAAAAGATCCAATCAGTGTTTCTTGATTTATCCAAATTCTTTTGAGCGAAGGGATTCGTCTAATCTAAAAATTCTAAGAGGAGAAAGAGCCTTTGGCTCAGAAGGAGGTAAGAATATGTTTAATTCTAAGCTGCTTCTGGTTAAAATCTAATTGAAAACTTCAATGAACAACAAAGATGCCCCATTCTTCAGTAACTGGGAAACTGGCATACCAGACAATGAAACTAGTTCATCTTTGAGTTCATTCTTCAGAAGCTTCTTTCTGACATTTGCATCTGGCAAAGGGATGTATATTCTCTTCGCCTGTTTGCAGATCACAAATTGTAACACAATCAAAAGATAAAAACATAAGCGGTTTGCTGCAATTAACATTGATATCAATAGGCCATAATTCCAAAAACATGAACCCAATCATTCATAACTACTTTGTGTACTGCACTTTCTAGAAGTGTTTACATTTACATAGTTATAATCAAGGTGAAAATTGTGCTAAAACTAACCTTTTTAACCAATTTGCAACCTTTAGGATCCCCCAAGCTTAATAGTAGAATGATGCAATAGCATACTTACCAGTCTCCTTAGAACTGCATAATCCAGCTCGTGGCTTATTGGTAGCTCCTAAAAAAGGGAAGCCCAGTGTCAATCTGATAACCAAATATAAGAGTTTAAGGAGAAAGAAATGCGTGGAATTTCAAAACTAACAGTTAACTTACCGATGACAACTACAAGATCATTGCAATTGGAAGACACACCATCAAATTGAACTAGAAACTCAGATTTCAGCCTTCTGCTTGCTTCATTTTCATTAGACACTCTCATGGACAGAATACTGTCAATCTGATAATCATGTCAAAGTGTTGATTAATGTTGTAACGGTAAGCAAATACTGCAATTTAAGCAACCCTCTTTAGTGTATAATCAAACAAAATACCTCATCCATAAAAATGACAGATGGCTGATTAGAAATAGCCTCGGTAAAAAGAGTACAGACAAGTTTTTCACCCTCTCCCACCTACCATTAAATATAACAGAAATAATTTCAATAGGAAAATAGAACATGAGATTAAAACAAAAAGACTGCATCACTAGGATAGGAAAATAGATATTAAGCACCCATTTTGATGTCAGTGAAGATGCAGAAAGATTATAAAATTTTGCCTGTGACTCTGAAGCAACTGCTTTAGCAAGCATTGTCTTTCCAGTACCAGGAGGGCCAAAGAGAAAAAGACCTATATCACAAAAGAACATGTTTCTTTAGAATCTATAACCTCCGATACTCCAAAAGCCAAATCCTCCTATTGGTTGCATTCATGCACATATGTAACCAGTGGCGCGCGCAGTTTAAAAAAAAAAAAACGGTCGAAAAATTTGAGGATAGTGTTAATTAATATTAGAATTATATAATATACTGCACGTGGTTAGACGAGGGTTTGAGGAGATCATTAGACCGCCCATGTATGTTACCATCAACATTCAATCAATTATAATTTGAGAAAATATAAATAAACACTTTTGAGAAAATGGCGAGAGCCGCTCATGGGCTTACCCCACCTCACTTTTTTAAAAATTCGTCTGGTGCTATGTAAAATAATAATAATAAAAAAAAAAACTAGCTTTGTTCCACAAAAAATTAAAAAAAAAAAAAAGGTTCAAATGTAAAGATAAAGTAAATTAATATTTGACTCAGAAATCTTTGAATGTTTTACCCTAACAGGTATCAAGGGTCTCCCTCCTTCACCGATCCAAGAAAAAAGAATAAAAACATACACACAGTGACTTACTGCGCCAAGAGTGTAACCATCAAAAGTAGTGAACAGTGGAGAACGCCATTTGAGCCTTCAGGGACTTCCAAGCTTATGGTGGTTTCAATGATAACACAAGTTATAAAAAATGCTTTGTTGTCAATAAAATAGTCAATAATTACAAAAGGAAGCCAAATGTGTTAAGAGGTGGAAACCCCTTCGTTTTCTAAGTGATTTACATGAACCTACAACAGTTCATCATAAAAAAAAATTGACAAAATAATTAAACTGCTATTTCTAAAGCTAAAAAATAAAACTTGTAATCAAATAAATGAATAAAACTTATTGATTACATTGCAGAATTCAAGTTTCAGATCTTGATCATCCACTATTAACGGCAAGCCCAGTAAAGCTGATGCGGTCTCTGACTCTCTTGCACCATTTTCCACAGCCTTCTCTACAAATCCTATTTGTCCAGTGATGCCTTGTTTCCTAGTCAAGGTACTGATGCGAAACAAATTTCTTTATATGGGACAGAGGTAAATAGGCAGTGTCAAAATGGTAAAAAAGAATGATAATTGCAATCTGTATAGGAAGAATAAATAGTTACATTAAATGATTAGAACATAAAAAGGCAGCTATGAACAGCAAGAGGAATGATCAACCAAGATCAAGTTGATCAGCTAATAATTTGAGGTTTTAGCCTGTACCTGTTATGTAAGTCTGTCAAAACTACAGCATCTGCATTGTCTTCTCCATCTGTCCGTGGCGCCATCATAAAGTCTTTCTCTTGGCAAGCAAAACTGACACCTACAAGTTCCATCTTAGCAGATTTCAGGATAAACCATATAATAGTGAGGTTGATATATGATGATGATGCATGGCTAGACATTTACTGAATCCCAATGCCTCGCGATCATTAGGTCCCCCGAAAAACTAAGTTGCGACTGGCATCGGTGTGAGTCCCCGCGGATCTATAAGATTGGCAACACCTTGCCTCTCTCCAATCTTCCATCAATTCTTTGATGCTTGTGGAAGGGAATGATTGTGATTGATGATCTTAAATCTTCTGTAACATTGCATATATCCAAAAACATGGTAGCAAAAGGTGACACCACTTTAACTTCATGAATCATGGTTCCTGTCTCAGTTGTAAAGATATCAACTGCCTCATTGATTTCAACTACATCATTAACCCCATAGTTATCACTGAGCGCAATCGCAAATTAATTCTTAATGAAGCAATGGTTCTAACAATGCAAACCAATGGCAGCACAAATGTTTTAGAAAAATGTGGAAGCTGACCAGTGCTTATTGTTTCATTAGGAGAAAGATCCATCATCCAAGCTGTGGACAAACTTTCTCTTTATCTTCTTCAAAGCTGCAACAACGGTTGAGATGTTAATCCTGTCCCTTGGAGATTCTACTACACAATTTAAAGCCAATTCCATAAGCAAACACAAACAAGCCAACTTTTCAGAGTGATGTTGTTGTTCATTTCTCTCCAAAAGTTTGGGATCTATAACTTGGAAGATTTTATCTGGCATTGATTTGGCTACCCAACTCTTCAAGTTCCAAATACCATGAAATGCTTCATCAAGTGGCTTTTTTCCAGTGAAAACTTCCATTAATACAATCCCAAAACTATAAACATCACATTTTGTTGATATCTGTCCATAGGATCCATATTCTGTGATCAACAACAACAACAACATATTGATATAGAAGCTTAATTTATCAATATTAGCAACTATGAAAGAACAATAATGACAAGAATAAGAAACTAGAACAATACCTGGGGCAATATAACCAAATGTAGCCAGAGTCCTGGTATATGTGATACTTTCATTTATGTCCAAGAACCTAGATATACCAACATCACTTAGGTGGGCAACCATTTTATCATCAAATAGGATATTACTTGGCTTTACATCACAATGAACAACCGGTATTGAATATTCAAGATGTAGGTAGTGCAATGCATTTGCCACATCAACCATTACATTCAACCTTTGCTCCAAGTTTAAGAAGCAGTCTACAGAGTGCAACCACTTTTCAAGATTTCCATTTGTCATGTACTCGAGCACCAAAGCTTTAAAATCAGTGTGGCTACAATAACCAAAAGTCTTTACGAGATTTCGATGACGGGTGCATTGGAGTATTCCAGATTCTACATTAAAGCTAGTGATTGCTCTTTCTTGCTGCATATCAAATACCTTCACAGCTACAACCTGACCACTTGCTAAGGTCGCTTTGTAAACAGATCCAAAACTCCCTTTTCCAAGCAAATTTCCTTCCTCATACCCATTAGTTGCTTCCCAAAGATCAGAACAAACGAAACTCCCTTTTCCAAGCAAATTTCCTTCATCATCATACCCATTAGTCACTTTCCAAAAATCAGAATAAAAGAAACCCCTTCTTGTGTGCGATACTGATTGAGCATGGTTTCTGCTTGCATGCTTTTGTAGATACTTTAAATAAAGAAGTGCTGAGGCCAGTGTAATAACAGAAGCAATTCCCAGCAAGGAAAACAAAGTTTGGTGCAATTTCCTCACTCTCGATTTAGAAGCTGATTTAATGTGGCATTCTGGGAAGTCAAAGGCTTTTGGCCCTCCACATAAGTCATCATTGGAAATGAAAAATTCCCCATTGAAGTTTCTGAACGGACCTTCAGATGGAATTTCACCTCTAAAATGATTGAAAGAAACATTAAAATATTTGAGGTATATGAGAGCTTCCAATGACTTTGGAATTGAACCAGTGAGATTGTTGACGGACAAGTCAAGAAATTCTAAGCTTACAAGTCCACGAAAGGAATCCGGGATAGGTCCTGTCAAATTGTTATTGGTCAGATTCAGTTCAGCCAGGTTTTCCATTTCTCCAATAATCTCAGGAATGTTTCCTGAGATTTTGTTCCATGACAAGTCCATTGCTACTACGACCTTCAAATTCCCTATGTCTTGATCCAAAGAACCACTCAGGTAATTCGATGCTAATTGAAGTTCTAAGAGGTATTCGAGGTTCCACAAGCTTTTGGGTATTTTGGAAGTTAACCTATTTGAACCAAGGAAAATATGTCTAAGAGAAGTCATGTTGCCTAAGCATGCTGGTATGGACCCTGAAAATTGGTTTTGAGATAGATACAAGAAAGCCAAATTCTTTAGGCCACAGAGCATGTTCAGAGAGCCTCCTAGTTTGTTAAGCTCCAGAGAGAATAACTGAAGACTCCGTAAATCTTTAACTGTTTCTGGAATGACTCCTGTAAACTGGTTCTCATACAATTTTATCCCTATTACACCACTCAAATTTCCAATCTCTTTTGGAATGGAACCTGCTATCTGATTCTTCTCCAGATAGAACAACTTGAGCTTCTGCAGGTTTCCCATCTCTAATGGAAGTATACCTACAATTTTAAATGCAATCATTCAGTTGCCTATTCAAATTGAGAGAGTAATAGGGGAATAGGAATATATGACCCCAAGGATGCAGTGCAGGCCTAAAATAATATCCATCTTTTCAGTTGAAGATGTTGGAGATTTTGGGGTTAGGAGACTAGAAATAAGAGAAGAATGAAAATACAACTCAAAGTCATAATAAAAACACTAACAAGTAGACTATAAGAACAAGAAGAATGGGGATTCTGGACCCTTGAATCTATGGCGTGAGACACTGTCCTTAAAAGAGTTTATTGCCCCCACTATACTTGCTTGCTAACAGGGTCAAATGACAAAACTCTTCTAGGATACAAAAGAGTCTCCAAATTAACAAGCTAGCAAATTGTTTGATTACTTGAACAGGAATTAGAAAGCAGAATTCTGTTTCTCGTTAGTCATAATCTAACCAAGAACGCCTATTTATAGAGTTCAAAAGGTCACAAACATTGGCACCCGTTCATTTGATTTCAAAGTTATCTTGAGCAGAAAACTTTTTGACACAGTCTCACTACTCTATGTTAGAAACTATTTTCCAACAGAAAGAGAAATAAATTGATGCATCACAAAAACAGTCGAGCAAAAAATTGACCATGTAAATTGATGTGTTAAAGTTAAGAGAAATTGATCATTGAGCACCTTCTAAATGGTTATGGTCCAGGTACACCTCCTCAAGCTGTTGTAAGTTCCCAAATTCCTTTGGTATGTTTCCCGTAAAATTGTTGTCTGACAAGGACAGAACTTGAAGCTGTGAACACCAAGATAAACCAGGCGGTAATGGACCATCGATATGATTCGATGCCAAATGAATTTCTCTCAGCCTCGGAAACGTGATCTGACCGCCACGGCACATATCAACGGGAAGACTTCCGGACAAATTATTGTAAGAAAGCGAGAGAAATTCCAACATGGTGATGTTGAAGATCGAAAATGGAATGGAACCCGTGAGTTTGTTATCCGCCAAAATTAGGTTTTTCAATTTGGGAAGTTCCCCAATTTGAGCCGGGATCTTCCCTCCTAACAAATTGGAGCATAAATTCAACGTCTCAAGTTTCGATAAATTTGAAAAAATCGGAGGAATAACTCCTGTAAAAGTATTATTGCAGAGAAGCATTGATTGAAGTTCAGGCAAATCCCCAAACGACATCGGAACTTCTCCACTAAAGTTGTTCATGCATAAATTCAAGAACCTCAGTCTTCGTAATCGCCGGAACTCTTCCGGCAAACGGCCATGGAAATTGTTTCCATGAATATCAAGGTAAACGAGAAAGGAGAGGTTTCCCAAATGCGGAGGAATGGCGCCGGTGAGGTTCATGCCGGAAAGATCTAAAGCTGTGACCCTCCGGTGCCGAGTGCCGCACTTGACTCCAACCCATTCGCAAGCAGAGAACGCAGAGGACCAATTCTTGGACAGAAATTCATGCGGTTTGGAAGTGATTTGAACTTTCAGGGCCAAAAGGGCTGATTGATCGGTGGAGAGGCTACCGGTTTGTTTCAGGCCGGTTGAGCAAGTAGCAATGAACAGCTGAAAATGCGCCAATGTGAAAAGAGAATGGAGAAAGGAGCAGAAGCATCCATGGCGGACAATATTCCTGGCCATAATTAATTGCAATGGTGACCATGAGTCTGGTCCCCGATTCCAATTCATACTTCCCAGTTCACCTACCAGCTTGGAAAATAATGTTTTTCAAGAAGCATCCACCAAAATATCCAGACCCTAACAATCATGGTCAAGAACGTGTACTCGACGAAACCGTAGTTTCGTGTTTACGCTCTAAAATATAGCGGTTCTAATAATACATTAAAGACACTCGCGATTGAAGTTTTTGATACAGTGTATATGTTAAAACAACAAATATTAAATACACACTTAGTGATTGAAGTTTTTGAAGTATGATTTAGTTGTTCAAGTATTTTAGTTATGTTACGGGGAATATACATTTTGTTCCGATGGTTTCTTCTCCTCTTTCCTTCTTTCTTCTTTCTTCTCTGTTTCTTCTTTCCTCCACCACACCTTCTTTCCTTCTCTTAGCAAATTTAGGGGCTGTTCTTTTTGTTTTGGTTTTTGTTTTATTTTTAGTTTTAATAATAAATTTAATATATTATAATAATTTTTTAATTATTTTTAATACAATTTTTTACTATTTAATTATACATTTTTATATTTTTAATATACTTCTTATTTTTTTAAAAATATGTTTTTAAAATTATTTTCAAAACAATAAAAAAGAACATGCCAATAAAAGTGAGATGCATATAATATTCGTATAAGAAATAAGAACATCAATTGCTCTTCTATTTCTTCAGGTTTTTTTCTTACTCTTATAATCTTCTTTATTATCATTGATTGATGTCAGCGATTTATTTGTTTAATGTTTTTGTGTAAAAGTTCGATCTTTATAGATTGCAGGCATTGAAACATCCGACTGGGTATCATCACAAATTGAGACAATCACTCCAAATTCTCTAAATTATTAGTGAGTTGTTTCAGGGCGAAAACTTCATTTTAGTCCCTTATTTATTTTTTCAAGGGCCAAATAAGCCCTTAACATTTTTTTGAGTCTAAATTAGTCCGCAACGTTATAAAATATGATTAGTTGAGGCCCTACATCACTACATGTAAGGGAACTTTAACGGAAGAGGGCTAATTTGGCACAATTTTGTAAATATTGAAGGTATATTTGGACACAACTAATAACGTTAGGTGCTTATTTAAAAACAACATATAACGTCATGGGATTATTTAGACGAAAAATAACGTTAGGAGATTATTTGGTTCTAAGCTAAAACTTTTTGAGCTAAAATGAACATTTGCATGCTGTTTCAGAGAGAGATAGCAATTGAAAGAGAAAGAGAAAGAGATGAAAAATCCTTTTGCTTTCCAAACTCCCTTTTTCCTAATGATGATGACCCAATAATATCCTTTTGTTTTCCGACGTAGTCAAGTTATTAGTTGTTTATATTGTTTGTTGTAATTGTTTGTATTGTTTTAATGTGGGTATTGTGTTGTTTTAATATGAGTATTGAGATGAAATAGATTGTATTGTTTGTGCGGTTTTATAAGATGGGTATTATGTTGAAATTGATTGTATTATTTGTGATATTTTAAGATGATTATTATGTTGTTTTAAGATGTGTATTGTGCTAAAATTGTTAAGATAGAGAGAAGAGATGAAGAGGTTAAGACCATTTAAATAATTTGGGACGAAACGCTAAGGCAGAAGGAGAGAGAAAAATGTTAAGGGCATTTAAGTAATTCGAAACAAATGTACTGACATGGAATTCCACTCACGCACCATCCGGACCGATTCAGATGATTTAGTAAATCCCTATGTTAAAATACAAACATTAAAAGAAAACACATCGAATGGTAAACTTTTTAACTAGTCTTTAATTTGGGTTGTTGTCTCTATTTGATCCATCAACTCCAAAAATTTTCATTCTCATATATGAACTTTAAAAATAATTCAAATGGTCACAAATTCAAAATTCAAAAAATATGACCTAATTTATGACTAACATGTAAGTTATTTAAAACCAAATTAAGTGGTGAACAAAGTAATTTAGCATTTTCCTTTTTCCACTTGTTGTTCCTACAAATATGTGTAAGTTTCAAATGTTAAGGTATTGATTTTACCCTCTCTAATATAAATTCTATATTAAAATAATTAGTATTAAAAACACGCATATTAAGCATCTGCTCTTTTTCATCCTATTCTATAAACATTATCATTTTTTTCATCCAAAATTTTACCTGAAGAAACAACCTCATTTTTTCCATTAGAAATTCTATATTAAAACAATTAGTTGGTTCAACCATTTGAAATTTTGGCATTGATATTTACGTTTCAAGTAGGCATTGAACTATGGGGTACTTGCCCCTTAAGTTTTTTGTTCTTATATTCTGCAAGTTCTGAATCTTTAAACAAGTTTTCTGGCATTTGCATTGAAAACAAAACAAAAAAAACACGTACATGAAGTTTACGACAACTATAACAAGTGTATTGAATATAATCCGTTGATTTGCAAATATTAAATGAATCATCGAGCTGAGCATCAGATAGTCCAATAATTGCACAATTCAGTGTTATCTTTACCAGTCTGCAAAAGTGTCCAGCCAATGACAGTTTTACTTCTTCTTTTTTTCTCTATTATTCTCTTTGTTTCACTATAAAAAAATTTCATTTTTAGATACTTTCACAGCAATTAAGGATCAATTTAAAATGACTATTCGACGACCCTTGTTTTATGTTGATAATAGAGAACATGATAAGTAATAATGTGAAAGACAAATCATGTATAATGAATCATGTGGTTGAGTTAAAATTTTGAAGTGGGGTTGTCATTTTATATAGAACTAGCTACGCTTACCCCCTAAAATAACACTTATTTCGAAATAAGTAAAGTGTATATTAATTTGATTCCAAAAAATTTGAAAACTTACATCCACAAAGAGTTATAAACATTGCTAGAACTAAATTACATTTATCAAAACCAGACACAACAGCCACTTATTTAAGCCAATTAACATCCAAAAACAAATTAATTAAAATCCTCTCTATTAATCAATCTTGGAAAACCTTAAGCACTTGTTTTCCAACGTTGGTGCCATAATAGATAGCCGAGAAAGCTTGAGGTCCTTTGTCCAAACCAACAACCATGTCTTCCACGTATTTGATCTTCTTCTCCCTGATGTAAGGAATAATAAAATCTATGAATTTTGGGTAAAGATGAAAGTAATCAATACAAGCCCATCCTTCGATTCTCAAGCGCTTGAAAAGAATGCAAGAGATGTTGTGTAACGCGTCCTTCTTTTCTGTGTTGTACTGCGAGATCAAGCCGCAGACGGAGACTCGGCCGTGCGTCCTCATCAGCGGGAGCACGGCGTCGAGGGTCTTCCCGCCGACGTTCTCGTAGTCGATGTCGATTCCGTCCGGGAAGTGCCGTTTCAGAGCGACGGAGATGTCTTCTTCTTTGTAGTTGAAAGCGCCATCAAGTCCAAACTCGTTCTTCAACATATCCACCTAAAGTTCGAATACATAATTTGTGGGGTTAATTATGAATCGCACGAGGCACGTAATTCTATTTGCAAGTGTATAAAATTTAAAATACAAAATAAAAACTAGACTCCTTTGTTGACTAATTTAGTAAGTGAATAATATTTTTTAAATTCGTATAATCATCCCAAATGGTCTACAAAACTTTATGTAGTTGGTCATGTCAGCAAGTGCAACGACACTAAAAAAAGGTTCCTTAATTTAAAAACAATACTCTTTTGTCAAGAAATTTTTTTTTTTTTTGTAAGCAGGAGAAAAACAATACTCTTTTGTCAAGAATTTTCTTTTTTTTGTAAGCAGGACTTTTATAATGGGACGTAGGTTGTAATCAATAAACAAAATCTCAAAAATATCATAATTATAAGTATGGGCGGAACCATAACAAAAAACTTTAGAGGGGCCAATGTATGAATATTTTTTTATGGCTGTTGCAATATTTAACAACCAAATCGCCCCGATGTACACGCATAATAAGTGTCTCGGACCCATTCTACCACCATTTTGAATCTACCCCTAATTACAAGAAATAGAAATACGTAGATGTTCATTAAAAATATAAAATAATTTCATTTAATTTGAATGTGACAAAACAAGAGTTATTTTCACAAATTCTTCTTAAAATATAAACATGTTATTTATTTTGGGACATTAATAAGTAAGTAATTAGATATAAAACAAAATTCTAGATGAACTTTAGAAGAGAAGTCGTCAAAGTCATTAATTGAATACCTTTTCTTTACTTCCAGCACTGCCGACGACGTAGCATCCACTCAATTTGGCAAATTGGCAAGCAAGTTGACCCACGGCGCCAGATGCAGCGGAAATAAACACTCTTTCTCCCTCTTTAGGCTGACCAATCTCGTAGAATCCTACATATGCACTCAGCCCAGACATACCTTCACCAAACAACGATACCCAAATAAGCTTTCGACATTTTATGTTATGTTTCAGTGCATTATAACATTTTACGGTGTATCTAAATACATTTTTGATGTTTGGATCAGGTTTTTAAGAGAGGTTTTGAAAAATATGTTTTCAAAAGCATGTAACTGAACAGAACTTAAAATTGATTTTTAAAATGATGAGAGAGATTTATTCTTGTCAAGTTTGTTGAGCATAGCAATGAGAGTTTTTTTCCTCTCACGTTGGAGCAGCAAAGCGACATTTTTTTTTTTTTTTTGGAAGGAAAAGCAACCTTTTTGTTCGTTTCAAGTATGTGTGACAATGTTTTCAAGACCAAATGTGAAATACATGTTTTAACAACCCAGTCTTAGAAAACAATTTTTAAATTGGTGCCAAACAAGATTTGAATTTGAAATTGCTTTTGAAACCCAAAACTATTTTGCAAAACCTAGTAATGAATAGGCCCTTTGGACGCAAGAGACTAAATAATATATTGCGTATCAAATTAGTTTTTCTGACGTAAAAATACTAAATTAATCATATTTATTAAATGGCGAGAACTTAATTGGACGCAATGTGACGTTAAAAACTTATTTGAACCCAAAATAAAATATTATGTGTGACAAAAATCCTGAATTGTGTTGTACCACAAAGAAGTACTTACCGAGAATTCCAGTATAATAGGAAAGGGGTACATCCTTGTGCTCAACCTTAAAAAATTGTGGCTTTGGGATGTGAGAGTACTCTTGCCACAAAGTGTCACCCAAAACGATGTCGCCTTTGCTGTAATTCGGATGCTTTGAATCTATCACTTCCAATACTCCATATCCTGTTATTGGCTACATCAACATATACTACAATCAATTAAGGATATTGCATTTTAAAATTTTTTTTTTATGTACTTTCTAATATGTTTGAATCTCATTCGAATTGGATTTAAATGTTCAATCTAGCGGTAACATCTGCAAATAGATATCTATAAAAGAGTGGACTCAAAACCCATGAAAAGAGAGTTTCACAAAGTGTGTACGGTAGGGAGTGGAGCCCACCAGGTGCTCTAGACTCTCACAAAAAAAAAATACTATTACGTATTAGCTCAAAATTGCTCAAATGTTGTGAGAAATTGAACAATGAACCATTTATGAACTCCTTTTTCAAACTCAGAGGAACGAAAAAAATGAAACATTTCAAGTTAAAGAACTCAAAAGGAAAACAATAACTCAATTTGAGAGACCAATTTACCCTTGAAAAATTAAATTAAACCCCTCAATTTTCAAATAGTACTAATTTCTAAAGTCTGCAACATCTTGGCACCAAATTAAACCTCAGAGAAAATGGGAGAGGAACTTATGTCCCACTAGTCTAGGGGCTTATAAGTAAATTCCACTTACATCAAGTGTGAATTTACTTTTGTACCCCTCCGAGAAAATCAGAAGAAATCAAATCGAATCCGAAATCCAGGAAAGAAGGATTAAAAACAGTGACTTACTTCGCCAAGTTTATAACCCTCAAACGAATCCGCCATGGGAGACTTATCTCCCTGCATCATGAAGCAGAGGTGGGCATCCACCGACAAGTAAAGATTCTTCACCACCACGCCATTGGAGCCTTCTGGAACTTCCAAGCTTATGGTGCCTTCGTTAACGATGAAATCCGACACCTTCGGATTCCCGTCGCAGAAATTCTTCAACACAACTTGCTTGTTCTTAACAACCTTTGCATTTCCACCCATTCTGTAAGTAATAAAGTAAGAGTTTTCCAAATTTGACGAAGTGTTTGTTTTCTTTATAAATTAAGGTTTTGGTTGTGATTGATGATTCAAATCTTGTTCGTGTTGGTTTGCTTTTATAGAAGGTTTTAGAGGTTTTGGCGATGGCAGAAATTAAATGTTTCGAATTATTTTGCTGGGGCTGTCAATTAATACGGGCTGTTGAACGAATCCAGACTGTTGACTGGTCTAAGTTTACGACTTCATTGGAGGCTTAATGCTGCCGCACGCCATGAAGAAGATTGCATTATTAATTTATATTTTTTTGTATTTATTGGATTATATAATTATTGAGTTGGCCGGACAAAGATAAGGAAATTTGCCACCGCACGTGATGACAAATATTTACATAATTTTTTATTTGGTATGAGGCGAAAACTTATATTTTTGACGGGCTAAAGTTTATTTTGGCGCACGTATCAAGTTTAGTTTTTCAAGTATTACGCCTATATATGTTATATACTGAACTATAGTGTAATGTTTTTAGGTGATGAATTACTGGGTTTAGTCTCTAAAATATCGCGTGTTTGTTAAAACAACAATTACTGAAAGTTGAGTTTTGGCACTGACGTGTGGCTTACGTTCTTTAGGTGTTGAAATATTGAGGTCAACCTATAAAGTGTCATCGTGTGTATGTTAAAACAATAAATATAACATATATTGAGTTTAGGTGCTCAAGTATCACATACTATTATTACAGAATGTTAAAATATTGAGTTTAGTTACTCATCATATTACGATTGTACTATAACAATAAATATCATATAAATCAAGGAAAAAAAAAAAGACATCTACCAAATTAATTTTTAATATACCCTACTGTTCTATTAAATTATTGTCCTTCTTTTTTATATTTAACGTCTTCATGACCTAACAATTATTTCCATCAAAAGTTTTCGTAGAACGTTGTATGTGTAAAGGGCGAATTATATTTACCTGAGTGAAATATGGTTTTACTAATCAATCCTTGTAAGTTTTGGAAAGTGACAAATACCTTCTTGAACTATTTAAAATATTTTTGGATTTGTGTTTATTTGTTTGACTAATAGTATGCATCATTTTAAATTTTTAAGCAGAGCTGAGCCGAAATTTGGAGTGTTTAAAATGTGATCATTTATTTGTTAAACAATTGAGCATAAAATTCTGTTCGTGGTCATTTATTTATTGAAATAATTGAGTTCAAACTAAACTTTTACCGAACTAATCTAAAATTATTTATGAACAATCGTGTTTGTTTCAAGTATAACTAACAGAGATTAATTTTACGTTTATAATTAAATTAGGATAAAATATTTGTAATTTTTTAAAACAACAAAAACTTATTTGTAATTTAATTAGTCCATGTATAAAATACTAACCCACTATTTACAGAAACCTACCAATAATCTCATATTAATGAAAACCCCCATATTTGGGAGCTTTAATATGATTGCCTATCCGATTGGAGCATTAATTTATAACAGACGAATTTCTTTAGGGCGAATTACGTTTACCTCTCCAGAAGTTTGATTAAATTATAAATAAGTTCGTGTAATTCTAAAAATTATAAATACCTTCATGAACTATCTAAAAAATTTTTGTACTTTTAAATGGTATATCTTTTTATAGGTATGAAAATGTACTATATATAGTCCCTTAGTTTCACTAGAAGAGTTTACTTTCAATTTTTTTTTTCTACAGAAGAGTCCACTTTCAAATATTTTACTTTCTTAACCTTACTAATATAATAATGTGTAGTCTATAATTAACTCACATATAAAAAGTAAAGACAAAAGGCGACAATTATCTATTCTAGGTGTTGTGTCTTGAACTCCATAATAAGTTGTATATTTTGAAACCGAACTTTTCTAATAGAACACTTACTCGATAAAGTTTGGGTATGACACAACTCTTTGAAAGATTTCATCCAGGAAGAATATTCATTAATAACGCTGTCAAAATCAAATATTTCAAACAAAAAAAATATAAATAATTAAGCCACAAATACAACCACTCCAAATAATATATATATATATATATTTGCATTAGATTAGGTTAATAAAAGTAATTTTTTTTTTCTTTTCAACCAAAAAAGTAAATATTCTAATACAATTTAGGCCCCATAAAATTGGGGCCCTACATGGTCACTCATGTCGAACACGTGCAGGACCGGCCCTATCGTCTAGTAGAACAAAGGGAGTAATATTTAGAGCGGGCTTGGAATATTCAAAATTAATCAAACACCCAAGTTGAAAATATATAGGCATAATTTCCACGACTACAATAATGTTAACAACGAAATTTAATATTATACTTATAATGACTTATCATACATGACGATTTTAAAAATAAAGACTTTGAATATTTAGTGCCCATCGACATAACGGTCAATGCAATGATAATAAATAAAAGGTGAAAAACATTTTACCTCACTCGAGATTTAGTCAAATTACAAGTTAATCCTCGTTATTTCAAAAATTACTAATATATCTTTTTGTTTGTCATAACTAAAAAGTCGATCGCTATAGATATATGGTTAATAATAAATACAAATTTTCACAAACAAGTTTAGAATCGGTTCGGCAAAAGTTCAAATCGAACTCATTTATTTTTTATTTAATAATAAACAAATATGAACGGAATTTCAAACTCAATTATTTAGTAAACACCAAACTTTGGGAGAGGTAAATGTAAATTACACATTAATAAATATTTAGGACAATTAATATCACAAACAAATATCATTTTACTCAGTGCGATGCTATTAATATCTTGTTATTTTATCAACAGGTATTATTACTCCATCCAAAACATAAACCATTTTTCTTCCACTTTCTGCGTGTAATTAAGACTCATATATAAAAATAAAAAATAAAAAACCAGTGTCGTTGGCGGTGAATGAATTTAATTACTTTGTTATTGACCACAAGATAAAAATACAGCGATGATGATAGGTGATAATTATATTGTACTCTCTATGTTCTACTAAAAGATAATATTATAAAATAGACTTTTCTAATAGAACGAATAAAAATATTATTTAAAGGGTAATCCGGGTAACTTTTGGCTCTATCAAACATACACGGAATTGAGTAGCATTCTTTCGATGTCAAATCAGGACTAGTTTCCTCGATGCATGTGTGTGTGGTGGTCGTAACAACAAAATAGTATTCCTGAAAAAATGTACCAAATTTATTAAGAAACGTTTCACTATCTTTGTGGCTTCATTTTTCGCCTTGATGAGAGAGTTTTGTTTTCAATTCGTACAACTTTTTGTTGGTTTTAAAGTGTAATAATTAAAATAAATAATTTTTTACTAATTTTCTACTTATATAGAATTTTATTTTGTGTGAATTAATTGTGCACTATGTATAATCATATTAATAAAGAGGTAAAAAAATGAAAAATGAAAAATGAAAACACAACTTTTTCATTAGAGTAAAATAACCTTACACTAAACACAAATTGTAGGGGAAGGATATATCATCTAAATATGCTTTAAAATTATCGTAAAATCTTGTATCCGCCACGTCTAACGGATCGCATATCGAGTTTAGCCTTAAAAGTATCGCGTAAATGTTATTAAAATACATGTATCGATGTTAGCGTATGATATATCGCGTTTTAAGTTTAACCTCTGATATATCGAGTTTAATTGATGTTATAAGTTAGCGAATGAAATATCACGTATAAAGTCTAGTTTCTGTTGGGAAAATTAATTAAATCACAGCTTAATAAGGAAATTCTATTTGTAGTAGGATTAATAATTACTTGTTTAGTTTGTTTCCAATTTAGATTTTGTTAGTTTTAGGAAATTAGTTTTGGGAAGAATTTGATAATTATGGGTCTATATAAAGAACCCATGGGTATTGTTTTCAGTTGAACTAAGAGTTTGATAGGTCAGAGATGTAGCCTTTTGGCTCTTTGCCTCCGAGTTGTGTGAGGGAGCTTATTTTGGCTATTTGATGTGTTGGTTTAAGGGAGCCTTTTTGGATATTGTGATGTGTTGTTATAGGGGTTGAGGTCAAAAGAGATTTGTGCTCCTGCTTATGCCTCGTTGTTTATGAGTTGTTGAAGTTTAGGTCATAAAAGATGAAGTGTTCCATCTTATACCTATGATATATTGAATTTGTGGATGTAAGTCTTTCGAAATCGAACCACATTAAAATTTTGTGTTTGTTTTATTAGTTGCGCGTTAATCTCTTTACGATAGAGATATTTTTATATCTTACAGTTTCTGATTTATCTATCAACTATTGATGAAAACACAAGTATCAAATTTAGCAACCGAAATATCGTAGTCAGACCGTCACATATTCAGACTGGATTGTCCCTCTATAATAGATGGTATAGAAAATTGTTGAAAAGTCTTATAGTTTGTAGTATAAAATGAAGTAAAGATTTTGGGACAAAGATTAGGCAAATTGAACAAAGGAAACTTTTCTCGCATGTCGTGTCGCACAGGTGGCAGAAGCTTGCTAAATGCAAGGTTCAGTATTGTTCAATGCGTGTGACACAATATGCAACTTGCACGTCGTGTCACACAATCTCCAGTAAGCAACTTCTGAATTTTTGAAAGGACAAATCTGCCATGCGAAGCTTGGTGCAATTCGCACGGCACGTCGCACGAAATAAAAAAAATAAAGCTAAAAGATGTGATTGTTTTGTTTTTTCTGAAAGATGCATCATTTGGTTGAAATGTTGCATCCGAACAATTGTAATAGATGGTTGTATCCATTCATAGGCTGATCATACCCCCAAGTTTGCAACCTTTCAACTCTATAAATAGAGGGTGAATGACCAAGAATCAAATTAATTAATTTCCATTTTCTTTCTTATCTAAACAATCAAAACACCGTCTATTTTGTTGTTTACAAAAAATCTATTGTATCCTATGTGTGATCTTGCCATATTCATTGTTAAACATATAATGGGGCATTAAACACATTAAAGAAAGTGATTACACGTCTTGAATTACATTTTGTGACTTGTTACAAGTCTTTTTACCTCCAACATTTCTCTTTTACTTTCTACAAAAATTTCTTTACTTCTTATTTTCTTAAGTCTTGAAGATCCCCGATTTCTCTTCAGAAATCACAATCACCTCCCAATTCGTGACTCGTGGGTAGAAAAGAGTATACCTGTGCAACGAATCATATATGACAGTGTGCTTCGCATACGAACAAATGAAAAAAGAAAAGAAAACTTTAGTGAAAGAGTTCTTTCATTCGTTTTACATTAGTTAATTAATTTCAAAATTGTTGACAATTTAATCCCTTTCATTTTCAGGTTACATATGCACCTTGTTTAATTTCCAATAAGAAATGGACCGCTATCAAGGGAAGCCGGAGATTCAGTCAATCCTGGAGTGCTCGTTGAAAATAATTAATTAATTTATAAGCTCTACGTCCCACAAAATCCAATGTAATAATTAATTCGTTATACTGAAAAAATATATAATTTATAATGAAAGGTAAGATATAATATAAAAAATTCGGCAGCATATTTTTCATTTATATTAATTTTTTTGGAATAAAAGTTAATTGTGGACGACACAGAAAAAACAAACAGGACTCTTTTAGTAGAATGGTGTGAGTCGTTTTTATAACACTTCCAATAATTCAATACGAATAAGTTAAATCAAATTATACTCTTAATGTTCATTAATTAATTTGG
Organism: Leptodermis oblonga; assembly: GCA_016801395.1. Classification (NCBI taxonomy): domain Eukaryota; kingdom Viridiplantae; phylum Streptophyta; class Magnoliopsida; order Gentianales; family Rubiaceae; genus Leptodermis; species Leptodermis oblonga. The sequence goes on along the minus strand of CM028754.1, from coordinate 6,939,942 downwards.
TAAAAAAGTATTTTTATTTTTCCAAAATTAAATAATTAATTTAAGGGTAAAGTACAATTTACCCCATTGTGGTTTGATAAATAGACAACTTACCATTCGTGATTTGAAAATGAACAACTTACCCTCACGTGGTTTGAAAATAGTAAACTTACTTCCAAATAGTTTGAAGATGGACAACTTACCCCCTAATGGTACCCCCATATGGTTTGAAGATGGACAATTGTCCCTTTAAAAATGAACAACTTACCCACCCCTTTTATTTAATCCCTTTTCAAACTACGTGGTACGTGGGTAAGTTGTCTATTTTCAAACCATAGGGTTTAAGTTGTCAATTTCAAACCACGTGGAGGTAAGTTGTCCACTTTCAAATCATGTGAGAGTAAGTTGTCAATTTATCAAACCACGAGAATGTTAGTTGTCAATTTATCAAACCACGAGAGAGTTAGTTGTACTTTAACCTTAATTTAATATAAACGTATTATATTTTTAAATAATACTATACCGTGACAAGAACTATTTTTGTTACAAAAACTATCCAAACTCTTCTGCAGTCTTTGAAAAATTACACAAAACTGACCAGAAATTTCCCTTTAAAGACTTTCAAATTTGTTGTCACGAGTGCTATATATGTTTAGCCTTAACTAGCAGCCAATCTTTATATTTATTAATTTAATGTATTTTCTAAACATATTAAAGTAGAACAGGTAACTAAGACCGCAATTTAATTAAATAATATTAATTAAAAAATAATAATGTTATACAAATATTATATTACAGTTTTTCATATGAATCAATACAATATATACCATTCTCTTTCTTTCCCTCTCTCATTTTTTCCTTTTTTTTTAGGTTCTTCATTATATATTCTTCCTCCGATCTAAAACAAAAATCATCTTAGAGTTTTTTAGCCAAATTAAAGAATTCGTTTAAATGACAAGAAAATCTTCGTTAGATGGCTTAAGACAAAGGGTAAATTTGCAAAAAAAATTTATATTTTCCCCTAAAACGTCATTTATTAGGAAGATTATTACTCCTTGTAAAACAATTTTTATTATGGATTGGAGGTTATTTGGACCGGAAGGAGCATATAAATATGTGTATATATTTTTTAATTAAATATATACATATATACAATCCTTATGGCCTATTTGTTAAAGATACATTTAAAAACAATATTTTTAGAAAATAATTTTTTAATGTGAAAAGTGAGTTCAAATATATATAGTTGAATATTAAAAAATTATATTAAAATTTATAAAAAAGTATTATAATATATTAAATTTATTGTATAAATAAAAATAATTAATAAAAACAAACAGTGAATAATAAATTAATGCGAAGAAAGGGAGAATTTGGACATCCAAGATTGACCCAACCAAGCGTCAGCAAATCGTGGCGCTGGACGAATAAGAAGGGAAGAATGGGACATCAAAATTACAAGTGCCGCTGATAAAGTTGGACTTGACTTCCGAAAGCAACTGTTTGTCTTAACTATATAATAATTCAAGAAATATTTTTTGATTATTTTATGAGTGCTTTTATCATTCATTAATTAATTTTGGGCGAATTACATTTACTTCCCTGAGATTTTGTGAAATTATAAATAAGTCTATGTCATTTTAAAAATTACAAATACATCCCTGAATTATTTAAAAGTATTTTGCTTATTTTTTGACTAACAGGTTGATATTGAATTGAGTCACACCAAGATTTGGAGTGTTTAAACTGTGATCGTTTATTAAATAATCGAGTCTAAAGTTTCGTTTATGTTTGTTAGTTTATTGAATAAATAAGTTTGAGCTAAATTTTTGCCAAACCAATCATGAACTTGTTCAGGAATGTTTGTGTTCATTCTGAACCATAAAAATAACAGCGATCGATTTGTAACTATGATCAAACCACATGGTGTATTTGTAATTTTAAAAATTATAGAAACTTATTTGTAATTTCACCAAATCTCGGGAGAGGTAAATGTAATTCGCCCATTAATTTTCTATCTACGCAAAGACTTTAGCAGTACTCCATTTCCAAATAAGTGGCCATTGTGTGGTTATCACACAAATTAAGGATATGAGTGAATACCCCTATTTATATTTTCTTGTTTAACTGCATTTTAAATGAGAATGTGTATAATGAATGTGCATTTTATTTTTTTGGGTAACAGCCAATTAAGTGACTGGGGAGGAGGGTTTGAGGACCCTTTATTAGGGCATGTTCTTTAAGTTTTGGTTTTGATTTCAACAGTAAATTTAATATATTATAATCAGTTTTTATCATTTCTAATACAGTTTTTTACTATTCGGCTATACATTTTTACATTTTTAATACACTTTTTACATTATAAAACTATTTTTTTAAACCAAAACTCAACCCAACCAAAAAGAACATGCCCAATCAGTGGCCAAATAGCCATAAAAAGAACTAAGGGGGACGTACTGACTCTTACCTTAGTTATACATAGATGCAAAATGTATATACAACCTATACAGAAACTAGACGAGGACATACCCATAGCATCCAAACCTACCAATCCTAACTTTCCTAGGAAGAGTGGAATGGACAAAGAAATCTATGTGGGCCTTCAAACTCGCGGTTTGGGGCAGCTCATATCCAAGAGCATTTCCTTCCCGCTAGATATGAGAGATACTCCCATACGCATGCTCTAGATCGGAGATCCTTACCAATGTTGGTGTTGAATGCCAGAGGGATGACCCGTTTTGAACAGCCCATAACAACACCGTAGAGTCTATCTCTACATCGACCTATAGGCCCATCCGATCGCAAATACTGAGTCCAATCAGTAGGGCACGTGCTTCAGCTTGGAAACTCGTGAAAATCCCAAGGGAAGCACTGATCACAAACACAACTCTGCCGTATGAATCTCGTAGCACCACACCCGCTCTCGAGGACCCCGGATTCCCTCGGGATGAGCCATCAACATTCAGTTTGAAATGTCCAAAGGGTGGCATGCTCCAAATCACTATACGTTCCTCCTTCCGTTTGCGGTAAGCCCAGCGAGGAGGCACGGTGCCATGCAGAAAAGCCACTGAATCTTGGTACACATGAGGTGCCAAGGATAGTAAATCATAGATGAACTTAAATACTACAGTCTTCAGCCGGCCAGAATAAACTCTCAAACCCTCATGCACCGCCTTGCAGTGGGCTCGCCAGATCTCCCAACAAGCGGTCACTGGGGCGATCGCGGACACCATTCTGGGAAGTCGTGCCACTCTGGGAATGTGCATTTAAAATGACATGTAATTCATTAAATTAGATCAATTAAATAAATAATTGGTGGTATTGAAACTTTTTAAATTTTTTATATTGAAATGTGCAAAGGGAAATTTATTTGGGAATAAAACTTTTTTTTTTCTTTTCTGTAATGACCACTTATTAGGAATGGACGGAGTGGTATGTTTTACACAAGAGTCTGGTCCCGTGTGTCTTTACGGCAGTTGTTTTTTTTTAATTTATTTTTATTTTTATAATTAATAGTGATACTCTTGTAGGTTGAGAGTACAATAATATTCCCAATATATACTCTTGTGGGTTTTAATTTGGTTTGGCCCTGATCAAAACTTTTTTTCTTATTTTTTAAAATGTATAATTGGAAAAAAAATTTAAGCGGGTCGAGACCCGGACCACTATTTCGGGACGCGACCTGAACTTGATCTAAACCGCTCGGGTCGGTTCGGTTCTGGCCGGGTATTCTAATTTGAACAGCCCTAGTGCTATCTGGTTTACTAAATGCTCGAGATTTATGGAAACTATCAAATAAATTGTGAAGTTTTATGAAACTATCAAAACCTCCTAAGGTTTTATGAAACTATCAAAACCCCCTTGAACGTTAATATTTTAGAAAAACTTGTATTCGATCTGTCAGATAGTTCAACACATTTTTTTTTTCATTTTAAAAACATATATACGATACTCTTTTTAAAGACACGAGCATCAAGTTAATTTAACTTCAAATGTATTGCGTGTATATTATGAAATATGTAATCAATATTTTAAAGGAAAATGTATTGCATATCAAACCCTCAGACGATCTAAGTAATAGGAGACTGCTTCTCAATTTTTTTGCCAAACAACAAAAATGACTTCGGTTTTGAACTCATTTTTTTGACTAACAAAGGGGAAACAAAATTTTACCAAATCAATTGGGGTAATTGTTATATTATTACCCGGTCAAAGAGGTGATTGTAGTTTCACAATATTTGAAAGTTCGTTTGGTAGTTTTCACACCTCTACTTTAAAGTTTAATATGCAGAAGCACAACCATTTGTGTTATTGGTCTGAAAGAATAAAACATTAATTTTCATTATTTTTTTATTTTAAAAAAAATTGATTTTGATTATTATATATTGAAAGGACCACAATCACTCTAATTTTCTCCACTGGAAACATGGGATCGACCGTTGAAAATTTACTTGTCAATTGTCATCCATCACAAACAAATGCAAGAAAGTGTGCAACGTCAAGTTTTCCAAACTAATATGATAACATCAAAGTACAAAAATCAAACTTAATGTGCAAAAAGTCAATATAATTAAGTGGTTATGGTAAGGCCATGCTAGCAACATTTTATATCTTTTACTTTTCGTTACATGCATTTAGGCGAATGAAATAGAAACATTAGTATACACTATCACAAACAAGTAAAACTGTGACACGTACGAGTTGATTCCACAAGAACTAAAGAAAATATATATAGCAAATTTAAATACATCAACTGTTAAATGATTCCAAAAGCGGGTTCTGTGTATAGAAAACTAAATAAAATTATAAATGAACAATGTTTATATTTAATTCAAGGATAATTAAAGAAGGGTTGAGATAATTGTAAACCTTGGGGGTAATTTTGTTTTATTTCTTATTTTTATTTATGCAATTAATAAAATGGGTAATCAATTCCACGTTTAATTAAAACCAAAAAAAATAAAAAAATAAAAAGAAGGGTTGAGATTAGATTTCAAGTTCCAAATCTTCCTATCAAATTCATCTATAAGTATACAATGGGTATAAAATTAACATAGGTGACAACGATTATGAATCTAAGCCCAATCAAATCAGTTATATTGTCTCAATTCTCTCAATCACTTATGTTTCCATTGTAATTTTTGGACTTTGAGCCATTAATGTGACACCCCCAATCCCAACTTCCCTGTTTGGGCCGGAGACACGACCGAGGTGTCTGCCTGATTCACACCAGGACTCATTCACGATATATAGAACAATCGCTAAGTAGATAATAACTTTGATTCATTAAGCATATTATAATACACTAGTTTCAGCACTCATAATTCAAACTTAAATAATTACAAAGTATGCAAAAGACTAATTACAATTATCTAAATAAAAAAAAACTAACAAAACTCTAAGTCATAATATAATAGTATTCAGAAACTAAGTAAAAGATCCTTCATTAGCTCCACTCAAAAGTTTCTCCAACGGTATGCATCTCAGTGGCGATTACTTCCAAAAATTTGTACATACAAAACGTTTAAGGGGTGAGCTTCCATAAGCTCAGTGAGGTCGCACTATTAAAAACATTACCGAGTAAACAATTACCAGCACATAACACGGAAATCCTAAGCACGCAAGGGGAAACACATAAGGGGTAGAAAGAGCATAACCAGCAAGTTATACCAAAGGATCTAGGTGACCCTTCAGAAATATTACTGATTATACTTTACCTGCCTTGGAACACTTCCGCTTCGCAATAACCATGCCGACACTGCCAACACTGAACACTGTGGTAAATCCCGGAATATTACCAAACACTACCTCTCCAGTCATTTAGCCGAGCACTCCAGCCCAATGCCGAAATGCCCGATTCAACTACTAGTCAGGGTTTGGGATCCCGACTGGCATTCACACTTAACACTGAACACTTAACACTTCACATTTCGCATTTAACATTAAACACTAACATTGTAATGACAATTTCATTCATAGATAAATATCAGTAAACATTTCACTTATACCATTTGAGAACATTTACATGTATATAATATAACACATTTATAAACGTTGCACTTATCACACTCAAATATAACAATTATACACATTATTAAAACACATGCATTTCATTAAATATAAACTTAACACTAACAAAAATAAAAAAATGATAACTCGCTTCGTTATTATTTAAAATATTTAACCCCTTTAGTGAGAACACTCACCTTGTTTTACGGGTACCTTTCGAGTAAATCTGCATTTAATTAAACTTAATTATCAATGGATTGGAGACAAGATTTAAATTCAATTAATAGGTGTATTACATTTGACTCAGACCCACCGCTGTGAACTAATCCATTATATTATTAAAGCTCATTATTTAAATTACATCTACCCAAAAATACTAAAACAAAACCAAGAGTACCGTATTTGTTTTCTTTAATAAGTTTGTTTCTCTTTTCTTTTCTTTACTGGCTTCATCGATTTGTATATATGTAATTATAGTCTTATGGATAAACATGGTTGCTCTCACTTCTAAAGTCTTAAAATCAAATAGCCCTATTAATTATCATTATCATCGCTGGGATTTCAAACCAAAATCTGAAATGAATTTAATTATTATTGTGTAGTTATGAACGTTAATTACTCATAGTCAGGTTTATTAATGCCATATTATCTAAGAGCTTAGTGCATGCATAACTATCCTATATAATTTCTCAAATTTTGCAAGAAAGGCTAAAGAAAGAATACCTTCTTGAAAACTTTGTATTTTCCTTCTTTTCCTACTTCTTCACTCTTTCTTTCCCTTTCCCGTTTCAGCTTGCCGTCTCTCTCTCTCTCTCTCTCTCTCTCTCTCTCTCTCTCTCTCTCTGTGTCTCTCTCTCTCTCGTGTTCCAGCTATATATATGTGTGTTTGTTTTTTTTATTATTATTAGTTTAATGTATAATTATATATATATATATTAATGAGGAACCAAATCATATGATTCAAACATTAATTAAAGAAATAAAAAGGAATTCCATTACACTGAATTCAATCTGTCAATCTCATAGATTATCTAAAGAAGATCAACTGGGTAAAACGTCCTCAAAACGCCTATCCACGGCTAACTAACAACGGGCTAGACCCTAATCATTCTTTAAATAATATATAGATGCCTGATTGTTTCCAACAACCCATATTTCTCAATTAATATAAAAATAATAGAATGATTCATAACAGAATCATCATCATTACGGGAAAATCAGATAACCAGGATTCATGGCTTAACACTAATAATTTAGCCTGCCATTAGGCTAAATACAACTGAAAATATAATATTGAAAACAAAAATTTTAATTAAGACTTACTCGTCAACTTGTCTTCAAGTTCTTGATTCTTGAATAGGAATGGAAAATATATTAAAAAGGGAAATTTACAAAGAAGTACAAGAGAGAGAGTTGGATGATGTACAAAGAGAGAGACTAAAAGAAAGATACAGGAATTCGAGTGGTACCTCTTCCTCCTAAACTAAATCTATTTATAGGCAAATTTTTCCTCAAACGAAACTATTACAAACGGATTTAAATTTTTAATTTTAAATCCGCTACAGTATCCTACGGATTTCAAATTTTTAATTGAGAAGTCCGTAACAGTATTTTTGTTGGTGAAATCCGCACATCCTCCTATGTTAATTGATATTTGGATTTTTACCAGTAGAACCGATTACTGAAGTCTTGATTGCAAGTAACATTTCATCAATGTTAATATCATCATCTTCTTCATCTTGAGATTCTCCTGCCAGACAATGACCTTGGCTTAACATAGAAACATCAGATTTTGTATCTTCCAGATTCTGGGATAGATCTTTTTTCAAAAGGTCCATGTAAGAAGATATTATTTCTTCCCTGGAAACAATTCTTTTTTGCATCTGCAACATCATGTGAATTTGTTGAAATGGGCTGAATTCATCCCTTGGAGCTAAGCCCTTCTTTTGCTGGTATTCCTGCACCTTCTGCTTGATTTGATCAATCAACTTCTGGCCTTGAAGATCGCCAGTAGAAAAATCTTTTTTGACTAATTTTTCCCAAATTTTGGTATACCGACTCTTTTAAGACACGGGATCTTTTCAGGAGTATAACTCACTTATGGAATCTATTTCCAGATCCAAGGAATAGAGAATTCAATGAAAAAAATACATGGGAGCAATATTATCATTCCAAGGATGATTATTATCCAAACCTATTATTTTAGGTGAAATTTTCACCCAATCAGCATATAATACTTTAAAAGGTTCAGGTAAAACCTTAATTGATGGACCAAAATTCAGCCACCAATTCACAAACCAATTTGGAATTTGTTTGTTATAAACATCAACACAAATTTTTATAAACCAAGGATGTTTTCTTCTTGGATTTTCATAAAGAAATACTTTTGTAAGGGATTCAATGTAATCCCAATATTTGAATTTGATCACAACTTTTTGCTATGGATGGAGATATTCTCTATCCTTCAAGGTTGATAAACCCCATTCATCAGCAAATATAATCTGTTTGATAATAATTTTGCTAAAGTTATAAACATTTTGAAAGCTACCAGCACTCGAGAAATGTGTTATATCACAAATTTCCAGAAAATTTCAAAATATTTTCAAAATATGTTTTTGGCTTATAAGCCAATTCAGCATATGATGAAATATCCAAGTACCTTTGCATAAGCATCCATGGATCACTGACCCATTGCAAATCTTTGCCTTCTAAGAGTATTATAACCTCTTTATGAATATTCTGATGATATGAAGCCATATGATCTTCAGTTTCTTCATCTCCCACAATCTTTGAGAATGAAGATGATGAAGCAGTATTACTGTCTTTTTCTCTTTGAGTTACAAACTCCATAAATTCCTCATATAAAGAATTTTCTGGAGACATACTCTTTCTAGCAGAGATATTATCTGCTACTAATCTCCTCCCTCCTTGCTGGGACAAGATATTACCTCGTCCACCTCTGCCACGATAAGGGCCAAAGGCCCTACCCCTTGGTAGCATAAACCTACAAATGTAAAATTGATGATTACTTATCATGTAAAAATTCTCTAGTTAAAAAATCTAGAAGACTATTTTCTTCTCCCTTTTTATATTGAATTTCAAAATCAAATGGAGCTAAATGAGCTTGCCATCTTGCAAACATTTGTTTAGATACATCATGTTTGAAATCTTTATTAAACATGAATTTTGCAGATTTACAATCAGTTCTAATAATAAATTTTTGATTATATAAATCTTCTTGAAATTTTAAGGCACACTTAACAATAGCTAAAATTTCTTTAGCTACAGTGGCATAATTTTTCTGGCTATTAGACCATTTTCCAGAATAGAATCTGACAAGAAATTCTTGTTTGCTTTCTTTTGATTTTTGTTTTAAAATCCGTCCATATCCTATATCTGAAGCATCTGTTTCTATTATTTTATCCAAATTTGGATTTGCTATCATTAAACATGGTAGTGATTTTACTCTAGACTTAATTCTTCCTCGTTGTTTGTAGTGGCCAAAACTTTGCTTCCCTTATAACCCCAATTTCCAGCAAGCATCTCCTCATTCCATCCCAGTTGTCTTTGTTTTCATTCCAAACGTCATCCAATACCAGCAAATATCTCTTACCTCTCAATTGCTCTTTTAATCTGTTTACCAAAACTTCTATACTAAAGGATTGATGGTTGTTTCCAGTGAGAGACTCCAAAATATGAGCCAACAATCTTTCCACATTAAAATCATCAGAAACACAAATCCACACTCTTTTGTCAAAATAACTCTCCACCTTTTCATTCTTGTAAATAAGCTGAGCCAAAGTTGTCTTTCCTTGACCACCCATTCCTAGGATGGTAATGACTGATAAGTCTTTCTCATAGCCAGAATCAATTAACAAGGTTATCACCTTTAAGGTATCATCATCCATCCCCACAATTTCCCAATCCTCCACATAAGGATCTGAAAATCTTTTAGCACTAAGATCAGGCAGTGAGTTTATCAACCCAACAGCCTGAAGGCCGATTACAGTTGATTCTATATAAATGCCCTCTAAGGATGAGAGAACATCCTTTATCTTATGAGCTATCTTGGAACGAAAAAAAACAGGATTGGAGGATGAAAAGAAGTTGCGTACCTTGTCCCTCTTGCGGCACTCGATCTTTTCCCGAAGAACTTCGCAGCCGAAATCATCCAACACATTATCAGCATCAAGTGCAACGGACTTGAGCTTTTTCAGCCAAAGCTGGACGACTCTGCTACTCATTTGCTTGCTCTGAGCATCAGAGAGCAAAGTTTGAATCATCTCCAGCTTCTTTGAAAGCTTTCTGAGTTCTCCCTTCACTCTAAACGAGAGACGGACCTCATCAGCATCAAGTGAAACAGCTTTTTTGTCAACACGGCCTCAACAGCAACAACAACCATCTTTAAAAAGCAAGAATAATGCTTTAAATCAAGCATTGAGCGATGGAAGAATACAAAACAGAGAGAACTTCGATGGAACAAAGATAAGATGAGCAGGGATCGATGATTGAAGTAAACCACAGAATGAGAAAACGAGTGATAATTAATTGTTGAATTGGTTTAACAGTTCGTGTATCGAGTTTAGTCTTAAAAGTATCGCCTGAATGTTATGAAAATACGTGTATAAATGTTAGCATATGATGTATGATAGTTTAAGTTTAGTTAGCCTATGATATATTCATTTTAATTGTTGATGTATCATGGTTATGAATTATCGGGTGAAGTATAAAGTTTAGTCTTTGATTTATCAATCGCGTATTGATGTAAACAAACGTATCAAATTTAATAACCAAAATATTGTAGTCGGACTGTTAAACGGTCAAGCATGAGACTCTCCGTAATACCAGCTACAGAAAATCATGATCACCTCCTAATTCGTGAGTAGAAAGAGTATGCCTGGCCAACAAATCATTAGTGTATGAATAATTAGAATATTTATATTACCTTATTTAAGATTTATTTTTTAATTTACGTATGTTACTTTATTATAGGTTAATCTTATATTAGTTTCTTATTTTAGGTTGATCTTATTATGTAACACATCTTATATAAGGTTACTTTGTGTATCTTCTATGAATCAAGTTATACAATAATACATAATACAATACATATTATTTCTAACACGGTATCAGAGATAATTTTTGCCGAAATAGTTAAACCCAAAAAAAAAAAAAAAAAAAAAAACTTTTTCTTCATAGGTAAACGAAATTCCTTCTCTTGTTTTAGCCAATTCCGCCGGTTCATTACTTGCCACTGGAATCATTATTGATTCTCAGATTCGGTGCTCTTCTCCTCTGCTCCGCTGCTTTCTACAAATTTATCCGCTGCAACTGAGTTTTTCAAGCTAGCAATTTGCTGGTCCATTACACCGCCGCTGGTCTTGTCCAAAGCTTCCGCTGCAGTTTCCGTCGACGTTGACGGATCTGGTTTTTCCGTCCTTCAGTCCCCACTCCCCAGTCCAGATCCGTTCTTCTCGCGGTAGGAGTCTGCTTCAGATCGAATCTTCTCGCCGAGATCGAACTTCTCGCCATCACATGTTCTGAAGTGCCTCCTCAGATCCGCTGGTGCCGTCGACGTTTTGCCACGCAGCCGGAGAAGCCAATCCATTGCCGCCGCTGAAGTCCTTCCAGCGAGAGAAGCTAAGGAGGGCTTTCTACTTCAAACTGCCACGTCATCAACACGTGTTATCCACGTCAGCGACACGTCATCAAGCCTGCTCAGTGATGTTGCCACTTTGATTAAGGAGCTGTTGGTTGGTTTCTAAATTCTGATTTTCAGAATTCTTAGGGAGTGTTTGGTTGGTTTATTATTCTAATTTTCAGAATTTTTTTTTGGAAGAAATCTTGGTCTCTTCGGTTCTTCACATGTGAGTCAACCATGAAGATATTCTGTTTGACACAACTATTTCTTTAGGGATTTCCTATACGGGTCAACAATCTTCTGTTTGGCACAACCGTTTTTATGCGGGTCAACAATATTCTGTTTGACACAACTGGTTTTTTAGGGTTTTCCCGTACGAGTCAACGATAATGATCTTCGTGCTTCCCACTCTGATGAAAATTGCCCTTCCGCGTGTATTTTCATGCGGTTCTACAACTAAGATCTCCCCACACGGCTCCACCACTAGATAAGTCAATCATCCATCATCGGATATAATTGCATATGGTGGATCACTTTTATTTTTCGTATCCGAACTCAAGTGGTCTTATCACGTTGAGTTTGAAGGGGGTTGTTTGAATAATTAGAATATTTATATTACCTTATTTAAGATTTATTTACTAGTTTACGTATGTTACCTTATTATAGGTTGATCTTATCATGTACCGTAATCCTATATAAGGTTACTTTGTGTATTTTTTATGAATCAAGTTATACAATAATATAATGCGTATTATTTCTAACCATTAGAGTTTGCTTCACATAAGAACAAATGAAAAAGGAAAATTTTAGTAAAAGAGTTCTTTAATTTTTTATTTCTTTAGATTAGTTAATTTGCAAAAGGTTGACATTTAATCCCTTTCATTTTCAGGTATTATTTGCACCTTGTTTGATTTCTACATTAAAAAAATGGCTAACATGGCATGACAGCTGTCAAAGGGAAGCTGGAGATTCAGTCAATCTAGGAGTACTCGTTGAAAATGATTATTAATTTATGAGTTCTACCCCCAACAAAAATCCTAAATATAAAATTCCCCAGTTCTATTAAAAGAGTCCGATTATAAAAAGAACGAATAATTTATTATGAATGTTAAGTTACTATGCCTAAAAAATAATTGACACAAAAGCAGCAACTACCTTTGCTTAATGCCTGACTTACTTTTAGTAAGTTTAATGCGAAGAAGCACAAAAGTTTTACTTTAATTTTGTTTCTTTCAATTAATTTTACTTAGTTTTAAATTTCTATCTTTCTTGTCGAAGTAATAAGAGGGAGATTTCCCCTTCAAATAATTTGTTTATCCATGTCTATAATGATTCTTTCCATTTCTATAATGATTTTATCCCTAGTTTAGTAATTTTATCCATAATTATAATGATTTCATTATTGGCAATGGTGTATGAGAACTCAACAAAAGCTTCAGTTTTAACAATTTCATTCGTAATCAATGGGAGATTTGTTCACCGTACAATAGTGACTTTTACATTTTTGCAATGCTTTGATCTATGTTATATATAAACTTACAGTTTAGTACATTATTGTGGTTCAGCTGATCTGATAATTGTCAGATCAAATCTTTTGTAATTAGTTTTATTGGCAATTTTGTATTCTTCTGTCAATCGTAAATGGAAAACTTCCACCACCATTAACGAAACCTTTTAATTTATTTTTCTTTTTTAAAAAAACAGAACCATGTGTTAAAAGTTTGAAAGAATAATACATTCATTTTTATTTTTAGTTTTTTGAAGTTCCACAATCACTCTAATTTTCTCCATTGGAAAAACATCGATCCATTGTTGAAAATTAACCTTGTCATCCACCACAAACAAATGACAGGTGACCAGTTCAAATTTCTTCAAGACTTGGCAAGAAAGTATGCAACATCAAGTTTTCCAAACTAATCTGATAACATCAAAGAACAAAAATAAAACTTAACATACAAAAGTCAATATAATTATGTGGTTATATACTACCAATATTTTATATCTTTCACTTTTTTTTACCAAAATAAAAGAGTCTTATTTTTTTGTGAATTTGAAAGTATAATAACTAAAATAGCTAGTTTGTTATCATTTCGCGCGGCAGCATGATTTTTCAGCAGAATTAGCTTGTGCTTCACCAAAACTGCTCTATCTGCCATTAATTCTACACAACTGTTGTTGAGCTATGTTTCCGAGTGTGACTTCTTACTTTGTAAAATGACATTTTTTTTTTTACGACAATTAAAAAATTATACTCCTGTCATTTTTATTAGAAGACAATTTCAAAACAGATTCTTTTAATGGAATAAGAAAGTATATAGCTTAAACGTCACTTATTATAACTATGAGGGAGTACATACTTAACAATGAAAGATGAAAAATGCAAACATTGTGTAGAAAAGTCCTCATTATTTATTGAAAATGGGCATAACACTTTGCCTCCTGAATTTACCTCCCCCATTTTGTGAAGGGGATAGAATTATACAGGGATTCCCTCCCCATAACTACATGGAAAAAAGGTGGGAAATCTCATAAGTCCAAACATGCGATCTTGAGGAGGTTGGAGTTTCATATGTCTATTCACGAGAAATGAGAACCACTTGCTTTCCGACGTTGCGACCGCTGAAGAGTCCAACAAGAGCAGAAGGGCCTTTTTCGAGACCTTCAGCAATGTCTTCCACATAATTGATCTTCTTTTCGAAGATGTAAGGCACCACCATTTCCATGAACTTTGGGAACAGATGCAAATAATCGAAACAAGAAAACCCTTGCAGTGTGAGACTCTTGAAAAGAACGCTGGCACTGGTGTGTAACGGGTCGGGTTTCTCGACGCCTAATTGTGACATCATTCCGCACACAGAGATTCGACCGAACTTTCTCATGTTTGGAAGAACTGCATCCAATATTTTGCCTCCAACGTTTTCAAAGTAAATGTCGATTCCCTCAGGGAAATGCCTGCAGAAAAAGAAAATGTCCCATTTAGTGAAGCTGATTAAGGACTATGTGATCTCTTCAGGGTAATAACAGTGCTACAATATTGCATAAACGTGTGAATCAAACGAGTTCTGATCCCTGTACCATGTACCACAACTTCAAGAGCCAGTGTTTTAACGTTAATTTATTATATATTTTGTCTTCAAAACACTTGCGCCTTGAAGTCGTGTTACAGGGTTTTGTACAGAGTTAGTGGTATGGGTGATATATGAAGTGCAACAATCCATCTGGAAAACAATCTGCCGCTATGTATGATCATCAACTTATGGTTTTCTAGGGGACTAAAGGGCATTGCAGATGATTACAGGCCCTGATAAAATCTGTAACACCTTTTGAACTTTCAATCCTTAGAAATTGAGTGAATTGATAACATTATGCTTTATAAGTTTAGGCTTTAAGAATATGAACCTTTTGAGAGCAGCATCCAAGTCACCTTCTTCTTTGTAATTGAAAGCATCATCGAATCCAAGCTTGTTTTTAAGAAGATCAACCTTTTCATTACTTCCAGCACTGCCAACTACATAACATCCCAGCAATTTCGAAATTGTCCGACAAGCTGACCAACTGCGCCGGATGCTGCAGAAACAAACACTTTTTCTTCCTTCTTGGCTTGCAAATCTCAAAGAACCCGACATATGCCGTCAAACCAGTCATACCTTCAGAGTCATAGAAAAAAAAAAAAAAAAAAAAATCAGTTCAACACTGAAAGCAAATGGGATCACCTGTCGAGTGGCCGACAAGATCCTCCCTAGTCCATCTCACACGGAAAAGGGGTAAAAATGGAAATCCCACATTGAATTTTCTTCTCCTTCCCCGAATTTTTTATTTAGATGGACCAGAGAGACAGGATCCTCACCCGACAAAGGATTGAGAAAATTTCTCTGAGAAAGAGTGAACTTACCAAGAAGTCCAGTGTAATAGGAAAGTGGTATATCTTTGAGCTGAATCTTAACAAGTTGATCAGGCTTTTCTATGTGACTGTACTCCTCCCATCCAGTTTCACCCCATACTAAGTCTCCCTCACTGAAATTCGGATGCTTCGAATCCACCACTTTCGATACGCCGAATCCCTTTATCGGCTGCGTATATTAAACCATCATTATACTCCAAACACGAAGCATTCAAGCATATATAATTAATCAAGAAAGAAAGAATGGATTTAATTTACTTACAGAGCCAACTTCAATACAGGGAAACAGAGGATCGGCTGATTTTTCCATGAGTAGATAAAGGTAAGGATCAACAGACAAGTAAAGATTCTTGAGCAAAATGCCATTTGAGCCTTCGGGGACTTTCAGGCTTATGGTGCTTTCTGTGGTGATGGTAAAATCGGATTCTTTCGGCTTCCCAACGGCATGATTTTTCAAAAGAACTTGCTTGTTCTTCACCACCTCTGCATTTCCTGCCATTGTCTGAATTCTAAACAGCTATTTTCTGGGTAGAAAATGTTCTGGGATGGTTTGCTTTACAAATTTTCGTTGGTTTAATAGGACTTTTTGAGGTTTGGTGATAAGAAATGGCGGCTGTTGTTTGTTTTATCCGGTGGAAAATTGTGACTATTTTGTAATACAATAATGCAAGATTTCAATGCAGTAAACTGTAACAGTATTTTTTCAGCTAAAAATTCAATGCACTTATTGCCACGTATTCCCTACTTTCTTTCAATTCATAGAATTTTTTAGTTTTTTAATTTTTATTTTAGGTTTGGTGGTAAGCGAAGGCGGCTGCTATTCTTGTGCAATAATGAAGATTTACAATTAATGCAAATTATAGAATTTAAAAAAAATAATAAAAAATCCAATCTAGCTAGACTGTTTGCATTTTGGGAAATGTTACCAATTATACATACACCCTTTATCCTTAAAAAAATGAAATTGATTGAAATCACACCCAAAAAAATAAAATAAAAAATCAAGTTCACAACATTTTATGATAATTAATTTCTAGTTTTTATTTTCTTTTAAGTTTTGTGCTTCAAAGTGTGGATCATTTTTATGATGGTGATAGTAATATTTGTGATGCTTTGAAGACTAACTGGCCGGTATACCTCCCTTGTCCTATGAGTCTATGACAAGTGAACCAGTAGATCATGGCTGCAAAACGTCCTCTGAAATAACTAAATAAAAACAGTGAGTCAGTGAGGGCCGCTGTGAGGACCCTTATTTTTTTATCCTGAAATAAAATCATAAATGGTGATAAATTTAAAACTCACAAATAGTTAAACACTTCATACTTAATACGAGTAAAACAAGTTTAATTATAAGTTAATAACGGAATAAAATTAGATAAAAATATATAACGAGTAAATCCTTAATTTGAGAATTAAATAAAAAAAATTAAACAAAGATAATAATAGTTGATAATAATAATAATACTAGAAAAAATAATAATGAAACTAATAATATAATAACTAATAATAGTATACAAATGTAAATACAGAGAGCTTTGGAGAAATGGATTAGCTACAGCCTTCGATCAAGATAAATGAATAGGCAGAGGAAAGAAAATAAAAAAAAAAATTAAATGAAACAATAAAGAAAAGGAAAACTTGGTTCAGTAGGTGGTCAAGGAAAGAAATAATAGCAAGAGAGAAACTGGGAAAATGACAAGTCGGGTTAACTGAAGAAAAATAAAGAAGGGAAAAGAAAGCATTTAATTTAAAAGAATAGGATTCAGTAAAGACAGGAAATAAAAAGAAATTTTTTTTAAAGAAAATATTTTCATCAAAAACTAAATTTATTTAAATTACATATGATATTCATCAAGTCTATTTAAACTCGCAAAATTCAGGTGAGTGTTGAAAACCTACTTTTGATTAGTGTGTATTATGTGACTATATCATTGTGATTATAATGTATGTATATTTCAGACATTTTGATAAAATACAAATTGTCAGAAAATACGGATTTAGGTAAATACATGTTATGGTTATAATGAAATATGTTTTACATGAAATAATTGTCACTAGAATTATTGAACAAAGTTAAATGTTTTAGAATGAGCGGTCTCGACTACTTTTCATACCGACTCAAATTACTGAACTGATATTTTAAAAATATACTGATAATATATATTGTTTGATTGAATGATTTGGAATTACGAGTAATCTACTTCTTGAAATAATACTGATTGCAACTACTGAAATTGACATTGATATACTGAACTAATTGTGCTTTGTTATGCATGGATTTGCCTTGGTCTTAAAAATTTTGATGGCGTTGCTATGCATGGATTTGCCCAAGCCTTCCTATGGATGGATTTGCCCTGGCCTTAGAAGCCTTGTTATGCATGGATTTGCCTTGGCTTATGGATGACTTGCCTCGTTATGCATGGATTTGCCTTGGCATTTCATTAGGAGGACTCCAAAACCTCGCCAAACTATTGATCCACCGGGCCAACATTGGGTGTGGACGGCTGATGAGATAGTGAGGGAAGTTGGGTGTACTCAAGCACCTGTTACTACATTACTATACTATGGGCGTTGTTGTCGAAGCCCTGTATGGGAGCAAAAGTTCACTGGAAATAAGTGATTAAAATCACCTCTAGAATTCCAATTGAACTCGCGAGTATCCTTAACTATTTGCTTTACTGCTTTGCTAATTGTATTATATTTATATGATTGATTGCTTTATGTGAATTGCATATTTTACCATTTTAATTGTTTTAAACGGAGAACATCACTGAGAAAAAAGAAGCTCATAGGTTTTGTATGTTTTTAAACCTTACCCCAGGTATCCAGCGGCAGTATGGGTCATAGGATAGCAAGTCGAGTTAATCTGATACCCCATTGAAACATTAGAGACAATCTTGTTTAATCATGATTTATAAGTAGGCCTGCGCGCCAATTAAATATTAGACTGTTAGGATACGATACTGGGACATCAATATGTAATTGTACAACTACGCTTCCCTTATTTTATTATAGTTATTGTGTATTATTTTGATATTGTTACTGAGTCCTAGTGCGAACCAGGCAGATGTCCTGTCGGATCCCCGTATTGGATAGGGGGTCGAGTTGGGGGCGTTAACGCCGCAAAGACTCGAAAGCAATGTCATAAACAGGATAACATTTTTTTTTTATCATAGAGGTTGTATCATTTTTTAGATGGAGAAAAGAACCAGCATGAATCTGAATTGGCCAGCGAGCCAATGTCTTTTATTCTTTGAAAATCAGCACATTTACTCTCTACAACACTCAAAACTTCATTGTATACTACATGGCAAAAGTTCGAGAAAAACAGAAAGTTCAGTAGCCAAAAGTCCACCAGCTGGAAGTAGAGTTTATTCATGGGAAACGAGAACCACTTGTTTTCCGACATTGCCACCGCTGAAGAGCTCGACGAGGGTGGCAGGGACGCTTTCGAGACCTTCCACGATATCTTCCACAGAGGTGATCTTCTTTTCTCGGATGTAAGGGATTACCAATTCTAAGAACTGTGGGTAGAGATGATAGTAATCAAAAACAGAAAATCCCTGCATTTTGAGCATCTTGGAAAGAACGCAAAAAACGTTGTGTAACGGGTCGGGTTTCTCAACACCGTATTGTGAGATCATTCCGCACACAGAAATTCGACCGTGCTTTCTCATGTTTGGAAGCACTGCATCCAATGTCTTTCCTCCAACGTTTTCAAAGTAAATGTCGATTCCCTCGGGGAAGTACCTGAAGATAAAATTGTTAAAAATTAAATACTTCTTAACTCTTTTAATGGAATAGATGAAGTATCAAAGAATTGAATAGCGAAAACAGAGCGCCTTATGCCCAACTATTTCAAGCAGTGGTGGTGAGGATTGGGGCTTGAAATAGCCACAAAGAGAAAAGAAACTACAAAATCAAAACCAACAAAATGTTTGAACTTTCAACCCTCAAGGGGACGAGTGAAATGGTAGCATTATGCCAATTAGTTCAAGACATGTCTTCACGTTAATGTAGTTATAATTTTGAGTTCAAAACACTCATGTCTTGAAGTTGTGACACGGGAATTGAAGTTAGTGGTACAGGTGATGTGAAAGCAGATTATGTTCCTTTTGAGAGCGGCAACCAAGTCATCTTCTTCTTTGTAATTGAAGGCATCATCAAATCCAAGCTTGTTTTTCAGAAGATCAAGCTTTTCATTAAAACAAACTTAAAAATGCAAAAGTTAAAACATTGCCACTTAAAACACCCCTAATTGTATAACATATCAAACTACAAAAATCAAAAGTTACCTTTTCTTTACTTCCAACACTGCCAACTACATAACATCCACACAATTTTGCAAGTTGTCCAACAACCTGGCCAACTGCACCAGATGCTGCAGATACAAATACTTTTTCTCCCTTCTTTGGCTTGCAAATCTCATGGAATCCGACATACGCCGTCAAACCAGTCATACCTTCACAGTCATATAAACAGAATCACCACTCAAAGAGCAAAACACGCAACAGATACTCCCTCCTTCCCAATGTAAGAGCCATGTTCAAAGCTGTATCTTGTGACTCATAAATAGTTGCATCTCGTGACTCTTCCATCGGAACACATGAATCTGAATCACATGCTAAATCGATCAAACCTTAATGAACATGAGTACTTACCAAGAAGTCCAGTGTAATAGGAAAGTGGCACATCTTTGTGCTCAATCTTGATAAGTGAAAATGGCTTCTCTATGTGATTGTACTCCTCCCAGCCAGTTCCACCCCATGCTAAGTCTCCCTCTTAAAAATTCGGATGCTTCGAATCCACCACTTTCAACACGCCAAATCCCTTCATTGGCTGCATTAAACCATGATTAAATCTCCAATCATGAAGCATAATCAATCAAGAAAGAGTGATCCTTATTTAATTTACCTACAGAGCCAACAGCGAAACCGATAAACCAATGATTAGCAGCAGACTTTTGGATGCGAAATTGCAGGAAAGGATCGCATGACAAGTAAAGATTTCTTGAGAAAAACACCATTTAAGCCTTCCGGGACTTTCAGCTAAATGGAGCTCTCTGTGTTGATGGTAAAATCAGACTCTTTTGGCGTCCCAACAGCATAGTTTTTCAGCACAACTTGCTTGTTCTTCACCACCTCTGCATTTCCCGCCATTGTTTGAATTTTCTCCGTGATTGGGATGGTTTGCATCATAAATTTTCGTTGGTTTAATTTATAGAACATTTGGAGTTTTGGAAGTCAGAAATGGCGGCCACTGTTTGTTTTCAGGTGGAAAAAATTGTTGCCATTTGGATTAAAATAATGCAAGATTTATATTTAGTGAACCATGACATTTTTTTTTCTTGAATTGAAGATTTAATTGTTGGGAAAATTAAATCAAGGTTAATTAAGAAATTCTATTTGTAGTTTGTTTCCAATTTGGATTTGGTTTATTTTAGGATACTAGTTTTGAGAAGGATTTGGAAAACTATGGGTCTATATTAAGAACCCAAGGGGTATTATTTTCAGTTGAGCTGAGAGTTCGATAGGTTAAGGCCAGAGCCTTTCGGCTCTCTGTCTTCGGGGTTGTGAGAGGGAGCCTGATTTGGCTATTTGATGTGTTGTTATGGGGGCCGAGGTCATAAGAGATGATGTTCCTATTTATGCCTTGTTGATGTTTATGGGTTATTGAGGTCATAAGAGATGTGGTTCCTGTTTATGCCTATGATGTTGAGTTATTGATGTAATAGGTGTGTAGGTAAAGTAATTTCAGCTTGCCCCGCCTTTGATTGATTTAGTGAATTTTGTGGATGTAAGCCTTTTAAAATTGAACCACGTTAAATTGTGTGTTGTTTCGTTGTTCATTTTAATTATTCCCGTGCACCTTAATTTCTTTGGGTGATAAGGATATTTTATATACTACATTAATGCATATGTAAGTTGTTTGCAACGTAACTCCTAGTTTGTAATTATATTAAATTGTGAGGCATTTTGTGGAATAAGTGTCTCCAACAGTGGTGGTGTGTGGTTTGTCATTCGGCCTAACCTAAGGCCCCATGACTGGGTTTGGATCTTCTAGTTCAAAATAAGGGTGCCTCCTTCCAAAATTAGCAAAAATTCAGGGGAGGAAGGTTGGTGGTGATGGTGGGATCCCACCACTATCCCATAATTTTTCCTAGTTTGGGAAGGGGACACCATAGTCCAAAATTATTTTGGATTAGAATTAATATCCGACCCAAGTTGGCCCACTATTGTCAAAGGATCACTTTTACCCAGACAAAAAGGAGAGACAAATGCGAAGAACCAATGGAAAATTCCACGCTTCACTATTTCGGGTGACATGGAAGGACTACCTGCCCGAGAAACGAATTCCTACCTCTATAAAATGGTAAACTCATCTCTACAAGAAAGAGACTCTTACTTTTCTCTAGCCACACTAAATTATGTCTTGGTTCAAATACTAATTTTGGCATTAGATTTTAATCAGGGACAACCCCCGATTGTATAGGTATCGAAGATGGTGAATGGGAGCAAGTTCGACCCAGAGACCCTCACCTGTGAACTATGCTTCATCAACCGTTAGTTTTGGTCAAATTAAACATAACTAGAAACATATTTCATGCAACCCCCTCTTGCACCCTTATTTGTCAAACAACTTGCTAGTTTATTACTCAAAATAATCTAATTTGTCGCATCGATCGTAAAGGACCAAGGGCAAATCTAAGGGCGGTGGGGTGGTTCCCGGACCCCTCCTGCACCTTTATTAGTCGTGTATATATATATTTATTAAAACAAAAATTATAATGTATTTAATTGTCAAAAAAAAATTTATTAATATGTTGGACCCCTCCAAAATTATTAAAATGTAGTTTTTGGCTCCAGCATAATAAAAGACAACTACCATTTAACCAATGTTGTCAGACCCAGCCCGGCCACCGACCCGGCGAGGCCCAAGGGTCGCACGACCCGGGGGGTCAACCGGGTCGACCCGGATGACGTTAAAAATAATTTTTAAATAATAAATATATTAATAATTAACATATATATATATACACACACACACATATATTTTGCATACTTCAACCTTTAAAAATATTTTCTTTGTATTTTAACAAGTTTTACAACTAAAACTAAATTAAACATAAAAAAATAATTATTATAAAATATAAGCAAAAGAAAGACTCCAACAAATAAATAAAAATAAAAAATTAGATATTTTTTAAAAATTAAGAAAATTTAGTGCTGTATTTTTATTTTCTTAAAAAAGAAGAAGATAAATTTGAGTGCCAATGAGCTGTGACATCTTGTAAGCAGGAATCTAGATGAAGAACTAATATGCCTGTGCTTGAAAGTCTTAAACAAATTTTAATTGAATGACTAATGAAAATTTGTGCCTAACCTTTCTCTCAGTCTAAGGCTAGCCGAAACCAAGAAAGACAGAGGAGGTAAAAAAAGAAAAACAAAAGTTTATAATTAGCATTAGTCTTTTTCTAAAAATTCATGATTATAGTCTTGTCCCACATAGGAAGAGTAGTTAAAAATAATATGATTTCAATCTTATAAATAGGCAAGGATTGTCCCTAATCTAAAATCAATTAATGAGCTGATTTGAAAGCCCATAACAAAAATGAGTTAAAATTTTTTTTTCTGGGCTGATTTGAAAGCCCATAACAAAAATGAGTTAAAAAATTTTTTTCCGGAAAAAAGAAAAAACCGGGGTTGACCGGGTTTTCTCCGGGTCACAGGTTTTCCCAGTTTTGACCAGTCAACCCCAGTTTTCAGTGTCTGCCCGGACCGGACAGGCCACTGGGTCGCGGTCGAACCGGTTCGACCGTCCGGTCCGGGCCGGGCTTAATAACACTGCATTTAACCCCTGTTAACAAATACAGTAGGAGCAATAAATTTCTTGCAAATATTGTCAATGCATAACTATCCCAAGATTCCCAACACCAATATCCTCAACAGATATTCCAAATTAAACTTTCTTTCAACTCGTGGAAAACCTTTTAAGCTTTGAAGATAAGATAAGATAAGGTGGCTGTTATTCTTGTGCAATAATAGTACAAATTATAAGATCGAAAAACAAAAAGGAAAACTATCCAATCTTTGCTAGCCAGAGAGTTTGCATTTTGGTAATGAAAAAAAGTGAAAAAAACAGTGCATCAATGAGGGTTGCAAAGAAAGAATTGAAAATGATAATGAAGGCAAGAAGAATCAAAATTGTACTTTGACACCCATTGATAAAGCGAGTGGTAAAGTAAAATAAAGCAAAATAGAATTACTAATAAAATGAGTATTGGATTCGTACTTGACTTCTGGAGCAATTATAAAAGAACATATGCTATAAATTATTCTGCGCATTTATTGCACTATATAAAATAGTGTGTAATTAAATATATAATTAAGAAACAAAGAGAAAGATGTATATATTGGGGCCCTGGGAATAAATATGAATTTTAATTACTAATTATCATTAGTTTGCTTACGAACTATATATGCATCTCATAATTTCTAGACACATCCTCCCCTATTTGTTCACGATTAAGTATGCAGTGACGTTCTTCACTTGGACTGTTCAGTGCCAAAGTCATAGACAGAATAAACTAAGGCCTGTTCTCTTTGTTTTGGTTTTAGTTTTAGTTTTGTTTTTTGTTTCTATAGTAAATTTAATATATTAATTACTAGTTGGACTCCACCGTGCTAAGTACGGTGCCTGTTATGCCCTGTATAGTAATATTTTGTAATAAAATAATAGGTAAAAATAAATTATTACTAGTTTGGAAAATATTACTGCAGAATAAAAAATGAAACTAATTAAAAATAATTATTCAAAGATTATATAACTTTATAATGAATTTTGGAACATGCAAGTACCCAGTATCTTGTCACTTGTAATATATGTATTTCATTGAAGATGCAAGTCGTAAGAAATTGATCAAAACATAAATTTTTGAAATCAATGTGATGATTTATTAACTTTTCTTACTAAGCAAATTTGAAATTAATTTCTTGAACTCTAACGTTGACCCCAAAATATTCTGATTCTCAATTGGAACATGCTTGCAGTCATTCGAAACTTAGTAAACTCTTTGTCATTTGGGCAGATGCAATTATGTTAAACTGCAATTGGTTTCCTTCTAAAAGGAGACAAATGCAATTATTTTTCTCACTACACTACCACAGAAAGGGCCATTGGAGGCGCCCATTTAGTGGCGGGTTACTACAAATTCACCTCCAAAACTGAAACTATGGGGTATTGGAGGCGGGTTTCCGAAAACTCGCCTCCAATACGTAGCGGATGGAGTAATGGAAAACCCGCCTCCAATACTCTATATTATTGGAAAAACTCCAACCGCAGTATCAGAGGTGGGTTTCCCAAACTTTTATAAAAAGCAAAGAAATGAAAAATTGAAAGCTAAAAAAAAAAAAATTTGAAAATTTGTCGAGGTTAGAGCAAGGGCA
Source organism: Leptodermis oblonga (assembly GCA_016801395.1). Classification (NCBI taxonomy): domain Eukaryota; kingdom Viridiplantae; phylum Streptophyta; class Magnoliopsida; order Gentianales; family Rubiaceae; genus Leptodermis; species Leptodermis oblonga. The sequence continues at coordinate 6,914,966 of CM028754.1, read as the reverse complement.
ATAAATTAGTAGTTTAAAAAGAAATCACAACTTTTATAAAAAAAAATCTGATGTATACTTAAAGAGAAAATTAGTAAGTATTAAAAACCCACAAGATTTAAAAGGAAATATATAAATATATACTTTCAATTTTGACTTTAAATACATGTAGTTTGTGGTAAATTTAGTGTGCAAGAGTTTAGTGCTTTTGCAGGTGCGAGTTTGATTCCTATTGAAGCCATAAATTGAAGCAAGGGAAATTAGATTTTGCACTGTTAGCGCCCGCCTCCAATACTCGGATTGGAGTAGGGTGCCTGTATTGGCAGCGGGTGTCGGGTCGCAAAACCCGCCTCCAATGCGGTATTTTGTAGTAGTGCTAAGATGTTAAATACAAGTAGCTTCCTACTTTAGTTACATGCCATAAGAGAAGTTCATAAGAGTATATTATCCAATTTGCAACTACTTTTTGACTGAGAAAAAATAATAACAATAACATTTCAAAGGTAAAAGCCTTAAATGCTTTCAAGAAAACCATAAAAGTTGAATAGCGCCTATACATGGAATGATATTGTGGTAAAGGATTTCAAAAGTATCCATTATACCCATATTTCTTCAATAATGGGAGATTTTATACCCCGTTTTAACATATTTGAAACTATACATATATACCTATTTCACATTCAAGCTAGGAACAACTTCGAAATAAAAGGACTAAGAAATAGAAGCAGAACTATGAATCTATTTAGCACAATTATGGTAGCTACTTAATAGTTTGGGAAGTATAGTGATGTGGACCGAAGTACACATGCGGATGAATTGCCAAGGAAAGTCTGATTAAGCGGTAACTCGTATAAGCTCTTCTTCTTACCCAAAATCAAGATAACAAAATAAACTAACTTGAGCTAATCTAAGGTGCAATTTTCGAACCAAGTAAGAAGAAAGAGTTGAAACACGCGAATTTAATTAGGTAGAGCAAATAACCTAATTAAGCTAAGTTTTCATGCAATATGCAAATTACAAGCATGGAAAATACATAAAGCAATAAAGGGAGAGTACTCAAACTAATAGTTTAAAGATAAGAATACTACCTATTAATTTCGTGGATGGCCCCTATATATAGGTATAGGGGTATCCAAATTATAATAGGAAAGGAATAACTGAAAGAAGTGAAAGTGGAAACCAATCAGAATTTGATTTTCCTTACAAATGAAGTCCTAAATGAACAAGGACAATGGTGAACGAATTAAGTCACCTTTATATGAATAGGTGGACAAAATTCTACCCTATTTAAACTAGGAAAACAATTAAAATTGGAAACCAATCAAGAGATTGATTTCTTACAAACCAGAAACCTAAAGGAACTAGGTTTTGGTAGTTGCTGAATTCTTCTGCCATATGGATATGGTTATGGCCGAAATTATTACTTAAAATGGGTAGGATATAAATATAAATCCTATAGCAAAAAAGGGAGATCAAGAAGGGATCCCTTTTTGAAAACTACCAAGTTAATCTAGTTGTAACAAACTTGTAACAACCTAACTAACTTGTAACAAACTTGGAGTAGGAATAGGAAACATGCACAAATCCTTATCCCGTACTCAAACCCTAACCCTATGTCTGTGGATACTTCCTTGATGGGCTTGGGTTGGCGAAACTTAATGTGGAGTGAACTTCAATGGTGGTTCGGCCCAATTGAATGGCGCATGGTGGAATTGTTGTAGGGAGCTTCCGAAACCTTCTGGAATCTCCCGGAATCATTTTGGAATCAAGAATTTCCATATTTTCAAGATTCTTCAAGATTCTGCAAAATATGAAATTCAAGATTTTCAAGAAAATCAAGAACTTCCAAGAAACGTTTCTTTAAAGTCAAAGAACCTTCCGGCGTCTTCAAGAACTTCAAGAAACAACCCTTTTCTTTATTGTGAAGAGCTTGGAGATGCATTGTCTTCAAGGATCCTTTTGAATAGAATGACCCTTTCACTCTTCCCGGCATTCTTCTCAAGGGCTTTGCCTTCAGGTTGACTTTGGGGATTCTGACTCAAATTGTACGTTATTTTAGCTATGGATATCCTCATCATATAGCTTCATCTTTCTCAAATACTCAATCTTCTTCATGATGTGTCAATTTTGAAACATCGTTTCTCATCTCAAACTATCAATACATACCTTGTATTACTTGTTTCATATGGAAATAAAAAGATAAGTAATTTCTTTTTGGCAATTTCTTTCCCATTCTTTTTGAAACCGGATTGCGTTATATTCATAGAAAATACTGAAAACAAAAGAGGTAAACTGATGTATCTAGTTCTTTTTTCAAAAGAGAAAAACGTACATCACAGTCCTAATACTACAAAATGATGCAGAAGGCTATGAAAATTATAACAGAATAAAAGTTCAAGAGAAAAAATCTAATTTTGATTAGGGGTGTAAATGAGCCGAGCAACTCGATCAAAGCTTGGCTCGAGCTTGGTCAAACTTGAGCTCGAGCTAATCAAGCCGAGCTCGAGCCCAATTACTACTGGCTCGAGGGCTCGTCGAGCCTATCGAGCCCGTCTCTTTATAAAATTTTATAATATATTTTTTAATACTTTCATATTTTTTAGTGTAAATTAAAAAAATTAATTTGAGCTCGAGTTCGAGCTCGAGCTCGGCTTGAGTTCGAGCTCAAAAGCTTGCTCTACACTGAGCTCGAGCTCAAGCTCAAGCTCAAGCCTCTTATAATTTAGACGAGCCGAGCTCAAGCCTGACTGGTTTTTATCAAGCTCAGCTAGATAAGACCCCAGCTAGGCCTCAGGTCGGCTCGTTTACAACCCTAATTTGGATGGTATATATATGGGTTTCTCATTATTAGGATAACCAGCAAGGCAGTAAATGTAATACAAAAAGAAAAAATAACTTTTAGTATAAATTACTACAAGAAAAAATCCTTGCAGAGTGGGACAGTGCGTTATCTTTGGATCTAAAGATCATCCCCATGTCACCCATCGCCACTTCCATGGAAACTGTATAGGTTTTGTAAAGAAATTAAAGAATGACAACCTTGGATTTAAAAGGACAATCCCTTTGAAACTTCTGTCTTTTGTACTATCATATTGAATGATAACTAAATTGAGTGACAAAAGAAACAATATATGTAGACTGAAATCGCAATTTTTCCATTCCTTTGAAAGAAATAGCAGGTCAAAATTTCCAATCATCGCCATTTTGTTTGTACCCCTGTGCAGGCATCAAAACACCTTAAACGATGTTGCATGGTAGTTGTATCATTAGAAACAAACCTCAAGCCACAGAAATAGGAGGCATGTCCCCAAATAAATACATACGAACCATTAGATTAAAAATTGTAAAATTCTGAATGACAGAAGAAACAACTGTCTTGAAGGTGCTCTTAATGACAGAATTTGAGGCATCGTCAAGCAATTCTGGGAAATTATCACACAAACTTTCCAAAGCGATGATTTCTAAATAAATCTACTCATACTTCTCCTCTATTGAATTGAATAGCCGTAAAAATGATTTTTTTGCCTGTACTTGGAGGCTCAAAAAGTTGAGAAGGCTGAACCAGATGGCAGCCTTGCCGTTAGGGCATAGCGAGAGGCAGTGGGTGGCGATAGAAGGCTTGAGCATGGATCAAAGCCTTCTGAGGATTACACCTGCACTTTCTGAACATATCTCTTCAATAACTAAGTTAACGACGAAATGCATTAGAGATCATTATAGTAATTAAACCATTAACAGGGACAGAGAACATCATAAGTTATGCCCCTTCTGGTGGTGTAGTGGAATTACTGGGTAGAGAAATTTCTCACTAATAGTTATGCAGGGAAATAAATTTCTGAAGAAATGACGCATACATTTACAACCACTGAGAAGAAACACGACCATTTGTGTGAGGAAAGTTTAGAGACGCATACGTTTACAACCATAGGGAAGAAACACGACCATTTATGTGAGGAAAGTTTAGAGCCATTAGATTAGAAGAGAAGGACCATCCCCAAAGGAATATAAACCATTAGATTAAAAAAGTAGAAAATTTATGTCATTTGTTAACCATAATTTTTCATCATTTCTAATACAACTTTTTACTGTTCAACTATATCTATTTACATTTCTAATGCACTTTTTACACTAAAAAATTATTTTCCAAGAACATGTTTTCAAAACCAAAACAAAAACAATGAAAAGAACAAGCCCAATTAAGGTGAGAGGATTCCTCCCCTTTTTCGATTTAGAAAACAAAGTATGCGATTCTATTTCACCTATTTCCCCTTTTAGTTCATTAGTAACTTTATATCCCTAAAATTGTTTTAGGGAATGAATACTTTCACCGGCTTGAAAGTTATTCATGGGAAACCCGAACCACTTGTTTTCCAACATTGCAACCGTTGAAGAGGCCGATGAGGGCGGCGGGAACACTTTCGAGACCTTTCACGATATCTTCCACAGAGATGATCTTCTCGGATGTAACGAATTGCCAATTCCAAGAACTTTGGGTAGAGATGATAATAATGAGAAACAAAAATCCTTGCATTTTGAGCCGCTTGAAAAGAACATAAGAAAACGGTATGTCACGGGTCGGGTTTCTTGACACAGTATTGTGAGATCATTCCACACACAGAAATCCGGCCGTTCATTCTCATGTTTGGAAGCATTGCATCCAATATATTTCCTCCTACGCTTTCAAAGTAAATACCGATTCCCTCCGGAAAGTACCTGCATAAAAAAAGTATGTATTTCCATTACTCCCTCCGTTCCATTAGAAGGGTATATTTTCAAATTTTTTTTTTTTACTTCTCTTACCCTTACTAATATAATAATATGTGATCCACAATTAGTACATGCTTAATAAGTAAGAATATAAATAGAATAAAATTCGTCAAATTAGTTAATTTAATTGTTGCACCTTAACATTCATAACAAATTGTACATTGGTCAAAGTGGACCTTCCAATAGAAGGGATGGTGTAAAATTTGGGATGATGATCAAGGAGTTTGGTAGAATAAAAAAATTTGTTTTGAAGTTGTAGGTTAAAACTCATAAATGTTTGAAATTATGACTCTTTTAATGAAGCAGAACCAAAACAAAATGCATTATGCTAACTATTTTGATCAATGGTGGTGAGGATTGGAGCTTGAAAGAGCTACAAAAAGAAAAGAAACTTCAAAATCAAAGTCAACATAAATGTTTGGCCTTTTCGACCCTTAGGGAATGGGTGAAATGATCACATGATGCTAATGATAGATTTTACTCAGAGAAACACTAAGAACTGTAGAAGAAGACTTCTGTATTTTTTAATCGATGATGGTTACAAGAGTAGTACCCTCTATTTATAGTGTAGGATTCTAACAGAAGAGCCTCATAGTTTGGCTAACAATTCTAGTAAATCCTGGAGATGGATACAAACATAAAGGAAAAAAAATCTGCAAGTGCATTCAACAGGAGCTGGTTTGCCCAAACAAACAGGCATTCAGGATACTGGAAATTCAGATACGGCAGAACATGAGGAGTTGATCATTATAGACTCAGATCCTGAACCTGAAAAGAACCCTGCTCCAGTTACAGTGAGCAAAGATGTGTATAAGCTTGTGCCGCCATTCCCAAATAGCTTGCGGCCAAGGTAAGGACAATAAAGGAGGACCTGATTGACTACTTAGAGGTTTTCGAAAAGATGGAGGTCAACCTTCCATTCATAAAGGCAATTAAACTTCCCTCAGTTGGAAAGTTTCTGAAGGAATTCATGGCAGGGAAGCAAAGAGGGCGAGCAAGGTGGTGTTAGGAGAGAATGTCTCGGCAGTGATTTAGAAAAAACTCCCTCCCAAATGCAAAGATCCAGTTATGTTCTCTTTAACTTGTATAATTGGAAATAGAAAAATAAAGCATGATATGTGTGACCTTGGTGCTGCCAACAATGTTATGCCTTTATCAATTTATGAGACTTTATCTAGTGTTAAGCTTGTGGATACAAAGATAGTAATATAACTAACAGATAGATCATGTGTGCACCCTGAAGGTGTACCTGAAAATATTTTGGTGAGTGTGAATTCCTTTGTTTCCTGGTGACTTTTATGTGATTAAGATGCATAATGATCTGGCCAGAGAATCTGCTGATGTATTGTTGGCTCGCCCATTTTTGAAAACTTCTAGGGCAGTGATTGATATGTATAATAGCTCTATCCGTTTGGATCATTGTGGTGAAAAGCATACTTTTAGTAACGATGATACCATGAAAAATCCACAAGTAGTTATGAATGTGAATAGTATTGAGATGAATAACCCTCTTGTCTAAGAATCTCTTGAGACCAATTTTTTGCAGCACAAGGAGGAGAAGGTTCTCCCTCAGGGATTGATTGATTTCAAGAGCCAAAATAGGAGTGAAGGAAAGGCCCCAACACTTGACTTGGAGGAACCTCCAAGTTATCAGAAGGACCTAAATTCTGTAAAAAGGGATGTCAAAGCCAAGGTGCAAAAAAGAAGCAATGCAAAGACATGGCTTAGTACACCCACAAAAGTTGATAAAGCGAAGCTATTGGGCAAGGGGTATGTTTACCCAAATGGAGCAGTGCGAGTGCAAGGCATGCAATATTTCAAAGATTCTGGCCAAATCCGAACAGTGGAACAAAATTCACTATGGAGCTTTCCTAATCATTAAGCAGAGCTGAAGTTGCATATGGCCAAGACATTAAAGAAAAGCACTACAAGGAGGCAACCTAGATCCTTTGTATTGTATTTTATTTTACTATAAAAAAAAGGAAAAAAGAAAAAGTGTAGTGTACTAGTTTCGTGCCCTGTTAGCACGAACTAATTATTTTGCAGGGACCAAAGGTGATGGCAGCGCGTACTTCTATGGCCTCTGATCAGTTATCACCGCCGGCGACCTATCATAAGGGCGAGTACTTCTACTACCCAATCTAGATCACAGAGGGATTTGCCACTGTCCATCAGCTGTTCGACCAAATGGCAGCTGAGCAGCATAGGTAGGAGCCTACTGATTAGGCTATCAAGTAAGTGTTTTGTTTTTATAAACTTTTGGTCTGTTTTTGTGTGCTATTTTGAGTCCTTAGTTTTTTTTAGGTGGTTTTTGTTTTTTTTTATTATGTTTTTTTTTCTTGGTCTGTATTTAGCCCTATTTTTTGTTTTTCACTTCACGCTTGAGGGCAAGCGTTATTCAAGTGTGAGGATGTTTACAGGGTTATTTCTTGTTTTTCATAATTTGTGTGTCAGTATGTATCCCTTGTTTTTCATTATCTTTGCTTGGGGACAAGCAAGTGTCTAAGTGTGGGGATGTAAGGACATTTGTCCTAAAAAATTTTGTTTTTGTTTATTGTCCTGTTTGTGAGTCAAGTTATCTTTGCCTTTAATCTAATTTGGATCTAAAATATGCATCATAAATGAAGTATAACATGAAGTATACATGCTAAAGTTTTAATTAATTAATCTGAGAAGTCCTGATTTAGTTAAATCCGCAAATATGCATGTTTTTCCCTTTTCTTAAGCCATTGTACTTAGCCTAAATGCTGGATTGTATGGGGAGAATTATTTGTTTCTGTCAGACTTTCAAGTTGGTATGAATAGTGCATGGCGGGAGGATGGGGAACCTTTTTAGGATTAACCACTTTTGGCTTGGCCTTGTATACAAACGGTTTTTTAAATCAGCAAATAAAGCCAAGACCAATTTTTGTGATAAATCCTTTCTACACACCCCCCCCCCCCCCCCCTCCCCCAAGTGTGTACATGCTATGATGCTGAATTATTAGTTAAATCAAGTGGTGTATTGTTTAAGTAGTAAGTGGATTATTTGGCCAATGTATATGTGTACCCAACTTTTTGGGAAGCAGAAAAAGAAAGAATGAAAGAAAAAGATGATGTTGATGTTGTGATTTCTGCAATGTTTTGAAAGTGTGATATATGATGAGCTGGGTAAAAATTTAAAATTCTGAATTTTACGAGCCATAATCCATGCAAAGTGTAATATGCTGAGGAGAACATGCACCGGTTTGTCCAAACAGAAGGGGTGCTATGAAGAAATCTGAACAAAGGAACAACACCCAAAGTATTTTTGAGAAACACACTGGGTATGAATTTTTTTTTTGCAAGTGGCCTAGAACCCTTAGGATCTGTCCAAAGGTTCGAACCCAAGCATTACATGCGTCCCTTGATTAGAAGGTTGTTTCTTAACTGCTGTGTATCTATTCTTTCTATACTGTGGCGATGGTCAACTATCAAGCATATATGATTCTGGCTAGATTAGGATTTACTATGATCCTGATTTTTTTCTGAAAAAAAATGTGAGATTGTGTGAATCACCGACTATGGAGTGCTGTTTTTGGGAGATATTGCATATTCTTGGATTTAGACGACGAAACGGACTATTTTTTGTGAACTAAATAGAACACATGCCTATGAACTGAAGTGCTAATTTTGTGGTGTAAGTAAGATGCGGAAAAAGGGAAAGGCAGATTTGTTGAGTTTTGTTTTGTTTTGAGTCAATGAAGTAGTTTTTTGTTTTTCTCAAGTAAGTCAAGAGTTATAATTGTTTAGTCCAAGAGTCTTGTGTATCTTGTTATGTTTTGTGTCTGTGTTTGGTCTGGATCAATTGAGGAAGGAAGTTTAAGTAAATTTCTAAAATGTAGGGTATGCTCTAGTTCTTCACTTCACGCTTGAGAGCAAGCGTTGTTCAATTGTGGGGATATTTGATCTGCACCTTTTAGGTGATTTATTTTAACACTTGTTATGGCCGTTCTCATGGGCTTTTGCCTAAGGTTTTAATGATTAATTGTAGATTTGGAGATCGGGCCTAGGAAGAAAGGAATGTGCAAACAATGGAAGAATTGGAGCAGATAAGTCAGCACCCAAGAAGCCCACACGAATTGTGGGCTAAGCAAAGAAGGGAATCCGTTGGAAGCTTCTACCGATCCAAGTGGAGAGGAGAAAACAGAAATTAATTCCGTTAAGGAAAAGGATTCAAAAACTGAAGAAGAAAAGGAAACCTCAATAAGTTACTTGATTTAAGGAGACTTCCCTTGCAAGAAAGAGAATCAAATCTGATTCCACGATAGTTTCCATGTTTGAAGAGGTTTCCTCAATTGATGAGGATTGATTTTATTCCTTTTGTGATTAGATTTCTCTCCCTATATATATGGGAGATTTTCGTACAAGAAGGCACGCTTCCTATTGCTAGATATAGTTTCTTTCCTTTAGATATTATTCAGAGTTTAATTTCTGTAGTGGAAGATAATTTTAGTTATGTTCGATGCTATTTTGGAGTCCCGACGGTGCAGGCTATGATTTGGCCAAAGCGTCGGTTGCCGGATTGCTATTTCTTAATACACAGTACAATTTTATGTTCTCTCTTTTAATGAATTCTTCTATATTTATGTGTTTTACGTGTTTTACTATAAGTAGCTAATTTCTTAGTTCTGGTATTATGTGAGAAGCCATAATCCATGCATGTATGAAACCCAAGAATTAATCTAAACTCTAATGGATTATATTTCTAAATTACCTGTGTTTATATGTCTAATTACTAAGATTATTGTAAGCCTGATCAACTTAGTTTAATCTGGTAGAGTCAGTAAGTGGCACAACTACTGGCCGAGTAGTACATGATTAATTAGGTAATAATTTCTAATGCATCGTCAGTAGGAATTATTAGTTCCGGGTTCTTCTAGTTATTAATGCTTCTATTTCTTAATTAATAAGGTTTTTGGGGACTCGCGGTCTGTTAGAGAATAATTCATTTGCGAGAACTCACGGGGATTATCGAGAATCTATGGGAGAATTGCGTTATTTGGAAGACTCGCGGTAATACTATAACTGAAATGGCATGAGCAATTAGACAAGTTAAGAGGTTTATGATTGCATGCACGAGATTAAGGTGGATTTGCATAATACCGAAATCTCTCTCATTACTTGATATTTTCTAAGTCTTTATTTTGGTTATTTGTTTAATTATTATTTTCTACAATTAAGTGACAACTCTAAGGTCTCTTAAGAGACACAAAGGTGACTACTAGTCAAGGTTTGGTTTTATTTACATGTTAATTGTAAATTAAATAGAAATCACTGTCCCTGTGTTCGACCCTGTTGCTATATTTCTTAGCATCTTACTTGCAGGTTTAAAACAGTACTTTTACTATATTTGAGAGTCTTACGACAAGGCTTATCAGTATAGAAAAGTCATCCTTATTCATTGAAAATAGGCATCCCATTTTCTGAGTAATTCTCGAAAAAGCTACTGGTTTTTTTTTGTTTTAAAATCGGTGGATATGTCTCGCATTTCGAAAATTATCTTCACTATTATTAGTAAAATGTTACTGCGTTTTGTAAAAGCCAACCGTTTAGATGAAACCAGCGGCTATATTTTGGTGGCTTTCATTATTTTGCAGTAGCGTGCCCACTTGAATTTACATTTATATTCCCCACTTTGTGAGGGAACAAAATTATTCAGGAGATCCTTTCGACAAAGATCCTATCTCCACAACTACATGCCAAAAAGGTAGAAAAAAAAAAAGGGGGAAATTTCAGAAGTCTAAATATGCTTTCTTGAGGAAGTTGAGTTTCATCTGTCTATTCACGAGAAATGAAAACCACTTGCTTTCCAACATTGCGTCCACTGAAGAGACCTATAAGAGCAGAAGGGCCATTTTCGAGACCTTCAACAATGTCTTCCACATAATTGATCTTCTTTTCGAAGATGTAAGGCACCACCATTTCCATGAACTTTGGAAACAGATGAAAATAATCGAAACAAGCAAACCCTTGCAGTGTGAGACTCTTGAAAAGAACGCTGGCAGTGGTGTTTAACGGGTCGGGTTTCTCGATGCCGTATTGTGACATCATTCCGCACACAGCGATTCGACCGAACTTTCTCATGTTTGGAAGAACTGCATCCAATATTTTGCCTCCAACGTTTTCAAAGTAAATATCGATTCCCTCAGGGAAATGCCTGCAGAAAAAGAAAATGTGCCATTTAGTGAAGCTGATTAGGCCAATGTTCTCTTCCGGGCAATCACAGTGCTACAATATTGCATAAACGTGTGAATCATACGAGTTCTGATCTCCTGTACCATGTACCACAACTTCAAGAGAGTTAGCGTTTTAACGTTAATTTATTATATATTTTGTCTTCAAAACACTTGCGTCTTGAAGTCGTGTTACAGGGTTTTGTACAGAATTAGTGGTACAGGTGATATATGAAGTGCGACAATCCATCTGGAAAACAATCTGCCACTATGTATGATCATCAACTTATGGTTTTCTAGGGGACTAAAGGGCATTGCTGATGATTACAGGCCTTGATAAAATCTGTAACACCTTCTGAACTTTCAATCCTTAGAAATTGAGTGAATTGATAACATTATGCTATATAAGTTTAGGCTTTAAGAATATGAACCTTTTGAGAGCGGCAACCAAGTCATCTTCTTCTTTGTAATTGAAAGCATCATCGAATCCAAGCTTGTTTTTCAGCAGATCAACCTTTTCATTACTTCCAGCACTGCCAACTACATAACATTCCAACAATTTCGCAAATTGTCCAACAAGCTGACCAACTGCGCCACATGCCGCAGAAATAAACACTTTTTCTCCCTTCTTTGGCTTGCAAATCTCATAGAATCCGACATACGCCGTCATACCAGCCATGCCTTCAGTCAGAGAAAAAATAATCAATTCAACTCTGCAAGCAAATGGGATCACCTGTCGAGTGGCCGACAGGATCCTCCCTAGTCCATCTCACACCTAAATTTTTACTTAAATGGATCAGAGAGATCAGATTCTCACCCGACAAAAGATTGAGAAAATTTCTCTGAGAAAGAGTGAACTACTCTTACCAAGAAGTCCAGTGTAATAGGAAAGTGGCACATCTTTGTGCTCAATCTTGATAAGTGAAAATGGCTTCTCTATGTGAGTGTACTCCTCCCAGCCAGTTCCACCCCATACTAAGTCTCCCTCATTGAAATTGGGATGCTTCGAATCCACCACTTTTGATACGCCAAATCCCTTAATCGGCTGCATTAAACCATCATTATACTCCAAACACGAAGAAGCATTCAAGCATAATTAATCAAGAAAGAAAGAATGGATTTAATTTACTTACAGAGCCAACTTCTATACAGGGAAACAGAGGATCGACTGATTTTTGCATGAGTAAATAAAGGGAAGGATCAATAGACAAGTAAAGATTCTTGAGCAAAACGCCATTTGAGCCTTCCGGGACTTTCAGGCTTATGGTGCTCTCTGTGGTGATGGTAAAATCGGATTCCTTCGGCTTCCCAACGGCATGATTTTTCAAAAGAACTTGCTTGTTCTTCACCACCTCTGCATTTCCTGCCATTGTCTGAATTCTAAACAGCTATTTTCTGGGATGGTTTGCTTTACAAATTTTCGTTGGTTTAATAGGACATTTTGAGGTTTGGTGGTAAGAAATGGCGGCTGTTGTTTGTTTTATCCGGTGGAAATTTGTGAATATTTTGTAATACAATAATGCAAGATTTCAATGCAGTGAACTGTGACATTCATTGCCACCTAAAAATTCAATGTACATATTGCCACGTATTCTATACTTTCTTTCAGTTCATAGAATTTTTTTTTTTTTTTTTTTCAAAAAGGTTTGCTGGTAAGCGAAGGCGCTGCTATTCTTGTGCAGTAATGCAGATTTACATGCAAATTATATTATAAAAAGATTTGAAAAATCCAATCTTTCTAGAGTGTTTGCATTTTGGGAGATGTTACCAATAATACTTACTCCCTTTATCCTAAAAAAAAAAAATTAAATTAAATTAAATTAAATTGATTAAAAATTACAAAATAATAAAATAAAAATAAAATCAGTAAGTCCACAACATTTTCTGATACTTCATGTTCTATTAGAATAGTCTACCGTTAAATTTTTTACACTTCCTACCGTTACTAATATAATTATATGTGATCTACAATTAACTCATACTTAATAAGTAAGGGGTATAAATAGAATAAAAGGTATCAAATTAGTTATTTTAGGTAATGTACCTTAACATTGATAATAGGTTGTACGTTGGGCAAGTGGACTCTTCAAGTAGAACGGAAGAAATAGATATTTTCTAATTTTTCTTTTTCCTTTAACTTTTGTGCTTCAAAATATGGATCATTTTTATGATGGTGATAGTAATATTTGTGATGCTTTGAAGACTAACTTGCCGGGTATACCTCCCTTGTCCTATGAGTCTATGACAAGTGAACCGGAAGATCATGGGATCAAATTGCAAAACGTGCACTGAAGTTTTAGAGGGCACAAGCATGAAAACAGACAAGGCGCAGAGCACACAACAGTCTACCTAGCTATTGAAGTATCCCTCCTACAGAGATCTCGTGTAATAGAAATAAGTTTGATTATAAAATAAATAGATAAAAACAGTGAGTCAGTGAGGGTTGCAAAGACTCGAAAGCAATGTCATAAACATGATAACATTTTTTTTTTTATAGAGGATGTATCATTTTTTAGATGTTGAAAAGAACCAGCATGAATATTCTGAATTGGCCAACCAGCCAATGTTTTTTATTCTTTGAAAATCAGCACATTTACTCTCTACAACACTCAAAAACTTCATAGTATACTACATGGCAAAAGTTCGAGAAAAACAGAAAGTTCTGTAGCCAAAAGTCCACCAGCCGGAAGTTGAGTTTATTCACGGGAAACCAGAACCACTTGTTTTCCAACATTGCGACCGCTGAAGAGGCCGATGAGGGCAGCAGCGATGCTTTCAAGACCTTCCACGATATCTTCCACAGAGGTGATCTTCTTTTCTCGGATGTAAGGGATTACCAGTTCCAAGAACTTTGGGTAGAGATGATAGTAATCAGTAACAGAAAATCCTTGCATTTTGAGCATCTTGAAAAGAACGCAAAAAACAGTGTGTAATGGGTCGGATTTCTCAACACCGTATTGTGATATCATTCCACACACAGAAATTCGACCGTGCTTTCTCATGTTTGGAAGCACTGCATCCAATGTCTTTCCTCCAACGTTTTCAAAGTAAATATCGATTCCCTCAGGGAAATACCTGAAGATAAAATTGCGAAAAATTAAATACTTCTGAACTCTTTTAATGGAACTGATGAAGTATCAAAGAATTGAATAGAGAACACCTTACGCCCAACTATTTCAAGCAACGGTGGGGAGGATTGGGGCTTGAAATAGCCACAAAGAGAAAAGAAACTACAAAATCAAAACCAACAAAATGTTTGAACTTTCAACCCTCAAGGGGACGAGTGAAATGGTAGCATTATGCCAATTAGTTCAAGACACTCATGTCTTCACGTTAATGTATTTATAATTTTGCGTTAACACTCATGTCTTGAAGTTGTGACACGGGAATTGAAGCTAGTGGTACAGGTGATGTGAAAGCAGAATATGAACCTTTTGAGAGCGGCAACCAAGTCATCTTCTTCTTTGTAATTGAAGGCATCATCAAATCCAAGCTTGTTTTTCAGAAGATCAACCTTTTCATTAAAACAAATGTAAAAATGCAAAAGTTAAAACATTGCCACTAAAAATACCCCTAATTCTATAACATATCAAACTACAAAAATCAAAAGTTACCTTTTCTTTACTTCCAACACTGCCAACTACATAACATCCACACAATTTTGCCAGTTGTCCAACAACCTGCCCAACTGCACCAGACGCTGCAGATACAAATACTTTTTCTCCCTTCTTTGGCTTGCAAATCTCATGGAGTCCAACATACGCCGTCAAGCCAGGCATCCCTTCACAGTCATATAAACAGAATCACCTCTCAAAAAAAAAAATCACGCAACAGATACTTCCTCCGTCCCAATGTAAGAACCATGTTCAGAGTTGTATCTTGTGACTCATAAACAGTTGTATCTTGTGACTCTTCCATCGGGACACATGAATCTGAATCACATGCTAAATCGGTAAAACCTTAATTAACATGAGTACTTACCAAGAAGTCCAGTGTAATAGGAAAGTGGCACATCTTTGTGCTCAATCTTGATAAGTAAAACTGGCTTCTCTATGTGAGTGTATTCCTCCCAGCCAGTTTCACCCCATACTAAATCTCCCTCGTCGAAATTTGGATGCTTCGAATCCACCACTTTCGATACGCCAAATCCCTTCATTGGCTGCATTAAACCATGATTAAATCTCCAATCATGAAGTATAATCAATCAAGAAAGAGATCCTTAATTAATTTACTTACAGAGCCAACAGCGAAACCCAACTGATGATTATCGGCTGAGTTTTGGATGCGAAATTGCAGGAAAGGATCGCATGACAAGTAGAGATTCTTGAGCAAAACGCCATTTGAGCCTTCCGGGACTTTCAGGCAAATGGTGCTCTCTGTGCTGATTGTAAAATCAGACTCTTTTGGCGTCCCAACAGCATAGTTTTTCAGCAGAACTTGCTTGTTTTTCACCACCTCTGCATTTCCCGCCATTGTTTGAATTTTCTCCGTGATTGGGATGGTTTTCATCATAAATTTTCGTTGGTTTAATTTATAGAACATTTGGAGTTTTGGAAGTAAGAAATGGCGGCCACTGTTTGTTTCCATCAGGTGGAAAAAATTGTTTCTATTTTGATTAAAATAATGCAAGGTTTATAGTTAGTGAACCATATCATTTTTTTTCTCGAACTGAATATTCAATGCATATGTAAATTCTTTACACGTGTTGAAAAATTGTAGTTTGTAATATTAAATTGTGAGGCATATTTTGCAAATAACTGTTTGCAACGATGTGTGTCCGGTTTGCCCTTCGTCCTAACCCGAAGCCCTAGACTTACGATTGGCCCAAGTTGGCTCACCTTGATCACTTCTATCCGGACAAATGGTAGAGACGGACGCGAAGGACCAATGGGCAATTCCATGCTTCACCTTTTTGGGTGACATGGAATGACCACCTATTTGGGTGACAATGGAGCAACGGACACCTACTTCTATAAAATGGAAATTAAACTCATTTCCACATGAAAGAGACTATATTTTCTCAAGCCACACAAAATTATCTCTTTGTCCAAATGCTAACTTTGGCATCGGTGTTTAATCGGGGACAACCCCCGATCGTATAGGTATCAAAGATGATGAATCGGAGCAAGTTCGACCCGGAAACCCTCACCGGTGAACTATGCTTCATCAACATTTATTTTTAGTCAAATTAAACATAACTAGAAACATATTTCCTGAAATCTAATTATCGTCCAAACAATCAAACAACTTACTAGGAGCAACAAATTTCTTGCAAATATTGTCAATGCATAATTATCCTAACACCAACAGATATTCCAATTATACTTCCTTTCAATTCGTGCAAAACCTTTTAAGTTTTGAAGATAAGATAAGATAAGGCGGCTGTTATTCTAGTGCAATAATAATACAAATTATAAGATTGAGAAACGAAAAGGGAAACTATCAATCTTTGCTAGCTAAACAGTTTGCATTTTGGTAATAAAAATAGTGAAAAAAAACAGTGCATCAATGAGGGCTGCAAAGAAAGGCTTGAAAGTGACAATGAAGGCAAGAAGAGTCAAAATTGTACTTTGCCACCCACTAATAGAGGTCAAATAAAATAAAATTACTTTGTCGATAAGGACATAACAAAATGAGTAGTGGATTCGGACTCAACTTTTGGAGAAATTATAAAACAACACATACGATAAATTATTCAATGCATTTACTGCATCACATAAGATAGTGTAACCAGATACATTTATGAAATAATGTGTTATTTTAAGGACAGAGATACATATAAGAAAGCCGTGAATAAATATGAATTATTTATTAGTTTGCTACACTATTTTTAAAAAGATGAACTATGCATCTCATAATTTCTCAACACATCCTTCCCTATTTGTTCATTTAAGTATGCAGTGACGTTCTTCACTTGGACATTTAAGAACTGAGATATTTTCTGTTCAGTGCAAAGTCATAGGCAGAATAAACCAAGGCATGTTCTCTTTGTTTTGGTTTTTTTTTTTTTTTTTTAAAGGTTGGGATTGGCTATCCATTTATTGAACCCATAAATAAAAAGTAAGAAATAAAGGTGTATACTAAATTCAGGACGAAAATATACTAAACGTGGAATGGAGAGATAATATTTTTTATTTCTTACTATTTTTGCCCTTTATCCCTATAACCTTTATCCAATATTCACTATTTACCGTCTACTTCAGTTTTCTACTCAACTGAAAACGACCCGCCGGAGCGTCGCGGGATAGTCGCCGGAGTGGAGGTAAAAAATAATTTTTTTAATTTTTAAATGAAGCTGCAGATCCATTCCATGGTCTGCCGGAAAAGTGGAGCTGACCCTTGTTTGTTATTCAAAATAAAACCCCCAAAAGTGGGTTTCATTTTTCCTTTGCAGGAGGACTGCATTCTCCATGAAACCTTCAAAGGAAAAAGGAAAACCCACTTTGGGGAGTTCATTGCCAGATGGGGCCTACCATGGAATGGCTGAGGAGCGTTAAGTCCTCACAGGACTGGGATCAATTTTATTTATTTTTATTATTAAGTTGTATTTAAAATTTTTTAGACATTATAATGCATGGTTCATTTTAACAGAATTTTGAATTTATTATTAATCATTTAGGAATTTGTTTTGTATTTACATTTTCTAGACAATATAATGCATGGTTAGACAATTTTAATATATTGTTTAATTTGTTATTAATTATTAAAGATTAATTTTAAGGTAAATGATATGATAAGGCGTATATGATTTAGACATTATTAAGTATGGTTAGAGTTTTTTACTTTTGTTATTAATAATTTATGATTTCTTTTTAAGGTAAATGATACAATTAGGTGTGAGCAATTTAAACATACTTTGATAGACAATTTTTTTGGAAAATTTGTTGATATATTTTGTTATGATTTATGTATAAATTAAATTCATATATGTTTTTATTGTAAGTAATTAATATTATTAAAAAATATATGGATTAAATTTCACATTATGTAAGGTTAATTTATTGTTTAAGTTTTGTTATGATTAATACCTAACAAAAATCACTATCGCTTAACACGTAAACCCTAACAATACAAACTTAAATAAATAAATATTATACCACACAAGGAAAAATTAATATAGACTAAAATCATTATTCACTAATATCTAAAATTTAATATACCCATTAACATTAATAAAACTAATAAACACACTAAATTATACTCCCATAATAATTAAATAATGCCAACATTATAAAAACTAAATATTATTTTACAATGTATGGGTTAATAAATTAAATTGCTTAAATTTTTTTTTTTTAAATAAAGTATGTACTGCCGGAACAGTGGGTGAGGAGCCTCACCTACTGTTCTGGTGAGAGGAGCCTTACCCGGAGCTCCTAGTAAGACTCCTCACATAAGGAGCCTTACTGGAAGCTCATGGTGTAAGGAGTCTTACCATGAGCTTCAGGTAAGGCTCCTCACTGGTAAGGAGTCTTATCATGAGCGTACCAGTAAAGCTCCTTACGTGAGGAATCTTACTGGTGGCTAAGAGTGATGGGTAAACTCAGTGTTTGTAAGGGTAAAAATGGCATGAAATGTAAAATATTATCTCTCTATCTTGCGTTTAGTATATTTTCGTCCTGCGTTTAGCATTATCGAAATAAAATTACCTATATAGTTGTTGTGCTTGTGTGATTAACTATCACTACTTCAAAATGGACTTTCTACGGCGGTGCTTTAACGGCGGAAAGACAAAAACCGCCATTAAAAAGAAAGTACGGACTTTCTACGGCGGTTAGAATAAACCGCCGTAGAAAGTTCCCTACTTTCTAGAAAATCGCCGTAAAAAGGGGACTTTCTACGGCGGTTTTATTTCTAACCGCCGTAGAAAGTCCCCTTTCTACGGCGGTTTTAGAAAACCGCCGTAGAAAGTCCCTTTCCAGACGGTTGTATTTTTAACCACCGTATAATTAATAAATATGATGAATTTTACTATAAAAATTGATAAATAGTAAAATACATGTTTATTATTAAATTTAAAAAAAATTTGGGGGTTAATTTACAAAAATAGAAAAATTAGAAATTAATAGGAATAGAGGAACGGGCGGGAATTCACAATTACGGGTTTTCTACGGCGGATTTATTAAAACCTCCGTAGAAATGGACTTTCTACGGCGGTTGTAATTAAAACCGCCATAGAAAGTAACTTTCTATGGCGGTTTCTTCATAACCGACATAGAAAGTTAATTTCTATACCGCCGTAGAAAGTCCATTTTTGCGGGGGTTTAATAAAAACCGCCATAGAAACTTGATTTTGTTTGAATTTTAAGGGTTTCCCTTTGTTTCCATCTCCAGCCAGCCGCGGCTTCCCCCTGTTTCCATCTCCAGCAAACCGAAGCGTTCTCTCGTTGCCGATGCCCAACCTCTCTCCGTCGGTTTTTTCTCTTGTCTTCCCCCGATGTCGTTCTTCCGGCAGCGTTGATAACAAGATCCGCGGTCACCCAACTCCGGATATGGTTTCTTAATCGGCCATCACCCACCACTTGGAGTTAATCCCCCATCATAATTTCACCACAATCGGTCCTTGTTGTGGGCTTCAAATCATAAAAAAGGTAATATAGAATAGTTTCAACTTTATTTAAGCTTTACAAATTTTATTGTTACTTGATTATTGTGATTGGCCTAGGGTTTATTATTAGTGTTAAATTCGAGTTTGGTGAGGTGATGAATGATTAAATTCGGGTTTGATTAGTGTTATATCGGTGATTATTGTATTGTTTTTGTTGTTAATGATTAAATTAATTAGAATTTGATGGATGCACGCAAAAATTTTGTGAAGTTTGGTGGTTGTTCGGTTTATTAGCATGGAAGTTTTTGATATATATATTTTGAATAAATTTGAAATATATATATATATATATATATATCAAAACCTTTCTAAGGCTGTTCGTGCTGTTTTTGATATATATTTTTTGAATGTAGAGAAAAAAATAAAATATTAAATTTTTTTTTTACAAATTTGGTACTTTCTACGGCGGTTCGCTTAGGAACCTCCATAGAAAGTAGACTCTCTATGGCGGTTTTCAAAAAAACTGCCGTAGAATTCTACGGCGGTTTTTTTCAAAACCGTCGTAGAAAGCCAACTTTCTAAGGCGGTTCCTAAGCGAACCGCCGTAGAAAGTCCGTAAACTTTCTACGGCTGCCGGATAGATGGCGGTTCAAAAATGCCGAAAACCGCTGTTAAAAGCCCTAAAAAACCGCCATTAAAAGTCATTTTTGTAGTAGTGTATTGCTTGTTACCTTTGCCAAAGTAATATGTGAAAACTTTCTACAGGATTGAGGTAAAAGGCTGAGTGTTACAGCATACAAGGGCCACCAACCCTAAAGAGCAATACACTGGTTTGTGTGTAGTTCGTTAAGAGGGGCATTAGGGGGACAAGGGGGTAAGGTTACTTTTACTCACTTTTACTTGTTCTTAGCAGGATCTTTTCTGGTTACCATGTCAGGAGTAGTTCTAACATCAGTAATGAACAACTCCTGGCTGCTATAGGTAATCACCCTCCCAATAGGTAATCAAGAAACCAATTCCCACCAATTATCCAAGTTTTCCGAAAACAAGAGTCCTTTACGCAACTAGAGCCAAGTGGCGGAAAAATTCCTCAGATTTTCGAGTGTAGTGCTGTGGGGAGTAGTGTCGGTAATCAAACACTATCAACTTTGCAAGTACACAAGAAAGAGAAGAAGATTTCCAATGAAGAAAAGATTCCTCTTCAGTTTTGGAGTGTAGTGCTGTGGGGAGTAGTGTCGGTAATCGAACACTATCAACTTTGCAAGTACACCTTAAACCTTGGAGAAACAATTCTTACTCAATTTTTGCCACAAAGACACAAGCATGTGAAAAAAAAATTATCCCTTTAAGCAATTTTAGAAAATTTTGGCAGCACTACGACACAATTTCAAGAATCCCATATATTTTCAAGAATTCAAAGCTAATGTATCAAGCATAGGCATACCAATCGCAATTGCAACAAAGGTGAGTTACTTAACATCAACCGCAAAACTCACCACAAGTACTTAACACAGGGATAAATATCGCAAAAACAGCCCATAAAACCGAACAAAACAAGCAAAACCCGAACTAGCCTTTTTCAACTTCTTTTCGCTTTCTACTTTTTTTTTTTTTTTTTTGTTCGGGTGCCTTTTTTTTGTGCTTTTAATTTCGGCCTTAAAGATCACAAGCAGCAGCAAAAACCAAAATTAAAGGGATTTAAGAAAAAAAATTTCTTAAAAAGGAGCAATCTTTTCCACAAAAATAAGAACTTAAAGTAGAGTTAAGGAAAAGAAAACACCTTATGAGTTTATTGGGTTACTCCAATCTCCTCCTGTCGAGCAAACAGCCAAGGCTCTGATACCAATTGATGTGAACCCTTGATTTCAACTTGTGAAAACAAGAACTCAATGTGGAAAATTGCCAAGGAAAGTCTGTATGCAAGACGCAGCTCTCAAAACTCTAGAATCCTTATCCTTGGATTCAGCAGACTACTAATTTAACAAGTTAAATTAAACACGCAATTCGAACCAAGTGGAGAATAATAGAGGTGAAACAAAGCATGCAATTAGATAGAGCAATTATCTAATTAGCCTATAGTTCATGTACTTTAGCAATTAACAAAGCATGCAAATTACTTAAGCCAAAATAAAGAAGAGTGAATAATAAAGTATAAATTTTCATTCAATTAATCACTGAAGAATAATGAAGTGCAGAACTCCTATATATAGGTGTAGGGGCACGAAAATACAAGAAAAAGAAAACAAGGAAAATTACCTAAAAAGTGGAAACGAAAATTACCTAAGGATTTGGAAACCAAAAAGTGGTTTCCAAATTGATTTGGAAAGAAAGAAAGTTTGGCAGCCAAATTGAATTGGAATAGCCAAAAATTCAAGGAAGAAAAGAAAAGTTGAATTTGGATTCTTCCTTTAAAAAGGAAAGGAAAAACCGAAAAAGAAAAAGGAAGAAAAAGAGAAGGGGAAATTCAGATTTCACCCTTAAAAGAAAAAGGTAAAAACCGAAAAGAAAAGGAGAAAGAAAAAGAAGGAAACTAGGAAGAGAATTAGGTAACATGCACAATACCTTAATTTCTCTTAAACCCTAGAACACTTAAGTAAAACCCTAATTCTCATACGGGCTTCCTTGTGAGTTTGTTGGGCTTCTGTAGCACACCTTTGAACAAAGTTTGCAAAGTCTGCTTTGAGCTTTGCAGTCCTCTTTCGAGTCATTGGCCCAACTATATCTACGAACGGATCTCTCTGATATGGACCTTGGATCGTGAAGCATTGGCAGGCCTCAATGAAGCACTCGAACCTCGGCTACACTCTCTGCACCATCTTCTGGTTCTCCTTGAGCTGGACTTGTTGAGGAGCTAGGGGCGTTCACATCACTCAAGGTTTACGATTTGTTGCCCAACCTATTGAATTTACTATAATTCATTTTGGGCTGTTTCCGAAGTTGATACTCATAAAAAATCTCGTGCTTTTTGGATTTCTTTTGCAGGGCCAGAATGCACATTTCACCATCATCATTTGAGACCCCCTCATCATCTGTTTCCCATGGGCCGTACTCTGGCTCATTGTCCTCATTCTGTCGGTCATCATCATTGTATTTTGGAGATTGTGGCACAGGCAAAGTAGTTGGAATATGTGCTTTACCTGGCATACTTTCCAATAATTGAGCGTCAGATGGCATTCTATGCACGAACAGCGGGGTGAAAGTCTTCGGTAATGGCTGGAGGTTGGGTACTAGAGCTGACCGTTGGATCATTGGATGATGATTCACTTCTAGAGCAGCTTGGAATACATCGGACCATAACGGCGCAGCCCTAATTGGCGCTTGAGAGAGCCTCCCTTCCTTGGAGTGACTTGTAGTTTGCATTGATGATAACCGCTGATTCGGAGACCCCAAGAATGTTAATTGCCGACGTATTTCGGTAGGGTTAGAGCTCTTCGATCGTTGGCCTGAAATTAGGGCGTTTGTACTTGTTACAACAAGAATGACTGGGGCAATTGGTCGAACAGATTCTGGGCCTGATGGGGCAGTTGCTGGGGCCCTAGGCACAAGCTGCGCGCAGCTAGCTGGGGCATTTGGTCGAATTGATTCTGGGCCTGGGGCACTGGGCACCAGCTGCGCACAAATAGCTGGGGCATTTGGTCGAGTAGGCGACGTTCTGACTTCGAGAGAGGCTTAAGCACAGCCTACTAGGGCATTGGCCACTAGTTGCGCATAGGGCTCATGGGTGATCTGCGTGCTAGTTGTTGTAGCGCTAGGCTGGAGCTATGCACACTAGTGGAGCCAGAAATCATTTTTAGAGGGGGCACATTCACAATAGCACATTAATACAAACAAAGTAAAACATATTCAATTAGTATTAAAAAAAAAAAAAGGCCCACAAGCCACACAACGTTAATGTGCATATCACAAATTGTTAAAATTGTGTTAGTATTAGTATAGAAATTTATATGGACAGGGGGCACTACACACACAATACTCAACATTCACTATAATTATATATGTATATATAAGTACCTAGGGAGGGTCCGTGGGGACCCAGGTCCACACCCTAGCTCCACCAGTGGCTGTGCACAGGGTGCTGGGCCAAGCTGCGTGCAGTTAATGATTTCGGCTATTGACGGATGGGGCTCCTCGAAGACAACTTCTGTGTCACTTTCAGAAGACACCATCACTGAAGCTTCTTGATGGATTGCCAAGGGGTGTTTAACACTAGGAGAGCCTTGAAATAAAACCATATATTCAACTCCTTGATCTGGGTTGGGGGGTGGTTTTGGGATGGAGTTGTCCTGCCCAAACATCTTGGATTTCCCCTTATCCTTGGGTGGTGATGGAAGGTCCTCTTCTCCTCCGACTTCTTCTTCCATAACTGCCTAGGAAGCGGTTGCTCATCTTTCCGGCAAGCTTCTGCAGCATGTCCAACTTTCCTACACTTAAGGCAATAATTTGGCAATTTCTCAAACTCTAATTTTTGGAGGAAACCCTTACCTCTCAATTCCATATACACTTTATTAGGAAACGGATTCAACAAATTGATTTCGGAGCAAACCCTTGCCTCGGATGGCTTGACCGAATGGCGGATGAAAAATCAATTTTCAGTGTCTACCAAACATATTTCCAATAGAAAGCAATGACCATTCGTCATATAATTGAAAAGGCAATTGGGGCAAAGTCACCCAAACGGGCACAATTGATGATTCTTCCCGTGGACTGAATTCTGGCATCCATTTTACAATTCTCGGAGCATAGGAACCAAAGTTCCAGACCCCCTGCATGTAAGAAGCAACAGTTGTAGTCTTCATCTTGTTCGAACCTAATCAACACCTGCTGAGTATCAATTCACCCAATATGATAGCCACTCGAAAAACCCACAGTCATTAAATCCGTTTGAAGAGATTCAATTGTTGGCCGCCCCTTGAAAACTTTCCGATAAGAGCACGTTTGAGAGGTGCCTCGAGATCGTCCGAATCCTCTTCAGAGAAAATTAGTGCTAGCTTTCCGCAATGTTCCATCACCTGCTTCAATGGCTTATCGATAAGAGGAAGGCAGTGCTTAGAGAGCACTGCTGCTTAATTGAGGGCAACCGGCCGCCGGCCGCCAGCCACCCTCTATGGTTAATAGTGCCGCGAGGCAGCGCTCAGAATAGGAGTATCGCAAAATTTAGAGATCCGAAATCATAGGAGTAGAGATGTAGAGGTTTTTATGGTATCGCATAAAATTTTAAGTTAATCATGTGTTTTGGTTTTTGTTTTGTTTTGGTTTCTACTGTAAATTTAATATATTATAATAATTTTTCATTATTTCCAATACAACTTTTCACTATTCAACTATATTTTTTTACATTTCTAATACACTTTTTACACTAAAAGATTATTTTCCAAAAATATATTTTCAAAACCAAAACCAAAAAAAAAAATAACAAGCCCAATTAAGGTGAGAAGATTCCTCCCCTTTTTCGATTTAAAAAACAAAGTGATGCGATTCTATTTCACCTATATCCCCTTTCAATTCATTAGAATTAAACTTTATAACCCTAAAATTGTTTTAGGGAATGAATACTTTCATCGGCTTGAAAGTTATTCATGGGAAACCCGAACCACTTGTTTTCCAACATTGCGACCGCTAAAGAGGCCGATGAGGGCGATGGGGACGCTTTCGAGACCTTCCACAATATCTTCCACAGAGATGATCTTCTTTTCTCGGATGTAAGGAATTAACAGTTCCAAGAACTTTGGGTAGAGATGATAATATTGAGAAACAGAATATCCTTGCATTTTGAGCCGCTTGAAAAGAACGTAAGAAACGGTATGTAACGGGTCGGGTTTCTCGACGCCGTATTGTGAGATCATTCCACACACAGAAATCCGGCCGTGCATTCTCATGTTTGGAAGCACTGCATCCAATGTCTTTCCTCCTACGTTTTCAAAGTAAATGTCGATCCCCTCTGGAAAGTACCTGCATAAAAATAAAAATGAAAATTATGTATTTCTATTAGAATTTAGGATGATCTGAGAGTTCGGTAGGATAAAAAAAAATCGTATTTGAAGTTGTAGGTTAAAACTCATAAACGGTTGAAATTATGACTCTTTTAATGAAACGGAATGTATTATGCTAACTATTTTGTGCCATGGTGGTGAGGATTGGAGCTTGAAATAGCTACAAAGAGAAAAGTAACTTCAAAATCAAAGGAAACATAAATGTTTGACCTTTTCAACCCTTAGGGCATCGGTGAAATGATCACATTATGCTAATGAATTAGTTTAAGCTAGAATATGAGAGAGTTCAGATTCCATGTGCTGACTCTGACTATAATGTCACAAGGCACAGATCATTTACTATACTACAGAGTTAGTAGTATATGTGATACGAAGGCAGAATATGAACCTTTGGAGAGTGGCAACCAAGTCAACTTCTTCTTTGTAATTGAAAGCATCATCAAATCCAAGCTTGTTTGTCAGAAGATCAACCTTATCATTAAAACAAATGTAAAATTAAGTGCAAATTAACAGCTCTAATTAATTGTATAATATCAAACAACAAAAATCAATATGCACCTTTTCTTTACTTCCAACACTGCCAACTACATAACATCCTAACAATTTTGCAAGTTGTCCTACAACCTGACCAACTGCACCAGATGCTGCAGATACAAATACTTTTTCTCCCTTCTTTGGCTTGCAGATCTCATGGAATCCGGCATACGCCGTCAAACCAGTCATACCTTCACAGTCATATAAACAGAATCACCTCCCAAATAACTAAAAAAGTTCAGTGGTACAACTGTTTCTGACCCCGAAACAGACTCGAGTACTGAATTTTTTGATCTGTCCAGGACCACATGAATCTGAATCAAACCTTAATTAGCATGAGTACTTACCAAGAAGTCCAGTGTAATAGGAAAGTGGCACATCTTTGTGCTCAATCTTGATAAGTGAAGATGGCTTCTCTATGTGAGTGTACTCCTCCCATCCAGTTTCACCCCATACAAAATCTCCCTCGTCGAAATTCGGATGCTTCGAATCCACCACTTTTGATACGCCAAATCCCTTCATTGGCTGCGTTATATTCCAATCATGAAGCATCAAATCAATCATAATTAATCAAGAAAGAGAACCATTGTTTAGTTTTCTTACAGAGCCAACAGCGAAACCCGGAAACCGAGGACTATCGGCTGAGTTTTGGATGCGAAATTGCAGGAAAGGATCGCATGACAAGTAGAGATTCTTGAGCAAAACACCATTTGAGCCTTCTGGGACTTTCAGGCTTATGGTTTTCTCTGTGGTGATGGTAAAATCAGACTCTTTTGGCGTCCCAACAGTATAGTTTTTCAGCACAACTTGCTTGTTCTTCACCATATTCTTTGAATTCTACAGCTCTCCGCATTGGGATGGTTAATTTGCATCATGAATTT
This sequence comes from Leptodermis oblonga, assembly GCA_016801395.1. Classification (NCBI taxonomy): domain Eukaryota; kingdom Viridiplantae; phylum Streptophyta; class Magnoliopsida; order Gentianales; family Rubiaceae; genus Leptodermis; species Leptodermis oblonga. The sequence goes on along the minus strand of CM028754.1, from coordinate 6,888,073 downwards.
TCGTTGGTTTTAATTATACAAACATTTGGAGTTTTTGCACGAAATATTTGTTGCCATTTGGATTAGAATAATACAATATTAAATGCATATAAAGTACAGTTGAAAATTTGTAGTTTGTAATATTAAAGAGAAAACTATCCGTCAGGATGATCCTAACAAAGGCCTTGTTAGGCACCCAATAAAATTGTGGCACATATGTTTTTCAAAATATTGATAACATGGTTATTATGGACTTTATTAACCAAATCAACTCCTAGTTCTAATAAAATTCTCCCTCTCTCTTCCCATGTAGTCTTTTTTTGTTTTTTCTTAAGCCTAATTACTTGAAGGCATAGTTTATTTCTTTCTACCGTTAATATTTTATATTTATTTTCATTATTCTATCTAATTAATTTTTATTTTTTAGTAATTTTATAACTTAAAATAATAAATAGTATCTTTAAATTTATATATATATATATAAATATATACTCTACCCACAAAAAAAGTTAACCTGGCCTTAAGTATTGGGTATATCTATTTTGTGATTAAGGGTTCACTTTTTTTTAGTGTAGGGTATATATTTAATTTAATTTTTGAAACTAATTTTTAAAAAGATTAAAATACATATACCCTACACAAAAAAAGTAAACCCTTAGATATTGCATATATTTATTTTATAGCTAAGGATTTCACTTTTTTCATGTGTGAGGTAAATTTATTTTAATTTTACAAAATTATATTCACACAAATACTAAACTAAGTTATATTTAAAATAGAAAATTAAGGATGACAGCAGTAAATTTTATTTTTATACATAATAGTATAAAAAGAATACACGAAGGATAGAAGAAATTTCAGGGTTAAATGTTTCATTACAATTTACTAAATATAGGAATTAATTTACATAAAATAGTCCATAGTAATCATGACAAATATAGAGTCCATAAATATAGGAATGATTTTAAAAGGCATATGTGGCACAATTTTATTGGGTGCCTGACAAAACCTTTGTTCGGATGATCCTGATGGATAATTTTCTCAATATTAAATAGTGAAACACTTTTGTCTAACTTTAATTCTGGGGCCAGGGCAATTATCATGATTAAGTATGCAGTGACGTTTCTGCACTTGGACATTTGTTACCAATCCACGAAAAATCTTTTTTTTCCATAAAAAATTAAAAAATCAATCCAAATACCTTCATTTTTTTCTTAAATTCACAATTTAAAATTCTCTATAAAATTACTCACATAATTTCAAAAAATAAAAAATCGCACTTTTGGTCTCTGTTCTTTGCCATCGTTACATTTTTTGTTCCTCTTTTTTGTGTCGTTGCACTTGTGGTCCATGTTCTTTACTGTTTTGGCACATTTGGTGCCAATGACCGGTTATAGAAGGTTTTGTAAATCATTTGGGGGTGGTTATTCAAATTTAAAGAATATTGTTGGCTTACAAAATTACCGTTGACTTACAAAAATAGTCAATAAAAACCTTCTGTAACCGGTCATAGGAACCAATAGTACCAAAACAGTAAAGAACATGAATCATAAGTGCAACGACATGAAAAAGAGGGACAAAAGTGCAACAAGAGCAAAGAACATAGACTAAAAGTTTGATTTTCCCTTTAAAAAATAACCTAATTACTACATTTTTTTTTTCCCCTTCTCTTTTCGAAAGAAGCTCTAAAAAATATTCATTTTCTAACACAAATTTTTTTAAAATTTAGTCAGAGTAAACAGCTGTCTAGTGCAGAAGTCAAAGACGGAATAAAATAAGAATTAAGATGAGACAGGATTTGGGCCATTTTAGGATCATGAATCTTGTTGAATTTGACCAATGACTAACCACAAAAGGTTTTAAAGTTTATTGACTTTCAGATTTGTGGAAATCTCGATAAGTAATACTCTGTGAATTTATTTTAAAAATCAAGAGTTTAATCTCTTTGGCCCAAAAAATAGCAATTTCTCCCTTTTTCGAAATAAAAATAATTGTGTGATTTTATTTCTCGGAAATGAAACCAAGCTTTGCCATCACTGTGGGAGAGTTAGGGTGATAGTAATGGAAGGCTTTTGTAACTATGATCTGAGATCATGAGTTTGATTTTTAAAAATGTAAGGTTAAAAATAAATTTAAAAAAAAAGAAAAAAAAACTCTTTGAATAAGACAATAACATTTTTCAAAAATTGACTTTTTTTAAATAGGACGAAAGGAGTGTGTTTGATAGCACTAAATCAAATCATTTGTAACGCTATTGACATATATACTTGTTAGTTGTTACACTATGTGACTTTTTTTTTTTTTTTTTTTGACTCAACAATCGCTTAATGCAAATTTCATTACTGAAAAAAAAACAACAAAAAACAACCTACTATAACTAAAAATTTGATTGAATAATTAATCAGATTTGAAGTACAGATTTTATATTTATTCTACTATATAGATTCTAATCAGTTTTAAGTTTAGATATTTTTTCAAAAAAAAATTATATACATCAAATAAAGTAAAAAACAGATATTTCTGATTTTATTGAATTAAATAATAATAATAATAAAAATACCCACTTAAGCTATTGTTTCAAGTTGGAATAAATGTTGTCATGGTCACAAAGTTGAGGAATAAAAATATCACCCCAACAAAATCTATAAACTAATTTTGTCATTAAGGTAAAGTTTGGTGACTTGCATGCATTTTCTACAAATTTATTAATTATGTAGATCTAATCCATTGTTAGGTATGATTAGGTGATTAATCACAAACAAACTTATCGAGATCGTAAGCACAAACTCTATCCAAGGCAAAGGGGACGAAAGAATTTGACTGTGCCCCATAACTCAATAAAATTTAGAAACACCTTAATCAATTATAACAGAGGAGGTAAAACCATATAAATCAATTATAACAGAGGAGGTAAAACCATATAACAGAGGGTGATAAAAAGCACTTAATAAAAGTCATGCCTTCAAAATTAACTAAACCTTGACAAGGCATATTATGCACAAGTCTACCATATTATTAAAGCCAACGTTGGGACAAAAGAGAAAAACCTCAACTTATTCCACAATCCTTAGCAGTAGACACTCTATGCAAAATAGCTAGTCTTTATTTTACAACAGAACCTTATAATATTCAAAGAAAAAATACATATAACCTTCCAACTAAGGCAAGGAAAGCAAGGTAGAATCTGATCCAGTGAATGAAAAAGATTGCAGAACCATCACTCTGAAGCAACTTTAACCAGCTGTTTCCCGACATTGCGGCCGCTGAACAGACCTACCAGGGCCGCAGGGCCGTTTTCGAGGCCTTGTGCAATGTCCTCCACGTAGGTGACCTTCTTTTCCCGGATGTAAGGCACAATGAGCTCCAGCAGCTTTGGGTACACATGGTAGTATTCGAAAGAAGTATATCCTTCCATCCTGAGATTCTTGAAGATCAGGTTAGCCAGATTATATACTCCTTCAGGGTTCTGGTATTGTGAGATCATTCCACAAACAGCAATGCGACCATGCATTCTCATGTTCAGAAGCACAGCATCCAACGTCTTTCCCCCAACATTTTCAAAGTAAATATCAATTCCTTCGGGGAAGTACCTGGAAAGAAACGTGGATATCATGTGAATCAAATGGAGGTATGTGGCGCTTCCTTAAAGTACTCATAGCTGCATACGGGACAAAATAAATCTCCCTGTCTGGGGATTTCAATTAAAGTAAATGAACCCTCCAGTGATTGATTTACTAGCACATCTCATAAAAAGTTTGTCTATTTAAGATATTCATTGCATTGTTTTCTAAGAGACAGAAGAGATCGCGGCAAGGAAAGAGAGCAATATTGTAAATTTACACTACGAAGTTTGAAATTTTGCTTCATGATAACTTTGTTCATTAGTAATACAAACCTTTTGAGAGCAGCATTTAAGTCTTGCTCCTCTTTGTAATTGAAAGCATCATCAAATCCAAGCGTGCTCTTCAGAAGATCAACCTTTTCAGTAAAACAAATATAATGACGAAAGTTAAAATTTGAAGACAACCAGACAGTAACCCTGAAGAGATGGAAAAGACATTTATGAGAGTCTGAAAGAGGACCAAATATTCTTCACAGTTTGAAGTAGTGCAGCCACCTCATATAAAGGTTAGTCATGAAGTGATAAAATTGGTCTGCAATGAAGAAATAGAAATTGCAAATTTTAAGATCATCTAACTTCTATAATGACATGAGAAATGAGATGAAATTTGAAATCAACGGTCATTAGATCATCAAGAGAGAGTCTCTAGCAACAAATATACAGTTAGATCTGCAATTTCAAGAAATGTTGTATGCAGGTTAGAAAGGGATTCAGAAAAATCTTAGCATTAAGGAATTTATGTAACATCACCTAATCCAAGCTACAATAAGGTACAGCTTAGCATACCCACCCACCAAATATCCAGCAAACAAAAGTGAAATGCACAGCTTGAAATCAACAAATGTCGAAACTCAAACTACCTTCTCTTTACTTCCAGCGCTTCCAACCACATAACAGCCTGCCAATTTTGCATACTGCCCAACAAGCTGACCTATTGCACCAGCTGCTGCAGATACATATACCCTCTCTCCTGCTTTTGGTCTGCATATCTCATAGAATCCCGCATAAGCAGTCAAACCCGGCATACCTTCACCATAATATGAAACAATCACATATGTGAAAAGAAACACAGGAGGGGCAGATTCTAAACTCTTTGAAAGGTTCTCTTAACGGTAAAGATGGTTAGCAGCCATTTAGAAGGAACTAATACATCATAAAACTTAGCATCTAAGAAATGGAGGTGTCAATGATTTGAATATCAATGTGGTTTCCTGAGTACATATGCACAAATAGTCTCCTGAGTACATGCATGCTGGTATGAAGCAACGGCATTCCACCAAAGGGAACTGCTTGAAAGGGTGAACTTACCCAAAATTCCAGTGTAATAGGAAAGCGGTATATCTTTGTGCTCTATCTTGATCAAACCATCAGCTTTTTGTATGAGACTGTACTCTTCCCATCCTACTGTACCCCATACTAAGTCCCCCTTCTGAAAATTTGGATGTTTTGAATCCAATATCTTTGATACCCCATATCCAGTTATCGGCTGCACATGAAAGGATTAAACCAAGCAAACAGAAGTTTTCGTCGTCAAAATCAGCCAACAAAAAATAAACATACATTTAGGTTGACACTTCTTAAATGATTCACAAGACAAATCCATCAAAGATCAATAAGACGTACCAAATTCAACCCCAACTATTGAAATTTTCAAATTATATTTGACATGATTAAAACTTCTGCAAATATTAACGATAAATTGCTCTTCACAATACTAGTCTGAACTTTTCCAAAATTGAGAAAGTTGAACAAAATTGAAATATTGATACTCAAACACTAAAGATGCGTGTACTACGTTCAAATAAAAATAGAGTTTAGAAAATATACAAATTACTCATACATGATATTTAATGAGTCACCTACTCACCATTAAAGGTATTACACTAATTTTGCCTTCTAAATAAGCAGGACAACAATCATACAACAGTTGCCCATCCAACAGATTAGAACAACTATACAGGACAACAATCAATAAAATTCATATTCATCCCTCAACTTCCAGTTCGTAACAAATAAGATCTGTGGCTAGCACCAAAGCAAATAATTGAGCACAAATAATGCAAAAAGAGGCAATCGAAACACTTACTTTACCAATAGTGTAATTAGAAAGTTCCTCCTCAAGACCAGAACCTGGTTGCATGAGAAACATCATGTAAGGATCACATGAAACGTAGAGATTCTTGACCAACACCCCAGTAGAGCCTTCTGGAACTTCTAACGTTATGGTGCCTTCTGCATTGAACTGAAAATCAGACTCTTTTGGAGATCCAGTTAGATGGCTTTTGAACAACACCTGCTTGTTCTTCACCACTTTCGCTGCTTCTGCCATTCTAATTATTTACACCACAGTAAGTAATAGTGAGAGAAACTATAGTTTCCAAGCATTGTGAGAGACTATTTGAAGCAGAAATTATTTGGCTCCCATAGAGAAAACATTTTTCTGCAGGATATTTGCAATCATGTATTTGAATGCAACATGCATTTTTAATATCAAATTGAGGCAATGTCAATTCCCAAAACTCGAAATCATCCAGTTTGATGAGCCCATTTTTGAAAACATTCAATATCCAGGAAGAAATGGTAAATCAGCATAGATCTGCCGACCCAAAAATTACATCTTTGTGCTAATCAAATCTACATCAACAAGCAATTAACGACGACGTTTGCATCCAAAGGTCATCCTTTTATGTTACTAGGTAAACTATTTAGTAAAAAGCAGTTAATCTTCAGCCACCTAGGGGTTAAAAAAATAAATAAAAAAAAAGAGAGAGACTAATTTCAAGTTTCAATCAGTGACCCTCAAATGGCCATCCGTCAATTGACCCCCTAGCATTTCCCCTTTTTTCAGATAAGAGAGGCTAGTTTCACTAAATGCTTCAAAGCAAAAAGACCCCACAAAACTTCATCAAGAATATTCCATAATTAAGCATAATAGACGCATAAAACCCGCAAAAATCAAAGCCACTGGTGCTTAATTTCAAAGAATTGTAGTTGGATCACCTGCAGTAAAAGACGCTTCCAAACGAGCTTCACCCGGATTGCAGTTGAGTCAACTGGCACACTTCTCGCCCACCCAGATGAGATCCAATGACAAAATTAAAACTTGTAATCCAGGAATAAGAAAAGACTGAAATTTCCCTTAATTTATCACCTGTTCTGTTCTTCTCGATTATTGAGCAACAGACTTTTTAATTCAATTTAAACAACCGAATAATTGTGCTAGATATAGGGTATATTTTTTTTTGTTTTATTTTAAAAACGATTTTAATTTTAATAGTAAATTTATATTTATTTTTAATATATTTTAATTATATTTTATTATTTTTAATATAACTTTTTATTATTTAACATTTATTTTTATAAAAATATTTTTTAAAACATATTTTCAAAACGATGAAAAAGAACGGATCATATAATAAACAAAAAGTATACCTTCACTCTAGTAGCTTCTCTCAGTCGTCGTCGGCTCCTCCTATTTGATTTGTATTTTGTAAACTTTGTACTGGATAATCAATCAGTGGAAAGGATGAGTTGGGGGTGGGGTACCACAACAAATCCAACCTCGTATGAATGACTGATGAGTTGGCAGCTTGTTTTTGACTTAACTGGGTGTGAAAATGTCGGTTGCTGCAAAAAAACAACACCTGTCGAATAAAGAGAATTCCAACTTATTGGTTATAAAATATGAATTCACTTTAATCAATATATAATTTATTATAAATGTCAGGTTAGAACATTTAAAATAGATTATTTAACACACTTTATTTCATTAATATTATTAGCTAATTATATACCACATATGATTATATTAATAAGGATAGAAGTAGTAAAAAATTCGAAAATAAACTCTTCTAATAGTACGGAATGAAGGAAGCAACAAATTTTTCCTTATTTGTTCACACTAAAATTAAAATTTTCAATTTTATCATTTGCAAACATAGTTTGTTTGTTATGAGACACAAAGTGCCCAAGAATAATCTCACCCGGTGTGGTAAAGTGATACCCACGCTCTTTAGCCCGACTAAAACCTCTTTGACTCAGTAAAACGTAACGGATGGCCAAAAACTACAATATAAGAATAAAGCGAGGTAATTCCCATGTTCCACTCTAACGCTCAAGTCAGTAAGACATGAGAGAATAGCATATTTGACCAAGTGCTAAAGCAGTAAGAAAAATGTGAACCTCTTTTGGTCTAAAATGCAAGTATATATAGACTTATTCGGCTGCTCTTTCCGTTGCACTTTTCATGGCTATAGCCTTTAATGCCCTCCTCATTTGCCTCCTCCTTAATGACGGTGACTCCAGCCTTTAATGTCTTCCTGATCTGCCTCCCTCTTTATGACCCAGATCTAGCTCCTTTGCTCTTAAATGGCTTGCAAGAGTCCTGCCATATTAATAGCCAAAAACCCCGCCCCTTATTTGTTACCTTATAGTCCGGCCATTCGTTTCTAGACCAGCCTAACTTCCTTGGCCCGGTAATGCCGACCCAACATCTACCTTATTCAGTCTTTAAGTCTATCCTCTTGACACTTTATTGGGCCTAGCCCAAACGCTTACTCACTTTTAGTCACACCAGTTTGCAACATCGAGATCGCACATGAAATCAGATCGATATCGTAAAATTCTAAATAAAATGTGTATTGGTAAAAGTATAGATAAATTTAAAAAAATTATTTTGTGTAGTCATTTTAGTAAATTATTTCAAGATCAGATAGAATAGGAGGAGTTGTGATCGATTTGGTATTTTGGAATCGTAGAATCCTTTGATAAGGGTAGTAACATAGTTTCCATAATCTCAATCCATATAGTAGCATTTTAGGATTTTACAATTCCTAAATACAAAATCGATCTTAGCTGTGATTCTATCCGATCCTAAAATGATTCAAATAAATGTAATTTTTATAATTTTATACATGCACATTTTGTATAAAAATATTACAATCCTACGTCTAAATCAATCTCTCGTGAGATTTCGATCTTACAAAATGTGTCTTTTAACATTTAGCAATCCTCCTCTTTCATGCTTTCCTGAATAAAACCCGATTAGAAATTTAGAGCAGATCTGGTTCCCTCCTCTCTTTAGTCTTATTATGCAAGTTCGGTGGCTTAAATCAAGGTGAATAACCTAGTATATTAGTTGTCATAAATGTTGGATTCATTTGGATCATATCATTAGCAAAAGTTCTCAGCATGTTCATAAATGGGCAAGGGATTGCATGGTCCAATTCAGGCGTGTCCCTTTCTACTTTGGGAAAGAAAAGCAGGAGGGGGTATTACCCCTAATTTATTACTCAAAGGGAAAAAGGACAAGGGACACCTCTGGTTATTGGACCAGAGGATCCAATCCCTCATAAATGAGGTGTCATACTAGTGGCCATAAAATCTCTCTATGTCATTTGTTTTTAACAAGACAAAATGAACATGAATAGATTAATAATTATTTAGTGTTTAAAGAGTGAAAATATTTATATTAAATTAGAAAATATGTAGGAATAAAAGCAAAGTTATTGTAATTGATTAACACTTATACTTTGGGGTCAATTTTTTTTTTTTTTTTTTTTGACAAACAATGTATTCTCATTAAGATAATCGATACAATATTATACTCCCTAAGGACACTTGGGCCAACAGATGTGCTTCATGCACATGTGACTGTCTACTTTCTTAATAACTAAATTTGAACATGCGCTAACATAACACCTAATATCCACTAAAATTACATTGACTTTCTTGTGAATTGTTAAGCTATCACGTAGTTGGTTGACCAGATTCAGGTTGTCGGTGTAGACTCGAGGAATCCAACCATTTGCGATTGAGTACTGGATCGCCCTTATGTACGCTAAGACTTCCATCTACAGTGTTGATCCCCCTTGAACTTTCAGTCCCTTTCTTTGAAGAATAATCTCTGAGTTATCTTTTATTACCTATCCGATAGCTCCTGAATTATCCTCCACTTTCAAAGCCCCATTTATTAGAATTTCACTTGTGTTTTGGGATGTTTTCGATGTTCCTCCCCTTCTTCACTTGTACTAGTCTATTCATGCCGACCATCTGATAGCCCCTGATTTGTCCTTCCCGTTGGTCTTCTCTGTCCATATGATATTCTTCTTGTATTTGTTGCCAACTTATTTATGGAGGATTACAAATGCTCTCCCAAACCATTTTGTTTCTTGCCAGCCAAATTCCATAAAAGATATGTATTGATAGCTCTATGACCTGCTCATCTAGTGCCTCCTGCATCAAGTTCCAAAACAATTCCTTGCTTACTGGTGACCCTACATCAAAGTTAAATCCCATTGGGGATACTCTCCAGATTCTTTTGGAGTGAGTACAATTTAAGAAGATATGTTATGTGTCTTCCAATTCCATTCCACATCTAGCACATGGTTCAGGTATTTGAATCGACCTTCTCTGAAGGTTCACAGCCGCCATATCAATATTTGCATCTTGGTATATTAAGTTTCCAGAGCCGTTTCCACTGCTTTTGGTCCCCCTGATTGGGCTCCCTATACCCTTGGACATCTTGGACCCCAATTTACTCTTTCAATGCTTTCTTCTATTCTGATTTGGCCGAGTACTTTCCCGTCTTTTCTGGATCATACCAAAGGCTATCTTCCCTCTCCGCCAACGGTGACAAGTATATAGACTTGATCCTATCCTTGATTTGCTCTAGGAATATAGCTCGGATCATGGGTTCCCTCTACTTGCAATTTTGATCAATCCAGTGCTCCACTTTTAAGCTTGTCTGTTGCAGTACTTGTAATCCTTGAATGTCTTCTATGTTCACCTCTGGAATCCAGTTATCCCAGATATTTATTGTCCCATTTCACCACCTTTCCATCTCAGATCTTTTTTTATTAAATCCCTACCCCCTCAGTATTCCCTTCCATCCCCAAGAGTACTTGATACTTTTGAGAAGTAAAATTATACTTCCCATTATAGGACCGATACATATGATATGGGCACTTAGTACACTTTCAAAGAAAAAGGTATTACTTACAAAAAAACAGCAACATTTATACTTTTAAAAGATAAGACATATTTAGGACATGTTTGATAAAAACATAATATTTAATGTTGAAACTATAATGATGAATAAACCCTCACTTCATAAAAATAAACCCTCAATCGATAAAAAGTACAAACTAAACCCTTATTTGAGAGATGTACAAATTAAACCCTTCCTGTAATAAAGCCCTTCATTTTATTTTTTTAAAAATCACCACTATCAAAGAAGGACTAAACTAAACCATAACAAGAAGACAACAACCTCAACTTATTTTAGTGCACCATGATGACACTAGTCTAATGCTTTTTCCCAACTATATTTTGCCATTTTCTATATCGCCACTCTCCATTTTACAGCAGAACCATCTCACTATTCTGCAGAACCATGCTGGATTCATTCAGAGGCAACCACAACCAGCTGCTTCCCCACGTTGCGGCCGCTGAAGAGACCTAAAAGAGCAGCAGGGCCATTTTCAAGGCCTTCTGCGATGTCTTCTAGATAGGTGATCTTCTTTTCTTTGATTTGTGGCAATACCAAGTCCAAAAACTTTGAGTAGAGGTGAACGTAATCAATGAAGCCGAATCCTTGGATCCTTAGGCGCTTGAATATAGCTTGACCCAAATTTTCGACTCCCTCAGGCTTTTCAAGGTTGTACTGTGAGATCATTCCACAGAGAGCAATTCTACCAAACGGTCTCATGTTGAGAAGTACTGCATCCAATGTCTTTCCCCCACATTTTCAAAGTAAATATCGATTCCTTCAGGGAAGTACCTGCGATGAAATTTAAGATAGAGACTCATTTACTTGCATGAGACCTTGTTACACTCAAACCAGATCTCAATGTGATTTTAAGGTCTCATGCATATGACTAAAAAGCTGCAGAATGCAGAAACCATATCGCTGCATTCATGTCTTTTGACAAAGGGTGTGTCGTTACAGAAGAGTAAAATTTAAGATGAACTAGTCCTCAAGCAATTGATTTAGTTGCTCTGACTCTTCAAAAATCAGAATACATAAGATTACAATAGATATTGAAGTCTAGAAGCTTCTCACAAGATGAAAGGACATAAGACAGATCATATTTTGCTAACTTCATTTCATGAAGGATGTGTACCTTTTCAGAGCAGCATCCAAGTCTTTCTCTTCTTTGTAATTGAAAGCATCGTCAAACCCAAGCTTGTTCTTCAGAAGATCAACCTTGTAAACGAAACAAACATAAAAATGTAAGCAAGACTTGTAGGCAACCTGTTGCAAAGTAGGATAAAGAGCCATAAAGGGATATGCAAGCCCTGGAGGAGGAAAAGAAATAAAGCTGAAAACTTCGAAAGCATTTAGGAATAACTCTCAAAACATATAACAATTCATAAATATTGAAACTCTGAAGTAATCTCTTCCATATGCAGGTTAACACTGAATTGCCGAGTTTGATTTTTGGCAAAATACAACATGAACAGAAATTTTAAGAATTCAGGAGCATCCAAACCTTCTACAATGACATGAACAATTTGAATGTACCAGCCGTAGACTGGCAAACCAAGTCATGAAATGCTAAAAAGGTCAGGTTTTTTAATTTACCAACTCGCAGAGTACAACATAAGATCAGGTTATTCAAGATGATCATCAGAAATGAATCAGCGAATGTTCTCAATATAGTCGCCCGCGTAACATCAACTTATCCAATCTACTGACTATCACAAACAGCTAAAGGGTACAAGGTCACATAAGGTAACTGGTCCATGTATAGCAAACGAACCCTTTAGAAAAATACGAAACTCAATGTACCTTTTCTTTACTTCCAGCACTTCCAACCACATAACAACCTGTCAATTTTGCAAATTGTCCAACAAGCTGACCAACCGATCCAGCTGCCGCTGATACAAAAACTGTCTCTCCTTTCTTTGGATTGCATACCTCATAGAATCCACCGTAAGCAGTCATACCCGGCATACCTTACATCAAAACATGAAATAATCACGTTTAAGAGAGGAAAACTGGAAGCAAATGAGCAGACATATTTCTGAACTAATATCTACTAATTTAGTCTGATAAGAAACAAATATGCATGATAGCAGGCAGTCATAGCATTTCATGCTAAGAAAAGTCCTTAAAACAAGGGTGAATATACCTAGAAGGCCTGTGTAATAGGAAAGTGGCACATCTTTGTGCTCTATCTTGATCAAAGATTCAGGTTTTTCTATAAGACTGTACTCCTCCCATCCTGTGAGACCCCAAACCAAGTCACCTTTTTCGAAATTGGGATGTCCTGAATCCACTATCTTGGATACTCCATAACCAGTTAATGACTGCGTATTATCATCACAAGAAATAAACAACAGAAACCTATTATTTCAATAATTAAAGCCAACCAACAAGAAAAATAAAACATTTCTGTTGACTCTTCTGAAATGCTTCGGAACTGCAAGGTATGACAATTTCTACCCAAGTGGGAATAATCCCAAATTTTTTTCACAATAACAGTCTGAAATTCGCCAAACTGGAAGAAAAACGACAATTTCCTCCATCAAACACCAAAAATATAATGCAATCAGCAACATAATTTGCTGCTTTTCCCCTGAAATATGAATTTTTTTTCTTTCTTTCAGAGAAAGTAGTACTATTTTCAATTACTCAGAAATCAACAACCAAACAATCAATCAACTAAAATTTCCAACTTTGTAACAAATAGGACTTCAATTCACCACCGCTACAACAAAAATCAAACAATAAACATGCATCAATTAGCACAAGACTGCAGAAAGAGGGAAGGGCAGACTTACAGAGCCAACAGTATAGCCGGAAAAGGACCTCACATTAGCAGAATTTCCGCGCATAAGAAGCCTCTGGAAAGGGTCACACGACAGGTAGAGATTCTTAACCAAAACCCCATTTGAGCCTGCTGGGACTTTCAAGGAAACGGAGCTGTCCGTGCTGATTTCAAAATCAGACTCCTTCGGAAACCCAGTTGGATAGCTTTTCAAGATCAACTTCTTGTTCTTCACCTCCTCTGCCATTGTCACTATCTACGACGCACTGATTTTTTCTTTTTCTTTTTTTTATAAGTAAAAATTCAGAATCTGTGTATACTTATATAAAAAGTACGAATCATTCATCAATAGAGTTTCGTCTTCGTCTTCGTCATCGTCCATTTCCCGCTGCTTACTTTTCTTTTTGCTTTCTTGACTTCTTCACAACTATAATCATTTTATATTTGTCGGGAAAATTTTGATCTTCTCTAAAAAGACTCATTTATCTCTAGTTTTTTATTCTTTGAAAAATGTTCATTTACAATTTCTATTGTAGCATTTCACAACTTTAATATAAAATTACTTGTATTGGCTAACTAATCATTGTTTATTTTTTTCGTTTTATAGTGAAATAAATTAAACAATCAATACATATAAATTTAAATAGTATAATAAAAAATAGTCACTGCTTTCGAAAAATCTCATATAGAAATATAAATTCAATCTCAAATTATTTGAGAGAATAATAAACTTCCACTTACTAATAAAAAATATAAACTCTTATTTCAAAATATTGAAAAGCTTTTAATCATCAACTATTCGTTATCCTATCTATTATAATTGAATGTCACAGGACTAAGAGAGGAGAAGAAAGTAAGTGAAACATCCGTCCAAAGCAGGCAAATGGCCCTGTGTAAAAATTATTTTTAGGCAAAAATTTATTTTTCATTCTCATTATCATAATGCAACATTAAATTTGTGAAATTATCTAAGTTCAGCTTCATTACATATTTTTATTGTGGGCCTAATTTTTATATCGCAAAAATTTGAATCAAACTTGTCAAATGGTCCTCTAGACTAGAATCTTTTTTAAAATGCAAGTATTGAGTTTAGCTTAAAAGTATCGCGTGTATGTTTAAATTATCGACTATAGCTTGTGATTGTGTATCACTTATAACATCATATTTATCGAGTTTTGATGCTAATATATTATTTGTTTTTAAAAAATTAATAAGTAAATATCTCTTTTAAGGGTTGAAATACCGCAAGCAGGCCTGTTGTTTAGGGAGTTCTGAGAACAGGTCTCAGAACCTGTTCTCATCCCAACTGGATTTTAGCCCATTTTTAAGAAACAAGGTTCTGAGAACTGGGTTGTAACTCAGTTCTCATCCCAAGCTAAAGAACATGGAGTTTAACCCAATTTTTTTTCCAATACTTTATTCCAAAATTTTTACTTTTATTAGCAAATAAAATCCCAATATTTCATTTTTTACATATTCAACCAAAAACTAATTTTCACATTATAATAATATTTCAGTCCATAGTAATTGTTTTTAATATTAATGATATATTTAAGTTTACACAATATTTTTAGTTTAAGATAGTTTAATATTTAAATTTTCAAACTTAATTTTTGTGAAAAAAATAAGTTGGCGCTGTCATTTAAGAAACAGAAAATATCGGGGGCCGATTGGCAAAAACTGGGATGAACAGTGTCGGTGACACTGTTCATCTTCTTCCCCATCCATTCCTTTTTTTTTTTCAGTTCTTCTCCATTCCTTTTTTCTTCCAGCACGCGAGCTAGATTTTTTTTTTTACTTTCTTCTTTTTCCGGCAGAAACCCATTCGATTAATTTGCTTGATAACCAAGAACATCTCGATTGGTTTGGTTTGGGTCCATTCGGTTTGGCTCGGGTGAATTGAAACAGATTCAAATTTTGGGGTTCGATTAATTTGAAGGGGAATGGCAGCCTCAACCAGCTACTACTTCAGTCCACTCACCACCGCCATCCATCATCATCATCATCATCGGACTACTACTACTCCTACAACTCGGCATCGTCTCAAATTTCAAGTTCAAGCTTCTTCTTCGGAGGAAGCGGCCCTTAACTATCATGCCTTCTCTGTTACTCCCCCAAACAATTCCCAAATTGATTACCTCGGTCAGAGCACCAAAGGCGACTTGAATATCAACTTCGGTCATCCCACCTACTTTTCTTTTCTTCTTTTCCTCTCCTCTCTAACCCCCTTTCACCGATTTTCTCCTCTCCGGTTGTCTTCTCAAGCCGCTCATCTTCGATGGACTTGTCAGAGGAGCGCTTTACCACTTCTTCGCTGTTTTCTCCATTCTCAGCCCCTTCCTCTTTTTCGGCCATTAGAGAACGAGGTGGGAGCAGAGAAGGTTTAATGCTAGAGAAATTAGAACTGGGTTGGAGGAACAGTGGGAATTTTTGGGCTGAACACACTTTCTCAGACCCAGGTTTGCGTTTGAAAGTGAGAAACATGGGTTTCACCCCATTTTCATCTAATTCTTGGGTCTCAACCCAAAAAATAGCCAAACCTAGGTATGTTCCCATGGTAAAAATAGTATCACTTGTAGTAAAATAAAAGGGGCAAATATTCATTTGAACCCCTAAAGTTTTACCTTAGGGTCAAATAAGCATCTAACTTTATTTTGGGTGCAAATAAGCCTCTGACGTTATATATTGTGTCCAGATAAGCCCTTAATGTTATTATTTGTGTCCAAATACACCTTTAATGTTTACATAATTGGGCCAAATTAGCACCTCTCCGTTAAAGTGCCTTTATACATAAATAGGTTAAATTATTCATATTTTATAACGCCGGAGGCTTATTTGGACCTAAAAAATGCTAGAGGCTTATTTGGCCATTGAGTAAAACATTACAGGATAAAATGCATCTTTGCCAGAAATAAAAGTATTAGTCTGAAATGTTTAACTTATTTATTATTGTATCACGTATAAAAAAAAAAATCATATATTTATAAATAATATTAATTAAAAAAATGTGAAGTCCTATAAAAGACAATCTATTTTATAATTAGCACAAGGCCCCTAAAATATTTAAGACGGCCCTGCGTCTGCATTCAATGCCAACCACCTGTGTACAAATATTTTTGAAATAGAAAATAATCGAACCACAAACTTTTGATTGACCGGCATCACTTAATAAAAATTGAGAAAAACACATGAAAGAGAGAGGGCGGCAGCTAGGGAAAGAGAGCGATACGTAGGCACTTACGTGTTAAAAGTTGCTTTCTATTATTCTTTGGAAAAAATGCAAAAGTGGTCCACAATCTTTACCCCTGTTGCAAATGTAGTCCACAATCTTTAGTAAGTAGCAAATGTAGTCCACAATGTATCCATTTTGTTGCAATTGTAGTCCAATAACAGAAAATTGACCTTGACTAACGGTCAACGGGTTTGACCGTCAGTCAAACCCGGGTTTGACCATCTAAAACCACCCCACCCCTTCCTTCCAAAACCATTTGTCTCATCCTCTCATCTTCTTCTTCGTTCTATTCTCTCATATGGGCAGATATTGAGACAAAAAATTCAGACCAAAAATCACGAGAGAGAGAAGCCTAGGGTAAGTCTACAACAATCTGAAAGGAGAAAGAGGAAAGCCACACCAAATCAAAAAAGATCGAAGAGGACAACTATGGCGTTAAGAAGCCATGGGTTGAATGGAGGACCCCCTCCTAAATACGGTTAGTTAATCTTTGATAAGTTTTGCTACAGATTCATTAAATGATGTTTCATAAGGTGTTCTTACGAATCTACTTATATACTTTTTTTTTTCTTATGTTTATTTTGATGGGTGGTACCTGTTGATGGATTTTGAGGGTTAGATATTGTAGTGAAACTATGGCTCATGTAAGTAATTATCTACGTAAAGGCAGCATCTTTTCAGCCATAAGGTGGTCCTCGATGTCTTTGTTGTTATGGGAGACAGTGGCGTGCACAATACTTGTTTGATTGCTATAAAAAGTCTGTAAATAATTGATATTGGGAGTTTGTGATTAACTTCGTAGTTTGGAGACTGTCATGTATATAAAATGTGGCTTAGTTTCTACTTTGCAATATTTGAGTTACTCTTTTGTTTACTTTCTTACTCTAGTTTGTTTGGTTTCTCATATTTTAATTGACAGATAGTGACAGCACATACATATCCATAAAGTTTCACTATTCAGGACGTAAAGAAACTGAACCCATTCCAAAGTACCGAGGAGGTAAAATTTGTGTGTTTGATGCAGTTGATACATTAGAACTAAAATTGAAGGATTTGGAAGGTATGCTAGAAGAAGTATGTGTTTATGGGAGGACAGAGTTTTATCTATCAACTTTTGCTGGGGAATTCATTCCAATAGCCTCAGATGAAGAGCTTAAATACCACTGTGAACAAACAATTGTAAGGGACAGGGAGATGAAGTTGTATGTAGTTGTGAGCATGCTTGAAGTAACTGGAACTCAATCTGGTGATGAGGATTCTGACGAGGTTACAGAAGATAGAGATTCTGATCAATGGTCTGACTCTGATTCAGAATATGAAGGCAATAATAAGGGTGGCAAAGTGGGGGCACAGAGTTCTCAGAAATTCTTGGTGCAAAAAAATGGTCTTTTGAGGAATGGTGGTAGTTTAGATATTGAGGATTATGATATGATGCAATCAGATTCTGATTTTGACAGTGTACATGAAGATGAAGACATACCTCAGGCTAGGTGTAGAATTTACAACCCTCAGAAGGATAAGTATGGTATTCAATTAAAGTTGGGGATGAATTTTCATAACTTTAGGGACTTCAAGCTTGCAGTCAAGACATGGAGCATAGAACATGGAAGACGATGTTACTTTAAAAGGAATGATGCTATAAGGGTCAGTAATGATTGCATGTGGGAAGTCTATGCAAGGAAAATGAAGGCGACTGGACTTGTTGAAATAAGAACATTTGTTTCTGAACACAAATGTGACTTCCAATATTTCAATAAAAATATGAAGTCTGCTTGGTTGGCTGAGAAATATGTTAACTTGTTTAGAGATAATCCCAAATTATCCGCAAAAAAATTATGGAAGTTAGCCGGTAGAGAGAACAAGTGCTATATTTCAAAACACCAAGCTTTCAGGGCTCGGGCCCTAGCCATTAAGTTAGCCAGAGGTTGTGATACAGATCAATTTGCCCTGTTGCATGATTATGTAAGGGAAATTAAGAGGAGTAACCCTGGAAGTACTGCAGTACTTAAATTAGTTGATGGATACATACATCCATTGACTGGTCAAGGCAGATTTGAAAGAATGTATGTTTGCTTTGCAGGTGTTAAAGAGGGCTTTATGGCAGGTTGTAGGCCATTAATAGGGTTGGATGGAACTTTTTTAAAAGGATCATATGGGTGTGTCCTTATAACTGCTGTTGGTGTAGATCCAAATAATGGATTTTTCCCACTAGCATATGCAGTAGTTGAGGTGAAAAGTAGTAGTTCATGGCAATGGTTTCTCAGTTTGTTGAAGGACGATCTTAGAATTGTGAGGGATAGTGAGTGGACAATTATGAGTGACAAGCAGAAAGGCTTAATACAAGCTTGTGAAACTATCTTTCCTAGAGCTGAGCAGCGTTTTTGTGTCAGACACCTACACTCAAATATGGTTTCAGCCGGGTTGAGGGGTGCAGGCTTAAAAAAGGCATTATGGTATGCAGCAAATGCAACAACTGTGGCACAATTCCAAACAAGAATGCTTCTACTTAATGACACAAATGAGGATGCAGTTGCATGGTTAGAAGATAAGCCCCCATCACAATGGAGCAGATCACATTTCAGTATCCATCCCAAATGTGATATCTTATTAAATAACATGTGTGAATCGTTCAATGGTAAGATTTTAGAGGAAAGAGAAGCACCTATTGTTGCTCTGTTTGAGGGGATCAGGATTTACTTTATGGATAGAATGCAAATGAATAGGGATATTGCCAAAGAGAAATGGGGAGACAAAGTTATGCCCTAGAATCTTCAAGCTAATTGAGAAATATTCTGAAGAGGCTACTAATTGTGTACCTCATAAGTCTAATGACCAGTTTGTTGAAGTTTGCGGTGAAGACAACAATACTTGGGTTGTTGACACAGCTAACAGGAATTGTTCATGTAGGAAATGGGATTTGACAGGTATTCCATGTAGCCATGCCATATCAGCTTTGTGGGTTTTGAAATTGGACCCGCTTGATTATGTTGATGACTGTTACAAGGTTTCAACATATTTAAAGTGTTATAATCCCTACATTTTCCCCCTGAATGGCCAACATGAGTGGCAAAAGACTGGGATGCCTCCACCTTTACCTCCATCAAATCTTCGCAAACCTGCTGGTAGGCCTAAGAAGAAGAGGTGTAAGAACCAGGCAGAGCTTGATGAGGTCAAGGAAATGCCAACTAAGGTTAGTAGGGCTGGCCAAGTTGTCTCATGCACCTTCTGTCATGAGAAATGTCATAATAGAAGGTCATGCAAACAACGGAAGGAGTTTGATGCTCAAAATACACCGCAATCACAAAGTATGGATGGAATTGGTTCAAGTAAACAGGTTGTTCTTACAATTTCCATTGGTTTTTTTGATTTTTTTACTTTTCAATTTGTTATTCTGATATTGATTTTGAATATATGCTATGCAGGACAATGATGGGCAAAATATTCCCTCCCATACCGCAGAAGCAAGTAAAAGATTAAAAAGACCCATCAAGTTAAAGTCTCAAGTGAATAAGGCAAATAAACAATCCAAGAAGAAGTTCAGAAAAGGAGTAGGTACAGCACAAAAGGTATTTTAACTTTAATTACTGAATTCATTGACTTCATGAGCTCATATTCGATTTAATATGTAATACTTTATCATTTACTAGTGTTTTTCTCTGTTGTTGTTTCAATAAAGTCTCTTTCTAATGTACTTTTAGCATGCTTCAGGAACAATGTGATGAAGTTGGAATTGGCAGACAGCTTCCACTATCCCAACCCTCCATTAGACCAAAAAAAACACTCAAAAAAGATAAAAGAAAGGCAATGGATGGCCCACGTGTTAGGCCTTCACATGGTTAATTTAGAATGTGTTTCTCTTAATTTTTTTGGCTTGGCTGATTAAGTTTTGTCCTTGAACTGTGTTTCAATGTGCAGGAGTTTAACTTAATCTCATCAGCTCCGGAAATAAATGTTGAATCAGATGATGTTAGGAACGCCAAGTGGGAAATGTTTGGACTTCAAGCACCAGTGTATGATGTTGGCAGCAAACCTAAACTCTCCAATACAATGAAACATGTTGGACAAGGAGTTGAGATGTCAACTTAAAATGTACCAAACATACTTAAGCCCTCTTCAACTAATCCTCATTTCCTTGAAGGCTACAAGCTTGGACTGCAACAGTTGTATAAATCAATGGACATTCAACTCCCTAGTGAAGTTAGCACAGATGGATTCAGAAAAAGCATTTATGAGCTATTTGATATTCCAGCTCCCAGCTTTCTTAGCCATAACAATGATATTCCATTGTAGTTATGGCTAAGAAAGCTGGGAGCTGGAATATCATTGTTATGGCTGTCTGCCAATTCCAACTTCATCACATTGTTCCTGAAGCATGCTAAAAGTACATTAGAAAGAGACTTTATTGAAACAACAACAGAGAAAAACACTAGTAAATGATAAAGTATTACATATTAAATCGAATATGAGCTCATGAAGTCAATGAATTCAGTAATTAAAGTTAAAATACCTTTTGTGTTGTACCTACTCCTTTTCTGAACTTCTTCTTGGATTGTTTATTTGCCTTATTCACTTGAGACTTTAACTTGATGGGTCTTTTTAATCTTTTACTTGCTTCTGCGGTATGGGAGGGAATATTTTGCCCATCATTGTCCTGCATAGAATACATGACAGTCTCCAAACTACGAAGTTAATCACAAACTCCCAATATCAATGATTTACAGACTTTTTATAGCAATCAAACAAGTATTGTGCACCCCACTGTCTCCCATAACAACAAAGACATCGAGGACCACCTTATGGCTGAAAAGATGCTGCCTTTACGTAGATAATTACTCACATGAGCCATAGTTTCACTACAATATCTAACCCTCAAAATCCATCAACAGGTACCACCCATCAAAATAAACATAAGAAAAAAAAAAAGTATATAAGTAGATTCGTAACAACACCTTATGAAACATCATTTAATGAATCTGTAGCAAAACTTATCAAAGATTAATTAACCGTATCTAAGAGGGGGTCCTCCATTCAACCCATGGCATCTTAACGCCATAGTTGTCCTCTTCGATCTTTTTTGATTTGGTGTGGCTTTCCTCTTTCTCCTTTCAGATTGTTGTAGACTTACCGTAGGCTTCTCTCTCTCGTGATTTTTGGTCTGAATTTTTGGTCTCAATATCGGCCCATATGAGAGAATAGAACGAAGAAGAAGATGAGAGGATGAGAGAAATGGTTTTGGAAGGAAGGGGTGGGGTGGTTTTAGATGGTCAAACCCGGGTTTGACTGACGGTCAAACCCGTTGACCGTTAGTCAAGGTCAATTTTCCGTTATTGGACTAAAATTGCAACAAAATGGATACATTGTGGACTACATTTGCTACTTACTAAAGATTGCGGACTACATTTGCAACAGGGGTAAAGATTGTGGACCACTTTTGTATTTTTTCCATTATTCTTTAGTGGCTAACTAATCTTTGTCTGGATCTCATAATTTTGCATTTTAATTCTCTACTTTGGTGGGAGGAGTAAGATATTAAGGCTATGTTCTGTTGTAGCTTTAGTAGAGAATCATCACCTTTTTTTAAAAAAAACTTTACACAAAGAAACAACTTTACTTTTTTAACCATTTAAAATTAAAATTTTAAAATTTCCTCTAAATACTTACTCACATAAATTCAAAAAATAACACAATCATTACACTTTTTTATCTCTCACCTACACAATTTTCCAAAAAAAACTTCCCTTTAAAAAATTTCTAACAAAAAATTTCTCTTTAATAAAATTTCCTCTACCAAAACTACAAGAGAACAGAGCTTAAATTTGATGGGATGAATTCAGCCTTGCAAGTGGTCTGGATTCATTGATTGACCTTTATAATTGTTATAACCTCCGAATGGGCAAATCCAATAAGGAACCTAATTGATAAGATTTTTTTGGAGGTTGTAGGTTTTCAATTACTCCTACGTCACAAAAACTACGCCTATCGTATTTACTTTAGTGTTTCGTATGTCCTATATTGTGAGTGAATCGATTGCAAACACTAAAAGATAAGTAAAATAAGTGTATGATCAAAAAACAAATAATAAATGGTGAACCGTAAACTTGCTTTACCCTCCTCCATCACCACTTCTTCTATCGCCTTTGCAAGTGGGTACAATTCACCGCGGAGAGTAGGGTTCTAAAATTAACTCTTTCTATACTTTGCACGAGCATGACTATATAGTGTTTTGTACAGTGTGCATGTGGGATCTTTTATGCACTAAATCCTTAATTTTATTTGAACTTTTTGAATTAGTTGAAATGTGCTTTTCTAGCAAGTTTCTTGCTTCATTTCCAAAAAAAAAAAAAAAGGAAAAAAAAAACAGAGAAGACTCCTAATTGACTGATGAAAACATTCATGGGGCAAATTACATTTGGGTCCCTAACCTTTTGTTAAATTACATGTTGGCCCTTGAAGGTTTAACAAATTACATTCAAATCTCAGCAAAGCACAAAGCCAAATGCTGATTTGTCACCCTCAGTGGCAAAATGATAACATTCTGAGTTAATTATCTTCATCTCATTGAGAAAACACACCTTTTCAGAGTAGAATTCAAATCTTTCTATCCTTTATAATTGAAAAAGTGAGTCAAAATTGAAAACCTGATGCTAAGTAGTATAAAGGGCAATGAAGGTCTATGCAAGAATTTGGAAGTAAACATTCATTTTATTTCCTTTGTTTTTTAACTATTCAGATGTGCATTTATTAGGCAAGTAATTGCTTTCTTCACATACATATATGAGCCAAGAACGAACAAAATGCCTCAACTGTTAATACTTTTTGATGATGTTTGAATTACTAGAGGGATCCCAAGAGAATCGGAGTTGGTCCGGATCCGGATGGAGAACTAGAGGAGGTTCGGGAGCGTGGGATGGGGTTTGGATGGAGAGCCTTTCAATAAAGAGAGTGTGAGGGTATTCTAAGATCTTGTCTTGGGAGTAAACTTGATCAATTTAATACTGTAATCTTTTATAAGTAAGAGAAAATACCCTTTCCCTTGAGGTCTCTCTTCACTATTTCTCGTGAAGAATTGGTACACATTCTTGATGAAGGGAAAGTGCTTTCTAGGAAGGTGTCTTTGCTTAGGGACAAAATCTTTGGTCTTAAAGATCTGATGTCATTTTGGTTCCTCAAGGAGGAACAATATTTGAATGAAGAGGACATGCGGGTCTTATACTCTATTACTTTGAGCAGCTCTCCAAAAAGACCATGTTCAAATTCTACCATGGGTGAGAAAAATGTATAGGGAGTGGGTCCCATAAAAAAAAAAAAGGAAAAACATGCATATAACCCTCATTTTGTCGATGAAATGAAAGTAACTTGTGAGCATGTTTTAGCATTAGAAACTAAGCCATAACAAAAAGACAACAAACTCAACTTATTTCAGTGCGCACCATGATGAGAACTACTACCCTCATTCTTACATTTTCTACATAGCTACTCTCAAATTTACAGCAGAACCATCTCCTTAGTGTTGCAAACCAGTGAATAGAAGAGTTTGCAGAGCCATGCTGGATTCATTCAGTGGCAACAACAACCAGCTGCTTCCCCACATTACGGCCGCTGAAGAGGCCTACGAGAGCAGCAGGGCCATTTTCAAGACCTTCTGCAATGTCTTCTAAATAGTTGATCTTCTTTTCTTTGATTTGAGGCAGTACAAAGTCCAAAAACTTTGAGTAGAGGTGAACGTAATCAGTGTAGCCGAATCCTTGCATCCTTACGCGCTTGAATATGAGTTGTCCCAAATTTTGTACTCCCTCGGGATTTTCAAGGTTGTACTGTGAGATCATTCCGCAGACAGAAATTCTACCGAACGGTTTCATGTTGAGAAGTACTGCATCCAATGTCTTTCCCCCAACATTTTCGAAGTAAATATCAATTCCTTCAGGGAAGTACCTGCAAAAAAGTTATGGCTAGAGACTCACTTACTTGCATGAGCCCTTATTGCACTAAAAGCAGATCTCTGTGTGTCTGAAGAGCTCGAGTACACGAGTAAAAAGCTGCAGCATTCTGCAACCATTTGCTACACGATAAATTTTTTTCCTCAGTGGGACATTTGGGAGCTTATCATCTGGGGATGAATTCTGTAACCATATCGCTACTAGAAGCTTCTCACAAGATAAAAGGCCATTAAAAAGAAATCACAGAAAGCACAAGCCAAATATTGGAGTATCAACCACAGCTCAGTAAAATCACATTATGCTAACATTACTTCACAAAGGATGTGAACCTTGTCAGAGCAGCATTCAAGTCTTTTTCTTCTTTGTAATTGACAGCCTCGTCAAAGCCAAGCTTGTTCTTCAGAAGATCAACCTTGTAAACAAAACAAACATAAAAATGTAAGATAGATTTGAGACAACCTGATGCAAAGTAGGATAAAAAGCCATAAAGAGCCTAGGCAACCTCTGTAGGAGGAAAAGAAATATAGCTGAAAAGTCAGCAAACATTTAGATTTAGCTTTCAAAATATACAACCCGATTCATAAATTTTGAAGCTGTGAAGTAGTATCTTTTATATGTTGGTTAACTCTGAATTTCTGAGTTTGATCTTCGGAAAAGTACAACATGAAAAAGAAAATTTTGGAGTCCAGGAGCATCTAAACCATAGACAAGAATAATTCAAATTTAGCAATCAGCAGACTACAGCAAGCCGAGTCATGAAATGCTAAAAAGGTGGTCCAATCAACAGCTTTAGACAGAAAAGGTGCTCGAACACTTGAAGAGTACAATATAAGGTCAGGTTATTCAAGACGATCATCGAATATGTATTAGCAGAATTTTATCGATATAGGGGCACACTTGACATCAACTTATCCAATCTACAGACAGTCACAAACAGCTAAAGGGTTCAAAGTCACATAAGGTAACTAGTCCATGTATAGCAAACGAACCCTTAAGCAAAATACGAAACTCAATTTTTACCTTTTCTTTACTTCCAGCACTTCCAACTACATAACAACCTGTCAATTTTGCAAATTGTCCAACAAGCTGACCAACCGCTCCTGCTGCCGCAGATACATAAACTTTCTCTCCTTTCTTTGGATTGCATACATCATAGAATCCACAGTAAGCAGTCATACCCGGCATACCTTTCATAAAAGCATGAAATAATTACATTTAGGAACTAGTTGCTTCACAAGCCTCAACATCTGGTCAGTTGGAATTTCAGGATTTGAACATGTAGGCATTACCCAATGAACATTTCAATATTTGAACATTTATCATTCACTCATAGCATTTCATGCTCAGAAAACTCCTTGACTCAACGATGACTTTACCTAGAAGGCCCGTGTAATAGGACAGTGGCACATCTTTGTGCTCTATCTTGATCAAAGAATCAGGTTTTTCTATGAAACTGTACTCCTCCCATCCCGTGAGACCCCATACCAAGTCACCTTTTTTGAAACTGGGATGCCCTGAATCCACTATCTTGGAGACCCCAAAATTCGTTATCGGCTGCATGTTATCATCACAAGGAATAAACAAGGGGAACCTGTTATTTCAGTAATCAAAACCATCCAACAAGAACAACTGTAGGGTGCGACAATTTCTTTCTTCCCAAGTGGGAATAATTCCCAAATTCATGCCACACAGCTTTTTCATTTTGTGATTTCCCTGCCTGATGCCTCAATGAAGGTCATAGATTTGTAGTTTCACAAGTCTAAAATTTGCCAAACTCAAAGAAAACAAAACCTTTCTCATCAAACACCAAAAATATTACTCCCTCGATCTCCTCCACTGGAAGAGTCCACTTCAAATTGTTTATTCTTATAAACTCATATTTAAAAAGTACACATAACAGGAATAAAGGGTGGTAAATTAGCTATTTCAAATGTTGTACCTTGAACTCCTTAATAAGTTACACACTTTGAAATCGGACTCTTCTAATGAAAAGGAAAGTATACAATCAGCAATATAATTTGTTCCTTCCAGAGAAAGTAGTACTCTTTCCATTAATTGCACAGGAAATCAACAATTAATCAATAGTAAACCAAACAATCAATTAAAAATCCAAACTTGAAACAAATAGGACTTCATTTCAATCAAGAACAAAACTGCAGAAAGGGGGAATGGGCAAACTTACAGAGCCAACAGTATAACAAGAAAATGATTTCTCCATAACAGAATCTGTACTCATAAGAAGCCTCTGGTAAGGATCACAAGACAGGTAGAGATTCTTAACCAAAACCCCATTTGAGCCTTCTGGGATTTTCAAGGAAATGGTGCTGCCCGTACTGATTTCGAAATCAGACTCCTTTGGAAACCCAATTGGATAGCTTTTCACGACTACCTTCTTGTTCTTCACCACCTCTGCTTGCTCCGCCATATTCACAATGGAGTATTACTAATACTGTTTTAGCAGAAATTCAAAATATTATTGTTTAATTTTGCCAAGTATATATTCTTATAAATACTTTATCTTCTGAAATTAAAAGAACACGTACGATTATTTCACGTAGCTTGAAAGTGATAACTAATTGGAAGTTTCCTGAGGAAACTCATCTCAATCAGCATCAATGGAGATATGGACATTCGAAAACTCCAGAATTTGATAATTGGACGGATAAAGTATTTAGGCCACGTTTTGTTCTCATGGTTTGTTTTGGTTTTGTTTTTAATTTATACAGTAAATTTAATATTTATTTATTTTTTCATTTCAAGTACAATATTTTATTATTTAATTAAATATTTTTTATTTTTAATATACTCTTTACATCAAAATATTATTTTCTCAAAATATACTTTTATTTTTTTAATGCATCATTATATTTCTTAATCTATTATATCGGATGAATGAGAAGAACGAAGTAGGGAGCCTCCTACCCACTATGCATCACAATCTTTGAGGCAGTAACTCGTTTCTAAAATATAATTTTAAAATCATATCAAAACAAACAAGACCTTAGTGGCACGTCCAAAATTCTTGGCATAATAATCCAATATTCCCTTTTCTGAAATATAAGAAAAAACAATAATACTAAAAATTAAACACTAAAATAGTCGTTCATGGTAAATGATCTTTTAGTCATCTAGATTCAAAATAGACTGTTTTAGTCTCCTTGACGGATTGTCAAAACTCTCATAAATCAGTCACGTTTGCAATGCACCGCTTTCTTCTATGAGGGTAAAACCGGAACCAAGTCTGACTTGGTTGGAGTATGATTGTTGAGCACAACTGTAACACAGCGTTTAAGCACGCGTGTACGAATGCAAGATTCTAGGCTGCTAAGTATAAGGATGATCGTCGTTTAACCTGAAGCAAACGCTTTACTCACAGCCAATTTATCATCGTCGTTCATCGTTCTCCATTTCCCCTTCACTTCCTCCGCTTTTAAGCCCATGTAGTTGCTGAACTCTTTGAAAAGGAGTTCCCGGCTCTTGTTCAGCGGCTCTTCTCTCTGCCCGATGTCGGCTTTCAGCTTTTCTACCTCGGCGCCGAACTTCAACGCAAGCTCTGCGTCGCTGAAGCCATCGTTGCTGGTGTCGTTGGTGCACGCGATTGCGACGGAACGGTTACGCGATGGGTTGCGGAAATGGGCACTTGAAAATCGCGAAGATAATGGATTGGTAGGGAAATTTGGAACCAGTCAGATTGGTTTTGGGGAGAGAAGAGGAACTTTTAGGGCCATCTGAAAATTCCGAATTATTTTCTTGCGCAGTTCAGCTGCAGCCCCGTCAGCCAGGTCCGCCGTGCCGTGCGTGCCGTACTCCGGGCGATCCGATTCTGCTGGTTTTTGCTGGCCACGAACAATCTCCTTGTGAATTACAGCCTTACAGGTATGCCTAGCCTTCTGTTTCAGTCTTTACGCGTAATTGCTAAGCATTATGAACTCATGATTCTGGTCCAGTTCTATAAGTGAGAATATGATTACCATTCAAGCCATCAACCATGAGAAGAAGGCGACGGTAGCTCCATAGCGGTGGAGTTTGGATATGGATTTGGGTGCTGTTCTGCTTTTGTACTCCAACCAAGTCAGACTTGGTTCCGGTTTTACCCTCATAGAAGAAAGCTGTGCATTGCACATGACTTGATTTAACAGAGATTTTGACAGATTCCGTCAGGAAGACTAAAAAGTCCACTTTTTAAAAAGTAAAGACTAAAATAGTGCATTTTAAATTTAAAGGACTAAAAAGATCGTTTAATGAAATGTGAAGGACTATTTTGGTATTTAATTCTAATAATAATAATTTGAAGGCTTTCATTAGATGAGCCGTGATAGATTTATATTTGTAGTTACCTTCGAAGGACAAAAACAAACTAGGCTTATTATCATATCATTGATTAAACCAATGCAAGTGCAAATCTGGAAATGAGATGATTGAGTTTGATACATACGTATGTTAGTTTTTACCATTTCAACGTGTACACATAGGAAATACATTACATGGACATCTCAATTTTTTCCTTCCTCTCATCTAATCCACTCTGTAACACATGTACACAACACAAAGCAACTTATAAGCAAATAATGTCAAAAATCTTCATGCTTCACTCATAAAAGACCCTCATTTTACTAACCACACATTCACTTACATTTATCGGAGGGAAATGCACTAGCTGACTGTCTCACAAGATAGGCATCCACCAACCAAACTGATTTTGAGCCATAGATGGGATTTTTTTCACCGCCTTTGGCACAAGCCTTGGCTTCAAACTACTCTCAAATACCTTATATTCGAATATAGTTTTTGTATGATCTAGAACTAGGCTTTTTAGCGCCTAGTGCGACTCTTTTCTTGCAATTCTAATAAAAGGGACACTTGATGATTAAAAAAAAAAAACCCCTCATTTTACTAATGAAACATTGACTTAACACGATTTCTATTTGTAGGCGTTATTCTAATGTGTAGGCTGGTAGGATCTTACGGGGATGCCCTAACTACTTCATTTCCTCTTCCAACTCCCAAGCCTCTTGTTGTAGTGTACTAGAATAAGATCTCGTTGTAAAAGCATAGGATGATTTAGAAAAGAGAAGAACAAAGAAAGCTTATTATAGGCATGTTTTAGCATTACATAACAAGCTGATTGTCTGATTTAAACTGAGCCATCACAACTACACAAAAACCTCAACTTATCTTGGTGTATCTCCAGGAAACCTTGATGCTTTCACAACTACATTAAGACATTTTGACATTTGCAAAGAAGTGAATGAAAAAATTGCAGAAACATGCTAGGAATCATTCAGTGGCAACTACACAACCACCTGCTTCCCCACATTGCAACCGCTCACTGCAGAGACCTATAAGAGCAGCAGGGCCATTTTCAAGGCCTTCTGCCATGTCTACCACATAGATGCTCTTCTTTTCCTTCGTATGAGACAGCACAAAGTCCAAGAACTTCGAGTAGAGGTGAAGGTGATCAAAGTAGGTAAATCCTCGCATCCCTTCGCGCATGATTATAAGATGGCTTTTCAAGTTTTCAACATTGTACCGCTACACCATTCCACACACACAAATTCTACCAAAACAATTTCATGTTCAGAAGCACAGCATCCAATGTCTTCCTCCAACATTTTCGAAGTAAATATCAATTCCTTAAGGGAAGTACCTGGAAAGATATTACAGTTAGATTCGTTGCTCGAGTTAGGCAAACCAGGCGCCAATGTGCCCTTGAGGGCTCATTTACTTACATGGCTAAAAGCCGAAGGACTCAAGAAATATAGATGATTCATGCAATAAATGATGAAATCGAAATTAGATAGGGCCAGAGAAGAAATCCCAGCAAGCACAAAGCCAAATGCTGATTAGTTTAACTTTCAGTAGCAGGATAAAAACATACTTTTCAGAGCAGAAACTAAATCTTTCTCTTCTTTGCAATTGAAAGCACCATCAAACCCAAGCTTGTTTTTCAGAAGATCAACGTCGTCAATGGAACAAAAATGAAAAAAATGTGTCAAAATGGACAACCTAATGCTAAGTAGTATAAAGGGCAACAAAGGGCCAACGCAAGATTTGGAAGCAGACCAGAATAAAGGATTGAATGGTTTGTGAACATTTTATAACATGATTCATAAATATTGAAGTTATGAAGTAATCTCTTACATAAGTTTCTTACTCTGAAGAACCAAATTTAGTCTTTCACAAAAAGCAAAACAAACAGAAAATTTTTAAAGTTCAGGAGCATTTAACCTTCACTCCTGACATGAATGATTCAAAACTTAGTCATTAGATTATTGCAGACAAAGTCATGAACTGTTAAGCAGATCTAAGCTTAAGATTTATGTTGCTGTATTGGAAACAAAAATTAAATATGAAACTCCACGTATCTTTTCATAACTTCCAGCACTTCCAACTACATAACAACCTGTCAATTTTGCAAATTGTCCAACAAGCTGACCAACTGCAACAGCTGCTGCAAATATATATACATTTTCTCCTTTCTTTGGATTGCATACGCAATCCACAATAAGCAGTCAAACCCAGCACACCTTTCGTAAACATAAGAAAGATGATCCATGGAAGCATTTGATTTTAATATCTTTGGAAGGTCCTCTTAATCTCATACAAGATTGCATTCTAGCACAGAGTCATAGCATTTCCAGATTAGAGAATTCCTTGAAAGAAGGGTGAATATACCTAGAAGACCAGTGTAATAGAGAGCGGTACATCTTGGTGCTCTATCTTGATCAAAGAATTAGGCTCTGCTATGAGACTGTACTCCTCCCATCCTGTTAGACTCCATACAAAAGTCACCCTTATTGAAATCGTAATGTCTTTGAGTCAACTACGTTGGATACGCCAAATCCAGTTATTGGCTGCTTGTTACCATCATAAGGATTAAACAAGGAGAACCTAATGATCAGAAATAAAAACCAACCAATAACTGAAGGAAAACAAATTACACTAGTTCTTCTGAAATTCTTCACAAGGCTAGGTGTGACAATTTCTACCCAAATTTTAGACATTGCAAAAATGCATGATACACAATTTTCAATTTTGGACTTCTTCAGAGCATTCAGCAATTTAATTTACAGATTTCCCTTGTCATATTATAGATCGCAGTTTGACAAAAGTAGTCTGAAATTCGCCAAACATGAAAGAATAATGAAAATTTCTTCCTCAGGAACCAAAAGATTGTACACTCAGCTGTGTAATTTGCTGATTTCTCTGGGATGAGTCATTTATTTATTTTTGCTTTCAAGACAAGTACTCCCTCCGTCCCGTTAGAAGAGTCAACTTTCTAATACTGAAAAGAACTTAGGGAGTAGTATTCTTCCACTTAGAAACGAACAATCATGAAATAGTACAACAATCAACCGATCAAGAAAATTCACATTTATCTCCAGGTTTCAACACGTTTCATTTCACGGCCACCACAAAAGGAAAACAGTGAAGATACATCAAGCACAAAGAATGCAGGAGGGAATGTGTACACTTACAGAGCCAACAGTGTAACCAGAAAAAATCCCATCAACACCACAATCTGCATGCATAAGAAAGCTCTGAACAGGACCACATGACAAGCAGATTCTTAAACAAAACCCCGCTTGAGCCTTCCGGACTCTCAAGCATACGGTGCTGTCTGTGCTGATTTCCAAATCAGAGGCAATCCAGTTGGATGGCTTTTCAAGATCACCTTCTTGTTCTTCACCACCTCTGCTTCCTCTGCCATTTGAACTATCGATGGCACCCTACTATTAATACTACTACTACTACTGTTGTAGCAGAAATGCAGAATATCTAATGTTTTTCCAAGCTATTATGGATTTCCAAAGATAGCTAGAATTAATGTGGGATATGTGAGAGACATGGGATTGGAAAATGCCATGTAAAGACATAAATGTCACAGTGGTTGTGGAAGAATTTTGAATGCCGTTTGCCAGTTGATTTTATAGGAAAGAGACTGATACTTACAGTTAAAATGTGTATACAAGACCACGCATAGATACATGAAGAAGAAAAAAATAGTGCAGTATAATAAATTTTGTCACAATATAACTCTTTAATTAGATGAAAGGATATCCATAAATACTATAGAATTGGGGAGCTTTCAGCTTACCAGCAAGAACGACTAAGACCTTGTCCCATTATGTGTGTCGACTATATGGATCATATCTCACCATCGTGTAAGGTCAAGACACATTATCATTAAAGAAGAAAAAAAAGACAAGGAAATTAATTAGTTGAAGTGGATACCTAATATATGTTCTACTTTGGAATGGAAAAAGCACTGTATGAGGGCTAATGCAGTTTAGACAAGCAATGCCTGAAGGCCTCAATATCGAGTGGTCAGGATTCATTGATTGCACTTTTGTAGTTACCTTTAAATGGACAAATAAGGCTTTTAAGGTTCTCCAATCACCGAACAAGGCAGAATCTAAGTGTAGACAAGTGCGCAAATCAGACAATGATGATAATGGAGGTGAAATTTCAGCTTGAAGATCTTGATTCCTTTCATCTCCTATCCTGGCTATTATTTCGAGGCGTTTCATATATGAGTCTCGAAAAACAGGGCTCATTTGAACTAATTTGTAAGTGCAATTGGAACAAATTTACATAACAAAGAACAAGTAACAACATCGGTCTTTGATTGAAGCCAATTGAGCCAAAAGAAATGGCAAAGCAGTTTTCTCTCTGGACATTAAAAGCAGGCAAAATAGTTGATCCCATCATAGAAGTTAGTAAATGGCAAAAGGTAAACACTTTAAACTAATATTTGCATCGTGTTAGATCCCTAAAGTTAACTTCAGACTCTGACCAACCAGCTTTGAGAAACTAAGCCACGTACTTGTACAAGCTTGGGTTCTGGTTATCTCTTTCCAAGTAGTCTGTCATGAGATACTCAATCCTCTGTTTGATTGCTTTGATATCAGGTTTAAACGTTCGACTCAGCTGCTCAACACACTCCTTCATCAACTGCTGATGACTTAGAACTTTTCTACTCTTCATTATCCGCACCACCGATGCATCAATGGTGTATCTTCTGTCCTTGTCTACATCTTCAAATACTGTTTTCCTTTCATCCGAAGGAGGAGGCAAAGGGATCCTGATACGCCTCATTCGATCTGTGAACTTGGAGTTGAACTCGAAAACATCGTTGTTAGACACTTCTTTTGTGTTGCGAGGCTCCTTTTTTAGGATCTTGTACTTAAAGCATGAGAGGGATTGAAGCACTCTGCCTAGATCTTCATCTTCCAAATTCAGTTGTGCCTTAATTTCAGAATAACTCAATTTGTTTGAATCATTGAACAACAAGAGGGATGCAGCCTGATATGTTCCCAAAACAATTTCAATAGTTCTTGCCTCAAATTTTCCAATTAAGTTGCACGTTCCCAATGAATAAATCCACGTAAGTTTACGCTTTTTTGTGTTTTCTCCATAAAATTGATTGAAGGCTTCAACACACTTCACCATTTCTGCCGGGAGGCTGAGATTGGAGGACTTATAAGTAGGCCAAAATCCAAAAGTGAGAACCGTAACATTCAAATCCAATCCAGGATTGAGAGTGATTTTATTCTCAAGCCAGTCTTTGAATTCGCTTTGAATTTCCTTAGCCACTGTCATGTCCGTTAGCATTCCCTCCATTTTGGAAGTAAATTGTCCACCAAACCTTTGCTTTAGCTTAGTTAAAAACTGCTTTTCAAGATCATTATTGCCACTTCTATCAAACAGCAATCGACGAGAAAGCTTCTTCATACTAAATTCAGCAAATAGATCCTTGTCATTAACATATTCAAGTAGATTAACAACCTTATCTAGAGTTTCTTCAATAGCTTCATGGCTCCATGTATTGCCAGAACCACCCTTCTTGAGCAAATTATCACAATATACTGCCAAAAACTCCGCAGTTGGCCTGCCAGCAACCAATTCGTTGCAAAACACTTCAAAAGCCTCCTTGACCGCCTTGCAAAACAGAGTATCGTCAAGAAAACAGCAAACTACATGATTCATGTGCTTATTGTACAGCTCAATAGCCTTTCCAGCAAAACCCTGCCCTTCTAATCCACCACCAGATTCTGCCTCGTTCTTTGCTGCTTCTTCAGCAGCTTGTTGCACTAATTTCATACCTTCATCCGTAATGTACTGCTTAAATATGCTCACAATGGGAGCCAGACCATCAACCCTACAGAAAAGCCTATACATCCTAGAAATATCATCAACCTTGTCATCCCTAACCAATACACGACATCCCGAATCCTTCTCAAGCAACTGTTTTCCATACTTAACCAACAACTCCTGCTCCACCCTCTCCAAGAGTTTTAACTCACTACTCGATTGCAAATAATGCGCCACCCTATCTTTCTCCCTCTTCAAGCAATCCTCTGCCTTCATCATATAATCCGAGCAAGAATCCTCAATGATCCAGCTAGAAGCTTTCCTCGAGTAATACTTAGCCGTATCCTCAAGCATATGCCTTTCAAAATCATTCACGTAGCAACGCATATTTCCAAAACCAAGCTCAACAAACATGTGGACTACATTCTTCAACAAACCCCTGTCAATCTGCACACCTTCCCGTTCTTGATCAATCAAAGCCACAACCGCATCCCTTAACTCCCCGCCATCTCCCCGAACACCACGTCCCCGAATCGGGTCAGTCCGACCTCGCTCATAGCACCCAACCGCTTCTGAGCAGTGTAGAACCGATCGAGATACCGAAAGAAGGTCGAAAGCCACCTAACCATAATTTTATGGTTTCCCCATCTATACAAAGCTTCCCTCAACATAAACTCATCGTGCTTTTGCTTCAGAGATGGCAAAACTTCGTGCAGGAGGTAAGTGTCCAGCTCTTCATTGTACTTCTCGTACAGCTGAGCTGAGTAGTTGTGGGGATCTAGCTGAGTACACATGTTGTAGATGATGGTGTAGATGTTCATGTGTTCTTCGGAAGTGAATCGATGATCCTCCGACGCCTTCTTCATCTCCTCCGAGCTCAGTTCAAGAATTATCTTCAGTTTCTCGATACCCTTTTGCACCAACTCCCATCCCTCCTCCAATGCTATGTAGTTTTTGTTAATTTCCATCATCTTGGATGAAAATGTCCGCCGTTTTCAGCGGCGGTCATACGGTGGCACTGGTCAGATGATCGAGTGAAACCCTAAAATCAGAAATTTGGAGGGAGAATTGGCCGTGAAATGCAAGAGGCACTGAGTTTTTACTGAGGTTTTTGGTTGGGTAAATGACACAATTGGCCCCAATTATCTTTGGTCTCTTCATTTGAAAAAATTCATTCTTGCTCTTTAATTTTTTTTTTCTTTTTTTTCTTTTGAATTTGAATGGGTCATTTTATTCAAAATTGGACTAAGGGCATGTTTTCAATTGGTTTTGTTTTGTTTTTTTTTTTTATTTCAACACTAAATTCCATATCTCATTTTTTATTATTTTTAATACAATTTTTAGTACTTCTTTTATTCCATTAGAAAGTCCACTTTAATCAATGTAAAACTTATTATTAATATTAAAGAACAACACATAAATTAGCTAATTTGACACACTTTATTCCATGTATATCCTTAGTATGAATTAATTATAGACCATACATGATTATATTAGTAAGAGTAAGAGAATTAAAAAATTTTACTCTTTTAGGGACATGTTAATTGCAGGACAATTTTTACTAAACACAGGACACTTTTTAAAATTTTAAGTGGTGAAAAAACAATAATATCCTTATACATTTCTACACTCCCATTTTTAAGAAATACAAGATTTTTGCATGCGTATTATGGACGATAACTCTGATAACGATCCATATTTCACAGTACGCATGACAATTACACATTTTTTGGGTGAAAGGTGGAACCTTTTAAAGATTTTTGTTTCTGCACATAGAATCGTCACTTACAGGCGATTCTATGGGAAAGAATCGTCTCCCCCAAGAGATTAAATAGGAATACATCGATGTCCTATGGCGACAAAATCTCATTTAATCGCTCGGCGAAGACGATCTTTGCCATAGAATCACCTGTTTGGGGCGATTATTTCCCATACAATCACTTGTTTGGAGCAATTCTTTTTAAAACTTGTTTTCTTCTTAAAATAATCCTCAACAATCGCCTAGCCAGTCTAAATTTTCAAAGGCAAAAAAGTAATTTCAAGTCTGAATTTTTTTTAAAGTGTCATTTATTTAGTAAAATGTGTCCTTCAATTAACAATTCCGCTCTTTTATTAGAACAAAAAATATTTTTCGAAATGGACCATTCCATTTCAAAATTCTACATTTTCAATACATTTTTTACACTAAAAATTTATTTTCTTAAAATATGTTTTCAAAACCAAACAAAAATAACATGCCCTAAATCTTAGCAAAATATGGATTTTTGCATGACGAAGTTAACTGTATATCTTTAAATTAGTTTATTAGTCTCGTGATTAATGATTAATTGTGAGATGTAGTTTTGAGTTGAGGTTAGTGTCTCATACTTAGGGTTGTTCAACCGGTCGGTTAGCCGGTTAAACGATTAACCGATTCCGGTTAGTACTGGTTTTGACAATTTTAATCAAAATCGGTTAACCGACCAATAAAGTTACCGATTAACTGGTTTAACGGTCGCTCTACGGGTTTAACCGATTAACTGATAAAAAATTTTCTTTATTTTTTTACTTTCTTTTTATTTTTGAACAAATATAATTTTTTTTTACGTAATTATCACAAGTGTATTAGAAAATATAAATGAATATGAAATAAAAATAATAATGAATTAAAATATTATTATATCTTTAAAGATAGCTATAGTATTTTAATTTTTACAAAAATCTCTAACAGAAATTTATTCATGTATTTCTTTTTAACACATTTATGCATATGAAAAAATTTACGTATCATAATAGAAAGGAATAAAATAAATTTGGAGAATCATAAGTTTATTAGACATGTTAATTACAATTCATAACTAAATAAACTCTAACATAAATGTATAAAAAAAAATAGATAATCGGTTTCGGACTCATCGTTTGGTTAGTGAAAGATTCGCACCTCAGCCTTTTACTATTAACCGTTTGTTCAGTTTTCGTTTGGTTAGTGATCATACATTATTAATCCATGTTGGAACATTTTAATAAAATTCATTTTTATTAATTTAAATCAATTATATTTTGGATGAATTGATGCTGCCGTTTTACCTATTCATAACATGAGTTTACAAATAAGGACGAATTACATTTTGCCCCCTAAGGTTTGGCTAAATTACAAAAGCACCCTCCTAGTTTGGTTAAATAACAAAAACACCCCTTGACTGGCGGGCTAGTTACAATTTCCCCCCTGAGATTTTGATAAATTACAAAATTACCCTTCTAGCTTGGTTAAATAACAAAAGTTCCCCTTGACAAATAGGGAAATTACATTTTACTCCCTGAGGTTTGGATAAATTACAAAATGATCCTCCTAATTTAGTTATAACTATTGACCCATTTAAAAATTAAAGTATGACATAAACATTATATACTTGAGAAGACTAAAGTGCCCCTAATTTAATCTATTTGAAATTTGAAGTTCAAAATGTCATTCACAAATACATAAATAAGTGTTTAAAATCCATAATTTATTATGCCAATAGAAAATTTAATTTTTTTTATAATATTTCTCAAACAAATACATCGTTGTTGGTTGCTTTTTCAATTCTAGAAGAGGCCGTAAGTGAATGGCATTTGGTTGATTTTAAGCATTCATTTTTGTGTCTTTGTGAATGGCATTTTGATCTTCAAATTTCAAATAGACTAAGTTAGGAGCACTTTAGTCTTTCCAAGTATATAATGTTTTTGTCATATTTCAATTTTTAAAATTGATCAATTTTATAATTAAATTAGGAGGATCATTTTGTAATTTATCCAAACATCGGGGGAAAAATGTAATTTCCTTGTTGGTCAAGGGGGATTTTTGTTATTTAACTAGACTAGAAGGGTGATTTTGTAATTTATCCAAACCTCAGGGGGGAAATTGTAACTAGTCCCCGGGTCAAATGGATGTTTTTGTTATTTAACCAAATTAGGAGGGTACTTTTGTAATTTAACCAAACCTCTGGGGGCAAAATGTAATTCGCCCTACAAATAATCAATAAAATGATAAACTTATGCAAATGTTAAATATTTGTGTGTGAATGCTCAACGGTTTAGAAAAGTATTTTATTAAAGCATTCATTTGATTTAATGCATTCAATTAAAAAGAATCCATTCAGCATAATTTGTGCTTCATTTGTTTATTAGCATTATATTATATATTCATGGTACAATGATGTGAAAAAGCGGATTTCTGAATTACTTCATCCTTCAGTTTTGACAAATCATTTGAATGAAAGATAATTGAGATTTTCCATTTATGTATGCATATGAGAATGCAAGAATGAGTGAGATTGATTTTATGTTCTTTACAATCCCTAAAAATATAGCTTTGGCAAGAGAGAAACACATGTGTTAGCAAAAGTTCGAAATTTCCTATTAGTTGTGCAGATTATTAGGAAAACACAATGTGTGTTGAGCTGTTGTATCCCGGGGGGTGATAAGTCACGTTGCTCTGCTGAATCGAAGTTGATACTCTGTAGAGGGTTTGAATCACCTAAAGAGAGCAAAAGATCCGCGCCTCAGCTCTTTACTACGATTAACCGTTTGTTTGTTGTGTTTGTTTATATTATTTTGTAGGTCATTTGGACGGTTGGGAACAACAATCTCTCAAATCATTTTCATTGTCATTCACATCTAATAATTTAGGGCAATGCTATTTGTAGGGATTTTACTATTTTCAGGTACCACTTACAAATTTCAATGAATGAAAAGATAAAAATTAACCCTATTGTAATTTTACACTGACACAAAAGATATATAGAAACCTTTCAATTGACCAAAACTTCCGCCACAGGGTGTTTGAAGTTTTCAAAACTTTCACCAAATTTGGGCAAAAGTTTTCATGTGGAAGTTTTGAAACTTTTTCCCGAACATGGCGAAAATTTCATAACCTTCACCACAGGGCGGATGAAATTGGATCCAAAGCTTTTCGAAAACTTACGCACTTTTTAAAAAGGTAAATGACCTTTGTTGTCTTTTAAGTTGGACACCCAGTTAGGGCCTGTTCTTTATATAGTTCTGAGAACAGGTCTCAGAATCTGTTCTCAGCCAACCTGGGTCTGAGCCCATTTTTAAGAAACAGGGTTCTGAGAACTGGGTTGTAACCCAGTTCTCAATCCAAGATAAAGAACACGGGTCTCAGCCCAAATTTAGTCCAAAATTTCTTTTTCCTATTTTTTAACATTCTATTCAATTTTCACTAAAGTTCCTGTTCTTTTCATTTTAAACCTTTTGAAAAATTTTATTTTCAATTTTTTTAAAAAATTTTCCGAAAAATGAAAATAGCATAATTCAAATAAAACGTCAATTTGCTTGACACCTGTTAATTTTATTGTTAATAGAACCAAAAATTTAATTCATTTGTGTGTAGGATGAATGGAAACTACTTATGCATCGCAAAAGTTTGCGCTTAATTTCATAACAAAATAATTATAAACTGCATAAATACCAGCTAAATTTATCCGACAGTTACCAAATATACAAACGCATTAATAAGCGTTCCATACCGTCCACACCTGGTCATACGAGTTATTCAAATCATACAGTCCGAAAATACCATTGTATCTAAATTACGCTTGGAGGCTTTGTAACAATTGGTTGACAATGTCTTTTCGCAGTTGTGCCATTTGATTTATCCCTGCCTGCGACTGATTAACCCCCACCGGATCATTCCGACTCGTATCCCCATCAATAACCACATTCTCATTATCATCATCGTTATCAGCAAACGCTTCAAATATCTCATCTCTGGAATTGTTATCTTTAATCAAATTATTGATAACACAGCAGGCCACCACAAACTCCGCTTGACTTCTTGGCTCATAGCTAAACATCGGTCCGGCGAGAAAGTGAAATCTACTTTTTAACACTCCAAAAGTTCGCTCCACTACATTTCGCACCTGTGCATGCCTATGATTGAATAACTCCTTCACTGAGTTATAATGGCCACCCCGTCCACGAAATGCACTAATATGGTATTCAATTCCTCGGAACGGGGCTAGGAAACCAGGCATATTTCTGTATGCAGAATCAACAGCATAATATTTACCCTGGGGAGGCATTGGAAAAGCATGAAGGGGGTTATCAATTGCCGCTTGCAAAACCGTTGCATCATGAGCACTGCCCCCAAATCCAGCTAATACAAACACAAATCGCATATCATGATCAACAACAGCTAACACATTCTGCGATACTTGACCTTTGCGATTTCTATACTGTACTTGCACCTCACTTCGAGTCCAAGCCTCTACATGCGTCCCATCTATTGCTCCCACACACCCCTACGCTTTAAATGTGGCACCAAAGTCAAGAACAAACTGAAAATTGAAACGGAGAAAAGGAAAAACTTGCAACATCCTAGTTAATTGAGGAAGAGAGGTGAGGCACACACAACCAAGGTTGTTAAACTTGTAAATTGACTTAAACTCGTTTGAGGTCTAGAATCGGAATCGTAGAATCGACCTTAGAATCGAAAAATAGGATTAAATTGTATAATTAATTCTAATAATTTTCTCAATCACAATACATACACAAATTTAATTATACTTGTAGCATAAAACTTAAAAATGATTAAAAAAAACCACATTAAAGTGTCAAATTAGCAATTGTGAACAAAATAATATCCTCAACAAGCAGTAACCTCAAATCTCAATACATCATGATCAAATCCAAGTCATTAATTCAACAAACCATAGCAAAATAACAATAACATGCTCATTTATAATCATACCAATAATGAAACATTTTTCTCAAATTCATAACCCTCAAAAGCTTCATTCATTGCCTTCTTCATTTTGCTCAACATCTTGGAAATGCACATCCGTTGTCATTTGAACATCCTCTTCATCTTCATCTATTAAGCCAAATATTCACAAAAAATGGGAAATTAGAAATTTTAGTTGGTTTGGGCCGAAAATGGCCCAATTAATTTGGAAAATAAACCATTCCAGTAGCCCAATCATTCAAATTATGTAGCCCAATAATTTTTTTTCTGGACTCGTTAGACTCTTAGACTAGTACGAGTCTAGCACCAGTCTAACGAGTCTAGCGCGAGTTCACCATTTCTACTAATTTCCAACGAGTCTGACTCGTTTTTGGTTCCTGGACTTGTAGATTCGTGCGAGTCTACGAGTCCAGGAACGAGTTTGACAACCATGCACACAGCACACACACGCACATTAGCTAACTAAAGAGTTTACAAAATACCGGAGAAAAAACAGCAGAAAACCTAACATCATTGTGGCACCAAAGACATACAAACTTCAAATTCCCCTAAAAGCAATTTGTAAGTGAAAGTGAATGGAGGATGAACACAGCAAATCAATATGCAGAATCCCATTTCTACTTCTGCACCATTCGGATTCTGTTTTTTTTTAATTTTTTATTTGGCGACATTTACCAATTTGAACCACCAAACGATATTGAATCACAGAGAACATCAATACGCGTCTAAGAAATAATTGAACAAATTATTATTCAGAGGTTGTAGGATTAGAGAAATACCGTACCTGCAAAACCAAAACTTGGAGCTTAGGGCAAGTTCTTCCCGTATGAAACGTGGCTTCCCTGCTGGTCGAACGCCACCTTTTTGCTGTTTTGCAGAGAAGATCTCAGAGGGAGTTCAGTGGTCGTCCCTCACATTCAACCTGAGCTAGAGGAGGCCGAAAATAACGGGTTGGATCGGAGGGGAAAAGGGGAAAAAATGGGCGGCGATCGTGAGGAAGAAAGGAGGGGAGGTGTTGGATTTGGGATCGGGTATCGCAAAGGGAGGGGTTTTTTCATGGGTCTCAAACCTAAGAATCAGACTTGGGTTTGAGATTGGGAATGCAGAACATGGGTCTGACTCAATATAAGCCCAATTTTGGACTCAGACCCAAAAATTACCCTAAACCCAGGTCTGAGTTTAAGGTGAAGAACATGCCCTAAATAGTCCCTTAACTTTCAGTTTGGTCCCTTTTAACTTGCATTTTTAATTTTAAGTGGTCCCTTACTAAATTTTGGCAAAAAATGTGGGTCGTCCAGCCAACTCAAGGGCACAGATTGCAAACAAGAAAAGATGTGGGACCCACATTTCGTAAGCCTATTGTCGCATACCTCAAGAATATCCTCATTGATCCCTTCAGGGGATCATAGAATCTTTCGATGAGTCCTACGATCGTGGATTTGCCACATCCACTTTGTCCGACTAGTGCTACTGTGGTTCCAGGAACAATTTTTAGTCTCAGGCCCTTGGAGGATAAGCAAAGTGCAGATGCTTCAGCTCTACAAGGCCTCTGATGCTCGTTTCAGTCTAGGATTTCTATCGAAAGTCAGCACCTTTTCAAGCAGTTTCTCCCTCGGACCTTTACCCATGACCCGCAAAATTGTAATGTTGAAGGACGTTGACACAAAAGTTGAAGACTGCGAGGCCTAGTAAGTTCTGGCATGTGATGGGATGTAGGATTTGTGAAGCAATTTGGATGTTTTACTGGTTCATTTCTGGTCTTCTCTGAACACTTCATTGCGTCTAATGCTTTACTATCTCTGCTTAATGGGTATCTTGTGTATCTTTCCCCAGATACTCTATGAATTCTGAGCTATTGTTTGTCGGGATTACAGCTCTACTCGATAGTATGCTACTTTCACTGCCGTACAATGGAGAATTTGAAATAGTAGTAGTAGTATTGCTACTAGAATATTAGATAGAATTCTTGAACAAAAGTCTTTCTGGTGCTGCTTTAATTTAATCCACTATGCGTATTCAAAATTTTGATAATGGAATGCAGGTAGGTTGGCTGTGTGTGCATATGAAGGCCTGTTCTTTTTGTTTCGTTTTGAAAACGGTTTTGATTTTAACAGTAAATTTAATATATTTTAATCATATTCCATTATTTCCAATACAACTTTTTACTATTCAGCATCTACTTTTTACATTTTTAATACACTTTTTACATTATAAAACTATTTTCCAAAACTTATTTTCAAACTTATTTTGAAACTAAAAATAGAGAACAGCCCGAAGTGTAGGTAGAAAAACCTCAAAGAAGATGGACATCTACTTCTTGGCTTACAAATTGCGGGTCCCTCCCACATAATTTTTGTGTTTCCGGTTCATGCCCCTGAATTTTTTTTTAAATTTAAGTGAAGGGCCATTTAAATAAAAAATGCAAGTTAAGGGATCAAAATAAACTTTTTTTGAAGATAAGGGACCAGATAAGTCATTTAAAACTTTCAGCCGCACCAAGCGCCCCTTTTTCAGAC
The DNA here is from genome assembly GCA_016801395.1 of Leptodermis oblonga. Classification (NCBI taxonomy): domain Eukaryota; kingdom Viridiplantae; phylum Streptophyta; class Magnoliopsida; order Gentianales; family Rubiaceae; genus Leptodermis; species Leptodermis oblonga. The sequence goes on along the minus strand of CM028754.1, from coordinate 6,844,195 downwards.
AAATAAAATTGGGAGAGTCAACGGAGCAATGGTGTCATTTTCCCTAATCTGTCCACTTGAAGCTCGATGATTCCATTTTGTTATTCGTGATACAACAATATGGGTAATCAAACAAGCACTGCCGCTGCTGCTGCAGATCATCGTCAACTTCGATATTTGTTAGGGGAACTGCGTTGGAGTTTCTACGCGGAGTCGTCCCAGGTCGCCGAACTTCGATTTCGATGGGCATGTCTGGAACTCTTTATCGAGGTCGTTAAACAATGCAGCGATGCAGTTGAGGTGGTGGAGAATTACAGATCGCTCACCGTCAAAATTGAAGCTCAAGGTGATACGCTTGCCAAGCTGCTCAGCACTGCGGAGAAATCCAGCGGAATTCTACAGTTTTACTACACATGGAAGATGGTGGATGAGCTCGTGGCGCAGGGTCTTGAGTTGTCTAATTTGAATCCAGAAATCCGTGGAGTTCTTGACTCAATTTTAGGGAGCTTATCGCCAGTGAAAGTTAATTATCCCTTGGATCATCTTGCCCTTTGGGTCGAGTTCGCAGAATCCACAGGGAAGATAGTGAGGGCTCTGGATCCAGCGTCTTTTACTCCCCTGGTGGAGCTTACATGTTTCGTTCACCGTTTCTACCGTGAGTTCCAATTGGAGGCGATGATGCCGAGCTCTGGGGATGAAAAAGTAGCAATCGAAGATTTCTTTGCTCATGTTGGAGCTGTGATTTTTCAAGTAGCATGCCTGTGCTGTTTCTCCTTGGTGGATGTAGATTCTTCTGTTGAGGACTTGGCGAATGTTGTTGAAGAGATTTCTTTTGCCAATCCCAAGTTTCTGGATATCACTCTCAAATTCCTGAGAGCCTTAAATAAAATCCGCGACGGTCCCAAGAGCGTGAGTCAAGCAGATCTGGTTGAATTCTTCCTCAGTTCGTTCATCGTCAAACGTAACGGGAGTTCAGAAACTTTCTTTTATAAGGAGTGGAACCCGGCTTTCTTTCGCAGCAATAACCCCAGAGATCCCTTAGCAGAGCTTAAACAAGTGATTGTTGAGGAGTTAAGGCCGATGGTAATGTGTCTCATTCATGAACCCGATGATCCCATCAACAAGGAAGACAAATGTGATTTAGCAGAGATTAAACAAATGATTTCAGAGGCAATACTTTCTCTGCGTTTCGATTATGGAGGCCTTGCCAGTGTTTTGACTATCGGGAGGAAGATCTGGCTTCGTAAGGTGGGCCTTTTTCTCAAGGAGGAACTCCTTTCTAGTGAGAAAATCTTCACGCTTCCAGCGAAAGATCAGATTGACTACCTTGTCAATTTTTTGAACGAACTGGAAATGCATATGCACCGCAGTTTAGGAAATCAAATGGTAAGGATTTCAACCAGCTTTGATGATTTTTTTCCCCCCAGCATTTAGTTCTGTTGGATATGGCAATCTGATTGAAGAATAATTCTGTGAGTACTTTTTCTTTTATTTATTTATTTATTTTTTATCTGAATGAAATGGAAATTTATTGCTAGGCAAGTTTGGAGACAGAGGATGACATGCATACCAAGCAAGTGTCTGACGAGTTGAAATCTCTGTATCAATCATTCTGTGACAAGAAAGTTTATGAATACATGGTAAGGATTTCAATCTATCGTCTACTTTCAATGGCTGCCCTTTGTAGAGCAAAACCAGCTTTGATAAAATCGTTAGATCTTAATGAGATCGCACTTGCCCATTGTAAAACTGAACTGTGCTTCCTACTTGAGTATATTAAATTGCTGATACCAATTGTCACCACGGTTGAAGTGGAGAATACGGCTGATGAAGAAAAGACATTTGCATTTATTGAATCTGTGTGCATGAGGACATTACATCTCTGTTACTTAATCCATACAGAACAAATAAAAAAAGAGACAATAAAGAAAACAGCTAATGATTTGCTTGATGAGGTGAGAATGGTGAAGAAACAGCTTGTCCTCCACATTCCAAGGACCAATTTCCCAAACAAGTCTGCAGGAATGGGATTCCTTGATCGTCTGTTGGGAAACCTATTGGAGTTGTGCAAACGTGAACAGGATCCTTTTTTCAGAGACCACATGGAAAAGTTTCAGAAGGAACTAGAGTCTTTGAGATCATGTATTGGAGGAGCTTCACTGGACGGATATGAGCTTTTAGAATGGAAAGATCTTGGTGCTCGTGTTGCCAAATTGATATATGAATCAGAGTACGTTATTGATTCCATTGAGGTTGGCATAGGTGCTCAATGGCAACATATGTTATGGATGAATAACCTTGAGAGGGAGATTATATTTATTAAATTGCTGGCAGCCACAAAATCAATGGAGAAGACATGTGCGGATGGAATCCTTCAGATTCCCAAGAAAGTAAGAGCAGGTAGACCAGACACTGATAAGCCAGTGGTCCGACTTAGGGATGAGGAGGAAGTGATCATTGACAGGTTAACCAGAGGATTCCAGCGACGAGATGTGGTCTCAATTGTTGGGATGCCTGGTCTGGGGAAAACAACTCTAGCTAAGAAAGTATATGATGATCCAAAAGTTTCATATCACTTCCATCGTCGTGCATGGTGTTTTGTTTCACAATCATATGAGAAAAGGGACTTGTTGCTTAAACTTTTAGGAGACATTCATGGGCTTTCTGATGAAATTCGTGAAATGGATGATGCAGATTTAGAATTGAAGTTGTGGCGGTCCTTGAAGGGAAATAGATACCTTATAGTTATGGACGATGTGTGGGATGCTGAAGCATGGACAGAGTTACAAAGATCACTCCCAGATGACGCAAATGGAAGCAGAGTTATGATAACAAGCCGTCTGTGTAAGTTGTCCATGGATGCTATGCCAAGCAGTAAACCTCATCAACTTCGTACACTGTCCGAAGATGAAAGTTGGAAATTATTGGAAATGAGGATTTTTCGCGATGATGGATGTCTTGAGGAATTAGTACAGACTGGAAAGGAAATTTGCAAACAGTGTAAAGGACTACCTCTTGCAGTTGTTGCAGTTGCTGGTATGCTGGAAAAGACTGAAAAGAAGCAGGGGTCGTGGCAACAAATTTTGAAAGAGTTGAATACTTGGGTTATTGATGATCCGGTGACACAGTGCAAAAGCATCTTGGAGATGAGCTACAATCATTTACCAGATCATTTAAAAGCATGCTTTCTGTATTTTGGAGCGTTCCAACAAGACACAGATGTACAAGTCAGAAAGTTGATACAAATGTGGATTGCTGAAGGATTCATACAGAACTCTGAGCCAAAAGGTTTAGAAGAAAAAGGAGAAGATTTGTTGATGGATCTAATTGATCGCAGCCTAGTAATGGTCTCCAAAAATAAATCTAGAGGGGGGGTAAAAACATGTCGGATGCATGACCTTCTGCGCGACTTATGTCTCTCAAAATCAAAAGAAGAGAACTTTTTACAGGTAATAACCTGTGGTGATGAACCATATGCTTCTTTCCACAACTTATATGACGGAGTTGATTTTGATTATGATGATCCTTCGAATATTGTGAAATATGAGGGCTATCGAGTTTGCACTTATTTGAAGCGAAAGCATTTTATTGATTCAAGACCTTCCGGCCATTCTGCTCGTTCTCTTATATTCATTGCCTCTAATGATGCCTATTCAAGACGTCCCTTTAATCTCTCATTCATTTGCAAAAACTTCAAACTTCTCGGGGTGTTGGATTTGGAATGCATAAATCTGGGAATCTCTTTCCCTGTTGCAATAGAGTTTCTAGTTCTACTTAGGTACTTAGCCCTCAGTGGGGATTTGGATTCTGTTCCAGACTCTATATCTAAGCTCTGGAAACTAGAAACTTTCATTTTGAAGGGTTTAAGTGGTAAGGTTGTACTACCTGATACTTTTTGGTGTATGACAAGTTTACGGCATGTTCATGTTAAGAATCAAGCTGCTTTCGACTTGCTGGGTGACAATTTTTGGTGTCCCATCCTCTTGAATAACTTGGTCACCTTTTCCTCACCATCTCTTTCTTATGGAAAACATACAGAGAAGATACTAAGGAAGCTGCCAAATCTTCGCAAGTTGAGATGTATATTTCTTGAATCGCGAGATTCTTCTGGGAATTGTAATCCATTTCCCACATTAGACTTTCTAATGCATCTGGAGTCACTCAACATGATATACGCTGATAGGGACCGTATTCCTGGTGAATTCAATCTACCATTGACTTTGAGGAAATTGACTCTATCGAGGTTTCGCCTGTCATGGAATCACATGTCTACGATTGGGAGACTTCCAAACCTTGAAGTTCTTAAACTACTTTCTGGATCACTGGAGGGGCTGACTTGGGACATGAAGGAAGAGGAGTTCTGTAAGCTGAAATTCTTGAAGTTGGATTCCCTGAATATTGTTCAATGGAATGCCTCTTCTGATAACCTTCCTGAGCTTGAGCAACTGGTGTTATGGAATTGCGGGGACCTTGAAGATGTCCCATATGATTTTTGTGAAATTCCAACACTACAGATTATTGAAGTGCAGCGGTGTTCACAGTCTCTTATAGAGTCCATTGGAAAAATAAAGGAAATAATTGAGGATCTTCAAGTGCTTATGAGTCATCAATAATGATTTAGACTGGGCTGATCACCAACTTTTCCTGCACTTCTGGTCACTTGCAAGTAAGCCTATTTAATTTACTGAAGTTTAATCATTTTACTGAAGCATTTGTGATTGACAATCTTAACTTTAAATATACAAATATGCTAAAATGTTGTCTGAGGAGCTTTAGTTAATTGTGTGGGGGGTTTTATTTAATCCACAATAACATATAGCTTGGGGTGCCCCAGGCAAAGGCTTCAAATTTAACAGTGCGTCCTTGATAGTTTTCTGGTATAATTAACTTCAAGATAGAATCATCTATTGAACTAAAATATTTCCTGTTATTGGATGTCATACATGTTTAAATTCTGATATTCTATAGCTATGAAAGTTAGCCATCAAACTTCGTTAGATCTTCTTTCTTTTTACCTGAATGGAACATAATACTGTTTTTGCTTGAAGTTTATGTATTTGTTATAAAACAACTATCACAAGTTTTTATCAGTTGTCCTTTAATGCATATAGTACAGGTTGTACAGCATTTCAAGGCTTAAGTTTGCATCTTGAATTTCCATGTTCTCCAGTAGCCGCAAATATGTCATCATTGCTATGGGATAGCTTGCTAAAGATGTCTAAAATATTTGAGCACATAATGAACAGGTCTGCCGCTGACAGAAAAGTTAATTTCTTGTTCATAAACGAGTAGGAGTTATATGGAATTCAGATTTATGTTACAAATTAAGCTTTGGTTTGATAGTCATCTGATTCTTATTCTTCTATCTTCCTGCATTACTCAATAACTTTTCCAACCACCAAAAAAATCAAGAAATAAATATAAATAAAAAAATTAAGGAAGGAAACTTGATTTGAACTTGTACTTTTGTTGCAGTACGAAACCATGGGCAGAAGTGTTGATAGATTTGCAATCCCAGGAAAATCTTGACATCTGCTTCATTTGCTCACCATGTGAGACTGAAGGACAAACTCTCATCAAGACATTGAGTTGATGTTCTGAGAATGGCCCTGCAGCCCTTGTGGTTCTGGGAAGTAGCTAGGTTGTGTTACCTGGATTCAATGGGAATGGTTATCTTAGTTCTGTTGTAAAATTAAATGGACATGGAAAGTGGATTCCTCTGAGTAGCAGCTTCCTGTTTTTTTTTCTTTAGAATGCCTCATGTTTCTTTTGAGGCTAATAAGCTTGTTAATCTTGTAAAGGATCGTGATTGTGAACACAATGCACTTGTTTTATACTCCCTCTGTCCCACTCAAAGAGTCCACTTTGTATTACTAAAAACAGTAATACAAAGTGGACTCTTTGAATGGAACGGACAGTATATAAAATGCAGCACCCACCTAATTACAAGTTTTTTGTTTTCTTAGTGAGTGACTTCAGTCTAGTGGGAAGTGACGGTGGACAAGGTGGACTCTATTTTTATGTATTTATTTATTTCTTTTGGTTGTGTGTAAGAAGAGTGTGGTTGAGTGTGGCCCAATTGCACTTTCTCATATTATGATGAGGATAAATCACTCCAGTAGTCTCTTAACTTGGGCCGTTGTCTCTCTCTGTATCTCTTAACTTGAAAAAGTTTCATTTTCATTTCTCAATTTCAAAAATAGTTCATAAATGGTCCCTAACGGGTAGCATGAGAGCTGTTTTGCATGAAATTTCCTTAATATGAAAGCAAAAAGGCAACATTGAGTTGTGCTTAGTCCAATTATTCCATTGAGGCAAGGTTAATGGGCAATCGTAATTCCTCAAGAACTACTAGTAGTACTTCTAGTGCTGCTGATCTTGATCATCATCACCAAATTGAATCTTTGTTAGAGAAGCTCTGTGATTATCTGCGAGGGAAATTTCAAAGGATTCTGGAACCAGCTATTGGATTGATGGTAAATGTTTGGTCGTGAACCAAACGGAACTGGACCGGTACCAGCTCAAGGAACTCAAAGATCGCTGGGCAATTTTAAAGCTTTTCACTGACGGCGTTAAAGAATGGAGCAACGCAGATCATGAGGTTGTGGATAATTGCGGATCTGTCATCGCCGGAGCTGAAGCTAAAGCTGATGACCTTGTGAAACTGCTGGAGCATTCCCAATAATCAGAAGAAACTGCGTCGTTCCTCCTTTAAGAAGATGAAGAATGAGATCAGGGCATGGTATGTTGAGTTTTCTGATTTGGAGCAAGAAACTGCTCGAGTTACGGAGTTAATTTTAGCCCTTTTAAGGAGCTTCCCAATTTCACCTGTGAAATTCATTCTCTTGCATGATCTCGAGCTTTGGATAGAATTTGCAGAATCCACAGGGAAAATAATTCAACGTGTGGATCCTGAAACTTCTTTCATTCGTCATGTGTGGCAAGGATTCCAATCGGCCGGGTTGATGCTGATTTCTGAAGGGAATGAAGGAATAATCGTGTCGCATCAGTGGTTTTTCGAGCAGCATGCTTGTTTATGTCCTTCAGGAAGCTTGGGTCAATTCGTCATCATAATCGTACCCTTTTAGCTGAGATTCTTGATGAAATTTATTTAGCCAATCCCAGTTTCTGGATTTCACTCTCAAGTTCCTCAAAGCTTTAGATGAATCCGCGTTGGCCTGAGTAAAGCAAATTTGGCTGAATTCTTCCTCTGTTCCTTCTTTGTCAAAAGTAATTGCAAGTCAGAAACTTTTCTTCACAAGGAGTTGACGGAAATGGTAATCTATCTTATTGATTTCCCGGAAGAGCCCATCAAGGAGGAAGACAAATGTGATTTGGCAGACATCAAACAAGTGATTTTGGAGGCAATACCTCCTATGCATTCAAATTCTGGATACCATTGGAGTTGTTTTATTGTCTGGAGGAAGATTGGGCTTTTTAAGATGGGCGTTTTACTCAAGGAGCATCACCTTTCTGGGGAGAAAATCTTCAAGAAATCGGCAAAAGACCGGATTGACTACCTTGTGAATTCTCTGGAAGGGCTGGAAAGATATTACCCGGAGTGGAAACTGAATTCTATGGAGGATCATATCCTTACCAAAGAAGTGTCCATCCAGACAAAATCTCTGTATCAATCATTCTGTGAAAAGAAAATCGAAGAATACATGGCAAGGATTTCAAACTCTACTGCTTTCAAAGGTTGCGCTTTTGAGGTCAAAACCATCTTTGATGAAATTATTAAATAGTCAGGAGATTAATGGAACTGTCCATTGTAAAAATGAGTTTCAAATTCTTCTTGAGGATATCATCCTGTTCATGTCAACTTTCAGAAATGTTCAGGTGGGGATTGGGAATACAGTTGCTGAAGAAAAGATTTTTGCACAGATTGAATCTGTGTCCATGAGGATAATATCTCTCTCTTACTCGCTGAAATTCCAACACCCCATTTCCCCAAAAAGTCTGCAGGTGTGGGATTCATCGATCATCTGTTGGGAAACATGTTGCAGCTGTAACTGGAAGACAGGTAATTCCATGAAAAAGGTTAGAATGGAACTAAACACTTTACATACGAAATTGATATATGATTGTTTTTTAGTTTCTAAAAGAAAACGATTTCCTGTAAATCGTTTCCTTTAGAGTTTGATGTTTTTTTTTTTTTTTGGGCTTCTGAAGACGATCTTCAGGAAATTGTTTTGCTAGAGTTTCAGAGTTGGATTTTTTTTTTTTGGCATCTGTAGAAAAGGATTTCCTATCAGATTTGACTTTACACATTATTATTCATCAGATTTTTCCATTTTGGACCAAGTTTTAGTATCACTTAATCCAATCACAATACCTGTCAATGTGGACTTTGCTTGGTACTATGTCAGATTGACAGTATTTTTGTGTCAATACCACTCAATGGCTGGATATTTATGTGTTTTTTCCAGGACTATCAGCCTCTTCTGTCCAATCCAGGATTCAGTCAAGATTCACGACAGCCATCTTTGTATAGACCATCTCTGCACTGGACCGAGAACCCCTTCAAACAATCGATTTGTGTGTTGGACATAAATGAATTTTTCAGGCAAGACTCAACTACTCGGAGATACGTGGTCAAGGTTTTCATCTCTTTCCTCCTATAATATTCTTGAACCTTTACTTAAAATAACACCATGTCATCTGTAGCATTTAGCCACTATGAAACATTCCCGTCAATGCTTCAAGATTGAGCAATAGGAAGTCGTGTGTTTGATCTCCTACCTGGCTAAGAGCCCATTTTTACACGCATGAGTTCTCATGTGTTATTCAGCTGTTATTCCTCAAGCATGTCGTTTCCATATCATACATTTGGATATTAGTTTTGACAACAGACTTCCATCCAGAATCTCTACTCTTTAGCTCTGGGAATGCCAGGCAACTTACCTTGCATGAGAAAGTCCTGAGACTGCTCATGTCTGGACAGAGTGAAGCAGAAGTGGTATGGATCTATCACTACTCCTTGATTTGGTGGAAATGGATGACGTATCAAAAAACTCAATCAAGTGGAAGAAGCCTCAAATGGTGGTTCCTTACTTTGATAGGTATCAATTCCTGTCGTTTTCTTCAAAGTTGGATTTTTTTTTTTTTTTGGCAATAAAACGATTCTCAGGAAATTATTTTCTTTAGAGTTGGATTTTTTTTTTGGCTTCTAAAGAAAACGATTTTCAGAAATCGTTTTATTCAGAGTTGTATTTTTTTTTTTTGTTTCTAAAGAAAACGATATCCGGAATTCGTTTTCTTTAGAGTTGGATTTTTTTTGGCTAAAGAAAAGAATTTCCTGGAAATCGTTTTCTTCAGAGTTGGATTTTTTTTTTGCCTTCTGAAGAAAAATATTTTCAGGAAATCGTTTTCTTCAGAGTTGGATTTTTTTTTGGCTTCCGAAAAAAACGATTTTCAAGAAATCGTTTTCTTTAGAGTTGGATTTTTTTTTTTTGGCTTCTGAAAAAACAATTTTCAAGAAATCGTTTTCTTCAGAGTTGGATTTTTTTTTTTTGGCTTCTGAAAAAAACGATTTTCAAGAAATCGTTTTCTTCAGAGTTAGAATTTTTTTTGGCTTATAAAGAAAACGATTATGAAAATCATTTTCGTCAGAGGTGGTTGCCTTCTGAAGAAAAAGATTTTCAAGAAAGCTTTTGCTTCAGAGGTGGATTTTTATTTATTATTATTATTTTTTTGGGTTTCTGAAGAAAACGGTTTCCTGGAAATGATACCTGGATTATTTTTCATCCCTGAGTCTCCTCGATGGTTGGTGAACACTGAACTAAAATTTTCTTTTCCTGGTTCTTCTTGAATACACATCTAAAACAACTAATGCAGATATGTACAAAATTTAGGCTCAAAGTTAAAATGACAAATGATTTTGAAGCTTCTTTACAAGTCCTTGAGGGATTCAATACAGATAAAGTCAATGAAAACAAGGTAAATCTTGTTACACTAGAATAGAAAGTCACAAATATAAACTAGTTCCAACTCAAAATTTTTCTTTTCGGCGGTCAAAAGGGTGCCAAGTTTTTAGTGGCATTAGAAAGCATGTGGGTAAAATGTCTAAGTCAAACGGAGGTCATTAGAGGATCTGTCTATTATAGCTTATTCAAATGGTTGTTTTTGTGAGTTTAAAGGGATACAAATACATCACACATTGGATACAAACTTTTTATTTTATTTTAAGGAACAGTCGATTAAGTGGCTGGTGGGTTTGGCTACCCTCTTATTATTCTCGAAATGAAAAAATTATACCCAAAAAAGGAGACGTAACAACATTGGATACAGAGTATGAGACTGCTTTGATGTTCTTCTTTCTTGCCTGAATTGACTAGACTTTTTATGCTAGTACACTTCCTCAACAGTAACATTGCATTGTTTCTTTTTTCATGATGCTTCCATGGTCCTTTTGGGCACTAACCCTTATGTTGCTCTATTCTTTTCCATTTCATTCTAGAAATTTTTTTTCTTCAAAATTTATCAAAAGAAACAACATTATTTTTTATTAAATTTAAAATTCAAATTTTAAGATTTTCTCTAATTCTTCACGCACAAAATTCAAAAATAACATAATCATTAACTTTTTTTTTTTCCTTTCTCCTTTCTACATTAATTACTGAAAGAAATTCCCTCCAAAAAATATTCCTTCCCCAAAGCAAATATTTCCCAATTAAGTCACTAAAAGAACATAGCGTCTCGCAGTTCAGTGGTTAGATTTGCTTTGGTTGTGGTTCCTTTGAGTGGACCTCAAATAGAAACAAATATTTAGGTTTACTTCACTTTATGGGGAATATGGGCTTATTTGCTCTACAATCTCATGGCTGTGCATTGAGCTTCATGTCATCATATCTTCTGTGTAGGGGTGGATATTTTAAGGGGCATACTATTTATAGGAATCAAATTACTACTCACAAGAACATTTTCTTGTGAATTTATTATAATGCCTTAGTTATTTAAAAAAAAAAAAAAAGAACAAGAAAGGAACAAAAAATGTCGCCTATACTTGGCGACATTTTGGACTAGACTTGGCTACACTTTTGCAAAAATGCTGCAAATGTATCATTTTTGCAAAAATGCCGCTAAGTATAGGCGACATTTTGGCAACAATGTCGCTAATTACAGGACGCCACCGTGTCGCCTATACTTGGCGACATTTTTGCCTATGCAGCATTTTTGCAAAAATGTCGCCAAGTATAGGCGACATTTTTGAATACTTGGCGACATTTTTAAAAAATTCTGCCAGGTATAGGCGACATTTTTTCAAAATGTCGGCGACATTTTTTTAAGTATTGGCGACATTATTAATTGTTTTTTAGAAAGTTAAGGGTATTTCTTTTTTTTTTTTTTCAGAACTTAGGGGCATTATAGACTATTCACAGAAAAATGTTTCTGTGAATAGTAATTTGGTTCCTGCAAATGACAATTCCGTACTTTAATAACTTTCACTTCTCATCTTTCCACAACCTCAAACCATCTTTCCTTAAATTGATCTACTTTTTCTAGACTGTTGTTGTATTAGAATTTAGTTATTGTTCTGCCCTTCAGAATTTTTTTTTTCTTTCTTGGGTTTCTGAAGATACAATTTCCAGGACATCAATTTCTTCAAAGTTTTTTTTTTGGTTTCTGAAGAAAACGATTTCCAGGAAAGCGTTTCCTTTAGAGTTGTGTTTTTTGGCTTTGTAAAGCAAACGATTTCCTGAAAATCATTTTCTTCTTCAGTTGCATTTTTTTTTTTAAATTTTTGTGTGGCTTCCCAAGAAAACGTTTTTCAGGAAATCGTTTTCCACATAGTCAGATCTTTTTTTTTTTTGGCTTCTTGCTTTTTTTTTCCTTTCAGGAAATCGTTTCCTTTAGAGTTGCTTTTTTGAATTGGTTCCAAAATATTAAAGATGATCTGGTACAGGTACTTGATACCCTTTCTTCTTCTGCTGGTGTGTAATTTATGGCTTTCTCTGCTGTTACAATTTGGAAAGGTTCTTGATCCTTGGTCTTCACTTGGATATTGTTGTTTTAAACTTTGGCATCAACGATATCTGTTTGTGATCTCAGATATTTCATCTAGCTTTACAACTTGTAATCTGTTTCTTGAAACTCTTAGTGACATCAATCAGCTCATGTTGTTCAAGCTGGTATAAGCTATATTACACTATTGAGTGATTTCAAAATGGAAAAGTTAGGTTAGTTGTACTTTCGCATGATAGATAATTTCATTTTCCCAGACTTCTGGATCTACCTCTGGCGTTAACTCATCTAAGGTGGTTGCTTCGTCGACTCTCCAATCCTCCTTTCTTTCTACCATCGGCCTCACAATTTCCTCTGCATTTGAAAAGAACTTTCTCCTCTTCAAAGTCTGAGTAACATTGATGGTCTCAGGTTCCTGGAACTGGAATGGTGCAATAGAGTTCCTAGTTCTGCTGAGGTACTTCGCCCTGTGTCGAGATTTGGATTCTATACCAGAATCTATATCTAATCTCCGGAAACTAGAAACTTTTATTGTGAAGGGATTAAGTGGTAAGGTTATACTCCCTGATAGTTTTTTGTGCATGACAAGTTTAATGCACGTTCATCTTAGGAATCAAGCTGCTTTCAACTTGCTAGGTGACAAGTTTGGGAGTTCCATCCTCTTGGATAATTTGGTCACCCTTTGCCGTCCATCTCTTTCTTATGGCAAAGATGCAGAGAAGATCCTAAGGAAGATGCCAAATCTTGTCAGGTTTATATATATATTTCTTTCGCAGGATCCTTCCGGGAATTGTAATCCATTTCCCAGATTAGACTTTCTGATCCATCATGAATCACTCAATATACTATATGCTGGTAGAGCTCATAATCCAGGGGAATTCAATCTGCCATTGAATTTAAGGAAATTGACTCTTTCAAGGTTTAATCTGTCCTGGAATCACGTATCTATGATTGGGAGACTTCCAAATCTTGAAGTTCTTAAATTACTTTGTGGATCATTGGAGTTATGAAGGAAGATGAGTTCCGATAGCTAAAGTTCTTGAAGTTAGGGATCACCTCCCCGAACTTGAGCAACTGGTGTTATGGAATTGCAGTGATCTTGAAGATGTCCCCTGTGATTTCTCCGGAATTTCTACACTACGAATGGTTGAAGTGCAAGGGTGTTCACAAACTCTTGAAGAGTCCATCAGAAAATTAAAGGAATCAATGGAGTGGCTTCAAGTGCTTATAAGTCATTGATGCTTCATGATTTACCCCTGGCTGGATACCAACATGTTTCACTCCTGGTCACTTGCAAGTAAGCCTATTAAATTTTCTCCGAAGGCAATTCTTTTTACAACATTTTGCAAGTTCATTTTTTTTAGCTGTCCTTTATTACATTTAGTCCCGCATTGCAAGGCTGAAATTGTGATTTTGGTTGTAATGTTTCTAAAAGCAGCAGATATGTCATTATTCTTCTGATCTAAGTCTAAAGATGTCTCAAAATCTTAGCCACACAATAAAAAAATCTGCAGCATTGGCAGATAGTGAATTTTGAATGAACTTTTTTTGTCATGTCATTCTGTCACCATATATGACCTTTTGCACTTGATAATATATATATACTCCCTCGGTTCCATTAGAAGATTTTTACTTTGGAGTTATACTTTGTGACTCATAAACAGTTATACCATTAGATTGGAACAGAGGGAGTAGTTCCATTCTTAGGCTTCTATCCTTGCTGCATTACTCAATTATTTTCTCAGTTTATAACATGAGATTAGAACAGGATACATTATTATGCTATATAATTCTCTTGATAATACAACAGTATCTGAAAAATTAGAAGAAAAAAACATTTGTTGAGGTAATACTTCTTATGCTTCCTTCAAAGAAGATGGACATGTCCATATACAGGTGGATAACAATTAAATGCGAGCCTGTGGAATTTGTTGCAGAAGAAGTGATGGATGGAGCTACTCCACTAGTTGTAACATCTGCTATTTCGACTGTAATTTTGTTTCTGCCTTCTTATATTCTGTGAAATCAATCTCATCTGCTGTAATTGCGGTGGTTAGCTACCACTTATTTTCTGTCACACAATCATTCCCGTTGACAGCAAAAACATAATGTAAAAAGTTGTTTGTAGACAATTGAAATGTGTTTCCATTGCGGACGTATGCCACCAGTTTAGAGACATAACTATAGCAATTGTGCCTCACTAAAATCATCATACACTAGTTGTAACGTTGGATCCCTTCTCTTAAGGTGGTAGATTAAATACTATATCATGACCATATCTTTAGTTTAGTGCGTATAACTTTTACCCCACAAGTCAATTCATTTGTTGAATAGGTCTTGTTCTACATTAAGGGTGGTAGCAATTGGAGGTTTTTCCCAAGTTTGAACCCAATAAACTTGGGTTTATCCTATTGCTGCCGGATGTGGAATCGCCTTTTGAGTTTGAGACAGAAGAAGCAGAACAATTGCAGGCTGAGGTCATCAAGCAGCTTAAATGTCACTGGGGATTTCTAAAACTCTTCGTTGATGGCGTTAAAAAGTGGAGTGATGCAGATCAGGTGGTGGAGAATTGTGAATATGTCATCCTCAAAGCTGAAGCTAAAGCTGACGTGCTTGAGAAACTGCTAAACACTATCAATCAGCCGAAATCCAACAAAAACAGGGATGCGTGAATATGATTAGGATGAGGAATGAAGTCCAGGAGAGGGACCTTGAGTTTTCTGACTTAGAGGCAGGAAATTGCTTCAGTTCTTGACTCAATTTTAGGGAGCTTTTCATCACTGAAAATTCATTCTCCCTTGCGTGATCTTTCCCTTTGGATCAAGTTTGTAGAATCCACTGGGAAATAGTCAAGTCTTGGCGTGAAGAAGAGTTTCATCGCTTGGAGAAGCTGACATCTTTCATTCGTCGTGTGCACCAGTCCGGGTTGATGCTGATTTCAGGGGATCAGAAAGTAGTAATCGAGGGTTTCTTTGCTCATGTTGCTGAGGTGGTTCTGGGAGTAGCGTGGCTGTGTTGTTCCATCTGGATTGGGTCAATTAAGCCTGAGCATGGGTCGATAAATCCTCATCAAACCCTGTTGTTAACAGAGGTTGTTGAAGAGATTTATGTTGCAAATCCCAGGTTTTTGGATGTCACTCTCGAGTTTTTGAAAGCCATAAATGAGATCACAAGTACGGTGAGAAAAGCAGATTTGGTTGAACTCTTCCTCAGTTCCTTCGGGATCATAGATTCCAATGAATCAAAAAGTTTTCTTTACCAGGAGTTGGCGGAGACAGTAACCTATCTCATCGATAACCCATAAAATCCCATCAACCAGGACGACAAATGCAATTTGGCAGAGCTTAAACAAGTGATTGTTAAAGCGGTTCCTTCGCAGTATTGGCTTGATTATATGCATCATAGCTCAAGATTGCTTTCTGCTGTAAAGATTATTTGCCTGCGTAAACTGGGCCTTTTCCTCAAGGAGCAGCATGAGAAAATCTTCAAGCATCCAGCAAAAAACCAGATTGACTACTTTGTCAATTGTTTGAACGAGTTGTACCCTGGACGAGTATACAAGAAAGATGAAATGTTTGCTGAATTGCTCAGCAGGTTGAAATCTCTGTATCAATCGTTCCGTGACAAGAAAATTAAAGAATCGATGGTAAGGATTTCAATCTCTCCGCTGCTTTCAAAGGTTTCACTAATGAGGGCACTTCCAGCTTTGAAGAAATTATTGAATGAGACTGGAATTTCCCTTTGTAAAAGTGAACTTCAATTCCTTGTTGGGCATTTCGAATTATTAATATCAACTGTCACAAATGTTGAAGTGGAGAATACAGCAGATGAGGAAGAGTTATTGGCGCGTATTGAATCTTTGTCCATGAGAATGATACCCCTCCCATACTTATTCGTTACAAAGCAAATCACAGAAGAGGCAATCGAGAAAGTAGTTATGGATGTGGTAAATGAGGTTCGAATGGCGAAGGAACAGCTTGTTCGGTTCTATGGCCAAGTTCCAAAGACAAATTTTCCAAACAATGCTGGAGGTATGGGATCCCTTGATCGTCTTTTGGAGAGCCTATTGGAGCTGCACAAACGCAAAAATGATGCATTTTTCAGAGACCTCATGGAAAAGGTAGGACTGGAATTAGAGTCATTGAGATCATGTGTTAGAGGAGCTTCAGAAAAGGAATATGAGTTTTCAGAATGGAAAGATCACGGTGCTCGTGTTACAAAATTGATATATGAGTCAGAGTATGTTGTTGAATCGATTGAGGTTGGAATGGGAGCTCATTGGCAACATACCTTATGGCTTCTTAACCTCCATGAGGAGATTATCATTATTAACATGCTGGCCGACAAAGCATTGAAAGAGATGAGTCCTGAAGATAGAGGCCGTCATATTGCCAAGAACTCAAGCAGCACAGCTAGAGTAGGTAAACCAGAAGCAGATAAGCTTGTGGTCCGGCTCAGAGATGAGGAGGAAGTGATCATTAACAGCTTGACCAGAGGATTCTCTCGACGAAATATTGTCTCCATTGTTGGAATGCCTGGTCTGGGAAAAACAACTCTAGCAAAGAAGGTATACAATGATCCAAAAGTTTCATATTACTTTCACTGTCGTGCATGGTGTTTTGTTTCACAATCATACGAGAAAAGGGACCTGTTGCTCAAGCTTTTAGGAGATATTCAGGGGCTCACAGATGAAATTCAAGAAATGGATGATGCAGATTTAGAATTGAAGTTGAGGCAGTGCTTGAAGCAGAAAAGGTACCTTATAGTTATGGACGATGTATGGGGTGTTGGAGCATGGGATGAATTACAAGGATCATTCCCAGATGATAGAAATGGAAGCAGAATTATGATGACAAGCCGTCTGTCTAAAGTGGCCTTGGATGCTATGCCAGTTAATGAATGTCATCAACTTCGTATGCTATCTGAGGATGAAAGTTGGAAATTATTGGAGATGAGGATTTTTCACGAGGAAGGATGTTGCCCTGATGAATTAGTACAAGTTGGAAAGGATATTGCTGCACAATGCAAAGGACTAGCTCTTGCAGTTGTTGCTGTTGCTGGTATGCTGGAAAAGACAGACAAAGAGCAAGGGTCTTGGCAACGTATCTTGAATGAGTTGAATGCTCGTGTTCTTGATGATCAGCAGACTCGGTGCAAAAGCATCTTGGAAATGAGTTACAATCCCTTGCCAGATCATTTAAAAGCATGCTTTCTGTATTTTGGAGCGTTCCAACGAGGCAGAGATGTCCAGGTCAAAAAGTTGATACGGATGTGGATTGCTGAAGGGTTTATACAGAAAACTGAGCAGAAATGCTTAAAAAAAGCAGGAGAAGATTCCTTGGTGGATCTAATTGACCGCAGCCTAGTTATGGTCTCCAAAAGGAAATCAACAGGAGGGGTATCAGCATGCCAAATGCATGATCTGCTGCATGATTTGTGTCTCTCAAAATCTAAAGAAGCCAACTTCTTACAGCTAATATCCAGGTATGATGAACCGTATGCTTTTTTCCAGGACATGTCTGATGAAGTTGATTTCAATTATGCTTTTCCTTCGAATTTTGCTAAGTATGAGAGCTATCGACTTTGCATTCATTTGAAGAGGAAACTTTTTGTTGGTTCAAGTCCCTCAGGCCCTTGCGCTCGTGCTCTTATACTCATTGCCTCTAATGACACGAATCCAAGGCGTAAATATAATCTCTTGTTCATCTATAAAGAATTCAAACTTCTCAGGGTGTTAGATGTGGAATGTATCAATCAGGGAAGCTTTTTCCCGGATACAGTAAAGTTTCTAGTTCTACTGTGGTACTTAGCCCTCAGTGGGGATTTTGATTTTATTGGAGAATCTATATGCATGCTCAAGAAACTAGAAACTTTCATTGTGAAGGGATTCGGTGGTAAGATTCTATTACGAGATGCTTTTTGGTGCATGAAAAGTTTAAGGCATGTTTATGTTAGGAATCAAATGGCCTTCTACTTCAAACATCACAGTTCTATTGGTAATTCAATCCTGTTGGATAACTTGGTCACCCTTTCCTGTCCATCTTTTTCTTGTGGCAAAGATACAAAGAAGATACTAAGGAAGATGCAAAATCTCCTCAGGTTGAGATGTATATTTCTCGAATCGCGAGATCCTTCCGGTAATTGCAATCCATTTCCCTCATTAGACGGTCTAAACCATCTGGAGTCGCTCAATATATTATATGCTGGTAGGGATCGTAATCCTAGTCCATTCAATCTGCCACTGAATTTAAGGAAATTGACTCTATCAAGGTTTCGGCTGTCATGGAATCACATATCTACAATCGGGAGACTTCCAAACCTGGAAGTTCTCAAATTGATTTCTGGATCATTGGAGGGGCTTACTTGGGAAATGAAGGAGGAGGAGTTCTGTAAACTGAAGTTCTTGAAGTTAGATTCCCTGAACATTGTTCGTTGGATTGCCTCTTGTGATCACCTCTCTGAACTTGAGCAACTGGTGTTATGGAATTGCAGGGACCTTGAAGAGGTTCCAAATGAATTTGCTGAAATTTCTACGCTGCGGATGATTGAAGTGCAAAGGTGCTCACAATCTCTTGAAGAGTCCGTCAGGAGCATAGAGGAATCAGAGGAGGGGATTCAAGTGCTTATTACTCATGCTGCAGTTGAGGTAAATTTTTGGAAGCTTAATCATTTTCTCCAAACCCTTTGCTTTTTGCAACTTTTTGTAAGCTTTTTCCAGTTGTCCTTTAATACATTTAGTATAGCATTGCAATGCTTAAAGTATGTCTTTGGTTGCATTGTTCCCAAAAGCAGCAAATATGTCATTGTTATTGTGAATGTGATTTAGCTACCTAAGGATGTCTAATCTGCAGCTGACAGAAAAGTTTACTACTTGTTCATATACAAGTAGATTCAACTTTGTCTTGCCATAGTGTCACTATATTACAGTTTGGCACTTTACATGGATTAAGACTACAGCCCCTTCACTGAACCATTTATTCAGGAATAATGGCTTAAGCAATTGCATTAGTAATACATCATAGGTAATGGTGAAAGGATGGGCCCGTGAAGTATTTCCCCTTTACATATAGTTCCATTCTTAGTCTTCTATCCTCCTTTCCAAAATAGGAACTGAATTTGAACTTCTATTTGTGTTTTGCAGTGAGAAATCCTGTGAAAGAAGTACAGTAAAAGTGTGGCATCTGCTTTGTTTGCTGGGAGACTGAAGGACAAACTCTCTCAATATGTATAAGATTGACTGATGTTTTGTGAGTGGCCCTGAGGAGTTTGTTAATCTTGTAATAAGTCATGCACGTGAATGCAATGCTCTATTAAATTGATGTTGTGATTTTGGAGAGTTATTGGATTAGTTTCACTTCTATTTGATTTGATGTTTTAGTGATTTTGGGTATTTTATTATCATTCTGATATTCTTGACAAACGTTTGATATATATGAATATGATGTCGTAATACACATTTGCTGTTTATTCTGATAAATAAACTAGTAGCAAAGGCATGGTAAGCCTCTCACCATCAAAGGTTGCATTTCAATTCAATAAGTTCACTCTTTTACAACAACAACAACAACAAACATAAAATGAAAGAAAAAAGTTTTGAAGGGCAAAGTCATTATTCATTCTTTATAATAATTCAATTTCTCTATGTTTTAACCGGTCACTTTTATCGTGTTCTGTCAAAAATTAGTTGATAGATCAACTTTAACGTCATGTTTTCGTGTTACATATTACCAACCCTACCCTCTATTATTACTACGGAAATAAGTTTGAAAATGTTGATTAACTACTTATTTTAAATTTTTTTTTAAAAAAAATTTTAAATAGTGATTAATTATTTATGTGTTGTAGATAAAATACATGAGAAAAAGAATTGTATATTCTAAAAGCATTGCTCTTCTATTGACACAAATGGAGTAATTTAACAGGGCATATATATATATATATATATGCCACATAATCTGAAAAATTAGAAGTAAAAAAGAAATGTCATTGTTATCCAAAGTATGTTGTTTTTGGCTCATAAATTTCAGAATTTGTTGCAGAACTGGTGGAGCTACTGCACTAGTTAATCTGCTATTTCTTCTGTATTTTTTGTACTGTCAATCCAGTCAAACCCAGCCACAGGAATATCAAACAGCATCAATTTAACTTCATCTATAACAACATGTCCATCCACTTGCAGCCAATACCAGTCTAAGCTTGTTCGAGATTAAACAGCCAGGTTCGACTAGAACTAATGCTTCTTTCAGCTGTCTTAAAAAACAGTAATTCCCAAACCTCAAACATGGTTTCATGAAGAAACAGTCAGCACCAAGTAGACAACCTCCCTTGGCACCCATGGTCGAAATAATAAGCATTGTCCAATGGCAGAATGCAGAGCTATTCTCCATCGGAAATTCGCAATGTGTACAGCCTTCAATTCCTTCAGAACCGAAACAGCCCAGGAGACAATCTGCCAATGATCAATCTCAGCTTCCTGTAGAACCATACGAAATTACAAAACACTGCAAAGAAAATCAGTAGTTGAGGCAGCACACTCAGTTATGATTTCACAAAACCACAGCTCTACAGTTAGCTGCTGAAATGGAAAAACTGCTCTTAAATCTCTACAATTGACCATACTTGATTAGCCAAAGAGCAATAAGAGAACAAGTGGGTGGCTAATGAATCCAAGCTTTGCAGAAAGGAAAATTCCTGTGAACCTGAATATATCCAGAGCACCAGATTAACAGAGCTAGGACGAATTCCAAAACCACACCTTCCAGAGGAAATGCCGTATTTCTGTGGAATGCACAAGTCCAAAATCTTAAACCATATTGGGTTTAAGACTCCCAAAATACCTTCATATCAAGCCATGACTAATCTAGCTGAGACATAAGGAAATGATATGCTGACTTTACAAAATGATTTCAAGCCTTCGCATAAAGCCAAATCCACACATCTTGAGATTCTATTACCCAAAGGCAAAGCTACGTTTAAGTTGGTTTCTTACCAACTCTCTCTTCCTACCCACTGGCTCATGGAGAAGTTTAATTTCTTTGCATCTAACTTGCACCCCAGACCTAGTCTGTGTATGCCTGACAAAACCATCTCTGGGCCGCTCCTCTAGATCATAAGTATACAAGAACAATAAAAGTTAGGAACACCAGTCAGTCAGTCTGGCAGGTAGGAGAAGACTTGGCATTTATACATGATTGTCAATAGTAAAACACTGCAAGAGTAAGAGTTCAATGCCTTACCAGCCAAATTTACATTTTCAATCAGGCAGGAGCGTTGATCCTTTTGCTCTTAACTTCCTTTCCAAACCAAAAAACTTCAAGCCAGACAACACCAATTCTGCGGTTTGCTTTTTCGTATGGTCAATAAGTAACTCATCATAAACAATCACTTCAGCTTCCGTCAGAAGTTTGACTTCTCTTAGACTTGCAAGAACTTTCCTTGCTTCTTCAATGGTTCCATGTCGGCACATTCCAAATATAATGGCAGAATATATAATATTATCAGGAGAGCAGCCCTGTTCTATCATTTCTTCAATAGCTTCAATTACCTTCTCAGCATTATTTGACTTGCAAGCATGGATAATTGTCAGTGAGTACTTAAACTTCAAGGGTCCACTTACAACATTAGCTAAGCAGTCACGAATAAGCATCATGGCAGCATCAATCTCCCCTACTTTGCAAAGCCCGTTAACAAGTGAAGAGTATGCAGCAACAGAAGGACTCGAGTTCATCTCTATTATTGTGTTGTAGCATGTGCATGCTTCATTTACATTTCCAATTTCGATAAAACATTGAATAGCATTACTATAAGTTATTGTATCAGGCTCAAGATTTGAACTTTTTAATTCATGAAAGAGTGATAATGCCCTTCTCGCCTCCCCAATCCTGTTCAAACCCTCCATTAGAATATTGTTAATTGAAACACTGCTATAATTTTTTGTTTTCAAGTGTTCATACAAATCTAAGGCCACCGTAATGACAGGCTTTTCTATCATAAATGAGAAAAGCTTAGTCAGAACATCAGGAACAGGAAGACCCAAATTCTTCATTTGCTCAAGCAATTTGCAAAAGTCATCCATTCTTTTCAACTCTGCAAAAGCGACCAATAATGGTCTTATAGTAAAATAGTCAGGCTGCAAATCCTCTTGAATGGTGACTTGGAAAAGCTTGTAAGCTCTATCAACCAAATGTGCACTACACAATCCTTCTATGAGAGAGTTGTATATTGCCACATCAGCCCTATATCCAGATTCCATTAAATCCTTTAACAAATCACAAGCTGAACCAACCTTCCCATCTGCCACAAAAGCCTCAATCAATGATCCATAGATAGCCCTATCTATCAAATACTTCCTTTCTTTCATCTCCTCAAACAACTGGAAAGCTTTGGCTATTTGATTTCCTTTGCACAATCCTATAACAAGAGTTCCATAAGCCATAACATCTGGTTTGACCTCATCCCTTTGCATTTCATCCCATATCTTCAAACACCCTTCCAAATTTCCCTCACCAACCAATATCTTAACCATTGCTGTGTACGCAAAGACATCTGGTTTGCACAAATGCTTTCTCATACAGGACAAAAGCTCAAGTACTTCATCCATCCGTCCAGACTTGCACAAGCCCTTGATCAATATCATAAAAGTAACACTCTCCTCCCTTAACCCATCCTCCTTGAAATCATTATAGACGCACATTGCCAAATCAAGGTGATCATTTTTTACAAGGGCATCCATTATTCTGTTGTACAAAAACACTCTTGGTTTGATGCCAAACTTCTTCATTTTCTCATACACATAGTATACCCTTAGTCCTCTATTTGCATCAGCATGCATCCTTATCAAGATTTCAAACTGCTTCTCACTAGGAGGCCTCCCTTGCATATGCATCAATTCAGGCACCTGGTCAGCCATTCGAAATTGGTTCTTCCGATTCAAGCAATAGGCAAGTGCATTGTAACAAGCAAAATCATGTCTATATCCCTTTTGCTTACCTGTTTGGATTCAGCTAAATAACATGAACACTCTCCATTGACATACCCAAAGACAAGAAAAACTAAATGCACTCATTCAAACAAAAACCTTGGATGGTCAAAAAAAATCATACGCAACTCAGAACATACTTCCCAGCAATATTCTAGTACAGGCACATGACATAGATGGCCTATGAAAAGTACAAAAATCAACTATACTTGCAATAGCAGTTAACAGCACAAAAATCAACCATCCAACAAAGCAAATAATAAATCAACAAATAAATATTATGCTTACCTACAGAAGGAATATCAGTGATACATGCAAGGAGGAAAACATCAATAATCATTGCTTCTTCATATTCCAACCACCTACAATAAACTAAGCCTGTATTTCACTACGTGGGATAAGCTATATAAATCATATCTCACTATCGTGTACGGGGTCAAACACATTGTTTAGTTTATGTTTACATTTAACATGTCATTTTTTATAGTTTTATCCAATTATTTTTTAAGTCTTCCCCTTCCATTAATGCCTATCTGTCTTCCGCCTATTGTACTCGGCCATCTAAGAGTCTCCTGCACGCGTGTCCAGGCCATCTTAGGCATTTTTCTCTCATTTTCTATCTATTGGAGCTACATCCACTTTCATTCTAACCTAGCATGTCTACAAATCCATTTCAATATTCTCATTTTCGTTACCCCATTTTTTGTTCAGGTTCATATTTAGTCTAACAACACTCTGAACTGTAATGGCCGGTGATGTTTTATGAACTTTTCCTTTCAATATTGGCGATCACAAAGTATACTGTACAACTAATTCAACTAGTAGCCAGAAGATGAAAACTTCATAATGCTAAATTTGGGTTGTAGAGACCATAGAAATGTTAAATTTTACATACTGAACTGAACTGAACTGAGTGGAGCATAACTCTTTGATCAGTGTAAAGCTATTTTTTTCCTAGCGCAATCAAGAATTTAAAGCACATAAATTAAAATAGACGTTAGCAACAAAGTTCCTTACCAGCCCAGTGGAAGAACTTGGTGGAGAGTCTTGAATCAATATCGGGGACTTTAAGAACCTCAGCGACAAGCTTCGGCGTTACACGGCGGAGCTTATTCAGGTCAGCCACCACATCGGGACCCCAGCGCCGGTGTTTCCGGAAGGAATCAAATATATATCTGGCAATAGGAGATAGTAATCGCGCCACAGAGAAGAATTTCTCCGAGAGGTCTTTCTCGGCGTGCCGAGCCCGAGCTGGTAATGAGTCGGGGTCCCATTTGGAAAGGTCGAATGGAGATTGAGAGGAAGGGAGTTGGCTCTTACGGTTGGGGTTGAGAGCCTGGCGGTTGGAGAAAAGGCCGCCGCGTAAGGTGGGGCGGTTCTGGGTGGGTTTACGGTGGCCGTAGAAGAAGTAGGGTTTATGGGGTTTGGTTACGGAGGTGGGTGGTGGTTTGGGTGGCATTTCGCGAGTTACTAGAAGTAGAAGGTGGTCTATCTGTTGTTCGAGAAGAGCCCACAGCAGTTTGGCATTACTGCCTAAGATGGATCTGACTAGGTTCGTGAAGCGGCGGCCTCTTCGCGTTCAGATCCTGAGGAAGAAGAGCAAACGTCTCAAGGTTCCCCCTGCCCTCAACCAGTTCTCCGAGACCCTTGATAAAAATCTCCCAACCAGTCTGTTCAAGATGCCCCTTAAGCAAAGGCCAGAGGTGGATTGTCAAATCTAATTTCTTACTTATGATTAGTTTAATTCATTGGGTTATGTGATTTACAAGGTTGTTGTGGTGTATAAGTTTCAGTGGGTTTGAGGAAATTCATGGAGAAATGCTCAAAATCTCCTGTTACATTTTCATGTTACACTATGTGTTACACATTTTAATAACTCAACGTTAATATTTTTTTTTAAATTAATTTTTTTACCAATATTATTCATTAGCATTCTACGTAATTTTAATATAATTATTTTATTTTTTTACATTAATCTTGTATTTAATATAATTTTATAGTATTTTTTTTGATTTTTTAGTCTCAATAAATTAAAATAAATATACCCTAAATCAAAATGGGTGAACCCTTAGTCCAAAAATTTATTATAATGCTAATTAATAGCATTGGTAAAAAAATTAATTTAAAAAAGAATATAAACGTTAAGTTATTAAGATGTGTACACATAGTGTAACAGGAAAGTGTAACAGGGGATCCTGAGTCCCTGAAATACAACAGAGCCAGAAGAATTTTAGTTTTATACATAGATGATGATTGTTCGGAAAGTAAAAGAGAGATGGTGTGAAGCTTTTACTATGGTTATAAAGGGGTATTACGGTCATTAGAAAGGTCTTACTTCTTTGACTGTTAGTCAAAGGGGGCAAAATACTCAATTTATAAATTATTCTGCCTAGAAATAAAGCTCTGTATTGAATAATTCTCATACATTGATTGATCAAGTAAATTCCAACTTATATTTGTGAGATTAATGTCTCTTACTCTTGTTTGCCTAAACCTCTTTACTTTTGCGAGAGAAATTGACTGCCTTCCACATTGATGATAGAAATTAGTATGGATTTTTATTTTAACCATGAAGTAATTCATGTGAATTTTCTCTTTTTGTTAAACTTTGTGTAAATATATGGTTCGTATCTTATTCAGGTGCGTGTATATATATTTCCTTTACATAAACTATATTCTTTGTCTTGATGTGTCTATGCTCGATGCTTCCCATAGTTGCTGTTAGCTTTAAAAATTTCTAGCTTTGGACTAAGATTGAGGTTCCAATTTTTACATTGTAGAATTAACAAGCTTAAAATTCAAGCGTTATGATGTATTGGAGCTCTTTATGGTAATGTTCTATTTATTGGAGCATTGACATTTAAATTGTAAGTCTCATTGTCAACTTGATATCTTGTATTTCTATCAATTATTGATAAATGAGCCCTTCAGTTAATTTTCAAACACTAAATCTTAGCTATTTGAGACACTCATTAAACACGTTTTAGATCTTTATTTTGATCAACATCATGAAACCAATAACGAGTTAGTACCCGAACAGTTGTGATGCATAACAGGTCATTCAGATGTCGGGATTTGATTTTTACATCTATTAGCTATGCATATTTAGAGTGCAAACTGATATGACTCTACAAAGTTCAACAAATAATTAAAAAAATCACAATATTTTTTGTTTTAGTGAAACTTGTTTCCATATTTTACAAAATGGATAAATTTTACAAGCATAAATTTATCCATCTGTATTATACTCATGCTTGATACTTGAACTAGGTATTATGGACTGCACTTTGTGCAGTTCTTTACCCAGGTTGATGAAGAAAAATAAGGGATTCATAAGTATTTAAAAAGATTAATACATTCGTTTACATTTGTTTGACGGTGTAAAACTTAAACTCAAAACAAGCTTCTTTCCATTCAATAACTCCCATGGCCAAGCACTGTTCCAAGCATTGTTCAATCGTTGATATTTTTTCAAAGAAATCAAATCTTTTCTACCCGGGTAGCTAAAAACATCCAACGCATTTTTTATCATCTCAAATTTGGCATATGAATCAAAGTACATAATCCAATAAAAGTCACTATAAACAGAAATAATATACTCATATCAACAGCTCTCAGCATAGACATGAACCTGATGGTAAAATGTTTGATTATCTTTCTTATGGAGATTTTTGGCCAATGAAGCAAGCTGATCGCTGAATTTGCAGAGCTAAAAAAAAATATCTTTTCTGGTAGTATATATTTTGAGTTTGCAAAGGGATTGTGAACATAGTGTACATCTAGATTTCACTTGAAAACAATTACTGTGGCCGAGAGGCTATGAAGAAAATTCAAAACAGAGCTTTAAAAGGGGGAAAGAGTGGGATTCATCCAGCAAAATTTAGAAGAGAGTTCAAGAAATTGCATCTCTGGCAAACAAAAATGATAGAAATAAAATATATGTGCATCTTAATGAAGAAGACAAGAAAAGGACAGTATATTTCCCAAGATAAAAAAATTACAAATTTACTAATTTTACCCAGTGTAACCTTGCAAGGCTTGAATAGATAGAACATGAAAGCTTTTCTACCTTGAAGCACCAAAAACATTTACTTTAGCTGCTCCATAATGACATGGAGATTCGAGCAATGAAAAAAGTTCCACTGAGAGAGAGGACGCAACTATCATTATTTAACAGCCAAGCATAATTTTGAGTGAAACATAATTTCTTAAATTGAATCCAGGATTCTTAAAAGTCCGGATTTAAAGTACAGCTTGAAAGTAGCTTCACATCAGCTCATCAATTATGTGGAACATAATTAAAACAAAAAGAACAAAAAACAGAACCAGAGCTTGTGTTTTCTTCCTTGTATATAAACAAACTTTTGCATCTAAAGAATCCCAACAATAAAAAAACATACATGCTAAAAAGATATTTTTGACAGTATTCATAAGTAAAACACTTACCATTTATCCAAACAATAGGAAATAAATATTTGTAAATTTTTTTTATCTATTGGAATGCATGAATACATACAGAAATCCTGATGGACCATTTGTAAATTTTATAAACTCCTTACAAGAAATTTCATGTAATTCATTTCCTAGATCAAAAGTTTCCCTTCCTTTTCATGTTCGCCATGTGCAGAACTCGTCTTTAGAACCTTAAAAATTTGTTGAAACAAAAAAAAACCAAGGAAACAACCATCTTTTAAAAAAGAAATTCCAGTTGTGTACCTCAAAAGTTTTGCTATAGCTCGCAAGCAAAAAATTTGGATTGAGCTTTGCAGACTGACCCACTGCTTGTTTCTCAACCATTTAGGCTTGGAAGTTGACAAAACATTTTTCAGATTCTCCGTTTATTTGATAACCACATTCTTACAGTTGCTCTAGCCTCCTGCTGCTTATATCTACCCTGTTTCTGATCAATATGAAAGAAAATGTCTCAGGAACTACAGGATCACCCTGGAGTGAGATAAAGTAAAAGAATCCATTATCAGAACAAACATAAAGTGCATAAAGTAAAAAGGCTTGACCGTTATCATGAAAGAATTAGTATAATATGGGAAATCTTTCTGAACTGGGCATGCTAAGAAAATTTCATTTTATGATGCTTTTTTTCTATCTAATTCCCAAGGTAGTCATGTGACCTTCAAGTCAAAATGGTTCCATAAGAAAGATTAAAATACAATCCAAGCAGCCAACTCTGCAACTGAAGAGGAATTTCCCTACTTCCCTGCTTCTGAGGTTTGTGTAATGCTCTCATAACCTGCAATGGTCAAGATTAATCACCTACATGGATAAACTCTTGATTTGAAGTGTTTCAGATGATTTGGTACTCTTTAAAATGTAACAGCAAGGCTATGTAATCTTTTCAGTTTTGTAGTATCCCATTTATAAACAAATTTCAAACTTCGGTTAGCGGTCTCTTCATATTAATGTCAGTCTCCAAAGCAAATGAAATCCACTTATTTATTATGATTAAGTTTGTTATTTATGTTTAGTTCTTTGGTGAGTTACATCAAGTTTTAATGTAAATGTGTGTCATGGCAATTAATGAACCCACTTCTAGCTCCAAATATATTTTTTTGCAAATTGAATTTTCTTGGAACTCTACAAGGTCTCAATTTCAATTACACTTTATCCAAACTATTTTCAGTGCAAGCTTAAACAAATACACCCATTCAAGGGCAATAGCAGAGTCATTTGCAGAGTTTAACCAAGCTGTTGAAAGCATGAGTTGTAATATAAATTAATCTCGACTAATGAAGTGGCCTCCAAAGACTGTACCTACCTTCTTGTTCTTGGCTTTGTTTTCTTCCAAATAATACATAACTTTAAAAATTAAACAAACAAAGGCTTAAGATTACAATTGATGATCCATCATGCATTTCGGTATGATGACAATTTAAATTCAAACTACTCAAATAAGTATGATGTCCATGGGAATCCACCTTCATCTGTCCCATAATGCGAGGTAAAGTCCAGAAAATACAGCAGAAAACCCAGGACAATGCAGCTCAGGAACATCAGAATCAGCCCAAATACCCACAAAAACAGAGGAAACAAAAAGTAAAAGGTGCGCAAACCAAGTGACCAAAAATAGCTTCTCCGATTTACCATAATGGCCATGTACTACGCAAGCATCGGAGTATAGAAATTTAAGGTCATTATAAATAAAATTTCAGAGAATAAAACTAAAAACTGATTAGCATACGATAGTTTTAGCTTAATTTCAGTTCGTAACTGAAAATAAGAATTCAAATATAGGTGGTCCAGGGCTGAAATTGATAATTGGGAGGGAAAATAAGGCTTTCTTTAATCCTACGCACAATCCCACAGTAAATATCCATCCAAATCACATACATGAATCTGAGATATAACTGAGGTTAAAAGAGTTCCTTATAACATTCTTGGAGACATTTTATCAAACAACAGACATACATGAAGTTAAGGCTTTCACATGAAAAGAAAAGAAGCAAAATAAATAAGAAGCCATGAAGCTTGTCTTGTGCATGATCATGATTGTATCAAAATCAATAAGAAGTACTATTACACAAAATGAAATAGTGAGCATGCAATGAAGAGGTAAGAAGCTACCACCAACATACAAATGTTAGCAACAAACGACAAGAAAACAGAGGCATGCGAACAGTAAATATAACCTAATCCAACCAGTCTTGGATGCAAAATGAAAGCCAAAACAGCCAAGGATTTCTTGTTAGACGGGGGAAGCTAATTACCGACCGGGAGGATTAAACGAAGCCCTCTCAATAAGTTGAGATACCAAATAATTCTAATAAACAAAATGAATAGAAGAAATTATAAAACATACCTAGAAGCTGATACAGACGATCGGCAGAGGAGGGAGCAGTGGAAATAGTGGCACCGGAAAGAGTTCAAATTTTGGAATGATTATGAACAAGAGGGAACGAAAAGCGGAGAGAACTTCATCGGACGATGAGGTTTAGTGATCTGTTGGAAGGATGAAATCCGGACGCGTAGCATTTGTTTCACCGACAGCTGGCTGGAACCGTAAGAAGGAGAGCTCTCTGTTAATGCTGTTGCTTTTTTTTTTTTTTTTCAAAAGTAAAGAGAGTTACCGGTAACTTGCCACAAACTGGCTCATTTTGCCCACCTCCCACTATCTTATATGTAGATATTTAATACAAATAGATCAGAATACTCTCAAATTTTCAAGTATTTACAATTTTACACAATATGGAAGAGGAAGGTTTTTTTTTTTTTTTTTGAATTAAGCAGAGGAAGTTAAGCAAATAATAAAAGACATATTGTACATATCAAGCCTGAATATAATACAAATTGATAAATTTTCAAATATTTACTTTATTATAATAATTTTTTATTATTCTTAAAATATACTTTTAAATATTTGATAATTTTCAAACATTTTCAATACATATATATATATAGTTTCACATTTTTTAATTGACTATCAATGATATTGTGAATTGTTATTCAAATGACATTTTTTACTAAACATAAGACACTTTAGAATTTTCTCTCTAGTGAAAAGACTGAATTGACTCTCTGTTGTTCGAAGGAAATTGCTTCCTCTCGTTGTCTCATCTTCCTCATCGTGTCAAAATCGAGTCGAAGAAGAACAGAGAAAACATAAAAAGAAAAAAACCAACTCAAACTTTGTTTCTGCAATGAAATTGCAAAACCAAAGTTCTGCAATGAATTCATACCAGAACGTCGACGTTCTACAATCGCAAACGTTCTGCTATGAATTCATATCAAAATGTCGACCGACGTTCTGTAAGAGAAAATTTTTTTTTAAAAAAGAATAAAAAGAGCACATTCGCCGTCTTGTGGCGAAGGTTTTCCGAACCTTCTCCACAGGACAGCGAAGGTCCGAGAAACCTTCACCGGCAGCTGGCGAAGGTCGCCAGTGGCCGGCGAAGGTTGTCCTCATATACCAATCGGAAATGTTATTTACAGGCCATTTTTTACTATTCGTAGGCCACTTTTTAAAATTTTTATACGTGAATTTACATTTTTGCCCTTTATAATTTTTAACTTTATAAAAAAATTACCCAACTTTTTTAACTCCAGGAAAATCGCCTGGCCAGGGCGATTTTCCCAGGCGATTTTCTGGGAAAATCGCCCCGTCCATGCGATTTTCTTAGAGAAAATTGGTGTCCTGTGGCGATTTTCCCTAAAAAAAACGCCACAGGATGGCGTTTTTTTCAAGTTTTCCCGATTAGTAGTCGGAAAATCATTTTTCCGGCGAACGACCACTAAATTTTCGAAAAAACGTTTTTTTTAGGGAAAATCGCCTGGCCTGGGCGATTTTATCAGGGAAAATCGCCCAGACCAAGCGATTTTATCTGGGAATTAAAAAAGTTGGGTAAATTTTTTTTTATGAAGTTAGAAACTATCAAGGGTATATTTGTCTTTTCACCATTTAAAATTTTAAAAAGTGGCCTACGAATAGTAAAGAGTGGCATGTAAATAACATGCCCCATACCAATTCAGTTAAAGATACATTTAACAATGAAAGAATTCACAACACAACTCCTCATTGCTCATTGTGAGCATTCATCTAGAGATTGGATTCAGTGTCACGTATGCGACACTCTCTCCTAATCGGATCAGTGGGGCCCAATGTGGATCCACTGAACCTATTAGGAATCACAGTGTTGCATATACGACACTGGATCTCCAGTGATTCATCTACCTCTTAGGATACACCATGGCGAAAGATCACTAGACTCACAATCTTGAGGATGATGGAAGAAGAGATCCCTTCACAACAACTTATAAGAGAATAAAAGAGAGAACCGACTAAATGAACTAATCAAATACCAATGACTCACAGCCAAAAAATAAGAAGAGAACCATGGTGACAGTGCTAATGGAGACTCGCTCTTAAACTTACATTTTGCAGAGTACTTAACACTCAGAGATCTAGCACAAAAGATTAGTATAAATCAGTTGGAACATTATAAAAATAACTCAGCTTCAATAAAAAGTTTCAGATTCAGCATATATAATCCCCATAACATGGTCATACAAAACAAATAAATGTTGTTATGCTGTATGAGAAAATATTCTTCAAAAGAAGTACCAAGATAAACGGAAAAAAAAAAAAAAATCCCACTTAGTCTTCAAGGGAATTTTTCAGTATATCAGCAGTCTGTAAAGTCGGAACTAGATTTCCTAAGAGTATAGCTTACCAAAAGGTCGATATCAAGATTACACGCTTCTCTCCCAGCAAGCAGTAGTAGAAGCGCTTTTCTACTTATCAATTAGTTCTCAAACCTAAGAATGGAAAGAATTATGTGATCTTTCTTTCTGCCACTGATAAGCTGGCCTATGATCATCAACTTGCAGCCTTGAGGTTTTGTACCTTTCTCCATTCTGGAAAGACCCTTCCCTTTTCCTGCAATCAGACTGATACGCTTTCTCAATACCTTTAGGACCCTTAAAACTATTCTTCAGCTGTTTATCCTCCCACTTTTTATTCCAAGGAGCTCTATTATTTGATACAAAATCAGTCTGCCGAGTACTGACATTGTCTCCTGAACTCTGCTTATATTGACCACGGGTGTTCCCTGGTTTCCAACCTCTAGTCCAACCATCTTGTCTCCATCCTGTCTCTACAAAACGTCCACCATCTTTACCACCACGGTTCCAATCATGTTTATGATCATAATTTGGCCCCTGATTCCAGTAGGATGACTGATCCACATGCCTTATCCATGGAGCACTCTTTGGAGCTTCAACCAACGGAGAGAAACCTTGTTCCCAAGGATTGCTTACATTTTTCATGCTTATTGACTTATCATTCTGGCCCCAGTTTTCTGACTGACCCTTGAGACCATCAACTTCCCAAGGATTACTAATCTCATTATTAGGATTCCAACCAGAAAATTGATTGTGAGCAGAGAAACTTTGTTCCCCTGGATTGCTTACATTCTTCACGCTTACTGACTTATGGCCCCAATTTTCTGTCTGACCCTTCAGACCATCAATGTTGTGAGCAGATCCCTTTTCCCAAGGATTACTACTCTCATTATTAGGATTGTAACCAGGAGATTGGTTGGGAGCAGATAAACCTTGTTCCCATGGATTGCTTACATTCTTCACGCTTATTGACTTGTCATTCTGGCCCCAGTTGTCTGGCTGACCCTTCAGACCATCAATGTTGTGAGCAGATCCCTTTTCCCAAGGATTACTACTCTCATTATTAGGATTGCCACCAGGAGATTGGTTGTGAAGAACCTTTTCTCTTCTATTGCCAAACTTTCTGATGCTTTCTTTGTCATCAGGGTTGAAATACACCTCATCTATTTCTGCTATGAGCCCAGGATCAATCGCTGGACTCCAGTCAACTTTATCAATGTACATATCTGGATCAGGTAAGGGTGTCTCAGAGGGAAGGCGATTAATCTTTTCCCAGTATGTTCGTTTTGCATTCTGAAATGCTTCTTCACCAGCAGAATCATCCCAATCTTGCACATTTTCATGGCAATACATATACTTTTTGGCAGTCTCAACCTTGTGCCATGGGATGTGGACTGAGTTGCAGAAATCTATTTCCCATGTTGATCTGCTTCCATCCTGAATTGCTTTAGACAAAAATGCAATACAAAGAATGAGATTTCCTATTTGAGACCATATTAGAAAAACTTCACAAACCAGCAGAAAATACACCTGAAATTAAGATATCAAACTAAATAGCAAAGCTGAACCAACATAGATCAACTGGCAGATGAAATCTATTTTCTATATTACTATAGAGTGCACTAAAGCCCAGAGGACTACAATACTCAGCATGTTTCTTGATTCCTAGAGAGCCCTCATTAAGGTGATATTAAAAAATTCATCACACGAAAGGAAATAATGGGTATACTATTGAACATTAAGGTCACATTGCTACTCACAGATTAGTATCATCACATCGATTAAAGATATCACTTACACCTGAAAACCTCCAAAAGATCCAACTCCATACGTCCAACATGAAATGGTAACAAAATATTTCCAGCTAGAATTTACCAAATACTTCTTACATGATAAACTGTATTTTACTTAGGACTCATGAGCTGAAACAAAAAGTCTAATTGGAAAGAAAATAATGCAATTTTCCATGTCACACTGTTCAACAAACGTTCAGTAACCAATCTTGGTATTTTACCTGTTAATAAACAAATTACCAACCAGGTAAGTCTACTATTGTCAGGAGTACATGCCAACCCCACATAGGCTTATAGTTGTAGTTGTTGTAGATTGTCGCAGAGTACATAGATGTTTTTGTTTCATTCACACGCTTAGACTATACCAAACAGAAGACCTAATTTTTAAGTTCCGCCAATTCATGAGGCATTCAGCGCAAGACACACTTTCAGACATGAAGGTCCATCGCTTCAGTCCACTGACCACTTCAGAAAATGAATGTTACTATCACTTCCCAAAACAATTCGTTCACAGTATCAATGCAAGCAACATATCTTCGTCAGTGCAAATAATTGGCAAATCAGTGAGGCATTAAAGCAACAAAGTCTTTGTTATACCTGACCATCATGTTTTTCTTAATAACAAATCACCAAGACATTACAACAACAATAGCTACTAAATCCTCATCCCATGATGTGTTGTCAACTAAATGGATCACATATCTTGCTAACAAATCAATAAAATTCAAAACAATTAGACAAGCTGAAGAACCATCATCTAAGAAATGGCATGTGTTCGAATTCGCATTTGGCCTTCACCTGATACCCAAACTTCTCCTTATTAGTAGTCATTACCACTGTTAATGAATCACGATCCAGATCACGGATCACACTATCCTACAATCTGGATATACAAAATAATCCTGGATGCTCGATCATTTTTTTGCAGTGGAATCGGGCCAGGATCAGCCGGAATCACTAGAGGATTTGTTAGGATAGAGTTTTTTTAACCTAGCAATAAAATTAAAAAGAGCATTGTTTATAAAACCCTCTTGGCCTAATAGCTAATTCATCTCCACTTATAGAAAATAGTTCCTTGCCTCTTGGCTTCTGCCTTATTCTTTTAAATTTGTAATGTCTATTATCATTATGATTTTGTTAGTTCCCACAAGTTATGTCCTTATTCTATTCGTTTTATAAGAGTTCTTCTAGTAAGATTCATTTTGAAATTAGTTTAAACTGTTGATTAAGAAGGAAACAAAAAAGGGCAGCCCATTGCATAGAAACTCCCACATCTGTGGGGAAGGACTGGGCCATTAAGGCCTCCTTACCTTATATTTCTACTATAAGAAGTTGACTCCACGGCTTGAACCCATGACCTCAAATCATAGCGCAACAATATTTTACCACTACGCCAAGGCTCCCTTTCTTACAAAAAGATTCTCTTTTTAGAAACTTACAAAATTATCAATTTATTTATGTGTAAGTGTTATTTATGGTCAGCTTTTCAGTTCATTTGTGAGGTGTAGTCTACAAACAATAAAAAATCTAAATTTATGCCATTGTTTTTGTAGGATCTTACAATCATACCAATCCAATCCTATGACCCCGAATCAATCCAACACAGAATCACAATCCTGTTAACGAAAGTCATTACTAAACAATTATTTATAAGCACCAGCCCAGCACCCTCACCCCTTCCCCCTCCTCTCCTTATACAACTCCAAACTTGCACATTTTCACTCCAAACTAGCGCATTTTTCACTCCAAACTTACACATTTTTCACTCGATACTCGCACTTTTCAGGAGGGAAAACAGAGGGAACAAAAGCAATAAAACAGTAGGCATGAGCATCATTTTTAGTCAAAACCCTAAACTCCCACCGTAAAATCAACAATCCAACAAACATAATCCCGATTTGGCTAAAAACACCAATGATAGATGCATCAACATAACGAATGATCACATAAACAAGCAGCACAAATAACGCAACCATTTGTAAACAAAAAACATACGAAATTAACAATGACAAATACATTAACTCATGAAAAGCAAAGCCCACAAAAAAACCCTGCAATTAAACGGCAAAAAAGAAAGTTACCAGGAGGATTCGACTGAGGATGATGGGGTTCAGGAGGAGAAGGTGGGGGTTCTTCATAGTCATAATCCTTATACCTCCGGTTGTTGTTGTACCTCCTCCGCGGAAACCATCTCCTATCCCACTTCCCCATTCCAATTTTCCAAATTGTTCAGCTGACTTCAATCGATTCAGGGGACAAAAAAAATTGAGAATGCGGAAGTATCGAATGTCGGTCTCGTCGGGTTTTTGAACAAAAACAAAAGTAAAGCTGCTTATATACTGTGCACAAAAAAAGCGCTGCGATGAAAACGACTTGAAGTGATAATTGGATAAATTGTAAAACCACCCTCGACGTTTTTCTTAATTATTTGGTGGACCTTGTGCTTTTTTTTATATAAATAAATAAATAAATTCTCTGCTCTGGGCAAATAGTGTGCAAGTTAAAATACACGTTGCCTAAGCCAGGGTTTGAACGCGCTACCTATAATCAAAAGTAAAACTCAAGAAAAGTTAGTTAGCCACTCTAACTACTCCTTTTTCAAGAGAAAATTCATTTGATATACTTTTTAATGGAATGTGCGATTTAAACAAATAGAAAATCATTTTTAAAATGTTGCACGGTTTCTAAATCTTTTGTTAAGACGAAAGTTCTTTTTAATGTTGAAAGGTTTTTCTAAAAAAAAATAAAAAAATAAAAATGTTGAAAGGTATACTCTTACGTACTTTATAAATTTTTGTAAATATCAATCTCTGTTTTATTAAAATGATCAAGTTTGGAAATGTATAACTTTTTTCAAGGTACAACACCAAAATTTCACATTACTCTTTGTGTACTGATGTGACGCAAAAATTACAATGATGGAACGATGCTTCTTCGCGGCCCAGTGAATTCTTGAAGACAGTAATAGCCCAATCCAAATGAAGCTTTGAGGAACCCAATGGCCCAAGATGAGCAATTTGATGGATGAACTAAGTAGGGTTGTTGATCTTGGCAAAGAGGATGAAGCTTGATGATTTTGCACTGCTCTGTTGACCAACTGATGAGTAATCAAGAGAAGGAGCGGGGCTTTCCCCCTGTATAGGCTCCGACGATCAAGTCAGTAATATGAAAGAGATAAACAATATAGAACAAGAGTGTTTGAAGAAATTGTAAATGAGAGAGAATAGTTTAAGAAATGCTAGTGAGAATTGCCAGAAATTGCTTATTGGAACTTACCTGAATGAGGCTTATGCCTGAGTATTTATAA
Source organism: Leptodermis oblonga (assembly GCA_016801395.1). Classification (NCBI taxonomy): domain Eukaryota; kingdom Viridiplantae; phylum Streptophyta; class Magnoliopsida; order Gentianales; family Rubiaceae; genus Leptodermis; species Leptodermis oblonga. The sequence continues at coordinate 6,807,042 of CM028754.1, read as the reverse complement.
GCTTACTCTTGATGGTTCCGTTGGGTCATGAAGACATACGCTCCCATTTATTCTTCTTGTAATGATGGTTTTTGCCGTTCCCGGAATAATGGCTTTAACATGGCTCCTTTGTCATCATTGCTCTGCATATATTAAGATAATGGTCCTACCATGATGTCTAACTGTTTTGAATATATTATCTTTATCTCAGATCGGTTTACTCTACCGATCTAAGCTTTCATGTGTTTTGTTAATTTACCGACCTGAGCTTTAACACTGTTGACCGACCTAACTTCTCTCAAGTTTTTTCCGACCTGGGCTTCTTGAGTAGAATTATACTTAATCTTACCGATCTGGGCTATAAGGTCTACTGATCTAAGATTACCAATTTGGTTTGTGACGTTATATGACCTAAGCCTTCACGAGTTTATTAAATCTTTAAGACCGAGCTAAGCCTTTATATCCGATCTAAAATCATAACAGAGACTCGGTTTGTATGATCTTCCTGACCTGAACGTGGATCTGGGCTTCTTTATCTTTTACTGTTTCTTTGTTTTAATTAATTGTGTTAGGCCCAAAGGGGATTTCAATTTTATGCACATCATATACCTTTATTTCGTCTATGAAGGTAAGACACAGTATGTCCCGCTTTAGTTCTTCTTTTTTGTAATTTTACAATTTTTTATTTAATAAAAGGTAGTCAGGCTCACTCGCTATTTAATAATAAGTTATTCTCTAAAAGTAAAAAATAAACACCATTAGGAGGTATTTGGCTCAAATTTGTTAATCACAATCACAATGTTTAAAGGATGATTAAAGTGTCGAGAAATCGTGATTGCATAGTCATTGTTTGGTTCAATCCTGGGTTGGGTTCATTGCGACTGATAGTGTGTGTTTGGTTCAATTTAACATTAGTAATGGAAATTAATCAAAATTTTAATTTTAATTATCCGTATCAATTAATGTATTAAAAAAATCATATGAAAGCAAGAACTTTTTGAAACCCAAATTTGATTAGTTATCTTCATGGCCTCATTCTTTAATCTACACTGGTTATCTAGACCCGGTGTTAAAGGTCCCTTGCATATGCATCAATTCAGGCACCTGGTCAGCTTGAAATTGGTTCTTCCGATTCAAGGAATAGGCAAGTGCATTGAAACAAGCAAAATCATGTCTATATCCCTTTTGCTTACCTGTTTGGATTCAGCTAAATAACATGAACATGCTCCACAGACATACCCAAAGACAAGAACAACTAAATGCACTCATTCAAACAAAAAACCTTGGATGATCAAAAAAACCTTACGCAACTCAGAGCATCCTTCCCAGCAGAATTCTTGTACAGGCATATGACTTAGATGGCCTATGAAAAGTAAATAGACTATACTATCTATACTTGCAATTAGGGGTGTCAAACAGGCGAATTGGGCGGGTATTAAATAGGTATTAAGTTAATGGGTGATGGCCAGGGGCGAATCCACCTCTGTTCCCTCTTCTTCTCTTCATTTATTTTCTTTCTTCTCTTCATTATCTTTCTTTCTTTACTCTCCCTATTTCCTTCTCCCATCTCTCTTTCATTTTCTTTTCTTAGCCATCAAGTTTTTGGGAGAAGGTTATGGTGGTGTTGATTGTTGTTGTTGGATGGCGGCGATTGTGGATCTGGGAAGGGGCGGCGATGGTGGATCTAGAACTGGACGGTGCTTCTTCTCTTCATCTATTTTCTTTCTTCTCTTCATTATTTTTCTTTCTTTACTCTTCCTATTTTCTTCTCCCATATCTCTTTCATTTTCTTCAAACCCTTACTGTGTTAAACTATTAATTCTATAAACAAATTTGTGAATTCGGTTTCCACGGTCCAAACCAAATTTGAATTACGAATTCGATTGATTTTTTAGTTTTAAAACGAATTAGGTTTGGTTTTCGAATTGGCCAAAAAAATTTAAAATTTGAGAAAACCAATTTGTGGAAACCGATTAGTGCCCATCCCTAACCTTGGACCACTGACTTCATACCGTCTTGTACAGATGCAGTATTTGCTGCTCCTCATGTGGTGGATGTAGTTGTCCTTGCGTAAAAGTTTGGCAGACTTCTTTCACCCAGAGGTAGACTTCTTTCTCTCTGTTCTCTTGTGACTTGTGTAGGGGAAATTTTGTTGGAGGGAAGTTTTTTGTTAGAAATTTTTTGGAGGGAAGTTTTTTTTGGGAAATTGTGTAGGTGAGAGATGAAAAAGTGTAATGATTGTGTTATTTTTTGAATTTATGTGAGTAGGTATTTAGAGGGAACTTTAAAATTTTAATTTTGAATTGTTGAAAAAGTGAAGTTGTTTCTTTGTGTAAAGTTTTGGAAAAAAAAAGTGATGATTCTTGGGAAATTGCCACAAGAGAACAGAGCCTTAGTTATATGGCAAAAACTACAGTATTATCTTTGGTAGACTTCTTTGGCTGAGTATGGAGAAATTCAGGAAGAGTTGGAAAAGAAAAGGAAAAATAAAAAAGAAAAAGAAATCTGACCCGGTTTCGGATTTTAATCCGAATTCGAGAATTAAAATCCGCTGTTTCAGATTGGTTAGGATCGGTTTTCAATCGGTTTGGTCATTTGATCACCCCTAGTAATGGGTATTCAATTAATGGTCTTAATTCAAATGGATAAGGCCCGAACCTCGACCTGGGCCCAAAACCCGACCCAAGCCCCAAAACCCGACCTAAGGCCCGAACCTCGACCAGAGGCCCGAAACCCGACCTGAGGCCCGAACCTCGACCTGAGGCCCGAACCTCGACTTGAGGCCCGAACCTCGACCAGAGGCCCGAACGACCTGAGGCCCGAACCTCGACCAAAGGCTTGAAACCCGACATAAGGCCCGAACCTCGACCCGAGCCCAAAACCCGACCTAAGGCTCGAACCGTGAACTGGGCCCAAAACTCGAGGCCCGAACCCCAACCCGAGGCCAGAACCCTGAATCGAGACCCAAACCTCAAAACGAGGCCCGAACCCCGAAACGAGACTCAAACCCCAAAACGAGGCTCGGACTAGAACCCCGAGCCCGACCAGGGACTTGAACCAGACCCAGGATCCGAACCCGACCCAAACCTGAAACGAGGCCCGAACCCAGACCCGAGTCCCAAACCTGAAACGAGGCCCGAACCCCAACCAAGGCCGGAACCCCAATCCGAGGCCCAAACCTAGACCCGAGGCCCAAATCCCGATCCGAAGCCCGAACTCGAACCTCGAGCCCGACCCAAACCTGAACTGAGGCACGACCTGGGACCTGGACCAATCTTGAATTAGTATTTATAAATTGGTAATTTAAAATTATTATAAAAGAATAAATGAGAAAAATAAACGCAAAGTAATAATAGGACACGAAAAAAAATAAAAAAGTAAAAAAAGAAATTTTTTTTTTTTAAGTTCAACAAAACTGGGCCCAATGAAATAGGTGAGCTGTTGGGTTTTTGTTTATACTATTGAGGGTAATTTTGGACGAGTATTTTTGGTACCCATGATAGGCGGGTTTTAGGATACAATGGATTACCCTAAACTCACCCATTATTTTTTTAGCCCTTAACCACCCAAGCCCAACATGTTTATAGATGGTTATTTTTGAGTTAAAACCTAATAGGTTTGGGTGGGTTTTGGACTTATATAGGTTTTCTTGACACCCCTACTTGCAATAGTAGTTAACTGGACAAATATCAACCATCCAACAAAGCAAATAAAAAACCTAAAATAGATCAAAAAATAAATATTATGCTTACCTATAATAGGAATATAAGTGACACAAACATGGAGGAAAAAATCAATAATCATTGCTTCTTCATGTTCCAACAACCTCCAATAAACTAAGACTGTATTCCACAATGTGGGATAGGGTATATAAATTACCTCACTATCGTCAAGACATATTGTTTTGTTTCTTTTTACATATGGCATGTCATTTTCTATAGTTTTTTCCAATTATTTTACTATCTGTTTCTACTAATGGCTATCTGTTTCCTAACTATTGTGCTGACCCATCTAAGAGTCTCCTGCTAGCGTGTCTAGACCATCTTAAGCATGTTTCTCTCATTCTCTATCTATTGGAGCTGCTTCCCCTTTCTCTCTAACCTCTACAAATCCATTTCAATACCCTCATTTTCGTTACCTCATTTTTTGTTCATATTCATATTTAATCGAACAATACTTTGAACTGTAAAGCATGCTGGTGATGTTTTATGAACTTTTCCTTTCAATATTGGCACTCACAAAGTATACTATACAATTAATTCAACTAGTAGCCAGAAGCTGAAAACTTCATAATGCTATAATTTTGATTGTGGAGACCATAGAAATGTTAAAAGTTTACGTACTGAACTGAGTGGAGCATAACTCTTTGATCAGTGTAAAGCTTTTTCTTTCCTATTGCAATCAAGAATGTAAAGCGCGCACATAAATTAAAACAGACGTTAGCAACAAAGTTCCTTACCAGCCCCGGGGAAGAACTTGGTGGAGAGTCTTGAATCAATATCGGGGACTTCAAGAGCCTCAGCGACAAGCTTCGGCGTTACACGGCGGAGCTTATTCAGGTCAGCCACCACATCGGGACCCCAGCGCCAGTGTTTCCAGAAGGAATCCAATATATATCTGGCAATAGGAGATAGTAATCGCGCCACAGAGAAGAATTTCTCCGACGGGTATTTCTCGGCGTGTCGGGGCCGCGCTGGTAATGAGTCGGGTCCCATTTTGAAAGGTCGAACGGGACTGAGAGGAAGGGAGTTGGCTCCTACGGTTGGGGTTGAGAGTCTGGTGGTTGGAGAAAAGGCCGCCGCGTACGTTGGGGCGGTTATGGGTGGGTTTATTACAATTCACCTTGTGACTCATTCCTTCGGTCGAGCGTTCTTCGGGCGTCGATCAATCTATCACTCAATCACAGGGCGGTGGGTGGTGGTTTGGGTGGCATTTCTCGAGTGAGTGGGTGGTGTATGTTATGACTGTTGGGTTTCTCTTACTATGGAACAAGAAGTTTGATTTTACATTCGAAACAAGTTTTAGATCTTTCTTTTGATCAACACTATGAACCTGCTTTCAAAAAAAAAAAAACAAAGAACAGTATGAACCCAAACGGTTGATAACAAGTCACTCAAATGTCGAGATTTGATTCTTTTCTCTCTTAGTTTTGCCTATTTATAATGCAAACTGACACGATTCTGCGAAGTTCGACAAATAATTAAAAAAATTACAATATTTTTTGTTAAAATTTTACAAGCATAAATTTATCCATTTGTATTATATTCATGGTTGAACTTGAATATAATAGAAATGAGTAATGATATACTCAGCAACAAATCATAGTAACTTTTTGATAAAAACTCATGTGGCATGCATTCATTGGCCAATTATTTGATATTAATAAAAATGTAACAAATGAATGCATACCACATGAGTTGTTATCAAAAAATTGCTATGATTTGTTGCTAAAACTATCATTACTCGAAAGGAAATAAATCAGAATACTCTCTTCAATTCAAGTATTTAAAATTTTACAGAATGCTGAGCAAATAATGAAAGACATATTGTACATATCAAGCGTGAATATACTGTAATACAAATTGATAAATTTTTATATATTTAACTTTATTATAATAATTTTTTATTATTCTGAAAATATACTTTTTAAATATTTGATAATTTATTTTTAATATCAATTCAAATCAAAATTCTAGCCAAACCTACAATACCATATAGGTCTTAATGGTATGGAGTTTCAAATAACAGATTGAATGTGCATTTTTTATTGCATTTTCTCACACCAAAATTCTGAAAATTTTGACTTTAATAAACATATTTATAGATGAAGGATAACGAGCAATGCTCCAGTAGTTCGTCATAATCGAAACCTAGTAATTAAAACAAATTTGAATCTCATCCATGGTAGAGAGAAGAGAAATCAAAGGTAGGTTTGTTTTATGACCAAAATGAATTTTTTTAATTTTTATTTTAGGGAACCAATAATTTTTTTAAAAAAACTTCTATAAGGATTAAATAAGAAAGAGAAAGAAAATGTAATAATTACGATGTTTTTTGAATTAAGAGAGAATTTTAAATTTTGATTATAAAAAGAAAAGGTATTTCAATTGAAATTTTTTATTTGAGAAAAAAAATAATATTTTTTCAAGAGTGATCACGAAAGAAACTGACACACTAGAAGAAAAGTTAGGATATGCTGTCGCGATCGTATACATGTCTCCTCGTAATTCAGTGGGACCCAAACTCTTCATAATTTATTGAGCCCAAAAGCTTGCCCACTAAATTGTGAGGAGGCTCAGCAGATCTGCAATGCTAGGAGCCCCAGTTAAAAACAAAAAAAGAAAAAGAAAAAAACCTTTTCCTTTTCCTGGAACAAACTGATACGCTGCAATAAACAACATAGGGAGCAGTGAGCACAAACTCTATCATGAAATCCTGCCACAAGTTACAGAAACTAGGATCCCTAAGCACATGCCTCCAAAAATTAATTCTTGACAAAAACAAACAGCTCAATTCAGCAAATCATCTGTTTTCACATCACAGCAAAGCAATTGAAAAAAGGTACTCAGTGATTGCCCCTAAATTTTGCAAAACTGAGATATAAACTGTTAATAAAGAACAGCATATCTGCAGTGGTTATCCAATTTGGAACTCACCACTGGCATCTCAATATCCATTCAAACATCACAAGATTCTGAGACATGGACATGATCTAATCTACCAGTTCAGTTAAAGATACGCATATTTAACAATGAAAGAATTCACAACACAACTCCTCATCGCTCACTGTGAGCATTCATCTAGAGATTGGGTTCAGTGTCGAGTATGCGACACTGTCTCTCCTAATCGGATCCGTGGGGCCCAAAGTGGATCCACTGAACCTATTAGGAATCAGTGTTGCATACACGACACTGATTCTCCAGTGATTCATCTACCTCTTAGGACACCATGGAGAAAGATCACTAAGACTCACAATCTTGAGGATGATGGAACAAGAGATTCCTTCACAACAACTTATAAGAGAAGAAAAGAGAGAACCTACTACATGAACTAATCAAATACCAATGACTCAACCACAAAATAAGAAGAGAACCACGGTGACAGTGCTAATGGAGACTCGCTCTTGAACTTACATTTTGTAGAGTACTAAATCTAACACAAAAGATTAGTATAAATCAGTTGGAACATTATAAAAATAACTCAGCTTCAATAAAAAGTTTCAGATTCAGCAAATATAATCCCCATAACATGGTCAAACAAAACCAATAAATGTTGCTATGTTGTATGAGAAAATATTCTTCAAAAGAAGTACCAAGATAAACGGGAAAAAAAAAAAAAAAAAATCCCACTTAGTCTTCAAGGGAATTTTTCAGTATATCAGCAGTCTGTAAAGTCGGAACTAGATTTCCTAAGAGTATAGCTTACCAAAAGGTCGATTTCAAGATATCAAGATTACACGCTTCTCTCCCAGCAAGCAGTAGTAGAAGCGCTTTCCTACTTATCAATTAGTTCTCAAACCTAAGAACGGAAAGAATTATGTGATCTTTCTTTCTGCCACTGATAAGCTGGCCCATGATCATCAACTTGAAACCTTGAGGTTTTATACCTTTCTCCATTCTGGAAAGACCCTTCCCTTTTCCTGCAACCAGACTGATACGCTTTCTCAATTCCTTTAGGACCCTTAAAACTATTCTTTAGCTGTTTATCCTCCCACTTTTTATTCCAAGGAGCTCTATTATTTGGTACAAAATCAGTCTGCCGAGTACTGACATTGTCTCCTGAACTCTGCTTATATTGACCACGGGTGTTCCCTGGTTTCCAACCTCTAGTCCAACCATCTTGTCTCCATCCTGTCTCTACAAAACGTCCACCATCTTTACCACCACGGTTCCAATCATGTTTATGATCATAATTTGGCCCCTGATTCCAGTAGGATGACTGATCCACATGCCTTATCCATGGAGCACTCTTTGGAGCTTCAACCAACGGAGAGAAACCTTGTTCCCAAGGATTGCTTGCATTTTTCATGCTTATTGACTTATCATTCTGGCCCCATTTTTCTGACTGACCCTTGAGACCATCAACTTCCCAAGGATTACTACTCTCATTATTAGGATTCCAACCAGAAGATTGATTGTGAGCAGAGAAACTTTGTTCCCATGGATTGCTTACATTCTTCACGCTTATTGACTTATCATTCTGGTCCCAATTTTCTGTCTGAACCTTCAGACCATCAATGTTGTGAGCAGATTCCTCTTCCCAAGGACTACTACTCCCATTATTACGATTGTAACCAGGGGATTGGTTGGGAGCAGATAAACTTTGTTCCCATGGATTGCTTACATTCTTCACGCTTATTGACTTATCATTCTGGCCCCAGTTTTCTGTCTGACCCTTCAGACCATAAGTGTTGTGAGCAGATCCCTTTTCCCAAGGATTACTACTCTCATTATTAGTATTGCAACCAGGAGATTGGTTGTGACGAACCTTTTCTCTTCTAGTGCCAAACTTTCTGCTACTTTCTTTGTCATCAGGGTTGAAATACACCTCATCTATTTCTGTCATGAGCCCAGGATCAATCGCAGGACTCCAGTCAACTTTATCAATGTACATATCTGGATCAGGTATGGGTGTCTCAGAGGGAAGGCGATTAATCTTTTCCCAGTATGTTCGTTTTGCATTCTGAAATGCTTCTTCACCAGCAGAATCATCCCAATCTTGCACATTTTCATGGCAATACATATACTTTTTGGCAGTCTCAACCTTGTGCCATGGGATGTGGACTGACTTGCAGAAATCTATTTCCCATGTTGATCCTCTTCCATCCTGAATTGCTTTAGAAAAAAATGCAATACGAAGAAGGAGATTTCCTATTTGAGATCATATTAGAAAAACTTCACAAACCAGCAGAATATACACCTGAAAATTAAGATATCAAACTAATAGCAAAGCTGAACCAACATAGATCAACTGGCAGGCAGATGAAATCTATTTTCTATATTACTAAAGAGTGCACTAAAGCCCCGAGGACTACGATACTCAGCATGTTTCTTGATTCCTAGAGAGCCCCATTAAGGTGACATCAAAAAATTCATCACACAAAAGGAAATAATGGGTATACTATTGAACATTAAGGTCACATTGGTACTCACAGATTAGTATCATCACATCGATTAAAGATATCACTTACACCTTAAAACCTCCAAAAGATCCAACTCCATATGTCCAACATGAAGTGGAAACAAATATTTCCAGCTAGAATTTACCAAATACTTCTTATATGATAAACTGTATTTACTTAGGACTCATGAGCTGAAACAAAAAGTCTAATGGGAAAGAAAATAATGCAATTTTCCATGTCACACTGTTCAACAAACGTTCAGTAACCAATCTTTATATTTTACCTGTTAATAAACAAATTACCAACCAGATAAGTCTGCTATTGTCAGGAGTACATGGCAACCCCACATAGGCTTATAGTTGTATTTGTTGTACATTGTCACAGAGTACATAGATGTTTTTGTTTCATTCACACGCTTAGACTATACCAAACAGAAGACCTAATTTTTTAAGTTCCTCCAATTCATGAGGAATTCAGGGCATGACACACTTTTAGACATGAAGGTCTATCACTTCAGTCCACTTTCCACTTTAGAAAATCCCAAAACAATTCGTTCACAGTATCAATGCAAGCAACATATCTTCGTCAGTGCGAATAATTGACAAATCAGTAAGGCATTAAAGCAAACAAAGTCTTTATCCTACTATGTAGGATCGGCGGTATATATTATACCTGACCATCAAGTCTTTCTTAATAACAAATCACCAAGACATTACAACAACAATAGCTACTAAATCCTTATCCCACGATGTGTTGTCAACTATATGGATTACATATCTTGCTAACAAATCAATATAATTCAAAACAATTAGAGAAGCTGAAGAACCATCATCTAAGAAATGGCATGTGCTCGAATTCGCATTTGGCCTTCACCTGATACCCAAACTTCTCCTTATTGGTAGTCATTACCACTGTTACTGAATCACGATCCAGATCATGGATCACACTATCCTACAATCTGGATATACAAAATAATCCTGGATGCTCGATCATTTTTTTGCAGTGGAATCGGGCCAGGATCAGCCGGAATCACTAGAGAATTTGTTAGGATAGAACCCTCTTGGCCTAATAGCTAATTCATCTCCAATTATAGAAAATAGTTTCCTTGAGTCTTGGTTTCTGCCTTATTCTTTTAAATTTGTAATGTCTATTATCATTATGATTTTGTTAGTTCCCACAAGTTATGTCCTTATTCTAATTGTTTTATAAGAGTTCTTCTAGTAGCATTTGATATGTTAACTTGATTCATTTTGAAATTAGTTTAAACTGTTGATTAAGAAGGAAACAAAAAAGGGAAGCCCATTGCATAGAAATTCCCGCATCTGTGGGGAAGGACTGGGCAATTATGGCCTCCTTACCTTATATTTCTACCATAAGAAGTTGACTCCACTGCTTGAACCCGTGACCTCAAATCATATCAGGACAATATTTTACCACTACGCCATGGCTCCCTTTCTTACAAAAAGATTCTCTTTTTAGAAACTTACAAAATTATCAATTTATTTATGTGTAAGTGTTATTTATGGTCAGCTTTTCAGTTCATTTGTGAGGTGTAGTTTACAAACAATAAAAAAATCTAAATTTATGCCCTTGTTTTAGTAGGATCTTACAATCATACCAATCCAATCCTGTGACCCCGAATCAATCCAACACAGGATCACAATCCTGTAAACGAATGTCATTACCAAACAATTATTTATAAGCACCAGCCCAGAACCCTCACCCATTCCCCTTCCTCTCCTTATACAACTCCAAACTTGCACATTTTCACTCCAAACTAGCATATTTTTAACTCCAAACTTACACATTTTTCACTAGATACTCGCACTTTTTCAGGAGGTTAAACAGAGGGAACAAAAGCAATAAAACAGTAGGCATGAGCATCATTTTTAGTCAAAACCCTAAACTCCCACCGTAAAATCAACAATCCAACAAACACAATCCCGATTTTGCCAAAAAAACCAATGATAGATGCATCAACATACGAATGATCACATAAAAAAGCAGCACAAATAACACAACCATTTGTAAACAAAAACCTACGACAATTAACAATGACACACAAATTCACTCATGAAAAACAAAGCCCACAAAAAAATAAAAAATAAAAACCCTGAAATCAAACGCAAAGAGAATTACCTGGAGGATTAGACTGAGGGTGATGAGGTTCAGGAGGAGCAGGTGGGGGTTCTTCATAGTCGTAATCCTTATACCTCCGGTTGTTGTTGTACCTCCTCCGCGGAAACCATTTCCTATCCCACCTCCCCATTTCAATTTTCCGAAAGGTTGAACTAACTTCGATCGATTTCAGGGGACAAAAGAATTTGAGAATGCGGAAGTATCGAATGTCGGTCTAGTCGGGTTTTTGAACAAAAAGAACAGTAAAGCTGCTTATATACTGGGCACAAAAAGAGCGCAGCGGTTAAAAAGACTTGAAGTGATAATTGGGTAAATTGTAAAACCACCCTCGAGGTTTTTCTTAATTATTTGGTGGACCTTGTGCTTTTTATTTTATTTTCTTTTCTTTTAAAAAAAAATAAAAAATCGGGCAGATGGTGTGCAAATTAAAATACTCCTTGCCTAAGTCGGGATTTGAACACGCGACCTATAATCAATAATAAAACTCAAGAAAAGCTAATTAACCACTCCAGTTGCTACTTTTTTCAAGGAAAATTTCATTTTAGATACTTTTAAACGGACTATATATCTGCGTTTAAACAAACAGAAATTATTTTTAAAATGTTGCACGGTTTTTAAATCTTTTGTTAGGATGAAAGTTCTTTTAAATGTTGAAAGGTTTTTCTCAAAAAATAAATAAATAAAAATGTTGAAAGGTATACTCTTACATAATTTATAAATTTATGTAAATGGCACTCTCTCCGTTTCATTAAAATGGTCAAGTTTGAAAAATGTATAACTTTTTACAAGGTACGACACCAAAATTTCACATTACTCTTTGTATACCATTATTTCGTCTATGCAGGTAAGACACAACATGTCCCGCTTTAATTATTCTTTTTTGTAATTTTGCAATTTTTGATTTAATGAAAGGATGGTCAGGCTCACTCGCTATTTAGTAATAGGTTATTCTCTAAAAATAAAAAATGAAACACCATTAGGAGATATTTGACCCTTTTAGCACAGGTTTTTCGCCTTTTCTTATCTAATGTGAATAATAGAATGTTTAATAATTTTGGCTCATCTACACTGGTTATCTGGACTCGGTGTTAAAGATCCCCCGTCTTTTAAATCGATTATTAATTAGAACCAGTGTTAAAGGATAAAATTAATTATAAATAAATAAAAATTTAACAGCAAAGGATAATTAAAATTACCCTAATATATTACAAAAATGAGAATAAAATGTGCAAAAAATAATTAAAACCCAATCAACAAATTAAAAATAATTTATGAAATGCAATTTTATATATACCTCAACAATTTATATATATATCAAGCTTTGCAATAACAGAAATATCTTTATTACAATTTAAAATGAATTCATCTTCCTCTTCGTCTGCTGCTTTTAGTTCAAATCTTCATGTATCTATATAGTTTCATGATCCTTCTTTTTGGCTTTGATCTTTCTCCGCCACTTTCCACTTTCACCTCCACTTTCCTCGTTGAAAATTGATGCTCACCCTTTCAAGCAGCCTTGAAAGGTACACTCATTCTTTCGAAAGGCTTTTGTTCACTGTCGAAAGGCCATGACACCTTGGTCGCCCTTTGTCCTCCTCCATATTCTCTGTCATTCTCCAACCATACTACAAAAGCAAAATACTTCTCTAATTAAAAAAATATGAAAGTATGATTGAAAAAACAATGGTCAAATTGGGAAGTGGGGTGTGACAACAACCTAAGGCTATTATAATAAGATTAGTACCCAAAAATTATGCGAAGGAACTAAGAATTCGACGATAAAACCTAAGGAAAGCAATCTAGTACTATTGTCCTCATTTATTTGGATAATCAAATAAACAAGGATAATAGTCTTCGGTTGCTTTCAAGGAACTTTTACCATTGGCTTCTCGCAAGTTCATTCATGGACTTTTCGGATACTAATAATCTTCCCTTTATAGCCATTATAGCCTTAGGTTGCTGTCACGCCCCAATCCCCAACTTTTCAGTCATACTTCCATATTTTTCTTAACTAGAGATCAAGGTGTTTCACTCTAACAGGATGACGGAATAATGGCCGTAAAATTGTGCATAGCAAATAGCTCCAAAAAGTTTCAAACATATAGCAAGAAACTCCAAAGAGTTTAAAACAAATTAATGTTTTAAGATATCTTTTTCCAAAGTCTTCAACCAACACCAACCACCAGGGCAGAGCTAAGGGGTCTGAAGACCCCAAAATCCCCAATTTTCTGTTAGTAGTAAGCTTAATTTTTCACCGGTCAGGGTTTAGGCCTCTTCACCTCTGTCGAAATGTTCAAACTTCAGTGGCATAAAACCTTCCCCAGTCAGAGAAGAAGAGAAGGCCTCTATTTCTTCTCTTCTTCTGTTTTAAGTGGAACGATGTCATTTCACTAAACTCATAAAACAAAATTAAAATAAGGCAAGACATTTCAAAGCACGCGTATTTAGTTAAGTGGAACGGCACAAAACAACGCCGTTCCACTTAACTTCATTTATATATGTTGGGGGGGGGGGGGTTAGGTTGGGTGGGTTCATTTGAATCCGCTTTTTTTCAATTGAGTCCCAGGCCAGTCTGACCCACTTTGCTTGCTTCTTTAGGTGGAGAACTCCCAAGGTCACTTCACCCCTTCATTTAGCAGCAGTATTGCGCAGCTCCATTCACCCCAAGCTTTGTTCCTTTTTTTATTTTCATTATCTTTTCAAATTGAAACACTAACTTTAGTTTTTTCTCCTTTTCATGTGCATCTTGATCTTTGGATTTTTTATATATACTGCATGAGTATATTTATTCTCAACCAATAATACTTCTATGTAGAGGTTAGTTTATATTTTTTGAATTTTTATTGTTTATATTTTAGGGATTTAAAGTGTATGTTTAAAGTATATCAATAAATCAATTTTAAGGGTTTGAGTTGATTTTAAATTTGAATTTTATTATATTGTTATTTTTAGTCTAAGTAATGTTTAAGGGCTTGAATTAGGATTTGAATAGATTATAGTTAAAATAAAAAAAATTTTAAAGTTTTGAATTTAGACAATGTTGAATATGAATTTTCATTTGAAAGTTTAAAAATTAAATTAAAAATTTTTAAATTGAAATTAGATAATAAAGAATTTGAAATTTAAATTTGATACTGTTAAGGTGAATTTATAGTCGAGAATAGAGATTTTAAAATTTTAGGTTAGATATATATTCAATTGTTGTTAATTTTATATGAATTGTGAATTTTGATTGAATGATATAATTTTTGTGAATTATATGGATCTTTATTAATGGAGAATATGAAGAAGTTCTTTAAACCAATTGGTAGAGGCGCACTAGTTGAGAACAAAACACATGAAGAAGTAGAACTCAATTTAGATGATATTGTTAGTGATCTGAGATTGCGAAAAGCAATTGAAGAGTTTAATGTGCTATTCGAGATGAAGTTCAAATAGAGTATTTGACTAAAGGGCATTACCAACCAATTGGTCATATCCGGAAAAAAAAAATTTGTTAACCAAGAAAGATGTTTGGTATTAAAATTTTGAATGGCTAGAGTATAGCATATCTATTGTTAGTGATTCGAGATTGCGAAAACCAATTGAAGAGTTTGATGTTGCTATTCGAGATGAAGTCCGAATAGAGTATTTGACTAAAGGGCCTTACCAACCAATTGGTCATATCCGGAAAAAAAAATTTGTTAATGAAGAAAGATGTTTGGGATAAAAATTTTGAATGGCTAGAGTATAGCATATCAAAATATGCAACTTTTTGTTTTTGGTGTTATCTTTTCAATCGATCAAATAAAGGAGGTCAATTTTCTGAGGAGGCATTCACAAAAAAGGGATTTAGTAATTGGAAAAAAAACAAATGAAAAATTCATTGGTCATGTTGGGGCTATGAATAGTTGTCTCAATGATGCTAGAATCCAGTTGGACTGTTAGAGTCTTCTAAAGATCAAAGACATAGTGTGTCATATATGTTTAAAGCAAATATTTGTGAGATCGCACCCGTTTGACTGCGTTGTTGGGTTAATTGAGTTTTAACATGCGACCTATAATCAATAATAAAACTCAAGAAAAGCTAGTTAACCCAGCTTCTCCTTTTACAAGAGAAAATTCATTTTATATACTTTTTAATGGACTATATATGTGTGTTTAAACAAACAGAAAATCATTTTAAAAATGTTGCACGGTTATAAATCTTTTGTTTGGACGAAAGTTATTTTTAATGTTGAAAGGTATACTCTTACCTACTTTATAAATTTCTATAATATTACTCCTTCCATTCTATTAAAAATGGTTAAGTTTGGAGAATGTATAATTTTTTTATAGGTTACAAGGTACAACACTTAAAATAAGTAATTTGCAATTTTTTTTTTCACTAATATTCTTACTTTTCAATGGTAAATTTAATTGTAAACCAACCATGATTTTATTAGTAAGTGTATAAAAATTAAATAAATCCAAACTTGCTTTCAATTGATTAATTGGGTTCATTGCGACTGATAGTGTTTGGTTCAAAACAATAGGAATGAGAGTTAACCAAAATTTCAATTTTATTCGTATCAGTTGATGTATTAAAAAATAAATCGAAAGCAACAACTGAAGAAACCCAAATTTGATGAGTTATCTTCGTTGGTTCATCCTTCATGGAGTGACCAAAGGGTGAACTGGTTCATAATAATTTACTACCACAAAACAGGTCAACACCGTTATTTGGTTTTTCATTTTTTCTGATCTGGTGTGAATGATAGGCGATTTTAATGATTTTGGCTCATCTACACCGGGGAAGATCTCATGTCTTCAAAACCGGTTATTAACTAGAACGAGTGTTAAAGGATAAAAAATTAATTATAAATAAATAAAAATTTAATAGCAAAATATAATTAAAATTACCCTAATATATTACAGAAATGATAATAAATTGTGCCAAAAATACTTAAACCAATCAACAAATTAAAAATAATTTATGAAATGCAATTGTATATAGAGTGAAGTGCATAACTCATCACGGAAGTATGCATTAGAGCAAAAATGATCCCAAAAATTTGAAAAGCTAATTTGTGGTCACGCTATTTTTATTTTCGAGCAAAAATAGTCATTCCGTGAAGTGCAACCATTTAACTCCCTAACGGAATCAAACTTTTGAGGGCAAAATCGTCTAATTCCCTATTCTTTTGTCTTACATTTTCGTTATTTTACTTTTCTTATCAAACGACCCCCCAATCTTTCAAGTTTTGAAATTTTTGTCCAAAAATAAAATTTGTTTTATAATAATATTACTAGAATAGTAATCATTCTTAATATTATGAAATATTATTAAAGTATAACTATTTTCTCCTTTTTAAAAAAAGGTCGGGCCACAATTTAAGTAACTTAAAATACCATAGGCCAATTCGTAAATATGATGAACAGTACCAACATTGTTCATCCTCTTCCCCATTCTTTATTATTTATTTATTTTTTTTTCACTTTCCCGGCGCTACTGCATATCTATCATCTTCCCCATTCTTCGAAGACGCGGTGGCCGCGACAGAAATCAAAGACACTGAGGTCAGTGAGGGTGGAACATTGCAATCTGGGTCGCGGTCAAGGAAGAAGAATCGTTGTGGTGGTCTGTCAGGTTGCGAATCGTAGTGAAATAGATGGAGATGGTGGCGCGATGATAGAGCTGCTGGATCTCAGAACCTAGATCATTGTTTTTCCTCAAAACTGTTTCTACTGCTCCAATTTTTAGGCCGTTGCTTCGCCTCTCGCTTCTGCTACTTTGTTTCCGCAAAATGACCATTTCTAAACCCAAGGCCGAAAAAAAAACCCGGTGGCCATGGATTCTTTTCCTTCTCTCTCCCCGAACATGTGTTTCTGGGATGAGCTTGAGGGAGGCAAGATTTGTAGACAAATGCTTAGGTTTATGGGGTCCATACTCCCCTGCTTGGTTCTGGTTCCAATGTTGCCGCCGTTGGCACTGGCAGCCCCGCCCCAAGTGCTAAATCCTCATAATCAACCCCGGTGGTTGGAGGAAGAGAATTTCCGTAGCCAAGTTTCCGCAGCCATGGCATTTTTTTGCACTAGGAGAAGAAGAAGACTTTCTTCTCTCTTTTTTTCCCTTTCCTTTTTGACCTTTTTTTATAAAATTTTTGACACTTTTGCCCTTGCCAATATATCTTAGTTAGGGAGTTAAACAGTTGCACTTCATGGAATGATTATTTTTAATGAAAGTTGCATGATCACAATTCAGCTTTTCAAAATTTTTTTTTTTATCATTTTTGCTATAATGCATACTTCCGTATAGGGTTGTCAATATCCGACACGACACGACGACACGACACGAACCCGACACGATATAAGCGGGTTTGGGTTAGGGGTTTTCGGGTTGGTGGGTCAAACGGGTCAACCCGTTTAACCCGTATAATAAACGGGTCAAATTCAGGTCAACCCGAAAAACCCAATTATGACCCGTTTGACCCATCTAAATAATATTAATAAATTATGAAGTTAAATTTGTAATTCTGAAAAATTGGCTTAACCCTAATGTTGTAATGTACACCCACTTCTTTCACTTTTTTTTTTCCCCTCACTCCTTTTATTTTTCTCTTTCTTTCCTTTCTCCCTGCACTGCACTACTTCTTCTTCCCTTCCTCATTTCCATGACCGACTACTCCCTCCTTTCTCTCCTTTTTTTTTTTTTTTTTTCTTTTCTCTCTTTATTTCCTTTCTCCCCTGCACAAATCCATCTCCCAAATTTTTACTTCCAACCTGCAATTCTTCAACATCTCCCTTCCCCCAACAACGACATGAAGAAGAAGAAGACAACAGTGGGAACCGCTGCACGAGGAAGAAGAAGATAGCACCGACCAGATCTGGAATCTAGAACTTCACTTTAAACTATGGAGTGAAAAGATTGGATCTTGGAGGGAAGGCATTGACCAATTATTTGGAGATCGATGATGTCAAGGAGAAGCTGTGCTTTGTTTCTTTGGATAATTACTCCACCGCTCAATTTGTGATAATTAGATAGAGGTTTTGTATAAATTTGTCTAATTTTTAAGTTTAAATTTAGATTTAACAGGTTTTTGGGTTACATGGGTCATCGATTGACCCATATAACCCATATATATTTTTAGCTCATAAAATAAGCAGGTTAAATGGGTTGGGTTCGGGTTTACACATTGTTAAACAGGTCGGGTTCGGGTTTATATAATTGACCCATATAATAAATGGGTCGGGTTCGGGTTTATAGGTACCAACCCGCCAACCCGAACCCACCCGAATTGCCAGCCCTACTTCCGTAATGAGTTGTGCACTTCACTCTATATAAAATTGCATTGCATAAATTACTTTTAATTTGTTGATTGGGTTTTAACTATTTTTTTTGCACATTTTATTCTCATTTATGTAATACATTAGGGTAATTTTAATTATATTTTGCTGTTAACTTTATTTATTTATAATTAATTTTTTATCCTTTAACACTCGTTATAGTTAATAACCAATTTTGAAGACGCAAGATCTTTAACACCGAGTCCAAGATAATTGGTTTAGATGAGCCAATATCATTAAAACTGGTGTAGTTATTATGCACTTCACTCTTTCGTATATACTTCAACAGTTTATATATATATATATATATATATATCAAGCTTTGCAATACCCACAAAAACAGAAGATATAAAAACACACAAATATAAAAAGGGCTTAGATTGAATCGGATTGCAGGACTCTCGATTCGATCTAAACACTTCTTGTAACATTATCATGCTTTCAATACTCAAAAATAAAAAATTTAAACTTGGTTTAGATTGAATCGAACGACATGCCTCTTGATTCGATCTAAACACTAAGGAAAATAATATAATGCCAAACGCAAATCCAAATCACAAAAAACATAAGCATTGTCGAATCGAAACCAAAAAAATGAAAAAAAAATATTATACCTACATACACGGTTGACCCGAACCAGAGAGATGGCATCTTTTTCTCCATTGAATCTAGAAAATAAAACAGCACATAGTAAAAAAAACTATGCCGGCACTAAATAACCAAACATAAATTTCTTCTTTTACCTATACTCGGTGATGAATGTGGGTTTCTCCACTCCGAAATCAATTTGAGTGTCAATGGCGACAATCGATCATGTCTTGGCGACAACTTTGAACAGTGAAAATTTCAGGGTTGATATTGTTCTACATGCAAAACATGAACTAGTGCTTAAAATGTAGGCTAAGTTATGATTCTTCGTATTCGCGCCCATTTTTTGATAATTTTTAACGGTGGTTATGATAATAACCGATTTTAAAATTTATATTTAAATTGGTTATATGCAAAACTAGTGTTAAATGGTATCATTAACACCGGTCTATCGTTCCAATCGGAATGGTTTGTGGATTTAGAACAGCTATAGCAGTTGAACCTAATAAGATAGCAATTCCAAACCCAAGGAGAAAAAAGATAGCTAATGAAGAAAAAAGAAATACCGTCTGTCGGAATGATACCGACAGACTGCTATCAAGCAGGAGCAAGAGAGAAGGTTGCTCCATGGGAGAGTTGGCCGTGTATATTCATCAAACCTTGACGCATAAGTCTCACTTGCATGACCTGTAGAGGATAGTTTCGCAGCGTCGGTCGGATGGAGTATGAACCTGGTGTCTTTTTTAGAGCTAAAATCGAGTTTCAGAGCAACCGGTGTTGAAGACCCATTTTATGGTAGTGATTGATCTGTCATAATGAAGGATGAACATAATAGACTAAATTGTTTCCAGTATTCCGAATGTTACAGCAAGCTTCAATGGTACTCTTAGAGACAAAGGGAGACGAGATGCGCATGGGTTCTGGACACGTTCTAGAATCAATTTGGTCAGTAGTTCCAAAGATGCTCTTTTTAGCTCTCGAGAATTGAAAATATGAGGTATTGAAGCAATCTTGAAACCAGATCTATAGATTATGGATGATGCGAACTGCCAAAATTCACGATGCATGAATCCCATGAACGCCTGTTGGTGTTCGTCTTACTCGTTTAATTACCTTATGTAGTGTTTGAACTACCAAAAAGTTAAATGGAGCAAAATAATGGAATCTAACTGGGTCAAAGAACAATAAAGAAATATATTAAAGTCATATAAAATTTTTAATACCCTTGTAAGCAATCTCAAAAATTACAAAGGATTCACTTGACGCAAAAATTATGATTTGAAATTGCTTGAATAAAATTGAAAGGTGAACAAAAAACCTAATAACCCTAGAAAAAATAAACCAAATTTAAAAAAAAATGAATAGACAACATGTCTAAAAAAGGGTCACAAATTAACGAGTGTGAACACAAAACAATCCTAATGTGTACACAATTCTAAAAGAGAAACAAACATCCTACTTGGTTAAGGAGCTAGTTCTTTTCATTTGGTTTTGGTTTTATTTTTGGTTTTAACAGTAAATTTAATATAGGGTGAAATGCATCAAATACCACATAACTATCGGCTTTTGCAAAAAATACCACTTTCCTTTTAAAACTCCAATTATCAGTACTTTACTTTCAAAACGTGCACCCAATATCACTCTGTTAGTCAATTTCGTCAAGTGACTAACAGTCAAAAAAAGATAGGGGCAAAATCATCATTTCACACTTGCGGCACTGTTCATCGTCTTCTCCGATGAACAGTTTCGGTACTGTTCATCGGGCGGAACTGTCCATCGGCAAATTTTTTTTTTTTTTTTTCTTCTTCCTCCTCCGATGAAGACCCAATGAAGACCCAAACGAAGAAGAAGAAGAAGAAGAAGGAGAAGACCCGATTTAATTGGGTCTTCATCGAAAGAAGAAGAAAAAAAAATTGTCGATGAACAGTGCCGACCGATGAATAGTGCCGAACTGTTCATCGGAGAAGATGATGAATAGTGATGCATGTGTGAAATGACGATTTTGCCCCTGTCTTTTTTTGACTATTAGCCACTTAACGGAATTGACTAACAGAGTGGTACTGGGCACACGTTTTGAAAGTAAAGTGCTTGTAATTGAAATTTTTAAAGGAAAGTGGTGTTTTTTGCAAAACCGATAGTTATGTGGTATTTGGTGCATTTCACTCTAAGATTAATGATGATGAACAACTTTTGTTTATGTTAATTTTTTGGACTTAGAAATTAGAAGAATTTTTTGGGTTCATGAAGGTGTATATAAATTGTTGATTGGGTTTGTATTTAAAAAGATGATGAACATTGATGAATGGATAAAGAGAAGATGATAAACATGAATAAATAGACAAAAATACCCTTTGAAAAAGCCATATGAATGGCACATGACTTGTTGCCCATTAAACTTAACAGCTCCGTTAGCCAAATGACATAAATGATGCATTTTTGAAAGTATAGTGATGTTTTGGGTTTTTTTATAGTGACATAAAGGTAAACTAAGTCAAAGTATAGTGACATATTTGACAGTTCACTCATTTAACTATACATGATGTTGTGAATGATTTTTGAGTGAAATGCATGAAACATCACTTAATTATGAACTTTTGCAAAAAATGATACTTTAAAAAAAATGCTCTCTTTTAGACACTTAATTTCAAAAATGCTCAAAAAATAACACTCTGTGAGTGTCAGCCATTAAATCACTAACAGGGCAAAAAACTCAGGGGCAATTTTGTCATTTCGCACGTCGCAGGCAATGTTATCTTCCTCAAATTTTTTTTTAAAAAATAGTCTGAAGAAACAAATAAATAAATAAATAAAATTTGGGGAAGATGAATAGTGCCGGCGTCGTGCGAAATGATGAAATTGCCCCTGAGTTTTTTCCCCGTTAGTGAGAAAATGGCAGAACCCGATGGAGTGTTATTTTTTGAGCATTTTTAAAGTTAGTGTCTAAAAAAGAGCATTTTTTTTATAGTGTCATTTTTTGCAAAAGTTCATAGTTAAGTGATGTTTCATGCATTTCACCCATGATTTTTTGAAGAGTGAAATGCACAAAATACCACACAAATATCGAATTTTGTAAAAAATACCATTTTCCTTTAAAAAGCCCATTTACATACACTTAATTTTCAAAATGGGCAAAAACTACCACTCCGTTAGTCAATTCTATTAAGTGGCTAACAGTCAAAAAAAGGCAGGGGCAAAATCGTCATTTCACATGTCGAGACACTGTTCATCATCTTCCCCAAAATTTTTTTTAAAAAAACTCGATGAACAGTACCGAGAACTGTTCATCTTCTACCGCTGATTGAACATCATCTTTTCCACCGCCGTTTTAGTCTCCCCATCCAAATCAGATAAATTGGAGAGCTCAGGCTCCACCTTCTGGGTATCAATTTTGGGACCACCTTTGACCAAGCTCTTCCACCAGTTCAACCTGTCCTGCTTCATCAACAAAATTGAAATCGTCCCCTGATCCTCCAAGCTCCATAAGTACTCATCTGGCATCACCGAAGTGAAGAACTCTCCTTCTATAATTGGGGCCTGATTTTTCAGTCCGACTTTGATGCGATTCCTTTTAATCTCACATATGATCGATCTCGCCTTCATCCCCTGCGGAACAGGGACGTTTATGGTGGCTTCTTGAAGGGTTTGTCCCCAGGAGTAGGTTTCCATGTCCAGGCTGTTCGCTTTGTTCGAAACCAAACGTTCTGGCTTCTTCTCTGCCAACGGCGATAGCGGCACGTCACCTTCAGAGATAATCACCATATTTGATATGTGAACCTTAAAGGGAGGGGATTGCAAGGGAACGAATCGAATGAAGAGGATGATCTGAAGCGGGATAATGTTATGAAACTGTTGAACTGAATTTGGGAGACGAGAGGATATATATAGAAGAGGATTGGATAATTGGAAAGCCGGATTCAGGATTTGGGAAACGGTGGGTTGAACAATTTGTTTTGGAGAGAACTGTTCATCGATTTTTTTTTATAAAATTTCTTTTGGGGAAGATGATAAATAGTGTCGTGACGTGAAATGACGATTTTGCCCCTGCCTTCTTTTGATTGTTAGCCACTTAACATAATTGACTAACGGAGTGGTAGTTTTTGCCCGTTTTGAAAGTTAAGTGTCTGCAAATGGGTTTTTTTAAAGGAAAGTGGTGTTTTTTGCAAAATCGATAGTTGTGTATTATTTGGTGCATTTCACCCTTTAATATATTATAATCATTTTTCATTAATTTTTAATACAACTTTTTACTAATCACCTATACTTTTTTACACTTCTAATACAATTTTTACATTATAAAACTAATTTTCAAAAATATGTTTTCAAAATAATCAAAAAGAACATGCAGTAAACCTTGAAGGAAACTTACTAAAGCAATAACCAAATACAATAAGGAAAGTAAATTCAGCTCAACATTGTTGAGTTATCGCCACATGCCTTACCTTCAAACTCCATTCAAGTCCCACTTTCTTTGAAACCCTAGCACATTGTTGTAATTACAAAAATTCCCTCCATATGTCCTTCGAGTTTTTCAAAGATATTTTTTAAAGAAGCAAGCCACAAATATTTAGAATCTTCAAGAACTTCACATGAACCTTAAAGATCACCTTAAGAAACATGATGGGTTTTTAATAACCTAAAGACTTTATCTCTACCCATCATGAAAGCTTGAAAAAAAAAATCTAAATCAAATCATTCTAGCCTCTTCACACATGTGCCCAAATTAATGTTAGGCAATTAGGCCTAAAATTCCAGAAATTAAATTGCAGAAGAAAAGAAGGAGATGAAAAGTATTAGAGGATCAGAAGAACAGAGAGAATTTGAGATGAGAAAAAGAAAAATAAGAGATGAGATAAAAACAGATCACTATTCAACATAACCCCTCTCCTTGCTATTACAAAATATATATATATAGCAGCCCCAACGAACTAATAATAATAATTTAAAACATAATTTGAGTTTATTAACTAATAAGCATGACAAACTCTATCCCTTAAAATCAAGCTTGTCCTCAAGCTTGGAATTGAGAAAATCTTCATGTACTATGGTACCTCCTTTGAACTTGGTTACAACTTTATCCCATGATTTTGGAAGTTTCTTGGCAAGTGCAATAGTTCCCTTTTAGCGTCTTGCAAGTGCCTTTAAACAACAGTAGTTCTGCACATTTCTGAAGTAATCCCCAAATTTCCAAATCTGCACCCTCCATTTAAATGCCATAGCACTAGTAGGAGCCATATGTATTTTATTTCTGGTTCTGGAAGCTAAGAATTTAGCATAGAATATAAGCCTAATGACTCCAATGACATGAGGGAACTCATTAGCTGTGACAAAAAATTGTCTCCCACTACTCAAAAGAGTGGAACAACAACCCGCATCTCCCTTGCTTCTACCAATGGTAGAATCTTCACTTTCCGCGAGATAATGGATGCAACAAACAAATTTGATGAAAGCATGCTTCATCATCTGCACACTAGTGCAACTCAGAACATTGTCTTCAAGCTTTTTCAAGCTACCACCAAAAACAACATCATCAATGTAGTAATTAACAAAGGAGGTGCTCCCACATTGTTCCACTTCTTGGATGAGGTGCAGCAGTTCATTTGTCCTCCAATCCATTTCAAATGGCCAGTAACAACCTCAAAACTTATCCTCACTATTTCATGATCCAAATTTCTCAAACCTGTTGTTGTGATTACAGTTCCTCCTTCGAAAATAGTAAACCTTTCCAAATAGGATTTTGGAGCATTTCTGATATACTCCCAGACTTCCGCCAACCACTAGTTTAGCAACACAAAAGCCAAATTTTTTAAGGGAAAATGGAGTACACATGTGTTACCTGTGGAAAGGACCTTGATAGCATTCATCCTATGTTGTTCTAGTTCAGGAATGCGAAAACAACAAGGAGAAGACCCCATGCATATTTCATAATACTCCAAGTGAATTCAGAGTTAATAGAGATCCCCTGTTGAAACTTAAACTCCATAAATTCAGAATTAAGACCCTTCAAAGTCGCCCCAACAACTTTGAAAAGTTCCAGCATACCAACTCTATTGGAACCCCTTATTGATGAAGTTTCATATATGATAACATGTGTTTGCTTAAGGTTAATCTCAATCCCAGATCCACCATTATAAGGAACAGAGGCCACAAGCAGAAAACCCGAGACTAAAACTACTTCAATGCAAGTTCTTTTAACCCCACCACATAAATCCCAAAAGAGTTTGTCCCTCATAGGAGCATATT
The DNA here is from genome assembly GCA_016801395.1 of Leptodermis oblonga. Classification (NCBI taxonomy): domain Eukaryota; kingdom Viridiplantae; phylum Streptophyta; class Magnoliopsida; order Gentianales; family Rubiaceae; genus Leptodermis; species Leptodermis oblonga. Next base: position 6,781,670 of record CM028754.1, on the reverse strand, counting down.
CATTCAGTTCACTTTCATGGCTCCCAACACAGTACACCAGCTCCCTTCCACTATTTGATTTCACATCAGTATGCTTATCATTATTGACTCTCCTTCGTTCCTTATTAGAATACGTAGAAATAGCAAGAAAGCCCCAAACAACTTCTAGAAAACCCTTCAATACCAAACCGAGCATTAAAATCCTACTTATAAATATATAAGAACCATTCCCAATGAGATTTAAGACAACTCTTCCCTCAAATGAAGCTCTTCCAGCTTAGCTTCCATCCTTATTAACAGAAAATTCCCCAACAAATTGAAAATCCAATAAGCTAACTGAAAACAATTTATCAGCAAACATCACTGAAACATAGAGCAAGTTCCTAAGTAATTCCCTACTACTATCAGTGCCCCCTTTAAAACAAGTAACCCAATTAACCCAAGAATTTCCTTTCAATCCATTAGTTCCTTTAAGCACTAGTTTAGACCCCAAATACTGTTTATACCTTTCAAAGTTCAGCACCAACTCAATATTCCTCAAGTCATGTTCTATTCCAGCAACATTCATAATCCTAATAGTATTTCCATTCATCACAAAAATGTAGGACATATCCAAAAATTCCTCAGATAAACTCCTAATTTCAGTACCATTTTCATCCATAATTTCTCCAAAATTTCCATTATTGCAAGTCGATTCAGTATCAGTTTTAAAATGAAAATCAGGAGAATTAACTTCCTTAAACATCAACGAAATTGATTTACCATGAGGACAGGAAAGGATTTTACCATTACAAGCCACCACCGAAATTGATTTTGCCTCTTGTTCTTCTTCCTATTTCTCAATTGCTATCAATTCCCTCGTTTCACCACTACCATCAAAAACTGTAGCCACAAATTCATCTTCATGTCCTGACATTCCTAATTTTCTCGATTCATCCAAAACAAGACCCTCGTCGTCTCTTGGAACTCCTTTCTCATTTGTGACTTCCTCCGCTTCTTCAGTTCAATTGAGATAGGGCATAGGAATTTCGCCGAAGCGAAACAACTAATTCTCAGTTTCGGCCACACCATCGACAGAGCCATTAGAAGCTTCGACATAATCGTCTTCCTCCATCGCCATCCTAATTACGTCTAATTCATCAATCTGCTCCTCTTAGATGGTCTTGAAACTTCTGATTGATCAAATTCCATATCCTCAGCTACCCAAACCTCCAAAATTTCTGTCACCCCATATTCATTATAGTGAAATCGATAGCTCCCAAACTATTCGATGATGAGTTCTGCGAAGGTATCCCAGGAAATTTGACCCCTCCATAACTGTAGGGAAAACCAAAACTCAGCCCTACTCTTCAAGTACCGTTGAACTAATGGAACTTTGCAATCCTCCGAAACTGAATTTATCAAAAATAATTGGTCAAATTTCAGAAGGCAACCTCCGGGATTTTGCCCACAAAAATACGGGAATTCCATTTTCACGATTGATGGAAATGAGGCTTAAAACAAAAGGAAAATCGCAGTCCAAGGAAAAGCTTGCTCTGATACCATTGTTAGGCAATTAGGCCTAAAATTCCAAAAATTAAATTGCTGAAAAAAAGACGAAGATGAAAAGTATTAGAGGATGAAAAGAACAGAGAGAATTTGAGATGAGAAAAGGAAGAATAAGAGATGAGATAAAAAATATCACTAGTCAACATAACCCCTCTCCTTGCTATTACAAAATATATATATATATAGCTGCACTAAAAGCCAACGAACTAAGAATACTAATTTAAAACATAATTTGAGTTTATTAACTAAGAAGCATGACAATTAATTAGGTCTTAAGCAAGGAACCCAAATCCAAATATCTTTGGGCTTTCATGTCTTGGTTTACACATCTTGGACATTCCTTTAAGGCTTGTTTCTTGGAAGGGGTAGGATTCTTGTTTCTTTCTTTTTAGAATTGTTTTGTGTTCACACTTGTTTGTTTCCTTTTAAGCATGTTGTCTATTCCTTTTTAAATTGGGTGAATTGAAATTTTAGTTACCTTACAATGCAAAAGTTCACGTTTTAATCACCTTACTTTTCTTAATTATTTTTTTAGTCACCATAATTTTATTTTGGTAAGTCTAAACGCAGAGAAGGAAAATGCTAAATACATGGAAGGAGAGATAGAATTTTATAATAATACCCTAAATCCCCCCACCCTTAAAATTGCCTACAGCCGAACCAAAATCCCAAAACCCACACTCTCCAATCCAAATTGCTGCGATTTTCGTTCTCAAATCCCCGTCCTTCGCCGAAAAACAACTTACGCCACCATCTCACAAAATTGAAGCCACCATCTCCAACATCCTGTGCAGCCCATCAATTCCAGACAGTCGGCGGAAAGATTTTGAACCAAATCCACCATCTCCAGCGCAGCTCCAACTCCATCGGCGGAAAATTTGCTCCGCTGCCATCGTTAAGGTAATGTAATGTTATTCCTTTATTTTTTTGCAAGAAATCATTATCTCAGATCGGATTAGGGTGGCGAAACATTACCGACACCCAAATCCGGACTGAAGGAGCAGATCTAGCTGCGTTTACATGGCAGTGGGAGGTGGTCTCCCGCTACAATTTCTGCAGCTAGACAGGGAGGGAAGCTGCAGTTGGCCTCACTGAACGGAGATGAAACCTTCAGCTTCAGCTGGGTTTCATTTCGGGTCTATGCGTGTCGAAAAAAACGGGATTCCGGCAGCCCATTTTTTCTGGCGAATTTCCCTAACTGAAAATTTGTTTTTTGTAATTTTAAAATGTCAATTTTTTTAAACTTGAAGAGGGAGCCGAGTTAATTCAGTTGGCCTCCAGGGAAAAAGAAAAGAAGGCACCAGCAGTCCCGTTTTTCCTGCGAATTTCCACATCTGAAAATTTTTTTTAAATTTTTAAATTCTGTGTTTTTTTAACTTGAAGAGGGAGCCCAGCTAATTCAGCTGGCCTCCGGGGGGAAAAATAAAGGCTCAAGCAGTTTGATTTCTGCCAAAAAAATGGGACCATGCATTCTATTTTTTCAGGCAGCCATCAGTTTGTGCATATTACCTTTTTTATTAAAAAAAATGGGGTTTGCAATGGTTGCAGGGGAGGCCAGCTCTAGCCTCCCGCTGAAAAATTAAGGTTGCGAACTGCTCCATTTTATGGCATAAAACAGGATTCCGAGAGGTTTCAGTTTTGCAATGTAGAATTTCTTGAAAAAGATGTATGTGTGTATATATATATATATATTGTATAAATTGTTAGTTATACAATTATTTTTGAATTATTTGTGTTTAATTTTGTATAAGTGCATTGTATGCTAATATAAGAGTTGATTCTCTGTGTTATTATTTTCCTATATGTTCTATGAAAAAGTTATTTATTTAAGTATGCATTGATAGCATTGGTGTGTGAAGTGAGAATGATATTTGTAATGTTTGTGAAGTAAATATGATATAATTATATTTATTAAGTAATTTTAAGATTAATTTATAAATATGTTATTCAGTAGACTCTATTGTGTATGTTTATTTATTTGTTATTTTAGATGAAAGGGAAAAAACAAGGTGCCATAAAGCGGACGAAATTTAATCCCACAGCATCCAATAGGGCAAGAATGTCTCGTTTTTTCTGAAGTTCACCGGAAAATCCTGAAAATACAGAAAACCTTAGAAACACTGAAAATCCTGAGAATTAACCATTTGCCCCAGAATTTAGTGATGATACGGATGAATATGAAAATCAACCGTTGTTTGACAATATAGCAATGGTTGAGAGTTCACGCACTCCTTTGGTTGAGCCAGCACCACGATTGAACAGCGGTCATATTTCTGATGATAATGAGTTTGAATAGACTGATGAGACTCACACAGAAATGCCCGATACATTTATGCCCTCACCGAGTGATAGTGGGGATGGTAGAGGAAAGGCTTTAATGGTGGTTAGTGCATCTTGTGCGACAAGTGCTAGGTCAACGAGTTTGCTGACTTATTATGAGTTAAATCATTGTTTGCCTGGTGGGCCGAACAACCCCAAGGTGTTGAAAAGTTATCTTGGGCACATTGGTTATTACATATGGAATGGACTGGTAAGAAATTTGTTGGTCTTATTTATTTAATTTATATTTATGGATATATATAATGATGTTAATTTTCATTTATTCTAACCTTGATTTAATTTCAAAGGAGCGGGCTGTGTTGAGATGCCTTAAACAAATAGATCGGTTATCAAAGTGGGAAATTAGTAACGTGGAAATGAAGTCCCTCGTTGAGAGATCAGGATTGTCTCATTTGTCACGGTGCATGTATAATGAATTGGACGCTTCATTGATATCTGCTTTTGTAGAGAGGTGGCAGCCGGAAACAAATTCTTTCCACTTACCATTTGGAGAGATGACCATTACTCTTCATGATGTCGCGTATATTTTAGGCATTCCTATTGATGGAGACGCAGTATTTGGCGAACCCGATCCAAGCCAATTGATTTTGAGTCTTGCAAGGATATTGGAAATAAGTGAAGCTGAAGCCCTGGGAGAATATAAACGTGGAAAGGTCAATGTAAGGTTAAGTTTGATACAAAGTCAGTGTTTTGATAGGCCTGGTGATTCTAGTAATGGTGCTCGAGGATATTTATTGTGGCTTCTAGGTTCAACACTATTTGTGGACAAAACGAAGACATCTGTTAGTGCCCAATACATTCCTTTCCTGATGGATTTGGTTAAGACAAATGAATATGCATGGGGTGCAGCTTGTTTATCAAACTTGTATCGACAGCTTGGGAGGGCAACCAGGTTCCAAACAGCCAAGATTGAAGGATGTTTGACACTACTACTGGTATGTTTTACGCCCGTATTAGTTTACTTATACACTGCTAGGACTTTAGCATATTTAAAACCATAACATGATTTACTTTGGACTTTAATGTTTCACTAGGCTTGGATATATGAGTATTTTCCCATGTTTAATCCCGGAAGGAGCGACGAGTGGGACCAATCGATGCCGCATGCGATAAAATGGAAGCCGCGACTTCGACATGCAAGGAGGAGGAATGTTTACAACGCTTTGCCCTTGTATCGGCACATGCTAGATGAGTTGAAGGCGAATGAGGTAAGATCCTTCGAAACGTTTTTTTTCTTCCTTTATTATGTATTTTGGTTGTGTCTTATGCTATTTAGCAATAAATTATACTCGTATATATGCTAATAATGATAATAATCAGGTTAATTGGACCCCTTTCAATGAAAATCCTGCATCTATCCACCGAACTACTTTGTACCTTGGTATGATACACTGTAGAGCTCTGGTAGAGTCGTGCATGCCGGACCGTGTATTGAGACAGTTTGGTTACATCCAAATAATACCTGGCATAGTGCATGTACCAAAAAATGCTACAGAGGGCCAGACAGTTTGAAATACGTTTGCAAACATGATGACCATATTCTGTTCTGGCAAAATCGAAGGTTCCATCTTATGCCCGTTTTAGAAAGAGCAATAAACCCTTTTGATGCCTGTGAAGACTACTAAGAGTACTACTTGTCTCGCACGCATACTCAAATTATCAGAGAGGAGGACCATGCAACTAAAGATGTCTCATCCCCTTTGCTGTCTCATACTGAGGTGATAATGCCTTTGTTTTTACATAATCATTGTATTATTACAAAACTATTGTTAATTTGAGTAGATTATTCGTTTACTTTTTTTACGTCTATTGTAGTGATTGAAATATTTGGGTCAACGGATGCTGTATCTTCATCCTGAGACCAGATGAACATTCCTTGGTCCCATCTTTTGGAATACAATTGATGAGATATCCAGAAACATGGAAGATATGATTCCAAACCTTGCTAAAGCTAAGGCGAGACCAAAGTACACTAGGAAAGATCGCCTATTATGACTGTGTTGTAATTTATTTATTTTTCTTTGGTGAACAACGTTATGATATTAAATTCACCATTAATGTTTGTGATTGTGGTTAATGACATTACTGGTTATTAATTTGGTATATTAGCTGTCTTAAATTTTACTGTTTGTTGGGTAGTGAGCATGTACTGTTTTGGTCTAATTACAGGGGAAACTCTGTCAATTTTTTATTCAAAAATTATAAAATACAATTGACCATACAACAACTCGTAAAAGTAGTAATTTAAGCATTAGTAGTTAACAAACAAACAAAACAAATATTATCATCCAATTCTTGATCGACACATATGCTTCTAATTAAGGGGTAACAACTCACCCATGTGAACCCGCATTCCAGAGATACAATATCTGTTCCAACCTGGATAAATGCGAGGCTAGGGACGTTGGAAAGGGAATTTCAAAGCTATGAAATGACAATTGTATACAAAGCTCATATCAATGAATGACGCATGATTATACTGAAACTCCCGATCCTCAAGGGGCAGAAACATCCATGGATAAGATGACTAGACTATGAAAATCTTCTGATATCTTGTGGCAACAACAAGACCCAATGAAAAGACCTCAAACCAGTATTTTTCTTCTGCAAAACCACTCCCAACCCAATTGCATCTGATCTTCGCATCTCAATGAGGTTCCTCCCCACCCAAGACATTGGTGTAAAAAGGTTGATACGTAATCAACTCTTCTAGTAATTTCAGCCCTCACCCTCCCCCATGCATTCTGGTTACCGTACACAAACCAAGCAATTACTCTGAGCCCATAATTTCCATCCATACTTACATTTTTATGATTCTCAATTAGTGGAAGAATACCGTGAGGAAGAGTAACATCCAAATCGAAAGGCCAACCGGCATCGCTCGAATCCTGATTAGATGTATTCCCTGCGCAATGATGAGTCGTGAGTAAATGTTGTCTGGAATTTTGAAACTTAATTTACTATTATCGTATATAAAATTTAAACTAAATATAAACAAACGTGAAAATGTACCTGTCAGAACAGAACTTTCTGTCGACTTATTGGAAGTATTCTTTGGCACTGCCTTAGGCCTCCGACCTGCACAAGTACATTACATTCAAAAAAAATTAGCAATTGTTTTATGACATTTTTATAAAATATAATAAATATGTCGAAATGTTTCATACCTGTCTTGCATTATTCTGAAAATGTTCCCACCCTGAAGGATCTCTCCGTGTTGGTATTTTTTAGGGTGACCCTTATGTGGAATGTGTACGGGCTCATTTACATCAAGGTCATCTATCGTTTGCCTCTTTAACAAGGTCATCTATCGTTTGCCTCTGAGTTTCATCTGATGGAACATTCTTTATTTCTAAGGTGAGAGTCTTCCAGAAGGTATGTATATCAAGCAAATCAATAGGTGTGCGGATTGCCTTCAATTCTATCATCCAGTGGGCACATATTAGACCGTAACTAGATTTGTACTCGCAGCCGCAAAGCGCACTGTCTGTCCCTACTTTCTTACCTCTTTTAAGCTCTTTAAGTAGCAACTCAATAGCTACATGAGAGACTTTGAGGTTCAACCTACTAAATAGCAGGAAACGACCTTCAGTCAATATTTTTGTCCGATCTCTCTCCATATTGTTCCTTATGACACTATACTGATGCTCAACTACCTGATGAATCGTTTCAAATATGATATGAAACGAACCCGCAACAGTAGTAAGCGAATCCTTTAACTGTCCATGTGCACCCTCAGCCCTGAAAATTACTAATTAATTATTATTTATTAAATTACAAGAAATTACCTAATAATCGGGGACAATCACATTTTTGAAATAAATAAAAGGTGACAAATTAATGTATGAACCTGTTTGTTGTCTGCTCCCCGAGATGAAGGTAATTTTTCGTCCAAGCCGAAACGAACATTTCTTTGTAAGGAGTCAACCAAGCGTCGTGTAGATAAATTTTTATAGCACTAAAACCCCCCATGTTATCCAATCATTCACAGCATTCATGAACTGTTCCTCTGTTGGGGAATTGACCAACGTATTCTAACTCTTTACCATACCATCTGCAATAGATTGTTTCTTAGTGATATCCAACACCTTTTTCTCCACATCCTTTGCAATATGTCTCCTACAAAGCATACGCTTTGTTGGTTCTCCAAACACTGATTCCACAGCGTTCATAAGTGCCAACTCTCTATCGGTGATGATCACTCCCGGGTGTCTGCCTTCCCCAAACAATCATTTCAATGGCAACATTGCCCAACGATAACTATTGTACGTCTCCTTCTTCAAGAAACAAAAAGGCAATATGAAAATTTTGACCGGTAGGAACTTTACCAATTACCTGTAACAAAGGCATCCCAAACTTGTTTGTTTTATACGTTGAATCCATGACTAACACATGGGGAAACAATGTAAGCAGCTCTGGCACTGTAGTGTGAGCAAAGAATACACTCCCTAGACTGTTGCAATCTTGTTCCACAATGTACCAGTGGTGGTACTGGCGCTCTTGCATACGCTATAAGAAGTACTGTATTGGAGTCGATTTACCCATCTTGGCGCTTCTAATTTTTTGGATTTCATTGTAGAATTTCTTTAAGTTGCTGTTATTGTTTGTATTATCCGATCCCAACATCAACTTCATCTGCGTTGGCTTTACATTATTCATATCCCATTTCGCAATATTTGCCTTCTCTTCGTCAGTGAATTGGGTAGTCTGCCTGTGCCAATCACTGTATACACCAAGGTCGTGATTGTGAACACATCTAGTATCCTCCACAATCGATTTCCAAACCCCTCTCAATTCTTCAACGACCCTGAGCCTAAAGAGGCAGTCACATTTTTTGCTACTGGTATGTTTGCGAGTCTTAAATCTGGATCCAAAACTTGATGAAGAAATACTACTACTTGTTGACTGCCTGGGTTTGCCGGCTCTATCACATACAAGATATGCTTTGCCTTTTCCCGTATCGAATTTGCAATTCTCAAAGGTTGGAATGTTGCATGAAAAGTTGTACTTAGAAGCCCTATCATTCATCCATTCCTTAAGCTCTTCTAGACTTGCAAAAGATTTATTTGTCCGGAATAATGAACTAAAATCCGGGAACTCCTCATTATTTTCAACGTCACAATCCTGACAATACCATGTAGGATTCCATTGCATAAACAACTATTTGTAGTTCATATCCCAATTGCTTATGGAATTAGTACATTATTTAAATAATATGTTTCGCGTACAGTAATGATTAAATGTCAATACAACACATTTATTTTACTGTAACTCAACTAACCATGATATATGTTATAATATATTAAGTTCAAATTAAATATACTAAACAAAATACCTTAATATTTTTTTCTTACTCAATAAAGGAAAACTTTCGATAATGTCAATGGAAGCTACAAAAATAGCCGTAAAGAGGTTCTCTTCATATATAGTTAATAAGACCAATGGTATGGTTTAGACAAATAGGCCATAAATGCTATAAAGTAAACACAATTTTTACATACACAATTGAATAGAAAAATAAAGTAATGCTTATATATTTATAAAGGATAAATGATTATCTGCTTATCACTTGGTCATACTATTAACCTTTAAAAAAATTCGCATTATTAAGTTCTAACTTCTATATTATTTGGTAGTAAACTTAGTTCCAAATAGGAAATTTTTTTTGTACTATAACATTCAATATTTTTTTTATCAGAAATAAATGTTTTTGACCCGAACATATTAGAAATAAATACTAGGCGTGGCAACCCAACCCGTAACCCGTTGACCTACCCAACCCAACCCGCATTTTAACCCGTTTGGTTTGGGTTGGACGGGTTAGACATTAACCTGTAATATTCGGGTCGGGTTAGGGTTAACCCATGGGTTACTTGAAAAAAAAAAAAAAAAAACCTGACCCGCTGGTCAGAAACTTTTTCACTGAAGCACAACCTGTGGGTCTAATCTATTTTGTGAAGGAACAACCCGCAAGGGTCAAAGCCATTACATTGCTCCAAGTCATCTTTCTCACAATCTCACAGGCCTTCGCCGCCGATCCAAGCCCTCCAACATCTACCTAGTCCCGCGCGGAATACGTGCGCCACCGTTGATGGCGAATCATTTCCACCACTTTGTTTCACAGAAAATGCCCTTTTTGCTGGACATTTGATAGTGGAATTTGCGAAGACCCATTTACTGGAAAATGGAGAATTGATCTAATCTGTAAGCATCTTTCTATCGGTATGGATTTCCTTGAAGAAATTTTCTATTCGGCCATGCTGTGATGCGAAGATTTTGCTTTCCCTTTCTTTTTTTGCCATTTCCTTATACAAATTCCCTTCTTTCAGTGTTTGTAATCTTTAATAAATTCTTTCATTTGTGTTAATTTGGAAGAAATTTTTAAGTTTTAATGAAATTTTTTGGATATTTAAAAGGACCAGAAATCTCAATTTCTGCAAATAACATTATTAGTGCCTGTTCTTGATATGTGCAAACAATGGTTGCCTCATTATATGTAATTGGGAGCCCTTGTTTCTACCACTAGTATCAGTGTTACTCATTCTACCATTCCTGCTTTCTGGAGATAATAAATGGAAGAAGGATACTAAGAGCATTTTTGGTTTCTTCTTTCTAATTTGGTCTGAAAGAGGCTGCTGCACCACATTGGTTGGCAGTATTTGATCCTTCAGATTTTTGCAAGACTCAAGGAGTACCAAATGCAAACTTTTTTTTTCCTATGAAATTTGGTAAGCTAGCTAGTGTAAGATGAAGTTAGTTTCCATGTTATTTCTATATGGAAATTTATTGTACAGGATGGAAGGAACTACTTTACTATAGTGTTTGAGCACATAGGATAACATGGGAGTGGAGAATTTTTAATTCTCCCTTTCAATTTTCTTTTTTCTAGGGTTGGAAAAGAGTTCATTGCAAATTTTTGGCTGAACTGAATACTTGGGAAGTATACAAGATAGCTCTGGTTCTTGATTGTATACTTTTGAGAAGCAATTGAGTTTTGTTATTCATCAATTTTTCTGTCATGAGTTATTAGGGTCAAAAGGAAAGATTGTAATCTTCTATTCCAAGTTGAAATGTATGTTTTTCCGGATTCTCAACTTATGAATCCTTGGTTGTGAAATGTGATGATCATATTGTTGTGGTGGTGCCAATTTTCAATCTCTTGATTCTTTTCTTCTTTCTTTATTGTAAGTTGTTCTGAAATTGTATTAATATCAAGGTGATTTACTGTTTTCTTGTTTTTGTATTTGCATATTACGAAGTTTTAGTATGAATCAGTTTGTAATTGAGAATGAATATTGATGATTTCAAACACTCAATAGCTATGTATGCAAGTGTAATGTAGTTATTGGGGTGTGTACATTGTTGTGCTGTTAGCTTTGAGTCTTGATTCTTCTTGATTGAGGTCCAGAAAATATCTGAATACATCAAAATTGCCTTTCTTGATTCTTAAGATATTAGCAAGACATGAACTGGCTGCTTTACCTTTTGCCTTGATTGCTAAGAATTTGATTGTGCTCAAGCCTCCAACCCATTCGATTGCATTGGGATAGAGGTTCTTTAACCATTAGATTTTCATTGTAGAGTCATGTCGGCTCCAATAGATTTAGAGGGCAGTGAAGAATCAACTACTGATGAGAAGCATAGAAAGATTTCGGCGGTTTGGGCTAATTTTGAACTAGTTGAATCAACTGTTTGATTGTGTGTTTGAGAGATGCATTTGTGTAATCAAATAGTATAACAAAGGATGTCAAATATTGCCTTCTAAGTGTTAGATCATATGTCTAAGTATTTTAAAATTCAGCTGCTTGTAGTTTATCAGGGTCAAACTCATTGCCAATGTGCTTATCACCATTCTTTCTGAGTCCCAATTGTTATTGGTTCTGAAAAATTATTCTATTACAAAATTGAACGATAAAATGAAGAACTAGAAAGAAAAGTGAGAAAGAGAGTACACCGAGTAACAATTTATGATATGTATCGTTCTTTCATTCATCCTCACTCTTTTCTGCTCTGTTTTGAGTTGTATAGGAATTTGGTGCCCTTCTTTCATTTCACTTTTCCTTTTTTTAATACTGATGAGTTGTTTACTCAACGATAATTTTGATTTAATTTGGAATCTACTGCTTTTCTTTTTCGTGGTTTTAGTTTGATCCTTTTTTTACTCAACTCTTACAAGCTGCAGAACCCAAGGACTACCTCAATGGTGTCTTTCTTTTCATGTTGTAGCTTACCATTGCAACATATTTGTCTGAGTCATCCAAATTTGAAGGTGTGCAGTACATGTCCTCCTTGGTCTTGAACATGTATTGATCTAAGGTGCACTCTTACCTTCTGGGTTGTTATTGTATATTAATTTATGTATGTAATTCCAGATAAGAACATGGGATTACTTCGCAGGTGGCTAATTGTTTTGAGGTTGTGGTTTGGCAATGATTTACACAGCCATTGACACATTTTGATCGGAAATGTAAAGGGTGTGATATGATCCAGGAGAGTGGAATTCTGCTTAGATTGTACCATTTCTTCACAATATTGCAGTTTTATGCATTTTTTAATGAACTGTTTATGTAGTTTTTTGTAAGGCTGAAATGCTGCAATGAAAATATAATTGCAGTCCTACAGTGAGTGTGTGTTTTGTTTGTTAAATCTGAGTGGTAGTACTTTTGACTCCCAGTACCTCTAAACTCAGCTCTTGTTGAATTTTCTTCTACTGTATGTAGTACTTTGTGCTTATAAAGTTGTACAATTATTGGGCACAGTTAGTATGTTGGGTAGAAATTGCACGCATATAATTGTTGCAATAAAAAAACAATTGCATGGGTTATAGAAAACAATTGCACGGGTTATAGAAAACAATTGCACGGGTTCTGAAAAATAAAATAGAAGAAGAAAAAAGAAAGAAAAAAAAAATTAACGGGTCCAAGTGATCGTTGAACGGGTCATAACCCGTTGGGTCAAGTAAATTTAACTCGTTGGGTCAAACAAATTGACTCGCGGGTTGAGCGGTTACATCCCAACACAGACCTGACCCAACCCGCACTTGAACCGGTGGTCAACGGGTTGGGTTGGGTCATGACCCGTTGGGTGCGGGTCAAGAATTGACCCAACCCACAACCCGCCCAACTGCCAGACCTAATAAATACTTTGTTACGTATTTAGTATATGAATATGGTAGTTATTATTTTCCCTTGTACACTATCTTTTATTGATCTACTCGAAATATGTAATAGATCAAATTTTCAAATAGGATATATGACGGACGTTCAATGATGATTTCGGTTCTGATTGTGATCCATGATTTATTATGTCAAGAGAAAAGAAATCTTTTTCTATTTTTCAAACAAAGATATCGTTGATTGTTGCTTTTTCAATTCTAGAAGAGGCCGTCAGTATTTTCGACAAATTTATCTCTAAACAACCACAAATCTAATATGAGAGCCAGTAGTAATAGAGAAAAATTTGTTAAGGTTATCTTCACTTACCGACTCTTCAAGGGTTGAAAATGATATTCATTAATAAGTTTGTTTGAAAACAGAAAAAAAAAAAAAACTTTTTTTTCTCTTGACATAATAAATCATGGATTCAAGCTTTCATTTGTGTCTTTGTGAAGAACATTTTGATCTTCTAAATTCAGATAGATTAAGTTAGGGGCACTTTAGTCTTTCTAAGTATACAATATTTATGTCATGATTTGATTTTTAAATGGGTTAATTTTATAATCAACTTAGAAGGGTCATTTTGTAATTTACTCAAACCTCAGGGGGAAAATATATAATTTTCTTGTTGGTCAAGGAGATTTTGTTATTTAACTAAACTAGGAGGGTGTTTTGTAATTTATCCAAATCTCAGGGGGGAATTTGAAACTCGTCCGCTGATCAAGGTTTTTTTTTTTTTGTTATTTAACCAAACTAGAAGAGTATTTTTGTAATTTAGCCAAACCTCAAGAGAAAAAAATGTAATTTGCCCAATAATGTATTGGAAAATAGAAATAAGACAAATGTTACAAATTGTTGGCATATAAATTATAGCAATTATCACGAAAAAAATGGTCAAGTAAGATGATCATATAGGTTATGAGTACTGCAAATCATTGATGCACCGAGTGACCCAACATGTTCAGGTACCTCCTGCACCATAAAATAAGGAGGAGATGAGAATTCAAAAGAAAAGAATCTGAGATGGGATCACAACTATAAAGAGATAATTGAAGGTTGTAAATATGATTCGTTAATCTCAGACATGGCCGTTCCTATACAAATAAGGACCCTATTCAATATGATGAATTTGGGCCTCTTATATATTATTGTAAATTTAAAATAAAAATATATAATATTTATAAATAACTTTTTTTTAAAAAAAATACAAAATAGTCAACCAAAAATAATATAACACATAAAGTTCACATAAATTTAAACTGACATTTTTCTTGCATACTTAGATGCAAAATCATATTGCCTGAAACCAAATTTAGATGCAAAACTTTTATGACGTCACTACTTTAAAATTTGATTGCTTCAACACTTTTCACGTACATTTCCCATTGAATTATCGACAATAGTTTAAGAGTTAATTTTTTTTAAAAAAATTATCCATAAAAAATGTCACTTATTATATATTGGACAACTATGAAAAGTTTCACTGCTTTACCACAACTGCTAGTCATCTAACACACAAACAACAAAATTGTTTGGAGTCAAATTACAACTGAACTATCAAAAAACTAAATAGTTTAGGATAAACTTCAACTTATGTAAATCAAATAACACTGAAATTTTAAATATCTATATAATTTATTATGAAAACAATGTGCAAATGATCAAGAATAAAAGACTACAAATTTTTTTTTTGTTTTTAACCTAAATCGATAAAAAAAAAATGTATAAATGAAAGACCGTACATAACTAGACAATAGATATATGATCTATATAATCTAATATAATTTAAACTATATAATATATATATATATATATATAATATAGGGGGCCCCACTTTATGTGGAGCCCGGTGCCAATGTTCCGGTGGAACATGGCCAGAACCGGACCTGGTCTCAGAAATAAGCTAAACAACAACTTTAGAAAAGAAATGAGCTAGTGTTCCAGCGTTAGTGCGTAGGGTGGGCCACCCAAATGTCGTAAGTTCGATTACTACCTCGGTCGGTTCTGCCTATTTATAATGCAAAACTGACAAGACTCTGCACAAAAAACTAAGACTCCGTTTGGTTTGTAACTCAGATAATTTCCTTTTTTTTTTTTTTGGAGAAATTTTTTTGGAAGGAATTTTTTTATGGAAAAGTGTGTAAAAAGAGGAAATGATGATGTTATTTTTGAAATTATGTGAGTAAGAAATATAAATTTTGAAATTTGAATTTAAGAAAAAAACGAGTGTTTGTTTGTAAGGATTTTTTTTTCAAAATGGTGAGGAATTTCTCAAAAAAGTGTCAAACCAAATGGAGCCTAATTAACTTAACCCCTCGGTTACCTAAACGACACCGTTACACACTTAAAAAATCAATTTAGCCCCAATTAATAAATTGCCCTATTTCCGAATGACTGACACAAATCGAATTGAAACCCTAGTATCTCTGAAGAGTAGGACAGTATGAGACGCTTTGTTCAGTTATTTTGCATCAATGGATGAAATGTGATTCTAAATCGTGAGCTAGACTAGATGGGAAATTCTTCAAGCTCTACTTCTGCTGCTGCAGCTGATCATCTTCAACTTGAATCCTTGTTAGAGGAACTCTGTAATCGGCTTCGTAGGGAAGTGCCATCTGATGCTGTTTTGAGGCACAGTGAATGTTTGGTGGTGAGGGGAACCGATCTGGAACTGAACCTAGTCAAGGAACTTCAAGATCGGTGGGCATTTGTAAAGCTCTTCATTGATGGCGTTCAGAGATGGAGTGACGCATCTGAGGTGGTGGAGCATTGCGGATCTATCATCGCCAAAGCTGAAGCTAAAACTGATGAGCTTGCGAAACTGCTCCGCATTCCCGGTGAGCAGAAATCCACCAGTAAACTGCGTTCCTCCTTGAAGATGATGAGGAATGAGATCCAGGAATGTGCTCTTGAATTTTTCGGTTTGGAGCAGGAAATTGCTGGAGTTGTTGAGTCAATTTTGGGGTGCTTTCCGTCGTTGAAAATCCATTCTGGCTTGCCTAATCTTTACCGTTGGATTAAATTCGCAGAATCCACAGGGAAAATTATGAAACGTTTTGATCCAGAAGCTTTCTCTCACCTGGAACAGCTCACATCTTTCATTCGTCTTGTGCACCAAGGGTCGGAATCGGGGTTAATGCTGATTTCTCAAGGGCATAAAGAAGAAATAATCGAGGGTTTCTTTGCTCATGTTGCATCGGTGGTTTTTCGAGCCGCATTCCTATGCATGTCCATCCGGAAACTTGGATCAACTCATCATCGCACCTTATTAGCTGAGCTTGCTAATGAGATTTATATTGCTAATCCCAAGTTTCTGGATTTCACTCTTAAGTTCCTGACAGCTATAAAAAATGTCGACCGCCATAATGGAGTAAGGAAAAAACATTGGGCTGAATTCTTCCTCAGTACCTTCTTGGTCAAAAGTAAATGCAAATCAGAAACTTTTCTTCGTGAGGAGTTGACGGAGATGGTTATCTATGTCATGGGTAAACCAGCAAAGCCCAGCGAACTGGAGCACAAATGCAATTTGGCAGAAATTAAACTTGTAATTTTTGAAGCAATACATCATATTTGTTCAACTCTTGGATACCATTGCAGTTGCTTTATTGTCTGCAGGAATACTTGGCTTTTTAGGGTGGGCCTCTTCCTCAAAGAGCAGCGTCTGGAAAGCCAAATTGAGTCCCTTGTCAATTCATTGGAAGAGCTCGAAAGATATTATCCAGAGTGGTCACTAGACTCTATTGAGGATCATATGCTTACCAAAAAAGTGTTCGGCGAGGTAAAATCTCTTTATCAATCATTCTGTAACAACAACTTTGATGAATACTTGACAAGGTTTTCAATCTCTCTGCTGCTTTCAAATATTGCACTTTTGAGGGTAAAACCAGCTTTGGTGAAATTGTCAGATCTTAATGAGACTGTAATTGCTCATTTTAAAAATGAATTTCGGTTTCTACTTGAGCATATTAAATTGTTCATATCAACTATCACAGTTCTTAATGTGGAGAATACAATTGATGATGAAAAGACGTTCACCTGTATTGAATCAGTGTGCATGAGGACATTATATCTCTGTTACTTAATCCACACAGAACAAATTGAAAAGGAGACCATCAAGAAAATGGTCAATGATTTGCTAAATGAAGTGGAGATGGTGAAGAAACAGCTTGTTCTCCAAATCCCAAAGGCCAATTTTCCTGATAAGTCTGCAGGTAAGGCATTCTTTGATCGCCTGTTGCGAAACCTATTGGAGTTGTGCAAACGCGAATGTGATTCCTTTTTCAGAGATCACATGGAAAAGTTTCATATGGAACTAGATTCTTTGAGATCATGTATTAGAGGAGCTTCACAGGAGGGACATGCGCTTTTAGAACTGGAGGATCTTGGTGCTCGTGTTACAAAATTGGTATATGAGTTGGAGTACGTCATTGACTCCATTGAGGTTGGAATAGGTGCTCAATGGCAACATATGTTGTGGATTAATTATCTAGAGAGGGAGATTATTTTCATTAAGAGGCTGGCAACAACAAAATTAATGCAGGGGAAGACTTGTGAGAAGAAAGGCCTTCATATCTCCAAGAATTCAAGCGGCATAGCAAGTGCAGGTAAATCAGAAACTGATAAGCTGGTGTTCCGGCTCAGAGATCAGGAGGAAATCATCATTGATAGGTTAAAGAGAGGATCCCTCCAACGAGATCTGGTCTCTATTGTTGGAATGCCTGGTTTGGGGAAAACAACTCTTGCAAAGAAGGTATATGATAACCCCAATGTTTCATATCACTTCCATTGTCGTGGATGGTGTTTTGTTTCACAATCATACCAGAAAAGGGACTTGTTGCTCAAACTTTTAGGAGACTTTCAGGGGCTCACTGATGAAATTCATGAAATGGATGATGCAGATTTAGAGTTGAAGTTGTGGCGGAGCTTGAAGGGAAAGAGGTACCTTATAGTTATGGACGATGTGTGGGATGTTGAAGCGTGGAAAGACTTGCAAATATCATTCCCAGATGATGAAAATGGAAGCAGAATTATGATAACAAGCCGTCTGTTCACTGTGTCCACAGATGCTATGCCAGGCAATAAACCTCATCAACTTCGTACACTATCTGCAGATGAAAGTTGGAAATTATTGGAAATGAGGATTTTTCATGATGAAGTATGTCCCAAGGAATTAGTGGAAACTGGAAAGGAAATAGCTGAACAATGTAAAGGATTAGCTCTAGCAGTTGTTGCAGTTGCTGGTATTCTGGAAAAGACTGAAAAGAAGCTGGGGTCGTGGCAACAGATTTCTAAAGAGTTGAATACTCGGGTGATTGATGATCCTGTGAGTCAGTGCAAAAGCATCTTGGAAATGAGCTACAATCATTTACCAAATCATTTAAAAGCATGTTTTTTATATTTTGGAGCTTTCCGACCAGATGGAGATGTCCAAGTCAGAAAGCTGATACAAATGTGGATTGCTGAAGGATTCATACAGAACACTGAGCAAAAAACCTTAACAGAAGAAGGAGAAGATTCGTTGATGGATCTTATTGATCGCAGCCTATTAATGGTCTCCAAAAGGAAATCTACAGGAGGGGTAAAAGCTTGTCAGATGCATGACCTGCTGCGTGACTTATGTCTCTCGAAATCAAAAGAAGAGAACTTTTTACAGCTTATAACCAGTTATGATGAACCATATGCTTCTTTCCACAACTTATATGATGGAGTTGATTTTGATTACGATGATCCTTCAAATCTTGCTAAATATGAGAGCTATCGAGTTTGCCTATATTTGAAGCGAAAGCATTTTGTTGATTCAAGACCTTCAGGTCCTTGGACTCGTTCTCTTATATTCATTCCCTCTAATGATGCCTATCCAAGACGTCCCTATAATGTTTCATTTGTTTGTGAGAATTTCAAACTACTCAGGTTGTTGGATTTGGAATGTATCAATCTGGGAATCTCTTTCCCCATTGCAATAGAGTTTCTAGTTCTACTGAGGTACTTAGCCCTCGGTGGGGATTTAGATTCTATTCCAGAATCTATAGCTAATCTCTGGAAACTAGAAACTTTCATTGTGAAGGGTTCAAGTGGTAAGGTTGTACTACCCGATAGTTTTTGGTGCATGACAAGTTTACGGCATGTTCATGTTAAGAATCAAGCCGCTTTCAACTTGCTGGGCGACAAGTTTGGGAGTTCCATCCTCTTGGATAACTTGGTCACATTTTCCTGTCCTTCTCTTTCCTATGGCGAAGATTCAGAGAAGATACTGAGGAAGTTGCCAAATCTCCTCAAGTTGAGATGTATATTTCTTGAATCACGAGATTCTTCTGGGAATTGTAATCCATTTCCCACATTAGACTTCCTAATGCATCTGGAGTCTCTTAACATACTATATGCTGGCAGGGACCGCAATCCTGGTGTATTCAATCTGCCATTGAATTTAAGGAAATTGACTCTATCGAGGTTTCGCCTGTCATGGGATCACATGTCTACAATTGGGAGACTTCCAAACCTGGAAGTTCTTAAATTACTTTCTGCCTCATTGGAGGGTCTGACTTGGGAAATGAGGGAGGAGGAGTTTCATAAACTGAAATTCTTGAAGCTAGATTCCCTGAATATTGTTAGATGGATTGCCTCTTCTGAACACCTTCCCATACTTGAGCAACTGGTGTTATGGAATTGTAGGGACCTTGAAGAGGTGCCATCTGAATTTTCTGAAATCCCTACACTGCTGATGATTGAAGTGCAACGGTGTTCACAATCTCTTGAAGAATCCATCAGAAACATAGAGGACTCAGTGGAGGGGCTTCATGTTCTTTTTAGTCACTGATACATAATGATTTACACCTGGGTGACCGACATCTTCCAATTCTGGTCCTTGCAAGTAAGTTCATTAAATTTTTGGAAGCTTAATCATTTGATTGAATCATTTGTGTTTTGGAATGTTGATTTTATAGATCTTAGTTTCTGAAATGTTTTTCCTGGGGAGCTTTCTTGATGATTTGGAGGATGCTCTATTATCCACATTTTTTTTCACTTGCACATTTGGCTCGGAGATGAACTTGCACATTGAGCAATGTTTCTAGGAATGGCTTAAAATTCAACATTGCAAGCTTGATAGTTTTCTAGAATTATTAAATTCAAGACGGAAAAATCTAATCAATTAAAGCATTTCCTTTTATTGAATGAGTCGAGATATTTTTGGATTTTGATAAATTGCAATAATTATGTAAGGTAGACATCAATTTACATTAGATTTTCTTTCTTTTTAACTGAACAGAACATAATGCTGTTTTTGATTAAAGCTTATGCATGCGTTCTAAATCAACAAGCACAAGTTTTAAAAGTTTTCCTCTTTTGCATTGAGTTCCCCATTTCAAGGCTTAAGTTTGCATCTTTGATTGCAATGTTTCAAAAAGTAGCAAAAATGTCATGAATATTATGAGTTAGCTAGCTAAAGATGTCTCAAAATCTGGACCATATTATGAAGCGATTTGCGGCTGGCGGGATAGTTGATAATTTGCTCATAAGCAAGTAGATGGTTACACGGAATTCAGATGTTACAAAGCTTTTGCAGGATCCAATTTTTGTTCTTGTCATTGTGTCACTTTATTACATTTTGTGCTTTACATTTTGATTCTAATGCTTCCATCCTTCATGCATCACTCAAAAAAAGAAAGGAAACTTGATTTGAACATTTATTTTTATTGCAGCAGGAAGTCCTATGACCGTAGTGCAGATAGATCTGCATTTCCAGGAAAAGAGACAAATCTGCATCTGCTTCGTTTCCTCTCCCCGAGAGGCTAAAGGACAGACCATCAGGAAGACATCAATTCCATGTTTTGATCTATAACAGCCCTGCAGCCATTGTAGTTCTGTCATGTGGTACTTGGATTCAACGGGGGCAGTTGTTTGTTCTGTTATAAACTTTGGTGGGCATGGAAGTTTATTCCTTTATGTTGCCTGTTCTTCTCTGTTTTGCACATAGGTCTCGCTTATGTTTTCCGAGCGGCTAATGAGCTTTTTAATCTTGTAACAAATCGTGAGTGGGAATGCAATGCTTTTGTTATAAACTCTCCTCTCGTATGAATGTTGCAGCTATTTAACAGTGATATCAATAATCTTGACAGGATGGATGTTGGAGATGGAGGATTAGTTGCATTTCTGCAGTTTGATGTTATAATGCTTTTGGTTTTGTTGATGTTTCCATTTTAAGTCCTATGTTATGCTGGCATGCTGCTTTAATTCTTGTGTGTAAATTTCTTTTCCTACTGGATAACATTGCATTATTTGGAGTTGAGTATTAGTTTTGATCATAAATATAGCTGATTTCTGGTTAATCATTTTGTGGTGTTCTTCAACAGTATACTACTCTCTATCCCATTAGAAGAGTCGAGGTTGGAGAATGTATAACTTTTTATGCGTTGTAAAATACAACACACTTAATTAAGTACAATGTCACTGTTTTTTTCACTAATGTTCTTATTTTTTAAAGGTAAATTAATTGTGAATCACACATGATTTTATTCGCAAGGATATGAGAAGTAAAAAAATTAAAATGTGACTATTTTAATGAAACGAAAAAATACTTTAAAAGATGATCACAATAATTTTGGATGTTTCTGACATTATTTTATAAATTTTATTAAAAGATGTTTCTGATATTGGAAATGGAAAGAAGGCTGGTCAGCTTCAGATTTTTTGATCTTCTTTTTCTTTTTTGTGACATTGTAAAATAATGAGAATAAGATGGAATAATGAATCAATGCATAGAATCAACTACACTTTTACCCATGCATCCATGCATGAAATTCATGAATTATGTAATTTATTAATGGTAAAGCTAACACATTTTATCTTGAACATAGAGTTTTGTAACCTTATTTAGTGATAAAATGAACATATTATATTTTTTTTTATTATGTAAATTGTAGTTTCAATGAGTTTAACCTTGAAATCTATATCAAAATTGAATGATAATACAATAAATAAGGGCAAATATGGAACAAAATGTGACACCCCACATACAAGGGTTGGCTTCACCGGATGCCTGCATGGATCGCACCAGGATTTAGTACGTGCAGAACATAATAATTCTATCATTTATTATAATAAAAAAAAACTTACACAGCCCTAAAATACATGATTATCAGAGTATGAGCCCGTCTCTATCATTCCCATCTTCCAGCTGTATCCCACTATTCCAGTACTTCAGATTGTCCTAGTGAGCATATTCATCTTTGTACCAAAGATCTGTAAATATTTATTTTTAAAATAGAAAACAAAACAGGAAAATGGTATGAGACCTTGCTCGTGAGAATTCACTGTTTTTGCAAACATTTACCAAATTGCATAAATTACCCATGCATATAATTCAGGCAAATCCTATCATATAGCAGTCATGACTCATACGGAATTCATAGAACATATATCGAGAATGAAGGACGGTCGTTAAAGTTCTATATGAACGATAAACGAACTAGCCAGTTCACCTCGTGGACATATCATATCATGTCATGTCATATCATATCATATCATATCATATCAGTACCGATAGCCACTCCCAAACATACATATATGGGCCCCGGTAATCGGTACTGATTTCGAAATCAGGAACGCAAATGACCCAAAAGACCAAGCTCTATGCTGTCTCGTGAGATCAAATCGGATATCAGATAGTGGATCCAGACTCAACTCATGATCATATAACATATTCAGTGCAGAAAGAAAGTACAACTGAAGCGTAACAAGTACATATGCATTCCAGTTGGTAAGTGACACAACCGGCAGTTTACAAACAAAAGCATTTCAAACATTTTTAGAAAGCGTATAAAACATGTCACACAATTCAATTCAATGCAAATTCAATTATTAATTACATTAAAACAGCATCCATGTTCAGTGATAAACTCACTTCGGTCCGAAGATACAAGTTCACGTTTTATTTATCCAATCTGCATATATTTCAGTACTTATTTAAAATTCTAAGTTTCTTAAATCCTTATGTATTCCAAGTAAGGGCGTAAAACTAATTTATCTAATTCTATTTAAAAGAGCTTATAACAATAGACATTTAAAAGTTATTTTGATTTTACTTTGGAAATCAATAAGGAAATATATTAATTACTAATTTCAAGGAAAATATAAGTTTAACGCCGTAAAACTAATCTACCTATTTCCCTTTTAAAAAGAGTTTATAATATTAAAACTCTATTTCGAATTCATTTTAGAAATAACAATTAAATAAACAAGAAATTATACTAATTACTAACTTAAGAAAAATATAAATTTAAAACCTTTTAAATGGTAGTTAAAATACTTTAAAAAAATATTTACAAAAGGAATTATAAAGAAATTAAACGAAAGGATTAAAATTATTCAAAAATCCATTTTTCTAGCATCAGATCGGTTTTACCCACCCTAAGGTAAGTAAAAACCGCTCAAAAAATATTCAGAAAGTCTCAGATCAGTTTTACCCAATGGGAGATCGGTTAAAACCGCTCCAAAATATTTCAGAAAACTTTTGATCGATTTTTCTCGCTTGGAAGTCGGTAAAAACCGATCAGGAATTTTAAGAAATTCCAATACCGGTTTTACCCGTTCCGATGTCGGTTTTAACAGGTTTTCTTGAGCCAGGACAATCGGTTT
The DNA here is from genome assembly GCA_016801395.1 of Leptodermis oblonga. Taxonomy (NCBI): domain Eukaryota; kingdom Viridiplantae; phylum Streptophyta; class Magnoliopsida; order Gentianales; family Rubiaceae; genus Leptodermis; species Leptodermis oblonga. Next base: position 6,758,016 of record CM028754.1, on the reverse strand, counting down.
TACCTGCTCTCTAATCGGTTAAAACCGATTGTTCCCCAGCAAAGTTTTTCATCAGTTTTTGCTTCGGATTTTGGCTAAAAACTTGCATAAAACTTGTTTTGCTTTGGTTCTTTTTGCTAAAAATCATTCATACAGTACTCTTATATCATTCCTAACATTCCATAACACATATCTAATGTTCAAAAATCCAAAATTTAATCTAACTATTAAGAAAACTAAAAAATTAACTATTTCATAATTTTTGCATTATAATTCTAAGAGTTAACGTTATAGTAAGTCAAGATTGCTTACCCTTTGATTCTTGAAGTTTCCTAGAGCACAAGCCTTGGATTAGGAGTCCAAATCCAAGCTTCAAGTCCTTCATTTCTTCACTTTTTCCTAAATTTATACCTTTTTCCTAACTTCTACTTTCCCTCAATCTTTGGCTTTGATTCTGCGAATTCTTGTTGTTATGATAGATCAGGGGGGCTATTTATAGTCCCTTGGGCCGTATAGAACAACCCCTAGACCCCCTAGGTCCGTAGCTCACCGTTGGAACTCGGAGAAGATATTTTTTTCACCTCTAGACTTCGATCGGTTTTACCCGCTCCTAAGACTAGGTAAAACGGGTCTGAAATTTTTGGCATATCCAAATGGCGGGTATACCCGATCCAAGATTGGGTAAAACTGCTCTTCAGGCGGTTAGATTTTTTTCTTTTTACTGTTCATGGGCGGTTGAATCAGTTTTACCTGCTCCAAGGATGGGTAAAACAGATTGATCCATTTTTTAAAATTATTTTTCATTTATTTTCTAATTTTCTATTTCCTATTTTCCAAAATTAAGTAAATCTTTAAAATAACAACATACTTAATCTACCAACATATTTTGAAATCAAGAATCAAAATTTGAATTACTCCAATCTAAACACATAAATTAAAATTGAAATTGAAATCATAGAAAATTCTTTTAAAGAAAATATTTCACAATTTTGTAAATATTCCTAAGAAAATAGTTTAGATTAAAATTCTTTTTAAAGAAATTCTGTAACTTAGTAAATACTTGTAAGAAAATATTTTTACAAATACCTCTAAATATTTTAGAGGTGAATTATAATATTAAAAATTACGGGGTCTCTACAAAATGCACTATTTACTCTTAAATGTCTAAAACATCATTCACTTGGGAACAGATTAACGGAAGAAGTATTAATATGTGAACACACGTGTGCATGAGTAGGCATTATTTACTCCATGACATGATGGCATATCTTACCGTCTTTCAATTTTGGTATTTTTCATAATTTTGGGAGACTAACGCAGTTGCGGATATTTTAGTAGGACATGCTAATTCATTCAAAATCTCTGAGCGATACTTAGTTTCATCCCTCCCACAAGAGATTCACGGTTCGGTTAGCATAGATTGACAGTTCTTTCCTTATGTAAGGAAAGATCTTTTATTACCTATAACTCAGACTCTGGAGTATATCTACTATTTCTTGCTTCATACGTACATAGCAACGTTCATCATTAATTTGAGTCTGAAAAATATATAAATATTTTTAAGTATTGGAATTTGTTCAATCACTATTGATATTTTGTACTTATTTTATCTGAAAAAAATAAAATTCAGATATACATACAGATATTAAACATTAAATTAATAAATTATTAATCATTTTAATTATTTTGCTTCATTTTTTCAATTATATTCACCCACCAAACCAAACCTCTCTCATTTCCTATAAACTTCTCGTTCGCACGCCCAATTCTTCCCTTCATGCATCTTTCCAACTTGAAGTTTCCTTTTCTTTCTTTTTTTTTTGGGTATACTTTTAGTTCTCCTTTGTTGATCCCCCCCCTTCTCTCTCTCTCTCTCTATATATATATATATAGACACACACCAGAAACAAAAAAATGCTTCTTAGATCAATATTGCATTCGATAATACTTTGGCTAGTTCTTCTTGTGAAGTTTCCCTTGGAAGAAGCTTAGGGTTCACAAAGGAAAGGAAAAAGTTCTGCATTTCCTCACTTGGAAGCCAATCATCAACAACAAGGAATGTGATATTTTTGTTTCTTCTTGTATATATATATATATATATATATATATATATACAGTGTGTTTTTGTTTGCCTTTTAATTTTTCACTTCATTCTTTTTGTGAGATTAATTCTTAATTCATCATTCATTCAAGTTTCGTTTAAAGTATCTAATATTGTTTGTCATTTATAAGTATTCTCATTAATTTTGCGTATTTGAAAAGAAAAGCTCAAGGAATTGAAAACATGGAATATAATGGCGATGAAGCTTTATAAAGAGGACAACTAATAACTAAAGAGTTCCCTTCTCCTCCATTTTAACGGAAAATGAGAGAGGAGAAAAACAAGTTCTTTGAGAGGAAGTAATTAGAGAGAAGGGAGAGAGTAAATTTATGAGATCTTTCATATACTCTACTCTACTCTATCTCTGTCTTTTCTATTTATCATCTCATAATAAGGAAATGAAAGGGCCCCTAATGTAACATGTAGATCACATTCTTCACTGTGAGATAATAGAAATAAAAAAAGAAAAAACAAAAATTGAGCAGACAAAAAATCTCATATAAAAAAGAATGTGTATTCATTTCCTGTCAACAACTTAATTATTGAGATATATGGGGTAATGGGCCACTCCAATGGAGCAATGTTTGATTTGAGTTTTGGGCTCTTAAAATTGCAGTCTTTTGCCAGTTGGAATTCTGAACATTTTGTGATTCTGTTTAAAAATTTGGGTGAATTACATTGACCTCCCCCGAAGTTTGCCTAAATAACAAATGGATCCCTCATGTTTCAAAAAATAACATCCCAGTCCCTTAACTACCAAAACTTGGAGTCTAGCACTATTCATCATCTTCTTCCTTTTTTTTTTTCTCTGTTTTCTTTGTCCGTCGTTCTTCTCCCTCCTCCCTGCATATTGTAGCATCAACGGTAACTTTCCCTTCCTATTTTCAACATGCCTAAACCTTTTACTGTCTTCGCTTGAGTGGACTTGTTTCTGTCCTGCAGGCGCTTCCCATTTGCCTTCATAATATGGTCCCAGAAACAATAACCATTCTTATTTCATCAGCATTAATAATTTTTTTTAGTGAGGCAAGTTCCTTTCTTTATCTCTTATAATACTAATGCATGTATAATAAACCTGAGAAGAACGACGAGGAGATGACAAAGAAAAGAGAGAAAAAAACAAAAGAAAAAAGGAAGAAGACGATAAATAGTGCTGGACTCCAAATTTGAGTGGTTAAGGGACTGGGATATTATTTTCTAAAACCTGAGGGATCCATTTGTTATTTAGGCAAACTTCGGGGAGGTAAATGTAATTCACCCTAAAAATTTTGCGTTATTAATTTCTTGTGCAACTGGGTTCCAGTTCCATTGCGTTGGAGATCCCAAAATGATGTAAAACTCCAGTTTGGCGTGAAAATGGACTCCAACCCAGACGCCAAACTGGAGTTTTTTTTAATGCGGCGCTAGGTTTGCAAAACTATTTATCCTTTTTTTTTTAAAATTTTTTTAAATAACTTTCTTATTTGCACATTGGTCCTTGTTTTTTGTATTTAGTTTAATTTTTTATTTTAGTGTTTGTTATTTTACCCATCAATTATTATTTCTATTTCATTTTATTAATCTAATTGCTATATTTTTATTTTTACAATCCATTTATTATGTAAAATTAAATACAATTTATATATTAATTAAAGTACATAATTATGTTTTAGAAAACATTATGAAAATACTTAAATAATATGACATAAACATAAAATTTTCGCATATTTTTTTTAATACACAATATTATATAATCTTAAAAACTCTCATATTTATGATAACACTTAAAAAACATTAAATAAAATTTAAAAAAAAGCATTAATAATAAGGATATATACATCATTAAACTCTCATATTTATTACATAATATTAAAAAAGCATTAATATTCATAAGAATACATCATTAAATAAAATTTAAAAAAAATTCTTTCGTTTAAAAAAAAAAAAACACAATAACACACACACTACCACTTGCATGAATAGCTTATTTAAAATATAAAAACAAACACTTAAAATGGAACAACATGAAAATGAAGGAAGTTAATAATAAGGTGGGAGATCAGATCAGATCCAGATCCACCAATGTTGTTGAATAGTGCCCCAAAGTCGTCATTTTCGCTTTGCGATGGGCCTTGTTCAAATTGTTGCGATCTTTTTGCAATAATGTGAGCTCTTTCAGCTTTGATGGATGCATATGATCTTGGATCTGTAATAGTACTCATGTCCAACATCAACAACTTGTCTTCTCATTTTTTTTTGTTTGAGCAAAAAATTTTGATGTTGTAGTTCAAGTTGTGCTAGCCTTTGAGTTCGGTTTTCCTCCAACACTTTTACAAGAGGAGAAATTCCGTCTCTCATTGAGTTGGAGTATGTTGAACATTCTCTCTGGAATTTTTTTTTCCTTCTTGGAGTTTTTCACTCCCATGGGACGTTTAGATCCCGAACCACTAGAACTATCATCTAGGTTAATCGGAAGGGTCTCCAACCCAAGAAAGTCCGAGATCGGAGAATCAGGAGTGGGATTCTCCAACTCCGATGACACTGGTTGAGAAGAAGAAAAACTCATTTGCCTCCTTGATGGTAGGGGGTCAGAGTTAAATTTCTCAAAATATTTGAGTATGTCCCACACGTGGCTGAAGTTGAAACCATTCGTGAAATTCTTATCTTGCTGAAACAAAGCAAGAGCTTTACGCATCTGCAACAAATTTCTAAAATTAAAATGCAAAACTCATAAATATATATAAGTTAATGGAAAACATTATATTGAAAAATATACTCACAATATCATCATCAGAGGCACCACTAGGATGCATATTCTCTATGGAGCGAATGCAAGTCTTCAATTTCCACACACTTTTTTGTATGAGAAGGTATCGGGTTTCCAAGGAGCGCCATGAGCGGTCTCTAGTAACGTCTTCAATCTCGTTGTTCAAAGCCTTTTCCACACGCCCTCATAATGCTTTTTCTTTCTGATTCATTCCGACAATCGGATCTTGTGATATTGCCATATACATTCTACAGATAAGGACATCATCCATGTCCCTAAAACAAACTAGGCCCACATTTCGCCATTTTTTCGGAGAAGATTTAGCTTTAAGTAGAATGGTAGAGAAGAAATAGAAGTCGGGTGATTGAAGTGAGCTATAGACCAATGTATATATCGAGGGAATTGGTTTATCTGTTATGATATCTCACCCGTACAATGGATTTCTATACATCTCAACCGTTGGATGTAATTGCACCTTATCTTTAACGTTATCATCATCTCAACCGTTGGATGGTTTATATAATGATCTCAATCGTTGATTAGATTTCGTCCTCAATCCAACCGTTGGGTCAATTTTATCTAAATCTCAACCGTTAGATTAATTTGAACATTATCCGAACATATCAAGATTGCAATCCGCATGTGAACCGTTCGATGGATTTCACCCTCTTCTCATCCGTTGATATAAATATCACATCATCTCAATCTCATCGTGTTAATTATATTTTGCGTGAGATTAATTAATTGTTGTGTTCATTGTATTGGATTAATACGTAACATTAAAGAAACTTTGGGGTTACTTTGTAATAAAATGTAATATTATACAAGTAATAAGAATGAATATAAAATGAAATATAAAAAAGGAATCTAAAAGGAATATTCTTTTTTAGTGGGAAGAATAGAGGGAGATTGGAGTGAAATTACTGTAAATGAACCAAAATAGTGGAATAGTGCACATCAAAATAGAGAGAGGGTTGGAGATGCCCTGAATTGTTGTCTAAATTGTGAAAATCGTTTTGTGCAGGAACAATATAAGATTAAAATTGATAAGCAATTGAAACAGCAGATTGCTTCAGCAAAACAGAACATAGGCGTGATTGGAGGCACTTGGACGAACAACTTTTCTGCAAATTCTGGCTCCACGAATTCACATCAAGATCCGATATATGAAGATGTGAAAGTCGGAAGCTTCGCTAGAAACGGTTTGACCCTGAAGCCATCGATAACCGGAATTCGAAGCTCTGAAAATTGGGATGATTTTGAGGTTAAAGAATTCTGCTTTCAAGAAGGAAATAAACCTGCTTATGTTTACAAGAACAATCCAATGTTTACAAGATTGATTCAAAGAGAAAAAATTAAGAAGGAGAAGATTAGAAAAAGATGAAAAAGTGAAGAAGAAGATGACGAGAGAGGGAGAAACTCAAGGCTGGAAATTTTTTATAAATGTTTTGATAAAAATGCCGTCGTTAAAAAGGGCTTCGTTAGTGTGTTGACGACCAGTTTTAATAGAGTGACTAAAATTATGCAAAAACGAAAGTAAGATGATTAAAAAAAAAAAAAAAAGTAAGTGACTAAAACGTTAACTTTTCGAAATTATGGTGACTAAATTATCAATTCACCCTTTTTTATTTTTGTTTTCTTTGTAGGTGTGGAGACAGTGATCATCGATTGCAAATATGCTGAAGCCTTTTACAAAGTTCATCTCACTTTGTTTGTTTCTTTTTTTCCTTGTCCCTGGGAAATTAAAGTTGGTACGTGATGCTTTTTATACCATTTTGTTAGTCTTTGACATATCTGAAGTTGAGAAGAACTGTTTGTTTTTTCCTTCTCATTTCTGTTTAATTCATGTTTAAACTTTGCTCGATCTATTATGTAGTTAGTTGCATTCAAAATTTTGAATAAAAAATTACACATTATTATATTAATAAGGGTATATAATGTAAAAAAAATTTAAAGTAGACTATTTTAATGGGACAAAATTTTTTTTTTAAATAGACTGTTTGAGTGGGATGGAGGAAGTAATACTATTTGCGTGGGAATGGTCGGGGTTGAATGGCTTCCTCATATAATGAACGACCCTTCCATTGTCTTTAGGTTTTTGATACCTCTGGCATGAATTTTTCCTACAATAACTTATTTTTTATTTTCATATTAATTGAATTTTGAAATCTAATACTATAAATAACTTTTCCCCTTTAATTAAATTCATTCACTCAAAATATATCAATTGATTGCTCCCTTAATCGAGCAAATAAAACTGTGTCAAATTGTGTGTTTTTTTAATGTTGTTTTAGACTGAAAAATGTGCAAGTTTACATCCTTTCGTAGTATATGAAATTTTAAGTTGAAAAATCTAACATCAATTTTTTACTTTGTAAAAGCAGTTTTCAATAAACAAACAAGAAAAAATCAATCACTTATTGTAAAGCCAGCAACTTTATAGGCTGTTAACAATCAAACTTCTCCCACAACTAACTATAATTAATTTGATATTATTTGCTGTGTATTAATAATATTAGACTCAGTCTTTATATATATTTTTTCAATGTTGGTTTTTATGAAGGAAAGTTATTGAACGATTAACATGCCGCACTCACTTCGGTTGGAGGACTACAACTCTGTAGCGGACACTTGTACTTACATTAAAATAATATCACTATATTAGTGAGTTGTCAGGATTCGATCTTTGCCTTGAGATATTCAGTTGAACAAGGCATTGAGACAAATAGCTAGATTTTTTGTTATTTTTTATTTTATATTTTTAAAATGTAAATTAATTTGAAGAAATGATGGAGTCGACTTTTGGAGAAAGGTTCTGGAATCTCGAATATCTCTTCTACATCACTACAAAACAAATAGGACAGTGTTAAATCAACCTAAGAAGGCCCGGTAAACACTCTTCACAACTAATTAAAACAGAATATTATGTGCATATGCACTTAGTATAATGCTACAATTATAATAGATTAAGTGTATTTAATACTTCCCCTCTTCCATTGAAAGAATTCGATTTATTTAAGAAAATGTATAATTTCTTATTGATGTCGAGATACAACACATAAAATAACTAATTTGACACTATTTATTTCATTAATGTTCTTATTTTTGAAGTGTATATTAATTATGAACTATACGTTATCATATTAGGAAGAGTAGAAAAAGTAAAAAAATTAAAATGAACTCCTTTATTAGAACAAAAAAACACTTTGAAAGTGGACTCTTCTAGTAAATTAGAGTAAGTAATTTTAAATAAGGTAACTATAACTATATATATATATATGTGTGTGTGTGTGAAACGACTTTTATTTTGGATCGGAGAGAATATATTTAAATAAGAATATGAAGAGGGGGAAAAAAAAAATTTCACTACCGGTATAGGAATATCATGAACATTTAAAAAAATAGCGCGTATATATTGCCTCCTTACATAATAGTTCCAATGGCCAAAACCCTATTATACTTAAAAAATATAGAGTTATCTCCTTGTATTTATTAATTAAATTGTCATTTTGATAATATAAAAAAAAAACAGAAATGATAATGTTTAATATCAAAATTAACATATTGTATCACTATCAGGTCAAAAACGATGAGTGTTTAAAATATAGCAACAAATGGAACAACAAGAGTCGACTTTGGTGCTAATTAATTCCTATATACATAATGTTTCATTCATCCTCTCTTGAAGAAGAAGATATCTGTACATAATGTTTCAAGCCTTACTCAACACCTTCTCCATTAATGGCTACAACTCTACCGCCATTAACGATCACCAACTCCTTAATCCTCTGCTACTTTCTTACGCCATTGGAGGGCTTGCCTTAACGTGGCTTTTCTTCATCATTTATACCAACAACTACTCAATTAAGGGATCCTTATTGCCACCATTACCACCAGGTCCCAAACCTTTGCCTCTGCTGGGAAATCTTCTGTTTCTTGATCCCGAGCTTCATTCTCACTTTGCAAACCTCTCCAAATCCTACGGTCCGATCCTAACCCTTCGGCTCGGTAGAAAAGTAGCGATCGTGATCACTTCCCCTGAGATGGCTAAGGAGGTGCTCAAGGATCAAGACTCAACTTTTGCCAACCGGGACGCCACCGTCGCCGGCTTAATAGCGTGCTACGGAGGCACAGACATCGTAGCCAGCCCAAACGGTCCCGAGTGGAGAATGTTAAGAAAAGTTTGCGCCAGGGAAATGCTCTGTAATGCCACTCTAGACTCTGTTTACGCCCTGAGGCGCAGCGAAATTCAACACGCGATTCGATTCTTGTATGGAAAGGCCGGGAAGCCTGTAAATGTAGGTGAACTGATGTTTTCAACTGTTCTTAACGTGATAACTAATATGCTTTGGGGCGGCACGGTTAAAGAATCAGACGAAAGGACCCGCCTTGGTTCCGAAGAATTCAGGGATGTTGTCGGTGGACTGATTGAATGCTTGGGGACGCCAAACATATCAGATTATTACCCTTTTCTGGCGAGATTTGATCTTCAAGGAATTAGGAAAAAAACCCGGATTCTAGCCGGCAAATTGGATCAAATCTTCGAGAGGCTGATAGATCAAAGATTAATGAAGGAATTAGATAGCAAAAAACAGAGCAAGGATTTCTTGGAGTTCTTGTTGATAAAGCTAAAAGATGATGATTTAACGAGGACTCAGGTGAAGGGCATACTCATGGATATGGTTGTCGGGGGAACCGAAACGACGTCGAACGCTGTCGAATTCGCATTGGCGGAGATGATGAATAAACCCGAAATTCTGAGGAAAGTTCAGGAAGAGTTGGAAAAAGTTACAGGGAAAAACAGAGGCGTAGAGGAGTCTGATGTTCAGAAACTCCCTTACTCATACGCAGTGATGAAAGAAGCGTTGAGGCTTCACCCAGCGCTTCCTCTAATGGTTCCTCACTGCCCCAGCGAGACTACCATTGTCGGAGGGTACACGATCCCGAAAGGCGCTCGCGTTTTCGTGAACGTCTGGGCCGTTCACAGGGACCCTTCCGTGTGGGAGAATGCGTCGGAGTTTCGGCCTGAGAGATTCGCCAGCGCCGATTTGGATTACAGCGGGAAGGATTTCAGGTATTTGCCGTTCGGGTCGGGGAGGAGAAGCTGTGCGGGGATAGCAATGGGGGAGAGGATGTTCATGTTTTCGGTTGCTTCTTTGGTTCATTCCTTTGATTGGGAGGTGGCTGGAAGATTGGATTTGGAAGAGAAGTTTGGGGTTGTGTTGAAGAAGAAAAAGGATTTGATTGCCATACCAATTCCCAGATTAGGAGATGAATCTCTGTACATATGAATATGATGCATGACATGGCATGTTTTTGTTCACATATTGCTATAAAAAAGAAAAAAAACGCGCGTAAACCTCGTTACATGTATAAACCGTGTTAGATGAGGTTTTTGAGCAAGATTAATATGGCTATTTATTTTGTTTTAAGTCAAATTAATTTGAGCGGTGTTCATATCATTCATTCATTTTTATGTTGGATCAGGATCATCTCTGCTGTGATTTGAGAACTTCATTGAGGATGCATTTGAGGCACGAAAATTAGAATGTGAATGAAATAATCATTCATTAAAATGAATCTTAAATTGACTTTTACAAGATATAATCAATTAAATAATCACATTCTTACATCAACTAAACATATAAATTTTAATTTCAGAAATCACTTGTAATTCCATTCATATTCTCGTGGGCCAAATGCATTCTCAGATTCCAAATGAATTATCCTACGGACAGCTAACTCCCACTACATAAACACACATTTCTTTGATTCATCAAGATTATTGAGAAATAACATATTTCAGATAGCATAGGTGCCACTCTCACAAACTTAAAAGGGAATGCGAATATAAATTCCCTCTTTATGTGAGGATGGTACATGTCCTACGTGACAAATATGATCTTTTCAAGTCGGTTCAGCATTTACATGAAATAATTCGTCTGCCGTCTAAATTTAAAAACCACCCACAACTTAGTTTTCCTTGACTCAAGGAAGTTGTTTCTGCTGTTATTGAGAAACACATATTGGACTCTTTTAACTACTAATCATGGATGACTAATACTCCATTTGTCCCAAAATAAATGTCACATAAGCATTTCCCACACACACACATATATATACACACACACACTTGTGAGCTAAGTCCGATGCAACAAGTCTCGCCAAAGGAGTTGGTAAAGACCCTGGCACAAAAATGGTGCTCAGCTGCATCGTGGATGCCAGTTTAGCTAGATAATCTATTGGAGCATTCCCTTCTCTGTAGTTGTGCTGCACTTTCATGTCCCCAGAGCAAAGAGAATGTCGGATACATTGATATACTTTTTGCAGATCCCATTGTATCTCTGATCTTCCCTGTATTGCTTCCACAAGGTATTTTGAACTTTTTCAATTTGCACTTGCTACAAACCCAGCTGGGAACAAACATGCAAACCATGGTAAAGGGCCATAAATTCAGCAACAGAGTTCGTTGCCTGCCCGATATCTGAAAACTTAAGTTTGATTCTTAAATCTGAAGACTGAAGTTCGAAATCTAAAAACTTAAGTCTAAAATATGAAAATATAAGTCTGAATCTTATTAAATTATTAAAAATAAAAAAAATTATTTTATTTTTAACATTGAATTTACTTATATTTAATAAAGTTAGAAAAGATATGATAATATATTTTAATTTTTTTTATAGTTATAATTTTTTTTTTGGATTGATAAATTTCAAAAAGTATTAAAAGCAAAAATAAAATAAAATAATGATTAAAAAATGAGAAAATTGAAAAAGAAAAATTATTTATTCTATTCAGATTCAGTGATAAGTGATTCCACTCATCAATATTTTTTAGGCTGAAATTATACTTGCTTTTCAGACCCACTTAATTAATTAAGTTTTTTTTGGATTTTAGTAACGAAACGCACTTAATCTATTAAGTACTTAATTTCAGAATCGCTTAATTCATTAAGACTTATGACTGACAGTTATCGTTATCATACACACAATTTGAATAAATTTATAACCATTAGTTTTAAGTGCTGACATGGAGGATCAGGGTTAACTATGGACTCAGGTTCAGTTAGTTCTGGTTCAGAAGACTCAGAGCCATCAGATGGATAAGACTTAGGCACAGATTATGACTGAGGAGAAGGGTTAGATTCAGGAATAGTATAATGAACAGGTGAAGGAGAAGACCTTCTCAAAGGATTGTGAACAAGCTTTAATAAAAAGTCACATAACAAGTGACTCATCTGTGGTAGAGGAACACTTACAAAAGAAGAGGATGGAGATACAGAAAGAGGTGATTCTGCATAGAGAAAAACTTATTCATGAAATACTACATCCCTGGATGTGAACACTTTGTCATAAACCAAATTGTAGAGTTTATACCCCTTTTGATCATATGGATATCCTAAAAAAAGAGATTTGATAGGTCTAGGACTAAACTTATCTTTATGAGGCAAACTGTTGGTAGCATTGCATAAACAACCAAAAGTCCTAAGATGAGCTAGATCAGGAGAGGTATTGTAGAAAACTTCAAAAGGGGATTTCCAATTCAAAATGGCAGTAGGTAATTTAATTATAAGGTGTGTGGCAGTAAGTACAGAATCTGCCCAAAAAGATTAGGCAAGTTAGATTGAAACATCAAAGCTCTAGCAATCTGCAGTAAGTATTTATGCTTTCTTTCAACTACTCCATTCTGTTGAGGAGTGTAAGCACAACTTTTTTGGATGAATAATGCCAAGATCAGAAAAAATTGACTGGCATTGATGATTTGTAAATTTAGTGCCATTGTCAGTTTTAATGACCTTAACTAAACTACCAAATTGCACTACTACAAAAAGGGACTTTAATGGCGGTTTGTTCCCACTTTCAATGGCGGTTATTTGATCATTCGAACCGCCATTTATCTGGCAGCCATAGAAAGGTCACGGACTTTCTACGGCGGTTCCTAATCCAACCGCCGTCGAAAGTGCTCAGTTTCTATTGTTGTATCTAAACCAGGCATTTTCCATACTCGTCATAGAAAGTTTTGAGCTTTCTCTGGTTTAGAGCAAAACCTGCTTCTGAAAGTTTAAAATAACTGTACAAAATATTGCCAAGATAGAAGTAGAAATCACTATTACATTACAATGGCATATCTACAAAAATTCATACAATTATAATATCCAACAAGTTTCATTACTATCAAAACAACCATCAAATACTACTTGGCTAATGCTCCACAATATAACTAGCGCATAATTTTCTCATAGCATCTATATCCTCAGTGGTTAATGGAGTGCGGTCGACCTTTAAGTACTTACCATAGAGTATAAAAACAAATATAATTAAGTAGCAAAATGAAATACAATCAAATAGGTTATGCGAAATCAAAATCAAATACCTTTTCTAGCTCTAGTAGTAGAAGAACCATGCATCTTCATCGCCATTTCTCTCATTACTATGCTCCTCATTGCGTTTTCTCTTTCGACCAATTACCTTATCTTAAACATAAGGGAAACACAGAGAAAAAACAAGCTAACAACTTCAAATAAACAAACGAGACCCGGAAGAGAGGCAAAGAAAGGTGTAACTTCAAAAAACAAATGACATTATACACTAAACCAAAGGAGACACACAAAAGAGTCTAAGAAAGGTTAAACTTTTAAGAAAAAGTGACATTTTAAACTCTCCATATATAAAAATAATCATCCTTTTTATGAGAAGAGCCACACAAAATATACTAACAACTCTTCTTAAAAAGATACCCACAAATGAGACTAAGAAAGGTGTAACTTCAAAAAACAAGTGACATTATACACTCTAAACGAAAGGAGACTCACAAAAGAGTCTAAGAAAGGTTAAACTTTTAAGAAAAAGTAACATTTTAAACTCTTCATATATAAAAATAATCATCATTTTCATGAAAAGATCCACACAAAAGATACTAACAACTCTTTTTAAAAATATACCCGAAAATGAGACTAAGAAATGTGTAACTTCAAAAAACAAGTGACATTATATACTCTAAACGAAAGGAGACACACAAAAGAGTCTAAGAAAGGTTCAACTTCTAAGAAAAAGTGACATTTTAAACTCTCCATGTATAAAAATAATCATCATTTTCATGAAAAGAGCCACACAAAAGATTCTAACAATTTTTCTTAAAAAAATACCTGGAAATGAGACTAAGAAAGGTGTAACTTCAAAAAACAAGACACTGATTACACTCTAAACGGAAGGAGATACACAAAAGAGTATAAGAAAGGTTAAACTTTTAAAAAAAAGTGACATTTTACACTCTCCTTGTATAAAAATAAGCATCCTTTTCATGAAAAGAGCCATTACCAATGCAAATCAAGAAATTATATAATATAATGATGAACTATGCATAGAGAATGGGCATTACCATTAAGGAAAAGATGCCCAACATGAATCGGAAATACGACCTTCTCCTGTTTCCAAAAAATAAAAATTAAACCAAATTTCACGATCACATAATCAGTAAATATCTATCTACTAAATAGTTTAAGTGAGAATTTTTAATTAATGGGTTTTTTTATAAAAATATTACAGAGTAGTTTCTCCACCAATTTCAACAAACTAATTAGCATTTAGAACTACGATTAGCCAAACACTGAGCAATATTTTACCATTTGCAACATCTCAAACTATATGCCAGTTTCATAAGAGTTATTTCAAACAACTTCCCAGATACTACACTCCACATCTAGTTAAAATATCAAGCAAGTACCCTCATAACCAACTGAAAGAAGATTTGCACGACAAAAAAGATCAATAGAGTAAAAAGAGATGCAGGACAGGTAATTGGAACATACTAGTACAGTCAATTCTAACACTAGAACCCGAAGCTAAAACAAACAATAAACCCTAGGCCAATCACAATAATCAAGTAAAAATAAAATTTCCAAAGCTTAAATAAAGTTGAAACTATTCAATATAACCTTTTTTATGATTTGAAGCCCACAACAAGGACCGATTATGGTGAAATTCTGGTGGGGGATTAACTCCAAGTGGTGGGTGATTGCCGATTAAGAAACCATCTCTGGAGTTGGGTGACTGCGGGTCTGGTTATCAACACCGCTGAAAGAACGGCTTCGGGGAAAGACAAGAGAAAAAAACCTACGGCGAGAGGATGGGCGCCGGAGATGTTCCTCGCAGAAGATAAAGGGGAAGCGGCGGTTGGCTGGAGATGGAAACAGAGGGAAACAAAGGAAGCTCACAATTTTCTCCTTCAAATTCACATCTTTGAAATCAAGTTTCTATAGCGGTTTTATTTAAAACCGCCGTAGAAAGCCCGTAAAATATTGGGTTTTCTACGGCGGTTTATCTAAAATCGCCTTAGAAAGTGTTGGAAAAAATTGAACGTTACTTTGTGTGTGTTATTTAGTTTTCATGTCTAAACAACACACAAAGTAACGTTACTTTTTGTATTATTTTGCTTTCATGTCTAAACAACACACAAAGTAACGTTACTTTGTGTGTTATTTTGGAGATGAAAGCAAAGTAACGTTACTGGGTGATAACAAGCAAAAATCAAATCAAAATTGTTTTTAAAAATAAAAAAATAAAAAAATAGAAATGAATTTGCTGAATTCGTTTCTAGGAGAAAACGAATTCAGCAAATTCGTTTCTAGCACTGATTTTAACTTTTTAAACTTTTAAAAAAAATTTTTTTTTTCTAGAAAACGAAGACTACAAATTCATTTTCATCTAAAAAGGAATTTGCAGTCTTTGTTTTCTATAGAATGGAAATTTAAATTTTTTGTTGATTATTCTGGTAATTTTATGCCCCAAAATTAAATATTAGGGGAAAAAAATCGGGAGGAGGGAGAAGGAAATTGGGGAATTTAGGAAAGAAGGGAAAAAAAGTTTTTGATAAAAATACCCTTTAAAAGTCATTTGAATAGCACATGATGCTATTTCCGTTAACATAAAATGGAGCAGATTAACAGAATGACATTTTCAGCTCATTTTTAAACGTATGGTGACATTTCTGGGGAAGAAAAAGTTTACTGACCAAACGGAAAAATTTAGAAAAGTAAAATGATATTTTGGGCAGTTCACTCTTTAAATAAAGTAAATCAAGAAATTCAATTATGTGAAAATAAACATTCATAGCGGCAATTAATAATCTTCACAATTGGTTACAAATGTAACTCAATGTCGTATCCATGTAAAATCTTAATTAATTGTCGATTGTTTCTGTATCCTCATATATAGGCTAGTTAGATCTTCCTTTTCATCTAAACCTTCTTTTATTAGAATTAAGAGTCGAAAAAATATAAAGAGGTGGACGTGCGTAATGCACCTTATCCCTGTATACAAATGAACAAATGATGCAGATAATATATATGTTTAAATTTGAATATTACAAACATCAATATTGGAGTTTTAAACAACTCTAAACAAAAAGAAATTCATTTTTACTGAAAATTCGATAGAATCTCCACTGTAAATGTAACAAAATAGTGAAGTTTTACGCAACTTCAAATAATAGCAAATTCAGTTTTACATCAATTTTGACAGATCCTCCCCTGTAAATTTAACCAAAACCCCCTGTTAAATAAACAGTGAAGCTTTACACAACTCTAAACAACAAGAAATTCAATTTTACAGAAAATTCGACAGAGTCTCCCCTATAAATGTAACAAAACTCCCTTACAAATGAACATAAATAGTGAAGATTCCAACAACTTCAAATAATAGCCAATTCAGTTTTACATCAATTCCGACAGAGCCTCCCCTGTAAATTTAACCAAAAGTCCCTATTATCCTAACATCAAGAGAAAAGCTTTAAACAATTTTCAGCAATAACAAATTCACAACTTCATCATTTCGCTATCTTCTGTTCCCTGTAAATTTTATCCCATAATTCGCGACTTCATCCAAGTGTGACACCTGTTTAAATCAAACAATAAGAAAGATAAAAATACACGTTGTTATAAAATTATATCCACATAGTTTGATTAAAATCAAATATACATATATAAATATATATATATATATATTATGTCTACTGTATTCCATGGCGGTTGTAAAAACCCCGCCATAGAAAGCTATTTTCCATGGCGGTTATTTGAGAACCACCATAGAAAAGAGCTTTCTATGGCGGTTTTTTAACAATAGCCATAGAAAATAGCTTTCTATGGCGGTTATTAAGAAATCGCCATAGAAAGTAGGGACTTTCTATGGCGGTTTCTTAACAACTACCATAGATAGTTACTTACTACGGCGGTTGTCAAAAAACCGTTGTAGATAATGGCTTTCTACGGCGGTTCTATATAAATCGCCGTAGAAAGTCCGTACTTTCTTTTTAATGGCGGTTTTGGTCTCTTCCGCCGTTAAACTGCAGCCGTTGAATCTACTTTTTCTAGTAGTGTTGATTCTTAACTAATTTCATAAAGTTGTCAATGAATGTATGCACCATGCTTTTATTTTTAATGAAATAAGTCCAGGTTATCTTGCTAAAGTCATCAACAATAGTTACAAAAGAATGACATCCATTGAGAGATGATTTAGAATAAGGGCCCCATACATCCATGTGAATGAGTTGAAAACAGGAAGTAGAATGTTTTTGATGTACATGGAATGATATTCTTTGTTGCTTGGCCAAATGACAAATTGCATAAGGAATTTTCTTATAAACAGTAGAACAATGTATTAGATTCAGACGTTTTATTACATCGAAAGAGGGATGTCCTAATCTGTAATGCCATAGAGAGGAGTCCTTGATAAGTGATGAGGAATCACTGTGTTGTGTGGTGTGGAAAGTTACAGCTATGGGAAATGTATGAGTTCTAAGGGCAAGGGGATCAAATGATTGATGATTAGTGAGTTGGTCCTGCAATACACAGTATTCAGCATGGAAGAAAAAATAGATTTTAGCCATTTTAGCACATTTCCTAACCGATAATAGATTGAACTTGAAACTAGGAATATGCATGCAATCACTGAGAGCAATCTTATTTCCTAGTTGCACTGTGCCGACATGAGTCACTGCTTTGAAATGTCCATTTGGAAGGTATACAGGAGTGAAACTAGACACAGGTTTATAGGTAATGAAAGCTAAAGAGTCCATGCAAATATGATTCGTATCTCCTGTATCTATTATCCTAGAATCTAATCCAATGATTTCAGAAAAGGAAACCTAAGAGAGAGTATTCATACCTGCAAATTCATAGGAGGTTGCAAAGTTCACTAGAACTGATGATGTACTAGTTGTATTGGCTGCATTCACTGGATTTCCCTTCATCATTCTACTCAGTTCCCTCTGAACAACATTCGTGAGTATGAATTCTGACTCAAATCCTTGAGCATTTGCTGAGAAGTCAAGGGGACTTTCCAGCACATTGGCCACATTCAGTGATTCCCTCTGTATGCCCTTTCCTTTTCCTCCATTCCACCATTCAGGATATCCTTTCTGTTTGAATCAGGATTCCTTGAGGTGTCCTTCCATGACACAAAAATCACATTTGAGTCAATTTCTCTTTCCAGTAGGTTCTTCGTATATCCTTCTTTGCCTGCTTGAAAATATGCTGAATGCCGCATTAACATTCACATCAGGTTGAGTTGCTAGTAGTGCCGCAACATTACTAGCATCATGGTAACCGTGATGAATCTGCCCCTTCCTCTCTACAGCTTGTACCATTGAATAAGCCTTTGCAAGAGTAGGCCAAGGATCCATGATCACGATCTGATTCTTCTCTCCATCAAAGGAATCACTCAATCCTAGGAGGAATTGCATCATCTTATTACTATTGTTCATGTCAATTACCCCTTGATTTTGCTGGCAATTGCATCATGAAATAGAGATGCATGGTGAAGGTGGTTTCAAACGGTCAATTTCATCCCAGAGCCTCTGTAGCTTAAAGTAATAAGTCACCATAGACATGGAACCTTGACTCATGGAAGCTATGTCTCTTTGGATTTGGTAAATTTGAGGTCCATTTGCTCCTCCTTATCTTTGTTGCAATTCGAGCCAGACTTCTCTTGCAGTGGTGGAGAACATGAAGACTTCAACAAGTTCCTTCAAGATCGTGTTTAAAATCCAAGATGCAACCATGCAATCAGTGGTCTTCCATTCATGATTGATCTCAGAATCAAACTCAGGTTCCTGGAATCTTCCATCAATGAAGCTGAGCTTTCTCTTTCCTCCTAGAGCTAGCTTCATAGCTTTGCTCCAAATTGTGTAATTGTACTCAATAAGAGGTACAGTAACCAAAATCAAACCTTGATGATCTGATCCGTGCAGTGATTTGCATCAGAAGTTGTTTGATGTACAACCTTTCCATGAGTTCTGTTTCTTGAGAAATCAGTCTCATCAGTTCCTTTCCATTGTTTGCCATTTCTTTTGCTAAGATCAGCAATTCTTCAATTGTGTGAGTAACAAGTCTCTGATACCATGTAGAATTTACAAGGATTCACACTTGAAGAATCCAGATCAACTAAGAAAGCAATAAACCAGATAAGAGAAGAACAGAAACGAGAGCATTCACAAGTTCTTTGTGGAAGAGATTTTCTATATTTTTTAAAACTTAAATTACAATTGGAAGGGACCCTAAGCTACCTCATCTAGTTAATTAGCTAAGCTAATTGGTTACAAATGACAGCTATATACTAGCTAATTAACTTGAGTTAAATGTTGACTTTTGAGGTCACGCAGAGATCATGCAAGTTGCAGTAGTGTGGCTTGTGAGTTAGCTTGCTCGTGAAGCATTCCGGCTCATGATTAGCAATGTTTTGGTTCAGCAATGCAGTGGATAAGACTTGGAGATTCTGAAGTAAGCTTCTGGTTTAGACTTGAAGTGGCCTGTGAGTTGTGATGCGACTGGGATGAGGTTTGAGGCTGCTATAATTTTACATAGATCCTAGAAATGACAATGAACTAGAGCAGCCTGGAAGGTTGGGAAAGAACGGCGAAGTCCATATGAACCGTCCAATGAAGAATAAGAGGAGAGCAAAGCGCCAATGGGGAGCGAAACTCATGCGGAATGGGCACGAGGAAAAATAAGTGTGGAGGAGAAGTAGCCGAGCTCATTCCTTGCAACTTCACTTTGGTTGTGGGTTCCTCTGTATATTCTGAAGGAGATGAAACCGCTTTGATTGAGAATTGAGTGTGAAAAGTGCTAACTTTCTGGGAAGAGGGATGAGTAGAAAACGTGGATAAAACTCCATGGTTTCTTTTGCTGAGCGCTGATTCTATTCTTGGATGATAAACAGAAAAGGGAATGCTGCCTTTTGTAGTTGATGAAACCTTATTGAAGGAAACTTACTCCAACTAAAGCCATGTTCTAGAGCAATTTGACACATTGGAATAAGGGAAAGTAAATCCCACATAAAAAAAAGGATTCATCCTTTTATGAAAAGGTAGAAACTTAAACCTTAGCGTACGAAGGTTGTGAAATAAAGAAATAATAATAAAATTATTTGGATTATTTTGAACCTCCAGCTAATGTTGCATAGTCAGTGTGTGAGAGTGGCCGAGTTTGAATGGTTTTTGCAAATAATGAATGATCTTTTCATGGTCTTGATTTTTTTTTTATATGGGAAAATCGCACTTTTGGTCATTTTTCTATACTCCCGTTACACTTTTGGTTATTCTTCTATACAGACTCATACTTTTGGTCCCTCTTCTTTCACGTATTGGCATTATTGGTCCTCTTACCACTTGACCTATGAAGTCAATGGTGATTTGGACCGTTTTGAAAATTTTAATTTTTTTTGGGCCAAATAATAATTACTCAAACCTTTAAAGGGTTTAGTTTTTCACAATTTACAAATAATGGTCCAAATTCCCCCAAGAAGAGATGTTGACGTATGAAAAACAAGCGTGAGTGACTATTTTCAAACTTCTAAGGGGTTTAGATTTTCGCAATTTACTAAAGAAGGGTTACAATTTTTTAAAAAATTCATTATGACCCAAAATGACTGGTCAACATATTGGTTGCCGGTAAAAGTGACCAAAAATGTTAAAATGTGAAAGAAGAGAGATAAAAAATGTGAGTTTTCATAGAAGAAAGACAAAAAGTGTAACAAGGGTAAAGAAGATGGGCCAAAAGTGCTATTTTCCCTTATTTATAGCACTGCCACGATTTTTTTCTACAATAATTTGTCTCTTTTTTACTTTTATATTTTAGATTAATTGAATCTTGAAATCTTGCTAATACAAATTACTTTTCTCCTTTTATTAAATTAAATCACTCAAGATATACCAATTGATTGCTCCCTTAATCGAGCAAATAAAACTGCCGCTCCAGTGTCAAATTGTGTGGCTGTATTTTGGGTTTTTAAATTGAAAAATGGGCAAGTTCACGTCTTATTTTTATTTTTAATTCAGTACTATTTTGAAGTTCTATCATTTATTACATTGAAGCCAAGGGTTGTGAGAAGAACGAAGTTGGGGAGTCGTCTGCAGGATCCTGTCAGCTTGCGTGGTTGTGGGAAGGGGGGAACAACGAAGTTGGGGATGCGCCTGCAGAGTCTTGTTAACCTGCACTCAAATAGGCAGAACTAACAGAACTAAAAATTGAACCTCCAATTTCTGGGTAGCTCACTATGCGTCACAAGCGTTGGAGTATTGGCTCGTTTCTAGTTCACGTCCTTAATTTCGTAGTATATGAGACTTTCAAAGAAAAAACTAATATGTGGTTATTTCTGCCATATTTTTTACTTCGTAAAATTTCGACCTTTTGTCAACTCCTGTTTATTGTCTTATTCATAAAATAGGCAGGCAGTGACACTGACAATAAAAAAAAAGTAATTAGGAGAGGAATTGGGCAATGGAAAGTTGTTTTCTATTGAAAAAATGGCCTTATGACTTAATCAAGCAAGAAGGATTCAACCACTTAATTGTAAAGTCAGCAAATTTAACAATCAAACTTCTCCCACAAGTAACTCTAATTAATTTCATATTATTTGCGTGTAATAATACTATTAGGCTCAGTGTTTTTATATATTTATATTTTTAATTTGGTAAGCTAAATAGCTAGGTTGGTTTTTATGAAGGAAATGTATTGGACCATTAACATGCCGCACTCACTCCAGCCGGAGGACTACAACTCTGTAACGGACATTTTACCTACATTAAAATAATGTCATTGCATGTACTTGTGAATTGTCAGGATTCGATCTTTGTTCATTTATTTCTACTTCGGAATTTGGTTAAACTGTGGTTAATGGATTTGAATAAGTGTGAAACACTCCCATCAATTGTGGAGACTTACCTTTTCTTGAGGTTTTAATGATAGACAGGTTAAAAAATGTGAAGTGCATAGGAAAAGAATTCTATGGTGGTAGCAACGGGTCGAAAGTTACTCTGTTTCCAGCACTGAAGACACTTTGGATTGCGGGTATGAGCAGTCTGGTGGAATGGACCCCAATGTGCCGTTGTAGGATTGATATCAATGAGGATGGTTGGCGGCTGGATGCAGATTGTGGGCTCTTGTCAGTATGCAACTACATATTCCGATTAGTTTATAATACTTACCAAAAAAATAATAAATAAATAAAAAGTAATTGTATCTTATCAACTTGTTTCACTAAAAAAATTAATTGTATCTTATCAAACTCAACTGGTACCACTAATTTTTTATTTTTGTTTTCATTGTACGTAGGTTTGGAGAGAGTGATCATCCAATCCAATGCAAATATGCTCACAAAAATTCATTTGATTTTGATTGTTTCTTTTTCTCCTTTGTGCCATATGGGAAATTAAAGTTGATAAAGCTTTCTACACTACAATCGGCACTGGAACCTGAACTTCGATTGCAATCCTTTTGTTATTCTTTTTTGACAGATCTAAAGGTTTTATAATTACTATTTGTTTGTTTCTTTCATTTTTTTTTTTTGGTTTATTGATGAAATGGACCATAATTCAACTTTTGAACTTTGCTAGCATTCGATCTATTTAATTTGTAGTTAATTTGATGAATCTGTACACCATGCATGCATATTTCATAGATTTGCATGCACATTTTTCAGGCATGATCACTCTCGGCTCAACCTCGATATGGCTGCAGATCCTTGGGTACGAAAGGGACTAATTCCTTTTTGCAAGACTCCCAAACCGGAAAGGGTTCTGGCGATTGCATGGCATCCCCCGAGGGCGGGATATAAGCTGAATTAGATGGGTCTTTTCTTAGCTTCGCAGGGCAGATTGGTGCAGGGTATGTCATACGGGATCCTAGCTATGAGAATGGTTGTCTTGGCAGATATTGGGTCTCAGTCAGGTCAGCATCGAATCAGACTCCTTATGCGTTGGGTTCCCAACTTTGGGTGTAACTAGCAAGTCTTGGAACATTGAATGTATCATTTTGCAAAAAATCTGACCGAGTCAAATTTAGAACTATAAATTGATGATGATGATGATATTGTTGGTTCAGATGTCCAATATTACTTGCTAGGTACGTTCTCTAAGGATGAGAGCACAATTTCACAGTTTTGTGGAGTTGGTTGATTGACCCCTGCAATTGACTAGTACTCCGTATTTAACAATATTAATTTCCAACTAATTTTATATTTCTCCGGAGAAAAAATAAAATTTTGATTAATTCCGTCCAACTAATTTATAGATTGTTCGTATTTCTCAGGAGAAAAAAAAAACAAAAACAAAGCTATAAGTTTCTAAATTGTTTCTATCGACCATCCATTTTGTTTATGAGTTCACAACACTATTGTTGGATTTTTCATTTCTTCTGAATGTGTCATGAAGTGGCAGTAGTGATCGTTATAATGTTTTAAAAGATAGTTTTGATAAATTTTATTTTTTTTGGAAAAAGAGTTTTCATTGACAAAGTGCATTAAAAATGTAAAAAAAAAAAAGTATTGTTGAATAATAAAGAAATACATGAGAATGATGATATATATATATATATATAATACAAATATACAAATTAATAATCTATCCGTCCCATTAAAAAAGTCTACTTTTGTATTAAATTAGTATACTAAAGTGGACTCTTATAGGAGTACGTGTTTTTGAAAACATACTAACGAACGTGTCATTAAAACTTCCAAACATATTTTGAGATAAAAAAATTATTAAACTCTTTCTTCACACACTCCATTTTGTAGAAATTTGTAAAATAGTACATTTACACAAGTAAAAACAAAACCATATAGCTATCATGGTTCTATTTTAATTATTACTGCGGACATCAAATTGAAAAAGACACAAAACACTATCATGGCTTGTAAATTGATGAAGGACGAGAACTAAAAATAGAAAACAGTAAATAGGGCGAAATACAAAAACAATCCTGCGGCTGTCGAAAAAACAAAACAAACCCCCAATTATTAAAAAGTACAAACTAAACCTTTAATACAAATATATATATTTTTATAAACAACAATACCTTTCGCCTATTGATAAGATCGTCGTTAGTCCTATCAAATACAGTAAAAGTAATGTATAAACCTGCAACAATAGCTAAAAGTAGCACAATGATAACATTGTGGATCCCACAGAGAACGGAATGGTTAAAATCAACAAAACCTATTTAATCCAAGCTATTTCGGTTAGCAACCACCTTTGTTTGCTCGGTTAGACTTTGTTTGAAGTATTCCAGCAATATGTAAATCACAATAATCACGTGCATGTTAATCATGAACTCAATAATATGTTAAATAGCATGCCATCAATCAGTTTATACATTACCGTGAATCTGCACAGACATAACCTAATTTCTCCTTACTTTATCGACAATTACCGTGAATCTGCACCGACATAATTGTTACACTAATTAACATGGAATAGGCCAGTACGGCCGCTACACCTATTAACCATGCTAACAGCCTTTAGATTTAGGGAAACCTGATTTTAGTTATTAAGAATTACTAAATCCTTATTCTCTATTACCTGAAGGTAACTTCACCAATAATTAACCTTCTCCATTAAATGATTTAATGACATAACAGGGATTAATTGGTTCTACCCGATTTAACTAAGTTGTGCAGGCTCAATTAAATCTAAGTAATAAGTTATGACCAGAAAATAAGAAGGAACACATGCAATTTAGTTAAGCACAATTTGGTTTCATAACATGCCCGGATTAATTGGTTTTTATATTATGCCGGAATAAAGAATTCAGCTACCCAGATAAATTACGATCTGAAAATAATATTAACTACCCATATAATTATCCTATGATTCATACTGAAAATAATCGAAAAATTACAATGTGAAAATAATCCACTGAGAAAGCTACCGTCCGTTTTGGCAAACGGAACCTCTGCCGGACAGAAACTCCTCAAACCGCTAAAACAAAAAACTAATGCTACTTGCTCTCAGCTAACTACGAAAATATGAGATAAAATTCTACTGTAAAAGCGTGTCTTTCTCTCCTCAATTCTATCTCTTTAAATATGTGTAGAATGGAGAGTAGAAAATAAGATACTAATCCAAATAGAAACCTACTCAAACTATTTTCCATGTAGGAAATTACTAAAATAATATCCAAAACCAAAAAGGATTGATGTATTAAGAAACAACTATTGCTTGCTTACACCACCCGCTTGGCAAATTAGGAAACAAGATTCCAATCTAATTTTGTCTTCACTCGGTTAAGCAAAATAGGCAATTGCCTTCTCTATGCGGTTGATTCCAATCTAATTTTGTCTTCACTCGGTTTATTTTGTATAATAGTTTTTTTTCCCTATCCATTTAATTACTTTTTGATCAAGTCTTTTTTCAATTATTTTTAACATTTCTTTCAATTGTTGAGCATCGATCAAAGGTTAATTTTATATAAGCCATTTACAGATTCGCCCATGCATATACATCCATCAATATTATTAGACTTTTTAAGAATTTTTTTTAAAAAAAAGACCATTTCTTTCCAACTATGCTTTTATTATAAAATAAAAAAATAATTTATGCTATCTATTTACTTTGACAAGCTGAATAAACTATTTTATTCATGGACAAGTAAGTTTTGAGTAATTAGTCACTGCATTTTACAACATATAATATTTGAACTCAAATTCCATACATGATTAAATCAAAATTTATTTGAAGTGGAAATAGGAATATGATATGTAAATGAAAAAATAACTATTAGATCCAATAATTTATAATCAGTACTAAACGTGTGTTTGGGTTTTTTTTTTTTTTCTTGGGTAATATAATATGTAAAAAATAACTATTAGATCCAATAATTTATAATCAGTACTAAACGTGTGTTTGGGTTTTTTGTTTTTTCTTGGGTAATATAATATGTAAATGAAAAAGAAAATAAAAACGTCCTTTTATTCCAAGCAGCACCCATAGAAGACTTTGACTTGTATTGGGGACAAAGTCGCACCACTTGCAGATTGAAGATACAAAAGTTTGAGTATGATATGTAATACCTTCTTTTCAACTCTTAAAATGAGTACGCGCATTTTCTTTATTTTATGTAATATTTTTCTTCTTTTACCCGCAACGCTACACTTCAGGAAGAAAAAAAAACAAAAATAAACGAGAGCTAAACACTTGAAATCGATGTTTTTTTCACGATAAAACATGCAATATATCAACGCCTAAACGCAACACATCAAAGGTTTATTATAAGCGATAGTTCAACTTATAAAATTGATATTTTAATTTTTCTCTATAGACCATGATACATTGGAGTTAAACATAATATGCGATACATTAGATGGTGTATGCAATAAAAATACGAACACAAATTAAAAAATTAATGAAATTACAAGTGTATATAATTTTATATTTGAGTTAACTAAATAACAGATGTATAGAATTCCAAGATATATCACTTAACTACAAGCAAATGAAAATATATATCGAAATTTTAAAACGAAAATCTTTTGAGACGAAATTTAGAAATAATAATAATAATAATAGTGAACTAAGTTTTGGGGACCGATACCGATTGATGATGAGCAAGTGGATGGAAAGATAACATGCAACTGGAAATTAATTAATATTGGTCCCCTCCAGTTGCAACTTGCTTATGTTTTATATACTCCATACGTACATAGCTAGGTTCATCATTAATTTGAGCATGAAAATTTTTTTATTTATATATTTTTAAAAAAATATTGAAATTCGTTTAGTCACGATTGATATGTGTACTTATTTTTACGTTAAAAAAAAAATATTTCAGATTCACATAGAGACATTAAACATTAAATTAATAAATTATTAATCAGTTTAATTATTTTGCTTAATTTTTTTCCAATTATATTCACCCACCAAGCCAGACCTCTCTCATTTCCTATAAACTTCTCGCACACGCCCAATCTAAATTTCTTCTCTTCATCTTTCCAACTTGAAGTTTCCTCTTTTCTTTCTTCTTTTTTTTTTTGGTATAATTTTAATTCCCCTTTGTTGATCTCTCTCTCTCTATATATATATATGCACGTACACCAGAAAGAGGTTGAGAAAAAAAAGAGAAAAAAGCTTCTTATATCAATACTGCATTGGCTCGTTGTTCTTGTGAAGTTTCCCTTGGAAGAAGCTTAAGGTTCAAAAAGGAAAGGAAAAAATTCTGCATTTCCTCGCTTGGAAGCCAATCATCAACAACAAGGTATGTGATCTTTTGATTTCTTCTTTTATATATGTGTGTGTGTGTGTGTGTTTTGTTTGCCTTTTAATTTTTCACTTCATTCTTTTTGGGAGAATTAATTAATTCAAGTTTTGTTGATTAATGGAATTCTTAAGCTTCAATTAATCAAAGGGAGGGGGTACCATGTTAGTAACAAAGGGGACTTATAAACGAAGATGCACTTATAAAGAGTATTAATACTCTTTAAAATAAATAAACGATTAATTAATGCTTAATTTCATAACTGAATAATCTCAAATTATTATTCATTGATTGAATTAATCATATGATGTGTTAGTATACATATTGGGTGGCTGTGAAAATTTATTTGATTTTATTTATCTCCACATATAGTTTTTAAAGTATTTATTGTTTGTCATTTATAAGTATTCTTATTAATCATACATGAAAAGATTATTGTTTATGAGTTCACAAGATTATTGTTGGATTTTTCATTTCTTCTGAGTGTGTCATAAAGTGGCAGTAGTGCTCGTTATAATGTTTTAAAAGATAGTTTTGAAAATATAATTTTAGAAAAGAGTTTTTTTAATGTAAAAAGTGTATTAAAAATATTTTTTAAAAAATTGTTGAATAGTAAAAAAAATACATGAGAATGATGACATATAAATATAAAATACAAATATACAAATTAAAACTCCATCCGTTCCCACTTTGTTGCACTACAACAGTACACCAAATTAAGTCAATTATTCTAATGAAATAGAGAGAGTACATGTTTTTGAAAACATACTAACAAACATGCCCTTAAAGCTTCCAAACATATTTTGAGATATAGTCGGGTGGAATAAAAACGTCCTTTTTAATCTCAAAACATATTTTGAAGTGTAAATTTGTGGGTAAAGAAGAAAAATATTACATAAAATAAAGAAAATGCTTAATCACTATTTACTCCCGTGTTATTGGCTTTTTATTATTTGACCCCCCCCCCCCCCCCCCCCCCCCCCCGATTTTTAAAACTAACTGGTTGCCCCCCGTGTTTCAAAAACTAACTGTTTGTCCCCCTTCTTACCAGTCAAACCATAAAAATTTATGAAAAGACAAAAATACCCCTCTGAAATGCTGACATCACACTCTCAAATTTAAGTAAAAAAATTACAGATGAAAAACTATCGCCGGCCATTTTTCCCATTGCTTGGTGTATATTCGTCCGAAATTTTTTACTTAAATTTCATAATGTGATATCAGCATTTTAGAGGAGTATTTTTGTCTTTCCATAAATTTTTATGGTTTGACTGGTAAGAGGGGGGACAAACAGTTAATTTTATAAACATAAGGGGTAACTGGTTAGTTTAAAAATACGAGTGACAAATAGTTAAAAATCAATAACACGAGGGTAAATAGTGATTAAGCCTAAAGAAATGCACGTCCTTTTATTGACTATATGGGAACCGGGGATTGGGAATATTCCAAGCACCTCCCATAGAAGACTTTGACTTGTATTGGGGACAAAGTCGCACCACTTGCAGATTGAAGATACAAAACTTTGAGTATGATATGCCTTAGGACTTTTTCTTTTTGTTCTGTTTTGAAAACGGTTTTGGTTTCAACAGTAAATTTAATATATTTTAATTATATTTCATTATTTTCAATACAACTTTTTACTATTCAGCATCTACTTTTTACATTTTCAATACACTTTTTACATTATAAAATTATTTTCCAAAACTTATTTTTAAAATCGTTTTCAAAACGATGAAAAAGAACAGGCCCTTAAGTACTCTTAAAATGAGTACGTGCATTTTCTTTATTTTATGTAATATTTTTCTTCTTTTACCCGCAACATTACACTTCAGAAAGAAAAAAATAAAAATAAACGAGAGCTAAACACACTTAAAATCGATATTTGTTTTTGCTATAAACGATGACACATGCAATATATTAACACCTAAACACAATACATTAAAGGTTTATTATAAGCGATAGTTCAACTCTTAAAATTGATATTTTAATTTTTCACTATATGCCATGATACATCGGAGTTAAATGTGATATGCGATACATTAGAGAATCTATGCAATAAAAATGCAAACAGAAATTAAAAAATTAATGAAATTACAAGTATATATAATTTTATGTTTGAGTTAACTAAATAACAGATTTGTAAAATTCCAAGATATAAACTAAATAACAGATTTGTAAAATTCCAAGATATAAACTAAATAACAGATTTGTAAAATTCCAAGATATATCACATAACTACAAGCAAATGAAAATATATATGAATCAGGAAGAAAATAAATGAGGATAATTTTAGAGCAGTACGCACACATTCTTTTGAAATGTTAAAATGACACTCTTTTGAGACAAAATTTAGAAGTAATAATAATAGTAGTGAACTAAGGCTTCGTTCTTTTTTATACCCAAATGAAAAAAATTTGTTTTTGGGAATGAATATTTGTTTGAAGGTGAAGGGAATTTATTTTGGGATTTGTGTAAGAGAATAAAAAATGCAATAATAATTATTTTTTTTTGAATTTATGTAAGTAAAGATTTAGAGGAAATTTTAAATTTTGAATAGCAAAAAAATAATTTTGTTTCTCTATGTAAAATTTTGGAGAAAAAAAAGTGATAATTTTTCTAAACTTGAAGGTTTCCTCTTTTCTTTCTTTTTTTTTTTCTTTTTGGTATAATTTTAATTCTCCTTTGTTGATCTCTCTCTCTCTCTCTCTACACACACACACACACAGAAAGAGATTGAGAAAAAAAAAAAGAAAAGGAAAAAAACTTTTTATATCAATACTGAGTTCGATAATACTTGGCTAGTTCTTCTTGTGAAGTTTCCCTTGGAAGAAGCTTAAGGTTCAAAAAGGAAAGGAAAAAGTTCTGCATTTCCTCACTTGGAAGCCAATCATTTTTCTTTTTTGGAAGCCAATCATCAACAACAAGGTATGTGATCTTTTTATTTCTTCTTTTATATATATATATATATATATAAATGTGTGTGTGTGTGTGTGTGTAATTTTTCACTTCATTTTTTTTGGGAGATTAATTCGTAATTAAGTAATTCAAGTTTCGTTGATTAATGGAATTCTTAAGCTTCAATTAATCAATGGGAGGGTACCCTACTACCCATGTTAGTAACAAAGGGAATTAATCAATGAATTACTCTTTAAAATAACTAAACGATAATTAATGCTTAATTTCATAACTGAATAATCCCAAAATATTATTAATTGATGGAATTAATCATATGATGATGTGTTAGTATACATATTGGGTGGCTGTGAAAATTTCTTTTATTTTATTTATCTCCACATATAGCGTTTAAAGTATGTATTGTTTGTCATTTATAAGTATTCTCATTAATTCTGCATATATGAAAAGAAATTTAAAGAAAAAAAAAAAGAGTAGAAGAAAAGCTCAAGGAATCGCAATTTAGTTAAACATGGAATATTAATGGCGGTGGGTCTTTATAAAGAGCACAACTAATTTAACTAAAGAGTTCCCTTCTCCTTCATTTTAATGGAGAATGAAGGAGGAGGAAGACAAGTTTTTTGAGAGGAAGTAACTAGAGAGAAGGGAGAGAGTTGTTGGTGAGTCTATGGGCGACAAGGGAGAAGAAATCCATGAGATCTTCTCTATACTCTATTATATCTCTGTCTTCCCTATTTATCATTTTATAGTAGGGAAGTGGGGTCCTCTTATGTAACATGTAGATATCTCATTTTTTACTGTGAAATGATAGATAGAAAAGACATAAATAGAGAGTAGATAGAAGATCTCGTATAGGTATGGGAGAAGGAAGTATCAACATTTCGTGTCAACAACTTAATTATTGAGTTATATATATGGGATAATGAGGGGGGTGATTCTAGTTAAACAATTGACAATACATGTTTCCAGTTTCCTGAATATGTATAACATATAATTTTTCATTTTTAGGCAATAATATATAAGAGATCATCAATATACAAATCTTTTAACTTAATCAACAAAATACGTAAAATTGATGTTATGAAATTTTCTTATATCTAAAATTTATTGTCTCGTGTCTAACTCTAATTAATCAAATTGGATATCTATAAGAGTAAGATGATAAAATCAACATAAAAACTTCTATAAATTTGATTTACGTATGTGACGAGTTTTGGCGCGTCCCTCTAAAGCCTTAGTTTTTTTTTTTCTTTGTTCTCTAAACCCTTAAAAGTGATAGTTAAAAAGAGATTAACCTACACACCTATTGTTCATAAGAATCAATTTTTATAGGATATAAAAATATCTTTATCGCAAAGAGATTAACCTACACACCTATTAAATCAACATCATAACATCATAAGTAGGAACAACGGCGGAACCAAGGTGCGGCATGCCGCTAACGACACCCCACCTTCCTCCTGGAGCTAAGGGTAGTAGTACTATTACCCATTAGCTCCGCCCCTGGCTACCGCCGCTGCATGCAGCTTCTTTTGTTTTTCCTTTTATTTTTATTTTTTACCACTTTAAGTGGAACGACGTCTCTCCACTTAAGTGGTAACAAAAAAAAAAAAAAAAAAAAAAACACCTATTTCAATGTGGGTCAAAGCCCAAACTCACAAACCCATTTACCCAGTATCCCAACCAATTCACAAAAAAAAAAAAAAAGAAAAGAAAGAAAAACCCTCCCCACAAACCCAAATTCTAATTCCAGTAAATTTTCTCCCAACTCCAGCAGTAAACCTCAGCCTCCCATACATGAGCCAACTTAGAACACAACTATCTCGGCTTACTGGAATGTCATGTATTGATTGTTCAAGTCAAAATAAAAAAAAAAAAAGTTGTTTTATATATATATACTTTCTATTGTTAAGGTACTTTTTATCAATGTGATTATTTTGATACTTTCGTAGTATATATCTTATGTAATGATATCAAAAAAGAAAATAAAATTGTCACTTAATTCGCCCCTTCTCATATTTTATTCCGCATTAACCGCTAGGGAACATACATCTTGATTGTGTGTCTGGGGAACATACATCTTGATGTGTGTCTTTACGTTGTTTATTTATAAGGTTTAAATCCACATATCTCCGAGTATTTGCAGTTATTTGTGACTGCGCCATCGCTCGCCCTATAGTAATTTACTACCAGACCTGCAAAACAGCTAAGATTAGCACAGTGAAAAGCAGGGTCGAATCCACAGGGAATGGAGTGATTATTATTCTAAATCCTACTGATTTCAAGCAATTGTTTGTGGTTAGCAACCACCTTTGTGCACTGGAGTGCCTTGTAAAGTCACTTGTGATTACTAAGTAAACATACTAATGAAGGAGATTAAACTATCAAATTTATAAAAGCAATCCAGCAACATGTAAATATACAATAATCTCATGCATGTCAATCACAAACTCAAAGATATATTAATAAGCACATATCAAACAGTTATAGATTACCGTGAATAAGCACAATCACAGACATAACCCAATTCTCCCTTATTTATCGACAACTACCGTGAATAAGCACAGACATAGTTGTACTCTAATTAATATAGAACAGGCTGGAAAAGCCGCCACTCATTAACTATACCAACAGCATTAATAATTAGGAAAACCTGATTCTAATTATTCCTACCCACGTTGCCAGTTCGGAATTACTAACCCTTTACCCTGCATTACGTGATGGTAACTTCACCACTAATTAACCTATCCACTAAATGACATGAAGTAGTGAGACGGATTAATTGGTTCTACTGAATCTACACAAGTTGATCATGAGATATCGACACCCAGAGTAAAATGGAACACATGCATATATTAATTACAAACAATTCGGTTTCATGATATGCATAGATTAATTATTATTTACATTATGCTGGATCTGAGAATTTAACTACTCATATTAACTAAACTAATTAAACAACAACTATAAAATGTAGACATAATAAGATAATTAACTAATAAAATAATACCCACTAATTAGCTACCGGCCGAAACCAATTTGCATGCATATAATATAAATTAAATTGAGCTAATCCTACTGACGGAACCTAACTTATAATTAATAATAAACTAATACTACTGCCTATGCATTTATCAATAAATTAATTAACTAATAAATTACTAGCACCGAAGAGCAAAACAATTAAAAGAGGAAAAATGACTATTAAATTGAATCCAACTAATGTCGCCGACGGAAGCAAACTTCATGCGCCGGAACTTCCTTTGGAATCGGAGAAAACAATAATCTACACTACTGTCGGGAATACTAATCAAACCAATTAACCAATAAATATCATGAATCAATAAACTAATAGCTACGGTCCGGAATAAAAACAATTGGCTTAATGAATCAATACGATTGTATCAATTAATTAAATAACCAACTATCAATTTATTCAACCAGATCCGAATCAAAGAAGGAGAATAAAAGAAAAGGAACTAATACTTGATTAAGAATCAAACCAGCTGAGCCGACGGAAACTTCACGCCTGGAAATACTTCAAGAATCCGAAGAAACTCCAAAGCTATGCTACTGCTGCTGCCTTCTACGTACGGGAAAGAGAACTAAAACTAGTATGAACCGGAATAATAAACCCTACACTAACTCTGTCCATTTATATTGTACAGAGTTAGTTTAATATAAGGAAACTAAATATTCTCCTAGGAGATAGAATTAAACTAGGAAATAACAAGCATAATTAAAAAAGGAATAATGTATCATGGTAGGAATAAAATTCCTACAAGTGTCACAAGTCGACTTAAATTAGGAAACACAGTTCCATAGCAACTCTTCGTTACTTGCATCAGAAGTAACTCAAATCTGGCAGGTGAATTAATTCCTTCTGGGCTCTTTCTCTTCAGACTCGGTCATGCACCCTTTCTATTGGGCATATTTGTGTGTCATGAACCCAACAGAAAATATAGGAAGAACCCGTAACAGCTTCTTTACTATGCAAATGGCCCGTTAGGCTGTCGGAACTTCATTTTTGCATTCTTTTGCAGTTCTCCTACACATCAATACTTGTCACATAATCCTGCATAATTCATCACAAATAACTGCAAATACCTGTGAGATCTGTGGATTTAAACCTTATAAATAAACAACGTAAAGACACACATCACATCTCTTATGACCTGATCACAAAAACACATCACTATCAATGTCCACAACACCCCACTATCAACGTTGGAGACATAAAGTAAGAACACACATCTCTTATGATCTCACGAAAACACATCAACCGGCCAAAAGACTTCCTCTCATCACACCTAATCGAAAAGCTTTATGACACCCTCGAAAGCAGAGAGCCGGAAAAACTTCTACATCTCTGAACTCTCTAGCACTCACTGCTACTAAAAAATTATATCCGATGGGTTGTTTATAGAGACCCATATTTACCCAATCTTTCCCAAAACTAGTTTCTCACCAAAACTGAATTAGAAACAAACTAAACAAGTAATTATTATGCCTACCACAAATAAAATTTCTTAATTAAGCTTGGTTTATTTTTTTCAATAGTTTTATTTTTTAATTTCCTTTTCTTCTTATGCGCTACTCTTGCAGAGTAGTAGTGAAATTCACATGTACTTTTCTAGAGTAGCACTTATACTCTTCTGAACAAGGAATGAAAAAAAAAGTGTATATTGTTCACGTGAACAGTGAACACATACACGAATCGGTTTCACATAAAACAAATCTAAAATCAATGAACATGGGTCAAACTTTGGCCATGCCATTTCCCTCCCTCAAAATAAAAAGAAATGAAAGAACTATTTTTGTTTGTTTTATTAATCATTAACTCATTGACATCCAAATATATATATTTTTTAAATATTCTTACCTTAACTAGGAATCAAGATGGCCGAAGCTGTAATAGGAGGGGTAATTGAGGCTGTTTTAGGAAAGGTGGCTTCCCTTGTTGCTAACAAGATTAGTCCTGCAATGGGTGTGAATGAACAATTGAAAGAGCTTGCTGATAAACTCGAGATTATTCAGGCTTTGTTATGTGGTGCTCATAGCAAGCAAATAACTAATGAGGCTGTGAAACTTTGTCAAAAAGAGCTCCAATCAATTGCTCTCCATGCTCAAATTGTGTTGGATGAGTTCGATTACAGAGTTTTAAAGAAAAAGGTTATTGTCCGAAAGAGAGACAAATTAAGTGACATATTTTCATCCCCACATATTGTTCCATTTCATCTAAATATGGGTTATAAAATCAAGGATGTTTTGTCATCCTTAGAAAAACTTGAGATAAGAGCCAAAAAAATTGGCCTTCAGCCTGTGGAACACATAAACTCACTTCCCAATCTAACAGTATCAACATCATCAACAAGCCCCTATGTGGAGGATTCTAAAATTGTGGGGAGGTCTAATGATACTGAAAATGTTATAAGCATGTTAACTAAAAACTACAAGAGTGACTGACCCGTCATTACCATTGTGGCCATGGGTGGTCTAGGAAAGACAACTCTCGCTCAACTAGTGTGCAAAAGACAGAGTTATTTTGATGAGACGATATGGATCAGTGTCTCTAATGATTTTAATGTTGAAAGACTATTGGGTGACATGTTGCAATATCTCACAAAAACCAACCACCAATTGACAAGTACTGGGGCTTTAGTATCTAAGTTGCAAGAATATTTGAGAGCTAGAAAATACTTGTTGGTACTAGACAATATTTGGAATGATAATGAAGATGAATGGAATCACATGAGGAATTGCTTGCTTGGAATCGATGGCTCAAAAGAGAGCAAGATCTTGGCCACTACGCGCAGTGAGAATGTTGCTAGAGCAATACGAACATCTGATACCTATCAGCTTGATATACTTTCAGGAGACCATAGTTGGGAATTGTTTAAAAAATGTACATGTTTAGAAAGAGGTGCAACAAGAACTCCAGAATTGATGGCTATTGGTAAAAGGATATTAGAAAGGTGTGGGGGTGTGCCCTTAGCAATTAGAACAATAGGAGGCCTATTGTATTCTAAGAATTCTAAATCAGAATGGTTGATGATTGAAAAGGGAAAGTGGAGTACATATAGCGAAGGAAATAAAGTGTTTTCTACTATTAAGTTTAGTTATGATCATTTGCCTTCCTACCACTAAAACAATGCTTTGCTTATTGTGCTATTTTTGAGAAGGGCACGGTCTTGAAAAAAGATAAACTCATACAACATTGGATGGCCCAAGGATTTCTTCGTCCACAACTAGAAAGTCAATCAATGGAAGACATAGGAAGCGATTATTGTAATGTTCTTTTGAGGAATTCCTTGTTCCAAGATGCTGAGAAAGATGGAGACAATAACATCACGGCTTTCAAGATGCACGACCTCGTGCAAGATGTTTTGGTAAAAGTGTCGGAGAATTATTGCTTGCATGTGAAAGATTTGAAGTCCATAAGCAATAAGATTGAAGCAGTGCATGTTTTGATAAATTCTAGCGATCAAAATGGAATGTGGGAAAGTTTAAAAGTTGTTCTTCCCTCAATGTTGCAAACTCTTCATCTAAAAGGTCATGATTTACCTGAAGATTTGTTTGAAAATTTTCAATGTCTCACACTTTTGATTATAGACAATGAGGGAGTAAAGGAACTTCCAAATTCAATTGGCAAAATGAAACATTTAAGATTTCTTGACATAAGTTGCACTGGCATAAAAAAGCTTCCGAAGTCCTTCATAAAGTTGTACCATTTGCAAACTCTAAGAGTTTGGGATTTGATTGAAGTACCTAAGGGGTTTGGGAATCTAATTAACTTGAGGCATATTCACATTGCTAATGAAGATCACTGTGCTACTTTGTTTCCAGGATTGAGCAAATTGAAAAATCTCCAGACATTGCCCTACTTTGTGGTGGGTAAATGTAAGGGATGTCAAATAGAAGAGCTGGAACATTTAGACAACCTTAGAGGTGAACTAAAATTATCATGCCTTCAAAATGTGGGAAGTAAAGGATCTGCTGCAAATTCCAACTTATTTAAGAAGTCAAATATTCAAACTTTAAAGCTTCATTGGAATAAAGAGAGGGAAGAAAACTATGACGATAGTGATATTATGGAGGGTTTGAAACCTCATTCTAACTTGAAAAGTTTAACCATTGATGGTTATCAAATCCCAAACTTTCCAACTTGGATGGTAGAGAGTGATATGATAGTGCTTTGCGATTTGAAGAAGTTGACATTGAAAAACTTGAATAAATGTGAAGGATTACCTCCACTCGGTGACTTGCCTTCTCTTGAATATCTAGAGATAGTGTCATTACACAGGGTGAAGTACATTGGAGAAGAATTCTATGGGTCAAAAATTCATCTGTTTCCAGCATTGAAAGTACTTAAGATGATATGCATGGATAGTCTAGTGGAGTGGTCGGATGTATTTGGAATTATTTCATCAACATCATTGGTATTTCCTAATCTGGAGGAGATGGATATAAGAAAGCTTCCCAACTTACGTGTTTTTCCAAACTTGGGTAGCCTATCAAGTCTTAGACAATTGAAAGTATTATCTTGTGACAATCTGACAATTTCAGATAGTTATCGAGATATCCAAAAAGATTATTTCACATCACTACGCGAGTTATCGTTTTCAGGGTGTGACAAGTTGATTGAACCGTTCTGCAGCCTCGCTTCCAGTTTTGGACTTGAATCCTTGGTGATTAATTGTCACCCAAATTTATGGCCTAAGGATTTGCGACACTTACTCAGCCTTAGGGAATTACATCTTGAAGCTACATTGAAAATATTTCGAGAATTTGAGCAACTTGATTATTTTCCTTGGCCGTACCCTGCCATTTCCGATGCTATTGGTTTGTCACTTACATCTCTTGAATTGAATGGATTTGGATTGCCAGAAGTCACATCTCTCCCTCATCAAATTCAATATATACCTACATTGATGCATTTAACAATAAAGCATTTTGATAAGTTGGAGGATGTTCCCGAGTGGTTGGGTAAATTAGAACGTCTCCAAATTTTGGTGATTGGATATTGTAAAAATCTCAAGAAGTTATTCTCGGCAGAATCATTTCAACACCTTATCAACTTAGAATTTCTTTGGATTTACAATTCTCCTATTTTAGAACAGCAATGCAAGAAAGGTCAAGGCTTAGAGTGACCTAAGATTGCCCATATTCGTACATTGAAACTTGGGGCTTGATTAACAACAAGAAGTGATTTCCTACCCAATTTGTGAGTATCCAACTATTTTGAATTAGTTTTTTTTCCTTTTATTTATTTTGAAAGAAAAAAAATCATATATTAATTGTATCTTATCAAGCTCAATTTCTTTCACTAATTTTTTATTTTTGTTATCTTTGTAGGTGTGGAGACAGATATGCTGATACCTTTCACAAAGTTCATCTGATTTTGTTTGTTTCTTTTTTCCATTTTTCTCTGGAAAATTAAAGTCGATACGTGAATTTTTCTACATCATTTTGTTAGTCCTTGACAGATCTGAAGTTTTAGAAATACTGCTTTTTTTTTTCTTTTCACTTTTTTGTTTAATAATTCCTTAAATTATCAAATCTCATCTTTTGAACTTTAATTTGCTCGATCTATTTTGTAGTTATTTAATCGATTTATATAATTGCATTCGTAATTTTGGAAAAATAATAAATCGGGTACGTGATGGTGTTAATTTTGTTAAATTTCTTTTCCTGGTATCTTTATTTTTAATAATAATTATTTATTTTTTAAAATAAAGTGGGTATCCCCACCTTTTTATTACAAGCATAAATAGTACAGAGGGAGGTAGAACCCCTTAAATCTTAGCATGCGAAAGTTGTGAAATAAAGAAAATATTAATAAAATTATTTGGATCATTTTGAATCTCCTGCTAATATTGTTGCGTAGTCTCTGCGTGAGAGTAATCGAGTTTGAATGGTTTTTACAAATAATGAATGATCCTTTCTTTTTTAACTTTTTTGACATCACTGACATGAATTTTTCCTACATGAATTTATTTTATTATTTACAACTGAATTTTGAAATCTTATACTCGTACAAATTACTTTTCTCCTTTAATTAAATTCAATCACTCAAGATATATCAATTGATTGCTCCCTTAATCGAGCAAATAAAATTGCGGCTCTCGAGTGTCAAATTGTGTGGCTCTATTTTGGGGTTTCAAATTGAAAAATGTGCAAGTTCACATCCTTAAAGTATATGAAATTTTCAGAAGAAAAAACTAACATGTGCTTATTTTTTCCATCATCATTTTTTACTTTTGTAAAATTTCGAGCCTAGAATAAGGGGTTCTTATATACCAGGGTTATAGTCCCTGATTGTCAGGCCCCGCCGTGATCCCTGAAGGTCATATGGCCGGAGACAAGATGTATGAAAGGATCATTTATCCGAAACTAGATATTTTGTTCATTTTTTAAATATATTTTATTATGTTCTGAGAGCAAAGTAACGTATCTGCCACTCATTCACATTTAAACGACAAGTAAATATGAACATTACTTTGCCCTCCAAATAGAGAAAACTCAGATACTATTAACCCTTTGTCAACTCCTGTTTATTGTCCCTGTTAACTTTACTATTCTCTTTGTTGGCAAATGACTTCATTTCTCTTCTTATTCTATTCCCAAGA
The DNA here is from genome assembly GCA_016801395.1 of Leptodermis oblonga. Classification (NCBI taxonomy): domain Eukaryota; kingdom Viridiplantae; phylum Streptophyta; class Magnoliopsida; order Gentianales; family Rubiaceae; genus Leptodermis; species Leptodermis oblonga. The sequence goes on along the minus strand of CM028754.1, from coordinate 6,718,129 downwards.
TGAGACAATAAAAAAAAGTAATCAAGGGAAGCAGGCTTCAATAATAAAAAATTGCATTTTCACCAATGTTTTAAAAATCGGACCGGACATCAACTCGGAAAAGCTATGGATTTAGGAGTTAATGGGTCAAACTGGGGGTTCAATCGATGACATCATCATGGTGTTATAAATATATTTATAATAATAAATATATTATTAATGCAATCTTAACATGTTATAAATTATAAAAATATATATTTCTTTAGCTTATAAGTAATGTTATTATAATTTATTTAGTTTTTAAAAAAAATATATTTTTTTAATGGAGTACACATATAAAACTATCGAGTACACATATAAAACTAATGATATTTTAGTTTAAAAAGAAGTTAGCTTTGGAAAGAAAAAAAACAATTAACTTTAAGTTTTTAACCATTTTAGAATAACCCACCTAACAAAACCCTAAAAATAAGGCCCAACATCATGTGTTTTTCTCTATTCTCACTTCTCAGCTGCCACTTCAATTCCCTTTCCATCATCTCAATTTGTTTCCCTTCTCTTTTTTTTCCCTCAGCCGCTCCATTGTTCTTCTTTTTGTTTTTCTCCTTTCTTCTCCCATTTGTGTATTTCCCCCAAGCTTCCTTTTTTCTTCTCTTTCTTTGCCTCCTTTCTTCTTCCATTTGTGAATCTACCCAAGCTTCCTTTTTTCTTCTTCCATTTATTTGGGTTTCTCTTCTTCTTCCTCATTCTATGTTTATGTGTGCTATTGGGTTGATTTGCTCTTCTTCTTTTAGGCTTGTTTAATCTTTATGGAGATAAAAAACAGTAGAAATGAAAATCGGAAATTGAATTAGGGAAAAAAAAAAGGAGAAGAATGAAAAAACCGGGTTGATCCGGTTTTCACTGGTTTCCGGTTAACTCCGAGTTTGACCGAATTTTTATATATCCAATTTTATATATACACTCGGACGAGACATGTGACCGGTTTGCAGTTGAACTGGTCGAACTGTCCGGTCCGGTCTGAGTTTGAAAACACTGATTTTGACTTAAACAAACAAGGACAGTTCAATCACTTATTGTAAAGTCAGCAAATTTAAATGCTGTTAACAATCAAACTTCTTCCACAACTAACTTTAATTAATTTCATATTATTTGTGTGTATTAGACTCAGTCTTTTTATATATTTATGTTTTCAATTTGGGAAGTTAGGTTGGGTTTTATGAAGGAAATTCATTGAACGATTAACGTGCCCCACTTACTTCAGCTGGAGGACTGCAACTCTGTAACGGACACTTATACTTGCATTAAAATAATGTCATTGTATCTTTAGTCTTCCACAGTCCAATGTCTTAAATGCCTTAAATATCTAAGTAGACCAAGGCATTGAGACAAATAGCTAGGTTGTTAGTTGTTTTTTATTAAATTAATTTGAAGAATTGATAGAGTCGACTTTTGGAAAAATGTTCTAGAATGTCGAATATCTCTTCTACATCAGTACACAACAAATAGGATAGTGTTAAATCAACCTAAGAAGGCCCGGTAAACACTCTTCACAACTAATTAAAACAGAATATTATGTGCATATGCACTTAGTATAATGCTACAATTATAATAGATTAAGTGTATTTAATACTTCCCCTCTTCCATTTAAAGAGTCCAATTTATTATTGATGTCGAGTTACAACACATAAAATAACTAATTTGACACTATTCTATTAATATTCTTATTTTTGAAGTGTAGGTTAATTATGAACTACACGTTATCATATTAGTAAGAGTAGAAAACGTAAAAAAATTGAAGTGAACTACTTTATTAGAACAAAAAAATACTTTGAAAGTGGACACTTCTAGTAAATTAGAGAAAGTAATTTTAAATAAGGTATATATATGTGTGTGTGTGTAAAACGACTTTTATTTTGGATTGGAGAGAGTATATTTAAATAGGAATATGAAGAGCGAGAAAAAAATTAATTCACTACCTGTATTACTTGCACAAATTATATGTGACTCTGATGTGTAATATATCATTTAAAATGGCTTACTTATTACCCCTTATATCATCAACATTTTAAAAAAATAGCGCGTATATATTAACTCTTTATAGAATAGTTGTAATGGCCAAAACCCTTTTATACTTAAAAAACACAGAGTTATCGCCTTGTATTTATAAATTAAATTGTCATTTTGATAATATAAAAAAACAGAAATGATAATGTCTAATGTCAAAATTAACATATTGTATCAGGTCAAAAACGATGAGTGTTTAAAATATAGAGCAATTAGAGAAGTTGTCAACTGTCATTTAGCAACGAATGGAACAACAAGAGTTGACTTTGGTACTAATTAATTCCTACATACATATAATGTTTCATTCATTCTCTCTCTTGACGAAGATATCTTTTACACAATGTTTCAGGCCTTACTCAATATCTTCTCCATTAATGGCTGCAACTCTACCGTCATTAACGCTCACCAACTCCTTAATCCTCTGCTACTTTCTTACCCCATTGGAGGGCTTGCCTTAGCATGGCTTTTCTTCATCATTTTTACCAAGTACTCAATTAAGGGATCCTTATTGCCACCATTACCACCAGGTCCCAAACCTTTACCCCTGCTGGGAAATCTTCTGTCTCTTGATCCCGAGCTTCATTCTCACTTTGCAAACCTCTCCAAATCCTACGGTCCGATCCTAACCCTTTGGCTCGGTAAAAAAGTAGTGATCGTGATTACTTCCCCTGCGCTGGCTAAGGAGGTTCTCAAGGATCAAGACTCAATTTTGGCCAACTAGGATGCCACAGTCGCCAGCCTAATAGCTTGCTATGGCGGCACAGACATGGTAGCCAGCCCAAACGGTCCCGAGTGGAGGATGTTAAGAAAGGTCTGCGCCAGGGAAATGCTTTGTAACTCCACTTTAGACTCTGTTTACGCCCTCAGGCGCAGCGAAATTCGACACACGATTCCATTCTTGTATGGAAAGGCCGGGAAGTCTGTAAATGTAGGTGAGCTGATGTTTTCAACTGTTCTTAATGTGATTACTAATATGCTGTGGGGTGGCACGGTCAAAGAATCAGATGAAAGAACCCGCCTTGGTTCCGAAGAATTCAGGGATGTTGTCGGTGGACTGATTGAATGCTTGGGGACGCCAAACATATCAGATTATTACCCTTTTCTGGCAAGATTTGATCTTCAAGGAATTAGGAAAAAGACCCTGATTTCTAGCTGGGAAGTTGGATCAAATCTTCGAGAGGCTGATAGATCAAAGATTAATGAAGGAATCAGTTCGCGAAGAACAGAGCAAGGATTTCTTGGAGTTCTTGCTAATGAAGCTAAACGATGGTGATCTAACAAAGACCCAGGTGAAGGGATTACTCATGGATATGGTTGTGGGAGGAACCGAAACTACGTCGAATGTTGTCGAATTCTGAGAAAAGTTCACCATGGTTGGCAGAGATGATGAACAAACCCGAAATTCTGAGAAAAGTTCAGAGAGAGCTGGAAAAAGTTACAGGAAAAAATAGAGGCATAGAAGAGTCCGATGTTCAGAAACTCCCTTACTTATACGCAGTGATGAAAGAAGCATTGAGGCTTCACCCAGCGCTTCCTCTAATGGTTCCTCACTGCCCCAGTGAGACTACCATTGTCGGAGGGTACACGATCCCAAAAGGTGCTCGCGTTTTCGTGAACATCTGGGCGGTTCACAGGGACCCTTCCGTGTGGGAGAATGCGTCGGAGTTTCGGCCTGAGAGATTTTCCGGCGCCGATTTGGATTACAGCGGGAAGGATTTCAGGTATTTGCCGTTCGGGTCGGGGAGGAGAAGCTGTGCGGGGATAGCAATGGGGGAGAGGATGTTCATGTTTACGGTTGCTTCTTTGGTTCATTCCTTTGATTGGGAGGGTGGTTGGAGAAAGATTGGCTTTGGAAGAGAAGTTTGGGGTTGTGTTGAAGAAGAAAAAGAATTTGATTGCCATACCAATCCCCAGATTAGGAGATGAATCTCTGTACATATCAATATGATTAATATGGCCATTAATTAGTTTAAAATCAAATTAATTGGTGATGATTGATGATCTAACATTCCTTCATTCATATGTGTAGGATATAAAAATATCCCTTAGCGCCCAAAGAGATTAACGCACAGCGGAATAATCAAAACGAACAACGAAACAACACACAACAATTTAACGTGGTTTGATCTTTAGATCTACATCCACAAAATCCACTCAATCAATCAAAGGCGGGCCAAGCCGAAAGTCTTTGCCTACACACCCATTACATCAATAACTCAACATCCCCCATAACAACACATCACAATATAGCCAAAAAGGCTCCCTCTCACAACCCCGAAGACAGAGAGCCGAAAGGCTCTGGCCTTAACCTTTCGAAATCTCAGCTCAACTGAAAACAATACCCCATAGGTCCTTTATATAGATCCATAGTTACCCGAATCCTTATCAAAACTAGTTTCCCAAAACAAACCAAATCTAAATTGGAAACAAACTAAACAAGTAATTATTAAATCCTATTAAAACTAAAATTTCCTAATTAAGCTTGATTTAATTTTTCCAACAATATGTGTATGGTGCACAAGAATAAGAATGTGAAATGAAAAAATCATTCATTAAAATGAATTTTAGTTTATCTTTTACAACATATAATAGCTTAAATAATCAAACTTTTACACGAATTAAACATATGAATTCACTTACTTTTCCTCCGCTTTAAGGTTAAGGTTGATTAAAGGTTGAAGCTGAAGAAGTTCAAGGACTTGAATTTCAAAACCCTGTCTACTGCTTTCTCTATTTCACTACAAGAGTCAAGCTTGGAAGATTTATAATATTTTATGGGTCTAAGTTACAACAACTAAAATAAATAATTTGACATTAATTGTTTCACTAATATCCTTATTTTCCAATGATGAATTAATTGTGAACCAACCATGATTTTATTGGTAAGGGTATGAGAAATATATAAATGCAAACTTAACTTTTGTAATGAAAAAAAATATTTTGGAACTTGACTCTTCTAATGGAATGGATGGAGTACTATTTTAGTTTATCATTCCTCCCCCCCCCCCCCCCCCCCCCCCCCCCTTTTTTGTAGTATGAAATTTATGAACTATGTAATTTGTTGTTGAACATCTTTTGATATAATTGTTAATGGTTAAGATGTTAATATGTTGTGCTGGTAAGTTTTCGGGGGCAAAGGTTCATTTTAACTGGCCCCTAAAGTTTTACCTTATAAGCACATAAAGCTATTAGTTGTGTCCAAATACACCTTTAATGTTTACAAAATTTGGCCAAATTAGCCCCTTTCCGTTAAAGTGCTCCTTCACGTAAAGGGGCTAAATTAGTCATATTTTATAATGTTGATGGCTTATTTGGACCCAAAAAAATATTAGGGGCTTATTTGGCCCTTAGATAAAACATTAAGAGCTAAAATATATATTTTCCCTAATTTTTGGATAAATATGTTTTATATGTGAATTTAATGACATATTGTTGTATGATTTTATTGATTTATTTGTCATTATTTAGGGTTGAATGGAGCCCAAACCAAATTAGATTTTGATTAAAATAGTTTGGTATTCGGGTTGAATTTGTTTTTTTGTCAGGATTAAGAAGAATCCTGAAGAATTTTAGAAGAGAAATAGAAGGGTTAGGAAAGAATTGAGATAGAATGAGGAAATTGGGGTTATTAGATTGAGAAAGGAAGAGAGAGTTTTTCAACATGCAAATCGCTAAATCCCCAAATGACATATTCCATCTACTTATACCCTGTAACTAACTCCAATAATTGCTTCTAAATCTGCTACAGTAACTAACTATCACACTTAGGTGCATAATTACATCTAAGCCCCTTTGTTCATGACAAATAACCCCCTCTAGAAATCAGTCTTGTCCTTAAGACTGGAATTGGGGAAATTGATTGGTAATGAATCCTGCATCTTCCCATGAAGCTTTAGTAGAGTCTAGATTCCTCCATTTGATCAACCATTGGATAACAGATTGATTGTGGCGCACCACACTCCTCCGTTGAATAATGGCTTCTGGCTCCAAACGGCACACCTCCTCTTCATTAAAAGCCGGTAGTTCAGCTGGAATTAAGGGCTCAAGGCCAAAATGTTTCTTGAGCTTCGAAACATGGAATATTGGATGGATTTTGGCATGTGAGGGAAGCTGTAGTTTATAAGCAACTGAGCCAATCTTTTCTAGTATTTTAAAAGGACCATAAAACTTGCTGGCAAGTTTCAGACAAGCACGAATGGCAATGGTTTGCTGCCTATAGGGTTGCAGCTTGAGGAAAACCCAATCTCCCACAGCAAACTCTCGTTCAGTCCTGTGTTGATCAGCAAAGAACTTCATTCTACTGCGAGCTTTCTCCAAATTTTCTCGTGGCAATTGTGAAACCCGTGTGCGTTGCTGAACCATATCTTCCACTGCCGGCAAAACACTGCTTTCATAACTTCCCAAAAACATAGGTACAGGCTTCTTACCATAGAGAGCTTCATAAGGGGACATCCCAATACTAGAATGGGAGGTGGAGTTATACCAAGATTCAGCCAAAGATAACCATTTCTTCCATAAAGCTGGTTTTTCTGAAGTAAAACAGCGTAGATAAACCTCCAAGCACTGGTTAACCCTTTCTGTTTGACCATCACTTTGAGGATGGTAGGCACTACTATAGTGCAGCTCCACACCGAGAGTCTTGAAGAGTTCTTTCCAAAAGTGACTCAAAAATATCCTATCAATGTCACTCACAATGGCTTCAGGTAAGCCATGTAGTTTAACAATATGATCCAAAAATAATTCAGCAATATCTGCAGCAGTAAATGGGTGTTTGCAAGCTACGAAATGACTGTATTTAATCAATCTATAAACAACCACAAAAATAATAGTATGCCCTTCAGAATTTGGTAGTTGCTCGATAAAGTCCATCGAAAGATGTTTCCATGCTCTAGCAGGAATCGGTAGTGGTTGCAACAATCCAGGTGAGGATACGTGTTCAACTTTGCTACGTTGACATATTTGGCATTGTTGTATCAACTGGATGATGTCTTCTTTCATATGAGGCCAAAAGAAAAGCCCTTTGAGTCTTTGGATGCAAGCCGTTTGCCCCGAATGACCACTGAGAGGAGATGCATGCATTGTTTGCATAAGTTGTAACCTAATGCCTTGCCCTGTACCTACACAAATTTTCCCAGCTTTTTTCAGAAGTCCATGTTCGTATTGGAAGTCTGGTTGAGCAGCCGGATCTAGACATAATTGAACAATAATGTCTTAGAAGTAACCATCACCTTCATAGCTGTTTTGAACTTGTTGTACCCACTTTGGTTGTACTTCTGAAATGGCTTGAAGCTGATCTGTGCCCCCTGAGACTGTTTCCTGCTCCAGCCTCCTTGACAATGCATCTGCAACAACATTGTCAACCCCCTTTTTGAATTGGATTTCATAATCCAATCCTAACAGCTTGGCTAACCACTTATATTCCAACGGATGGTGCAATTACTATTCCAGCAAGAATTTCAGGGCCTGATGATCCGTGTGAATTATAAAATAGCCGATGAGGTAATGGCGCCATTTATCTACAGCCAATACCAGTGCTAGTAGTTCCTTCTCGTACACTGACAGTCCCAAATTTCTGGAGTTAAAAGCTCTACTCAAGAAACCTAAAGGTCGCCCTTCCTGCATTAGTACTGCTCCCATTCCCCCATTTGAAGCATCAGTTTCGATGATAAAACTCTTTGAGAAGTCAGGCAGACGAAGTACTGGTGCAGTGGTTAAAGCTTCCTTAAGTTGGTTCATGGCTGTTTGAGCTTCCTCCGTCCACTGAAATGAGTCTTCTTTGAGCAGCTGTGTAAGAGGCTTGCACATAACACCGTAGCCTTTAACAAAGCATCTATAATAACCCGCAAGGCCTAGGAATCCCCTTAAAGCCTTAATATCGCGCGGATTTGGCCAATCCTTTACAGCTTCTAGTCTTCTACCTTAGCTGGATCCATTTTCACCCCTTGGCCATAAATGATGTGCCCCAAATACTCAACGGAAGGCTGCGCAAATGTACATTTGGACTTCTTTGCATATAACTGATGTGCAGATAAGAGTTTCAAAACTGTTTCTACATGCTGCAAATGAATTTTCAGGTCTGGACTATACACCAAGATATCATCAAAAAACACCAGTATAAACTTGCGCAAATATGGCTGAAAAATTCTATTCATCAATGCTTAGAAAGTAGAGGGGCCATTAGTAAGGCCGAAAGGCATTACCACAAACTCGAAGTGCCCGTTATGCGTTCTAAAAGCTGTTTTAGGAATATCTTGGGGCAACACCCTTATTTGGTGGTACCCGGAACACAGGTCCAGTTTAGTGAATACTTTGGCCCCAAATAGTTCATTGAGCAATTCATCAATATTTGGTATTGGGAACTTATCCTTGACTGCCATCTCATTAAGCTGTCTATAATCTATACACATATGCTACGAGTCATCCTTTTTCTTAACTAGTAACACAGGGGAAGCAAAAGGGCTATGACTTGTTTGCACAACTCCAGAACTAATCATTTCATCTACTTGTTTCTCAATTTCCATTTTATGGGCATGAGGATATCGATATGGTTTGAGTTTAAACGGCTGGGCTTAAGGTTTCAACACTATGGCATGATCCAAATCTCTGTGGGGAGGCAACTGTGTAGGTGTATTAAAAACTTTAGAATAATGATCAATCAACTGAGTGAGAGATTCAGGAATATGATTTAGCTCATCTACAGAGCAAGCATTAATTCCCTGTCGATCTTTGTACCAAGCTTGTTGTCTGGCTTCATCATAGCATTTCAACGCCTTGCCTCTAATCAATTTCATGGTGGCTTGCTTTGCCCCTCCTTGCAACAAGATTGCCTTCCCTTGATTATCAATCTGTATACTGGATTTTTGGAAATTGAACACTATGGGATTATAACGACTCATCCAATCAACGCCCAGAATGATATCCCAATTTCCCAGCTTCATCACACGCATACCAAAAGTGAAATTATAGTCCTGCATTTTCCATTTTACTCTAGGACAAACATCAGCACTACTTAGAGTTCTGCCATCAGCAACAATAATCTTTAAGGGAGGAGCTATTGTAATAGGAATGTTCAGCAATTGTACTAACTGATGATCAATGAAACTTCGAGAACTACTTGTATCCACCAAAATTTTGACCCTTTTATCCTGAAGCAACCCTTGCAGGATGATTGTTTTCCTGGCCTTTTCCTCTTCCAGTGAACATAATTGTTCCTCCTCAGCATCTAAGAATTCAGGTTCTCCTTCGACTTGTTCCTCCTTTATTATCTGAGAATCCTCATCCTCCTCTAACAACATAAAAGCCTGATTCTTCATCTTACAGAAATGCCCTGGGCTGAATTTCTCACCACATTTATAGCAGATATTGTTATTCCGTTGATATTGGATCTCTTGTGGTGATATTTTCTAAAAATTCTCTCTCCGTTCCAGAATTCCTTTCGGTTCCTCACGTTCCACATTAGCCTGTTTTGTAAAATTTTCCTGTTTCTCTGCCACTATCCCGATTTTGACAAATTCTTACTACTAGTTCTTCTAACTGATTCAATTGCGTCTTCTTGGTGCCGAGCTACTTCAAAAGCCTCCAAGAGATTTTGTGGCTTCATCATGCGCACAGTCGGCTTAAGTTCCTCTTTCAGTCCCGAAAAAAAATTGGATACAAAATACTCTTCTGTGAGTTTAGGATTTTTACAGAATACCGCTGCCCGAAGATCTTCAAAGGTTTCTTGATAATCCAATACACTTCCTGTTTGTGCCAATTTATTAAACTCCTCGATTTCGTCTTTCCCTTTCGGATCCCTAAATCTTCGCATCATAGCATCAGAAAACTCTTTCCATGAAATGTCATCGCCTCTCATCAATTTCAAACTGTTAAACCAAATGTCTATTCGGCCTTCGAAATACATTTCTATCATCTCCATACGCTCTTCTTCATCAATTCTATACAACCTGAAAAATTTGTTGGAGCTTTCTCAACCAATCTCTCGGTCGTTCTCTGTTGAACTTTGAGAGTTAGATATTTGGATTCTTCGGGTGCTAGTTTCGGAATGCTTGTTCCTTAGAGAGGATCTTGACTTCCTCCCTATCGGTTTGTTTAGACGTACTACTCGGAGTAGGTAGCAGCCCCGCCCGATTGACATTTCCGTTCGCCTCCCTCCCTTGAGGAGTTTCCCGGTTCCCATTCTTACTTGCTCCGGCCAACATTGCCTCCGTCCTGACCTCACATTCTGTTGCGATTGATTCCATCCTCGCGTCAATACGGAGCATTAATTGCTCCAATTTCTCCATTTTCGCAACTTGTTATTCTTGATTTTGTCTCCACTCGATCGACATCACTCTCACCTGTTCTTCGAGATTCTTTATGGGTTCTTCCCATGCTTGCGAGCGCGTGTGTTCTGCCATCATTCCCACTGGTGAGAGAATCGATCTCTGATACCAAATGTCATGATTAAGAAGAATCCTGAAGAATTTTAGAAGAGAAATAGAAGGGTTAGGAAAGAATTGAGATAGAATGAGGAAATTGGGGTTATTAGATTGAGAAAGGAAGAGAGAGTTTTTCAACATGCAAATCGCTAAATCCCCAAATGACATATCCCATCTACTTATACCCCGTAACTAACTCCAATAATTGATTCTAGGAAAAAATGCAAAAGTGGTCCACAATCTTTACCTCTGTTGCAAATGTAGTCCACAATCTTTAGTAAGTAGCAAATGTAGTCCACAATGTATCCATTTTGTTGCAATTTTAGTCCAAAAACGGAAATTTGACCTTGACTAACGATCAACGGGTTTGACCGTCAGTCAAACCCGTGTTTGACCATCCTAAAACCACCTCACCCCTTCTTTCCAAAACCATTTCTCGAATCTCTGAATCTGAGAACCTCCCTTGGTGGTCCGAGCTGGAAGCAATTTTTGAAAGGAAAATTCGTGGGTTTCACTTTGCCCGTGAAAAGAAGCTCCGGGAAGGTTTCTTCTTCGGAATAAGAAAAGATAAAGGTGAAGTTTTTGCACTGATTTCCGATCTGAAAATTAATTTTTGGGAGGAAAATTGTGGGTTTCACTTTGAAGACCACTTTGCCCGTTGATAGAAGCTCCGGGAAAATTATGGGTTTCACTTTGACCGTTGATAGAAGCTCCGGGAAGGGATCTCTGCCCGTTGGTGGGTCTTCACCGTTGGGAAGGGAATTGGTGGGTCTTCAGCGAGTTCACTCACCGAGTTAACTCAGAACTCACTGTGTCAACCCGGAGACTTAATGCATTTTCTGGAATTTGCTTTCGGTAGCTCACATAAAATGGCAATTAGCTGGAAGCTTTGAAACAACTTTGAACCGCGGTTGCTGTTGAAATTTCTTGGATGACCTAAGGTACTGAATTTAACATTTCGGGTCTTAGAAATTTTGTTGCTGACTGGCATGAATTGGTAGACTGAATTTTGGTGCTGAATTTTCTTTGGAAATGTATGTGCTGAAATTTTGTGTGCTGTTCTTGTGAAATTTGGAATGGATGTGCTGAATGGAATTAATTGGAGAGGCTAAATTTTTATGCGCTTAATTTTCTTTTGGAATTTAAGAGCTAAAAATTTAAGTTTGTTTGCGGTTTGACTGCTGGAGCTACTTTCGGTCATCTTGGGCTGGTTTAGGGATGGTTATTTGCTGATTGCTCTTGATGTTGCTGGAATTCTGTTCTGGATTTTGGTTGCTTGCTGAATTCTGAAATTTTGTGGTCTGTTTTTGGAAAATTTTGTGCTTGGCACTCAATTTTCTGGATGAACTGAATTTCTGGGCAAATTTTGCTGAAATTTGGACGGAATTGTTGCTATGGTTTATGTTGTTTGGAGCTGTTGGGTCAAATACTGAATGGATGAAATCACAAAAGGTTCAAGGGTGCTGCTGGGGTGTTTTTCTGGGCTCACCGACGCCAACCTTTGCTGTTTTGTGAATCAATGGCTGCAAATTGGGTCAAAATGGTGGATTTTCTCTGAGATCTTGAACATCAAAGGCTTTGGCTTTGGATGGGAGATTTCCAGTTTTCAACAGAGAAAGAAGAATGGAAATTTCCACTTTTGCATTTTTTCCGAATAAACCCATCAAGTACAGATGCTCATAATCCAATACAATCAAGAAGAGGATGCACGCAATGCACCAAAAAAAGAACACAGACGAGATGGGACTGGAAAGGGTTTATAAATGGTGTGAAGACATGGAAAAGAACATCAAAAAAAATTGTGGGACTTATTGATCAAAAAACGAAGAAGAAGAAGATGAGAGGATGAGAGAAATGGTTTTGGAAGGAAGGGGTGGGGTGGTTTTAGGATGGTCAAACCCGGGTTTGACTGACGGTCAAACCCGTTGACCGTTAGTCAATGTCAAATTTCCGTTTTTGGACTAAAATTGCAACAAAATGGATACATTGTGGACTATATTTGCTACTTACTAAAGATTGTGGACTACATTTGCAACAGAGGTAAAGATTGTTGACCACTTTTGCATTTTTTTCCATTGATTCTAAATCTGTTACAGTAACTAACTATCACACTTAGGTGCAGAATTACTCTTGTAATGAAAAAAAATATTTTGGAACTTGGACTCTTCTAATAGAATGGATGGAGTACTATCATTCCCTCCCCCCCCCCCCCCCCCCCCCCCCCCCCCCTTTTTGTAGTATGAAATTTATGAACTATGTAATTTGTTGTTGAACATCTTTTGATATAATTGTTAATGGTTAAAACGTTAATATGTTGTGCTGGTAAGTTTTTGGGGGCAAAGGTTCATTTTCACTGGCCCCTAAAGTTTTACCTTATAAGCACATAAAGCTATTAGTTGTGTCCAAATAAACCTTTAATGTTTACAAAATTTGGCCAAATTAGCCCCTTTCCGTTAAAGTGCTCCTTCACGTAAAGGGGCTAAATTAGTCATATTTTATAATGTTGATGGCTTATTTGGACCCAAAATAAATATTAGGGGCTTATTTGGCCCTTAGATAAAACATTAAGAGCTAAAATATATTTTCCCTAAGTTTTGGATAAATATGTTTTATATGTGAATTTAATGACATATTGTTGTATGATTTTATTGATTTATTTGTCATTATTTGGGTTGAATGGAGCTCAAACCAAATCAGCAAAATTAAAATGATTTGGATTTTGATTAAAATAGTTTGGTATTCGGGTTGAATTTGTTTTTTCAAAGCCTAAATAAGCCTTTAAAAATTGGATACGTTATAAATTGAAATTTAAAAACATCGAATTTTGATTTTAGGCAATAAAGATCAAATATTAATTTACATTTAAAACTTTAGAAATGGAATTAGAAATTTATAAACTGAAATTAGATAATTATCAATTCTAAATTTAAGTTAAATATTGTTAACGTGAATTTACATTATAAATTTCAAAATTTTTAAAAAATTTAAAATTAGATATATATATATATATCCAATTAATGTTAATTTCTTGTGAATTGTATTTATAGTAATATTTCATATGAAAAGAACATGATAATTTATTATTATTTTTTGGGTAAGAAGTAAGAACAGCCCATAAGAAGGCATGGGCTCGCATGCCGCATTTGTGTGTACATCCCGGCATTTTAGTTGTATTCGGAGAGTATGGTTTGGTTGGATCTGCCTTGCACAACAATGTCCAACCGCGCGTGTTATATTATATGTTGCAAAATAATAATTTAAACCAAACTTGTATTTATTAAGTAATTATAATTGTAGTAAGATTTGTTAATTGTCGGTTTTCTATTTATTTTAGTGTTTGTTTGGGAAACCTAATTGTTTTAGGAAATAATTCTGAATCAGATTAATAGTAGGATTTAGGGATATTTTAGCCTATAAATTGAGGCATTGGGGATCACTGTAATCATAGAGATTTACGGAGAGAAACTGAATAGCCTTGCAGCTGTTTTTTGACCAAGATTCGGCTTTGGTCCGCCGCCTGAATTGAGTGCGTGCGAGTTTGTTTGTAGTTCGTTATTGAAAAATGGGAAGACAAAAAAAATACAATAATAGTCAACAATCTTACTCTTGTTTCAAATGTAGTCCACAGTCGTTACAAATTTATTGATTGTGTAAATGTTACTTTATGTACTGTTTTACAAATTTCTATATTTATGTGTGGGAAATGCTTATGTGACATTTATTTTGGCATAGATGGACTATTAGTTATCCATGATTAGTAGTTATAAGAGTCCATGAGTTTCTCAATAACGGCATAAACAACTTCCACTAGGTTGTGGGTGGTTTATTAAATTTAGACGTTAGACGAGTTATTTCACGTAAATGCTGAACCGACTAGAAAAGATAAAATTTGTCCCGTAGGACATGTGCCATCCTCACATAAAGAGGGAAACTATATTTGTATCCCCTTTTCAGTTTGTGAGTGTAGCTGTTATGGTTGTTCTGCTTCAATTATCATTGTGGACATGAAATTAAAAAAGACACAAGACACTATCATGACTTTTAAATCCACCAAGGACGAAAAATAAGAAACAAAATAAACAGTAAATTAAAGCAAAAACAGCAAGGAAATCAACGAAACCAGACGGGAAGCATTCTGCGAAATATACCAATTAAACATAGAGTAAATTCCACATTTGGTCCTTTATATATTGTCTAATAATTTTTTTGGTCCCCTACATTTTAAAATAATTTTTGCTTTTTTCCTTTACTTTTATATCTTGAGCCATACTCTCTCTTTCTTAAATATACCAATCTCGCTCACCGTTAGACTATTTAACAATTCCAACAATTCTTTTTAAATTTTTTTTTAATATTTTAATTCAACTATAAATGCTTCATTTTGACAGTTTATTTTGTATAATAAATTTCCCCCCTATCCATTGACTTTTGATCAAGTCTTTTTTAATTACTATTAACATTTCTTTCATCTGTGGAGCATCAATCAAAGGTTAATTTTATATAAGCCATTTACAGATTCATCCATCAATATTATTAGACTTTTTTAAAGAATTTTTATTATGAAAAGACCATTTATTTCCAACTATGCTTTTATTGTTGAAAAAAAAAAAACTATGCTATCTATTTACGTTGACAAGCTGAATAAACTATTTTATTTATGGCCGGCTTTAAAAAAAGGGAGAAAAATTATTAATTTGAAGAAGGCAATTCGACGAGTAAGTTTTGAGTAATTAGTCAAAATTTATTGTCAAGGCTATTTGCAGTCGAAATAGGAATATGATACGTACGTAAATGGAAAAATAATTACAAGAACCAATAATTTATAATCAGTACTAATTGTGCTTTTTTTTTTTTTTTTTTGTAGTCCTTCATTCGTTCTATTAGAAGGGTCAACTTTGACTAATGTATAACTTATTATGTTAATGTATAATACCTAAATTAACTAATTTGACATACTTTATTTTATTTATATCTTTATTTATTAAGTATAGACTAATTACAAACCACACATGATTATACTATTAAGAGTAAAAGGAGTAAAAAAAAAAATTTTAAACTGAATTCTTCTATTGAAACAAAAAATATTTTTTAAAATTGACTATTCTAATAGAACGGAGGAAGTATATAATATGTAAATGAAAAAAATATATATAAAAACTTCCTATTTTTTGAAACGTAGGAAATAGAAAAATACGACTTATTGAGTATATGGGGACGAGGATTGGGAATATTCCAAGCAGTTTTTAAACGTAGTGATTCCCATACAAGACTTTGTCTTGTGTTGGGACCAAGTCGCATTACTTGCAGATTAGTATTTTAAACATTAAATTAATTAATGTTTAATTTTATTTTTTTTTTAAACAAAATTCATTCACCAAACCAAGCCTCTCTCGTTTCCTATAAACGTCTAGCGCCCACCCAATCTAAATTTCTTTTCTTCATCTTTCCAACTTGAAGTTTCCTCTTTTCTCTTTTTTTTTTTGGTATAATTTTAATTCTCCTTTGTTGATCTCTCTCTCTCTGTATATATATATACACGTACACCAGAAAGAGATTGAGAAAAAAAAAAGAGAAAAAACTTCTTATATCAATACTGCATTGACTAGTTGTTCTTATGAAGTTTCCCCTGGAAGAAGCTTAAGGTTCAAAAAGGAAAGGAAAAAGTTGTGCATTTCCTCACTTGGAAGCCAATTATCAACAGCAAGGTATGTGATCTTTTTAATTATTTTGTTTGCCTTTTAATTTTTCACTCCATTATTTTTGTGAGATTAATTCTTAATTCAATCATTCAAGTTTCGTTTAAAGTATCTAATATTGTTTGTCACATTTATAAGTATTCTCATTAATTTTGCGTATTTGAAAGAAAAGCTCAAGGAATCGAAAACATGGAATATCAATCGCGGTGGAGCTTTATAATTAAAGAGGACAACTAATAACTAAAATTTTCCCTTCTCCTCCATTTTAGTGCAAAATGAGAGGAGAGGAAGACAAGGTTTTTGAGAAGACAAGGTGGGAGAAGAAATTTATGAGATCTTTCGTATACTCTACTCTACCCTATCTTTGTCTTTTCTATTTATCATCTCATAATAAGGAAATGGGGATTCCCAAATGTAACATGTGGATCTAATTCTTTAACGTGAAATGATAGACAGAAAATATAAGAACGTATAGTAGATAGAAGATCTCAAGGAAGTGTGTCAACAACTTAATTATTGAGTTATATAATTGGATAATGAGGGAGTGATTCCAGTTAAATAATTGACAATACATGTTTCCAGTTTTCTAAATATGTATAAGAACAAATTATTTTTCATTTTTAGGCAATAATATTGATAAGGCTGTCGTTAGCCTACCAAAATGCAGTAAAAGTACTGCTTACCTACAATAGAAATGCTACAAGTAGCACAGTAAATACAAGGCCAATCCACAGGGAACAGTGATTAAAATTCATACTCCTATTAATTTCGTAACATGTTTGATTAGTAATCAATCATCTCGTGTCTCTCACGAGACCTTGAATTGTAACTTTATGGAATTAAAACTAGACTCACTAAATAGATGAATTTATCCAATTAAAGAAGCATTCCAGCATTATGAAAATCATATTAATCTCATGCATATAATCACGAACACTTTAAGAAATCGAATAGCATAGCATTGGTCAGTTATAGGTTACCTTGGTCTCCTTACGACATAACCCAATCCCCGCTTAATGTGTTCACAATCACCGTGAGCTCCCTACGTCAGGATGACTTCTCTAGCTAATCTAATTAATAGGTCATGGGCTCCCTACGACACCTATCAATTAAACTATTTAATGCTAAAACCATAATGCTAAACTGATTAAGCAGTGAACAGATTAATACTGAAATATATTTTCCGAACTTCTGAATCATAATGCTTAATCTCTAGATTTTGTTTGATAAATATGCTGATCAACGCTCTGTTCTCTTGTGGCTTTGGTAGAGAATCATCACTTTTTTTTTCCAAAACTTTACACAAAGAAACAACTTCACTTTTTCAACAATTTAAAATTAAAATTTTAAAATTCCCTCTAAATACCTACTCACATAAATTCAAAAAATAACACAATCATTACACTTTTTTATCTCTCACCTACACAATTTCCCAAAAAAAAACTTCCCTCCAAAAAATTTCTAACAAAAAACTTCCCTCTAATAAAATTTCCTCTACCAAAGTCACAAGAGAACAGAGCCTTAATGTTGAAATCTTAAAAATGTACTATTTTACCCTTACGTTGAATTTTTTGTATATATATATACACGCGAAATATCAAATGTTATAATAAAACATAAATTATGATTAATGAAAAATATAAGGAAACAAAAAAAAGAATAAACACAAAATTGAATGATTAAAATACACATAATAATAATAATGATAATGATTCTTACAAATTATTAAAATTCTTAAAAAATGAAAAACAAATCCATTATTGCAGTCTAATATAAATTAAAATTTTTACAATAAAACTCATATATAATTAATAAAAGGCTGATGTTATTGCCAGAGCAAATAATAGCATCCAGAGCAATATTTTCTTTTCCTTCCTAAAATGCCCTTATCTATTTAAAGTTTTTTTTTTCCTCACTTAATCGCTTTAAATCCTGTTTTGTCTCCTTCCTTTTGCACTCTGTCTACATCCATATTTGTTTTTTCACGCCAATCTTTTTGGAAAATCAAATGAAAACACAGGGGTTAGAATTTTACATCTCTAAGTGTTGTTAGAATTGATGAAAACAACTCTGGGGGAATGCCAGAAAGAGGAAAAAGCATCTGAAGGTAAAGGTCGCAAACATAAGAGGGAGAAGCCACCAATTCTAATCACAGATGCTGACGCAAAAGTGAAAGGACAAAAAACACCGGAAGAAACAAATTAAAGTCACAAACATATGAAACCAAACTAACCAATTTATGGGTTTAGCAATTAATCGTGTATAAATTTACGATTCGAAAAAAAAGAAGCTTTCTTGATGTATCGTTTAAAATTGCCCACCGGAATCAAACAATCAAAGTTGCAAACTAATTGTAGGTTGACCGAGAACACAAACAACGGCTAAATAGGAACCAAAGCCTTACAAAGAATCTGAATCAAACATGAAGCAAAACAGAATTTTGGGCAGCAAATTTTTTCACTGTTTAACAAACCCAGAAGACTTTCTTTACACACTATACAATTGAAGTGCAAAGGATGTATAAATACATCTTTGATTGCCTCCTAAGTACCTTTATTTACTTCATAAAAGAGAAGTTCATGTTCTCAACATTCATCGACCAAAAGTTTAAGAATTGAGGTGGGATGGGTTATTTAGAATGAGAACCTTGAGATTATAATAGCTTTAAAAGGGTGTGTTATTTCAAATTAAGTATCATGTATCAATGATGATGGAGATAGAGAAGATGGTTCAGCACTGAAAGGAAAAAAAGAAAAGGGAGGCGATTCATGAAAAATAAAGTGAACAAAAGGAAGGAGAAGAAACAGGGAAGGGATTTAGAACAAATAAGTGGAAATAAAAAAAGAAAAAGATTAGTGACCGGTTGAAAAAGAGGGGCGTTTTAGGAAAGAAATAAAATTTATGCTCTGGATGCTATTTTCTGCTCTGGCAATAACAGCAGCCCTAATAAAATTATATAAGTAAAATAAAAAATATATTGTAGGAATGAGATTTATAAAAACATGTAAATGATATAACTTATTAAATAAATTTTTAATACCAAAATACAATAATAAAAATTAAATCAAATTTGATTTGATCATATTATAATGAAAAAGTTTAAAATACGTGTTATGCTAAAGAAGAAGAAAAATGAAAAAACTTTTATTCAAAAATAAATATTAAATCAATATGTATAAAATAAAATGGGTAGTTTCGGAAATCAAATACGAATTATTTAAAAAATATTTACGAGGGACAATAAGAGATAAGCAATAAACTGACTTTTTTCGCTTAAAATTTTCTAAAGGAAATAAGCAATGCTTAGACGATTAACATGTTTGAATTTCTGTTATCAAATACACTAAAAGTCAATATCTCTTAATCCAATAATTTCAAGCATTAAGTGGTGTTATCAAACATGCCCTAACAATTCTTATCGGGTTAAATTTAAGAATCATCACCCCTTTATTCTGTATTACGTGACGGTAATTTTGTCACTAGTTGACACTACCGAATTTTTCCAAGTTGATCAGACTTAATTAAATCTTAGTATTGATATCTATGTTCAGAGGATAAATAGAAAAACATGCAATTCAACTGAATTAAGCTTCAAGTTTCATACATGCTTGGATTAACGTTTTTCCACATATATGATGCCGAAACTAATTACTTAGCCACTCATGATTACAGAAACTAAACACAGAATTATTACCAAAGCCATAAAGAAAATCGAGATCGCAAAAAGGGAATAAAAGAAAATACTTATGTTGATCAGCCAGAAAAACAACCCAGAACTACGTTCCGTTTGGCCAAATGGAAGCCTCCACCAAAACAGCACAAGAAAGAACTCACTACTGTATCTCTCAGAATTTAGAACTATGAAAACGTAAAACAACTAAGTGTAAACTGAATAAAAGACTAACTAAAAACGGAGTAAAAACTAAGTATAAAAGCTGAATGTCTTATTCCTTCACTACTCACTACTACAAAACGGAGCTTTAATGGCGGTTATAAAGTGCTTTTAACGGCGGGGTATAGCATTTTTGAACCGCCATCTATCTGGCAGCCGTAGTAAGTTAGCGGACTTTCTACGGCGGTTCAACGACGAACCGCCGTAGAAAGTCTGCACTTTCTACTGCGGTTAGACGTGGACCGCCGTAGAAAGTTCGGACTTTCTACTGCGGTTCACTGACGAACCGCAGTAGAAAGTCCAAACTTTCTACTGCGGTTCACCAACGAACCGCAGTAGAAAGTCCGAACTTTCTACGGCGGTCCAACGTCTAACCGCAGTAGAAAGTGTAATTTACACTGCGGTTGAAAGGTTGAACCGCAGTAGAAAGTGTAATTTACACTGCAGTTGAAAGGTTGAACCGCAGTAGAAAGTGGCCACTTTTTACCCCAAAAACGCGTGAAAATCATTAAAAACCTGCCGCTAAAATCAAATTTTAAAGCAAAACCTGTTGCTAACACTTGAAATTTATTACAAATATCACCAATATACAAATTGAAATCGCTTTTATAATACAACATATCCAAAAAATATTTGTACAACTCTAATATGAACAAGTTTAATTAGTTCCTTCAACTACGACGGATGCTCCAAAATATATCTAGCGCATATTTTTCGCACTGCATCTATATCCATATTGCTTAATGGAGTGCGGTCGAGCTTGAAGTGCTGCAACAGTTTTTTGAAATTAAAAAGTACCCGAGTAAGCAAAATGAAATACAGTCATTTTTAAATAAGTAATGAGAAATATATATTTACCTTTTCAAGTGCAAATGTGGATGATTTCATTGCTATTTGGTACATGTAGTGCATTACATAGTACCCACACTCCCAATTGCTCGTTTGCCTTTTATGCTAATGAATTAATATATACGAGTTAGAAGATCATACAATTAATTGTATACAACACAACGGTGAGTAAAAAATTTCTACGAATATTCATAACTAAACTCGTATTAATCTAATTAATTAAATAACTAGTACTCACTAATTTCTACTGATCGAAAAGGCAATTGCATGCTTATATTAACTAACCTACAGTACTGGACTCACGGATTGCATGCATAATTAATCAAATACCTCAATAAATAACTTGACTAACTAATAAATTAATTGACTAACACTATACTAACATAGGATACTAGACTCACGGATTTAATTAAAACAACTAACACTACTAATTGCTTAGGCTACTAGACCCACGGATGTAATTAAAAAATTTAATAAGATCCAATTTAATTTACCTTAACTACTATCCACGAAGGTTGCATATGCACATTTCTGGGCAATCCCAAGAAAGCTTGATAGTTAAACATCACCCTATAAAAATGAAAGCGGCACGAAAATAATTAGCAATATATGGATATATAGGCATTCTAACAGTTGTTAATATATATAACTCACTCGTCCATAAGCACCACCGCCTCCTCCTTCTGTGGATTTTGTAAAGAATCAAACCAGTATACAACCTTATCTACTGGTCTAATGGCCATTAGCATCCAATGTTCACTGCCAACAAAAAATTTAATGACGTACGTCAGATCTTTATATCAGTGTTTCTTAAATATTAGAGAATCGCTTATAGTGTCACTTACCTTTGAAGATAAGGCACCAGATACATTTCTTTATTCCTATCCTTCAAGATTCGTGCAATGTAGTTTACCCTAGCTTCAAGCGTAGTGAGTGTGGGTGTGACATGATCAGCCGAAAGGAAACCTATCCCCTTTCTCCCATTCCTTTCAACTAACTCATGTAAAGCTCTAAAGAATTTACAAAAAGGGCTTCATTGGTTAGCCTATGCACACGGAATGCATAATATATAACAATAATCAGAAATAGGTTATAAAATTAAGTGGAAACTCACTGGGTGAACAACTGCATCAAACTGTTTGAGACCTGGATTTCTCTGGTCAATAACTCTTTGAGATCCCCTCAATCCATCAGATTAGGCTGGTCCAAACCTATGACTTCTTTTGTCATTTGAAAGTAGAAGCCATCGAAGCCCAAATCATTATCCCATCGGAGCTGTAACTCTTGCAATGGATCAGATGTCGATGATGATGACTCCTCAGTCGGAACCTTCGCCGAAGGAGATGTCTTGTCATCCATAGAACTCATCCGGCCTTTTTTCTTTTGGGCACTTTTATCCACCTGACATCATTTGAAATAACATTAAATATACAAAACGGTATTAAGTAATACACAAATAAATGAAAGAATATACCTTTGTTACCGGAGCCAGCTGAATAATTTCAATCAACTCTTTAGGCCATTCCACGAAAAAGGACTTGGCCATTCCCACTGTTGCAGCCTCTTCCTCAGGAAATGGTAGCGGGGCACAGTCATCATAGGAAATTTTAATTGTGACCCTCGCGTAACCTTTCCTAACCTCGCGCCCGTGGTGCTTGCTTTGCTTATAAATATTTCCTTTTGCCACAAGCTTACGCCGCTTTTGCGAATCCTCAGAGAGGAACATATGGCATTCACACCCGTCCTAAGATAATAGGCAAGCGAATGAACATTAGTCAACTATTAAATCTAACCGAACAAAGCACTGTAATAATGAAAAAAAAAAAATTGAAGTATTAAAAGAAGCCGTCTAATTTTATTTACCTTGTATTCGCCTAAAGCACCGCCGTCAGAGGCTTTGATCGGGTCCGTAGGTGCAACATGTAGCATCTCCAAATCGGGCAACCTTGTAGGTATCAGAGGAGAAACAGGGCTCACAGGGGATACAGGGACCGCTCCGGAGGTCTCTGGGTGCAAGCTCTCATCTTTGGCATTATTGATGACGGTGGCTTTTAATGTATCATAATCGGTTCCCATCTTACCACATATAACCCCAATCATCATCTTCAGCTGTGTCTGACATTCATCTAGTTGGGCAGTGGTTTTCTGAAGCTGTCGCTTAGTTAATCAAGTTCCTCTTTAAGCGACGGCTTTGTTTTCTGTGGGAAAACCTCTGTGATACGTGCCCTGGTAGAATGGCCGCGATAACGACCGGGGTGATCGCGCTTTCCCGTTGCAATGACAAGAATGTCATTCCTACCCTCTCCAATGGTCTCCCCTTGGGACTCGCGGGAACATAGATTTTCCTACACATTTTACCAAATATAGTAAATGTAAATAGATCAATTAAATATAAATAAATACACATATACAGAGATTATTCATTTATGTATATAAATTTTAAATATAAAATTGATAACCATAATTATAAAATATAAATAAATACACATATATACAAATTAGTCATTTATTTACTTTACAGTGACAACTAGATAATTATAATTGCGATATAAACATTTAATGACAACCAAATTATTTATTAGCATTTCATCATAGATATCTAGTAATAAATAATCAGTTATAATAAAAAATTTATACACATAGACTTTAAATATTAAAAGAATTGAAACATAAGAAAATGTATGGTGCAAAACTTACAATTTTCATCGCTACACGCTTGTTCGTGTGGGCCTGTCTCCAAAGGTGATGACGGCCTGGCCCTGAATAAGAATCTTCGCTGTCTTCTCCGGACTGACCCTCCTCTGAAGGCTTCTTTCCGGATGCACTCACCTCCTCGTCATGCAACTGCTGCTTCAGCAGTCGGTAGCCACCGCGAGATAAATTATGGTAGAAAGCATTTAAATTGGTATTCTTTTGCGCTTTTCCACGAATTGCCTAGAGAGAAATATAATGAAAAATTATTATCCCTAAACTGAGCAATTTCAAATATCCAAAAAGAAGAAGGAAATCAATTTTAAAAAAATATACCTGCCATTCTTCTGTCTCGCGGCTAGCCTTGAACTTATTCCATGTCTCCCTAGGGAGAAATTTATATTCCAAGCATGGGTCCCTACCCTTCATGGGACCATGTACATATTTCCCTAAATAGGATTTGAAATCTTTCCACCGTTTACCGGCATAACAAATCCACTTTGTTTCGAGTTCTTCGGTTGACTCGAAAACAAATAATGCCTACAGTGAAAATTAGGAGTAAAAATTTAGTGAGGAATTTGAGTTAAAGTGTATGGAAGAATTAAGAAACAAACAATGCATTATAATTAAAGAAAATACCCATATTTCCATCCAAACTCTCTTCTTGAGCTCCTCGGGAACTTTCGGCCATGATTCATATTCCACTATGTCCACTTTGCTCCGGGCCGTATATGCCACAAAGGTAATCCACTTTACATGATACACTTTAGGCTCCCCCTTGGAATTAAAACAAATGTCAAGAGTTTTCCCATTCTTTCGCATTTCCAATAGATCATTGCAATTTGTGGGTCCTCTACCTCTACTAGATGTAGTAGAAGAACCATCTCCATGCTCCGTATTGCTTTTTCTTTTTCGGGCCATTGAAAGTACCTTAAACTTCATTTACATAGAAAGAGAATTCAATATAACATATAAGCAATTAAAGAAAAGCTTTAATGTCAAATACAAGAATGCTTGTAATGTTGAAAAAAAAGGCAATGTACATTCGCAAAATTCACTCCTAAAAATACACAATTACTATTATCCAAATTAAACCAAATGAGGGCCAAAAAAAAGTCCGTTTATAAAGGGTACCATTGATAAAATACTTCACATTTCACAACCAACAACTAATGTGGAAAAAAAGGCAATGTACATTCGCAAAATTCACTCCTAAAAATCCACAATTACTATTATCCAAATTAAACCAAATGAGGGCAAAAAAAAAGTGGATTTATCAAGGGTACCATTGATAAAGTACTTCACATTTCACAACCAACAACTAATGAGAACAATCATTCATTTCTACTAAAGGAATAAAATTTCACAAAGTGGAATCAACAACAAAGCATTTTCCTCATTATCACTAAAGGAGGAACACTAAATCGAATAAAAATCGAAATCAAACACCAATGTTCTAAACTTAATCAAGAAAAACCTAAATAATCATTTGAGTTTCTCATTTTCAAAAAAAAAACCCGAATTTCAAAGGGTGCCTAATGGAACATTAATCGAAACCCTAGGTTCCAAACTTATGTAGGACAAAACACTCAATTCAACAACCAAACCAAATGCTACAAACAATCAATAAATCCAAAAAGTTTCCAAACTTTCATCACAAGGATTAAAACCGAAATCATTCATAAATATCAACCCAAAAAATCCTAGTGCAATGGGAAGCATTTAGAAAATGTAAGGTTAAATACACAAAAGCTTTAAAATGAAAGCATAGAAGGTGGAACCTTTTGGATGAACTCAAAAAAATCCAAGCTTTAAGTTTATATGGGAGGGTGGAAATGGAGAGCCGAACAAGGCCTTGCGTGGTCCAGCTGAACAATCGGTGAATGCTAGGGCAGCCGACGGGTGATCGGAGGGTGGAGGAGCTCGCCGGCGAAGGGAGAAGCGGCAAAGAAGACGAACGGCCGTGGGAGAGAAGCTTCGGGAAACAAGGGAAGTGAAGGGAAAAGAAGGGAGAAGAAAGGAAGAGAATGAGGGAGGAAATGAAAAAAGTGAAAATTTGAATTTTAATAAATAACCGGCGTCAGTTCAACGGGGGTTCAACTGCGAACCGCCGTTGAACCGCAGTTGAAAGTACACTTTCAACTGCGGTTCAAGGTTGAACCGCAGTTGAAAGTGTACTTTCAACTGCGGTTCGCGGTTGAACCGCAGTTGATTCTCCTTTCAACTGCGGTTTGCGGTTGAACCGCGGTTGAAAGTCCTCACTTTTTCTCGGTTTAAGTAGAGGAAAAAATTGGAGCCAATTCCCGCGCGGGCATTTTTTAATATTAAATTTTTTTATTTTCCATTTTCAAAAAACTATTCCCACAATTTTGTAAATATAATAATACATACCCAGATTTTGTATATTCATTAATTATGTACACAATCTCGACTTTTATTAACCATTTCATAATTAATAATTTCCGTAAATTTAATACATGTAAGAGCCAAGAAAGTAATAAGTTTCATTATGTTCCCTAAAATTCCTACTTTTTCGACTTGGCGAACGGGATAAAAAAATCAAATCCACAAATGGATTAGGTACGTATAGTAATATAAAAATTAATTAATAAAATTTAAGTGGCCGAAAAAAAAATTTGATGAAAGTCATTAGGACTTTATGAGCATTATTTGAAATTAGCTAGAAGTTTGACTTTTAGACTTTTAAATACTTAGAAGATGAAAATTGGTCAAATGAAATTAGAATGATATTTTAAATATGCTAAGACTAATTTTGAAGTTAAAATACTCAAGAAAAGATGAGTTAGGCAAAATAGAGAAAAATTTGAGAAAATTTGAAATTTGCCTTTGATTGATGAGTCTTTGAGTGATATAATCCTAGAATGCCATGTTTAAGAGTTAAAATGATGCATTAGGATCTATGTCATCTTTGGTATCTTGAAATTCTTGCATGTTAAAACGGTTGAAAATTTTCATTTGAAGATAGCAAGAATTTTGCATTACATAAAAATGGTTGACCAAGTGATTGACTTTTTAAATATACATGCTTTAGCTTATTTGAGAGTTTAAGAATTAACTTATTCATAATTTGAAGTTTCTCACATGAGAATATTAAGGATATATGTTTCAAAATGGCAAGCTTCAATGATTGTATATATGCTATGTATGATTAAAATTGAAAACACTTGACCAAGTAGTTGACTTTGAATATATGAATGCTTTGGATTGTTTGAATCTTTATGCATAACTACTTGAGCCTTTGAAGGTGCTTGGATGATAAAATGCTTGATAGAAACTTGAAAATAGAAACTTTCAAAATTCAAAGCTTAATATACTTAAGCTTGAAAAACGTTGACTGATAGGTTGACTTTGCACATATGCATGATTTGAAATGTTTCATTCCTTTGAATGTCAAAGCGAAAATCCAGGAAAAGGATGGCGCTTCACTATATATCTATTTCAATCTTAAGAGTCACCGTGGTTAATTTATGAAAATCGGGAAAAAAAACTTAATAGACAGTAGGGTTTAGGGGTTAGAGTTTAAGGTTTAGGGTTTAGGGTTTAGTTTTTTGAAAATGGAAAAAAAAATTCATATTAAAATATGCCCGCGCGGGAATTGGCTCCAATTTTCTACGAGGAGACCTTTCATCGGCGGTTCAACCTCGAACCGCCGTTGAAAAATGAATCCACCGCGGTTCACGAGTGAACCGCCGTTGCAAGTGGACTTTCAACGGTGGTTCATCCTCCAACCGCCGTTGAAAAATGATTCCACCGCGGTTCACGAGTGAACCGCCGTTGCAAGTGGACTTTCAACGGCGGTTCAATGTTGAACCGCCGTTGAAGTTCCACTTTCAACGGCAGATCATTCTTGAACCGCAGTGGAAATGTTGTTCAACTGCGGTTCGCGGTTGAACCGCCGTTGAATTGGCGACCCCGTTACTTTTAAAGTTAAAAATTTGAATAACTTCTTTTCCTCCTTCATTCTCTTCCTCTCCTCTCCCATTTGTTCCCCTGCATTTCCCCTGTTTCCCGAACCCACTGACAAGTAATTTATAAAGAGTTAAATATAAAATAACAACAAAATTAACTGCGTATAGATTCCCCTGGAAATTTTACCAAAGTACTACTCCTTGGAAGAAAATAATAATAATACAAGAAACATTTATTCATAAATGAAAAACAAGGAAATCTATTTTCCGAAAAATTTGACAAAGTCTTCCCTATAAATGTAACGTACTCCCTGTAAGTTCGATGCACATATACTTAAATACTTCACTTAAATTCTAACTATTTCGAATAATACGGAATTCAGTTTCAAATCACTTCAGACAGAATCTCCTCTGCTTGTTTTTTACCAAAACACAAGTGCAATTTAAGATCAGCACAGAAGCTTCACACAATTTCAAACAATAACATATTCATTTATAAACAGTTCCGTATATGAAGTCCCTGGAAATTTTGTCCTTTGATTGCGCGGCTTCATCTGAGTTGTGACCTGTTTCAATCCCACAGTACGAAGGATAAAAATAAATGTTGTTATAAATTTATGTCCACCACTTTTCATTAAAATTAAAGAAACATATACAAATACACACACACACATACACACCCACGGGAATTGAAGTTTAATAAAAACAAACAATATACCTGAAAATGATTCTTAACTTATTCTCTTTCTCTTATGGGACACTTGATCCTCGAACCATAATCCTTCGCTGTGGTCATCACGAAGTATGTATTTATCAAGTTCCCTATCTTCCTCATCTGCTCTCGGTTCAGGTAACCCACTAGAGAAAGGGCCAGCCTCATGAAACCCTTCTTCTGTATCAATCCCTTCCACACCGTGATGTTGTTTACCATAAAGAACAACAGACCAATGTTCGTCGCAAGGATCGGTGATATAAAAAACTTGTTTCGCCTGCGATGCAAGTATGAATGGTTCCCCCTTGAAACCCTCCCGATTGAGGTTGACCAAGGTAAAACCCAATGGATCATCAGTTTGAACCCCACTATTGTTATCAACCCATTTGCAGCGAAATACAGCTACTTTGAAACAAACATAGTCAAGCTCCCAAATATCTTCGATCACCCCGTAATAAGCCATGCTTGCATACAATGGATTTTTATCCTTCCTGCTAGAAACATGTAAAGCCTCTAAGATTAATGTAACACCACTATTTTGTGCCGTACTCTTCTCATCTTGTCTCTTAGTAGCAAATAAATATCCATTTATGTCATAGCATGAAAATGCTCGTACCGCAGGGCTGGGCCTAAATGCCAACCATTTCAATGTCTCCGAAACGTCTTTGCCCAGGACAGCATTACCAAACCAATAGACAAATGTCCGAATATGTTCATTGAGCACACGTTGATCCGTCCAAGCAGGATAAGACGTTTTTATTGACTGTATGTGGTCTGTCACATAGGGCGCAACTTCTTCAGAATTGCGCAGAATGTAGAGATGCGCCTCCATCAATTCAACATTAGACGGAAAAAAAAATTTTCCTCCCCTTGTGCCCATACCTGTAATCCTCTCATCGTGCCGATTCTTAGATATTCCAATGGATGCGGTCCCGGCCAAGTACTCAGTGCAAAACTCAATTACCTCCTCAGCTATATAACCTTCAACAATACTAGCATCAGGACGACAACGATTCTTAACATACCCCTTATATACTTTCATATATCGCTCGAATGGGTACATCCATCGCAAATGAACAGGCCCGCAGATTTTTATCTCTCTAACCAAATGAATCACCAAATGCACCATAATATCAAAGAAGGCGGGTGGAAAATACATTTCTAATTGACAAAGGACAACAGTTATTTCATCTTGTAGCTGATCAAGTCTTTCGCGTGCGATAACCTTGCTACATATAGCATTGAAGAAGAAACAAAATCTTGTTATACTGGACTTAACATGCTTGGGCAATATCGAGCGAATAGCTACAGGCAACAATTGCTGCATTAAGGCATGGCAATCATGAGACTTCAAACCAACCAGTTTTAAATCTTTCAAGAAAACAAGTCTGCTTACATTTGAAGAATATCCGGATGGAACTTTGATGCTACGCAAACTTGAACACAGTTGTTTTTTCTCTTTTCTGGACAAAGTGTGACAGGCAGGGGGTAGATACGTGCGTTGTCCTCGAGCTACCGGTGCTAAATTTGCTCTTATGTTCATATCAACCATATCAAGTCTCGCGTTATAACCATCCTTAGTTTTACCAGGGATGTTCAAGAGCGTACCTAACAGGCTTTCGCAAATATTTTTCTCAATATGCATAACATCGAGACAATGTCTGACATCCAAGTTCTCCTAGTATGGAAGTTCAAAAAATATGGATTTTTTCTTCCAACAACCGGTATCATTATTGTTGGACTCCGAAGTTTTACCGAACTCCACATTGATGTCCGTCACACGAGCTTTCACCTCTGGCCCGCTCAAGGGTTCTGGAGCTTTTCTGAACTCTTGGAATCCATTGAATGCTCTTTTCATACGGCGATACGGATGAGTCTCGGGAAGAAATCTGCGATGCCCAAGGTATACTGTCTTCCTCCCATGTGCAAGCTGACAAAAATCTGTACTCTGCTCACATATTGGACATGCTTTATGCCCTTTAACAGAGTACCCATACAAGTTTCCATAAGCAGGAAAATCATTAATGGTACAGAACAACATGGCACGTAATGTGAACATTTCTTCACGGTAGGCATCAAACACAGGTGCGCCTTCATCCCATAACTTTTTCAAGTCTTCAATAAGAGGAGCAAGATACACATCGATGTCATTTCCTGGTTGCCGTGGGCCTGAAATCATTAGAGATATAAGTATGTACTTGCGCTTCATACACAAGTAAGACGGCAAATTGTAAATAACCAACATCACTGGCCATGAGCTATGTGTGCTACTCAGACTGCCAAACGGGTTCATTCCATCAGTACACAGACCAAGCCTCAAATTTCTGGCTTCTCCCCCGAAAGAAGGATACATTGAATCAATCTTTTTCCACTGATCTGAGTCTGATGTATACGTTATCACCTTGTCATCATCACTGGGAATACACCGATCTGAATGCCATGTCAATAGTTTTGCATCTTTTTCATTAGCGAACAACCGTTTAAATCTCGATATTATAGGAAGATACCACATAACCTTAGCCGGCGACCCCTTCTTTTGCGCATCAGAACTGTCTTCAACAGCATCACACAGCTGCTTGTTTTTGTATCGGGGAGTTTTACACTTAGGACACCGCAATAAATCCTTATACTCATTCCTGTAGAGGAGGCAATCATTTGGGCAAGCGTGGATCTTCTTATACTCCATACCCAGTGGACACAACATTTTTTTCTCCTCATAAATTCGATCTGGAAGTTCATTATCTTCTGGGAGCATATCTTTCAATACCCTCAATAAAGCTGTAAAACTAGTATCTGACCACCCATTTGCCGCTTTCAAACTAAACAACTTCAAAACACTAGACAATCGTGTATATTTACTGCATCCCTTGTATAGAGGCTTCTCATTGTCACCCAAAATGGAAGCAAGAACTTCCGGTTTATCAGCAAAATCCTCGGCCACATCCTCAATCATGGCATCTAATCGATCTCTAGTAATCGCATCATCTCCTTTTGCATGAGATTTTCTTTGCTCAGGTAAACCATCAATACTTTCACCATGCCAAATCCACAGTTTATAAGAAGGATCAAACCCGTGCCGATATAAATGGAATCTTATTGTATCTGAGTTATCAAACCGCGCCCCATTTTTACAAGCTTTGCACGGACAATGAACGTACTTTGTATTCTTATAAGCGAATTGAATGAAATTCTTAACTTCTCTCGCATAAGAATCGGAGGTCCGATCACTACAGAACAAGATATTTCGATCCATGTGTAACTAAGACCTTGAAATAATTAAAAATACCAAATAATAATTCAACAAACAATGTACAAAGTATCAAGTTGCATGCTTGTCTTAGCACATGTCATAATACTTATGTTAGTCATATATAATCAAAACTACTATAATACCTCAATGAAAAAAATAATGCAATGACAACACATGCGCAATAGACATAATCAAATGAAGAAGAAACTCTAAGTTTTTCATTTATGCATTTCGTCAAACACATAAAATGCATAAAAAAATAATACACACTCTAAGTAGTGCTAATTATATGAACATCATCCATTAAAAATCAAACACTATAAATCAAATTACATCACCCAAAAACTACATAGTATAACTAAATAGGATTCCACAATACTAAGGTTCGCCACATACATGGAATATATGCAACTTTAATTTTCAGCTATGCATCTACCATAAATAAAAATAAATGCTATAGGATGACATATCTAAAGTACAAGCATAAGCAATTACTGGGAAATTTTACAAGTTTCTAACCTTTAGGTGGTAAATTTTAGCTCCAAATGACGATTCTTTAGGTTCAACATGCAAAACCGTAGTAGAAATTTGGAGACAGACACTTTCAGCCGCGATATGGGAATACACGGTGTTATTTAGGTTTTAATATATATATACGTCAATACTACGGCGGTTACCTTCCAACCGCCGTAGAAAGTCCCCTTTCCACGGCGGTTTCCCTCCAACCGCCGTAGAAAGTCCCCTTTCCACGGCGGTTTGTCCCAACCACCGTAGAAAGTCCGTTTCTACGGCGGTTTATTTTTAAACCGCCGTAGAAAGTCCCGTTCTACGGCGGTTCATTTTTAGACCGCCGTAGAAAGTCCGCATTCCTTTTATTACTGCGGTTTTCTATTTTCAGCCGTTAAAGCTCCATTTTGTAGTAGTGACTCTACCTATTTATACTAAGTACAGGTAACCGTAAAATAGGAAACCAAATATTTCTCCCAAGAATATCTCGAGCAATTCAATCCCTCAAAATCAGCAGAATATCTTCATCAATTCAATCCCTAAAAATCAGCACTAGAATAAGAAAACATTCCTATCTTTTCTCCTCCAGTAAATAACTCCAAAGCTGCTTCCTTCACAAGTTTCTGTAAACAAGAAAACTAAATATTTCCTACTGGCTTTCCTTCGGTTGCCACACCTCTCTTTTGACTGAGGTAATTCCTTCCACTTTACTGCTATTGGATGACTCTTAGTGCGGTAAATCCGCATGTCCTTCTTTGTCCGCATTCTACTACCGCCATCGTCCACTAGACCAAATCGACCCCTGCTTTTTGCCTTTTTTGCTCATTCTTCTCTTTCTCTGCTCAGTCTCCAAATATCTGCTCTTGGCTATATAATACATTAAATATACCCATAAAAAGTAACCAAAAGATTCTAAAATAAAACAACTAACAAGCACCAATCAAATATTTAATAGATTATCAATATACAAATCTTTTAACTTAATCAACAGAATACATAAACTTAATGTTATGAAATTTTTATATATATAAAATTTATTGTCTCGTGTCGAACTCTAATTAATGAAATTGGATATATATAAGAGTCTGTAAATTGATAAAATCAACGTAAAAACTTTTATAAATTTGATTTACGTATACGACGAGTTTTGGGACACACGTTTAGCTGCGCGTCCCTCTAAAGCCTTAACGCTGGAGACATACAGTAAGAACACTCATCTCTTATGATTTCACAAAAACACATCAATCAGCCGAAAGACTGTCTCTCATCACACCTAATTGAAAGGCTATCTGACACCCCAAGAAGTAGCGAGTCAGAAAGACTTCTACATCTCTGACCTCTCTAACTCTCACCTCTACTAAAAAATTATAACCCACGAGTTCTTTATTTATCCAATCCTTCTCAAAACTAGTTTCTCACATAAACCAACCAAAACTAAATTGGAAGCAAACTAAACAGGTAATTATTAAATCCTATCACAAATAGAATTTCCTAATTAAGCTTGGTTTATTTTTTTCCAATAGTTTTATTTTTTTAATTTACTTTTCTTCTTAGGTGCTACTCTTGAATAGTAGTGCAACTCACTTGTACTTTTTTAGAGTAGCACTTATACTCTTCTGAACAAGGAATCGCAAAAAGAAAAAAAAAAGCGTATATTGTTCACTTGAACAACAACCGCATACACGAATCGGTTTCACACATAAATAATCTAGAATTAATGAACATGGGCCAAACTTTGGCCAACCATTTTCTTCCCTCAAAATAAAAAGAAATTAAAGAACTATTTTTGTTTGTTTTATTAATCATTAACTCATTTACATCCAAATATTTTTAAAAAATTCTTATAGGAATCAAGATGGCTGAAGATGTAATAGGAGGGATAATTGAAGCTGTTTTAGGAATGTTGGTTTCACTTGTTGCTGACAATGTTGGTCCTGCATTGGGTGTGGATGAACAACTCAAAGAGCTTGCTAATAAACTCGACATTATTCAGGCCTTGTTATGTGATGCTCATAGCAAGCAAATAACTAATGAAGATGTGAAACTTTATCAGAAAGAGCTCCACTCAATTGCTCTCCATGCTCAAATTGTGTTAGATGAGTTCGATTACAGAGGTTTTGAGAAAAAGATTATTGTCCGAAAGAGGGACAAATTAAGTGACTTCATTTCATCCCCACATATTGTTCCATTTCATCTAAAGATGGGTCGTAGAATCAAGGATGTTTTGTCATCCTTAGAAAAACTTGAGCTAAGAGCAAAAAAAAAAAAAAAATTGGACTTCAACTCGTGGAACTCATAAACTCACTTCCTAATCTAACAGTTTCAACATTATCAACAAGCCCCTATGTGGAGGAATCCCAAATTGTGGGGAGGTATAATGATACCTTAAATGTTATAAACATGTTAAATAAAAACTACAAGAGTGACTTACCTATCATTACCATTGTAGCCATGGGTGGTCTAGGAAAGACAACTCTCGCTCAACTAGTTTGCGAAAGTCAGAGTTATTTTGATGAGACGATTTGGATTTGTGTCTCTAATGATTTCAATGTCGAAAGATTATTGGGCGACATGTTGCAATATCTCACAAAAACCAATAACCAGTTGACAAGTACCACAACTTTGGTATCTAAGTTGCAAGAACATTTGAGAGCTAGAAAATACTTGTTGGTACTAGACAATATTTGGAATGATAATGAAGATGAATGGAATCACATGAGGAATTGCTTGCTTGGAATTGGTGGCTTAAAAGAGAGCAAGATCTTGGCCACTACGCGCAGTGAGAATGTTGCTAGAGCAATGCGGACATCTGATACATATCCGCTTGATATACTTTCAGAATATCATAGTTGGGAATTGTTTGAAAAATGTACAGTTTTAGAGAGAGGTGCAACAAGAACTCCAAAATTGATGGCTATTGGTAAAAGGATATTAGAAAGGTGTAAGGGTGTGCTCTTAGCAATCAGAACAATAGGAGGCCTATTGTATTCTAAGGATTCAAAATCTGAATGGTTGATGATTGAAAAAGGAAGGTGGAGTACATCTAGTGAAGGAAATAAAGTTTTTTCTATCATCAAGTTTAATTTTGAGCATTTGCCTTCACTACCACTAAAACAATGCTTTGCATATTGTGCTTATTTTGAGAAGGTTATAATCTTAAAAAACGATAAACTTATACAACATTGGATGGCCCAAGGACTTCTTCATCCACAACTAGAAGGTCAATCAATGGAAGACATATGGAGCGATTATTGTAATGTTCTTTTGAGGAATTCCTTGTTCCAAGATATTGAGAAAGATGGAGACAATAACATCATAGCTTTCAAGATGCACGACCTCGTGCAAGATGTTTGGGTGAAAGTCTCAGAGAATGATGAAAGATTTGAAGTCCATAAGAAATAAGATTGAAGCAATGCATGTTTTGATAAATTCTAGTGATCAGAATGGAATGTGGAAAAGTTTAAAAAATGTTCTTCCCTCAATGTTGCAAACTCTTCATCTGAAAGGTTATGATTTACCTGAAGATTTGTTTGAAAATTTTCAGTCTCACTATTTTGATTATGGACAATGAGGGAGTAAAGGAACTTCCAAATTCAATTGGCAAAATGAAATATTTAAGATTTGTTGACATAAGTTGCACTGGCATAAAAACGCTTCCAAAGGCCTTCACAAAGTTATACCATTTGCAAACACTAAGAGTTTGGGATTTGATTGAGGTACCTAGGGGGTTTGGGAATCTAATTAACTTGAGACATATTCACATTGCTAATGAAGACCATTGTGCTATTTTGTTTCCAGGATTGAGCAAATTGAAAAATCTCCAGACATTGCCTTACTTTGTGGTGGGTAAATATAAGGGATGTCAACTAGAAGAGTTGGAACATTTGGACAACCTTAGAGGTGAACTAAAATTATCATGCCTTTAAAATGTGGATTGCAAAGGATCTGCTGCAAATTCCAACTTATTTAAGAAGTCAAATATTCAAACCTTAAAGCTTTATTGGAATGAAGAGAGGGAAGAAAACTATGACGATAGTGATGTTATGGAGGGTTTGAAGCCTCATTTCAACTTGAAAAGTTTAACAATTGATGGTTATCAAATCCCAAGCTTTCCAACTTGGATGGTAGAGAGTGATATGATAGTGCTTTGCATTTGAAGAAGTTGACATTGAAAATTTTGAATAAATGTGAAGGATTACCACCACTTGGTGACTTGCCTTCGCTTGAATATTTAGAAATAGTGTCATTACACAAGGTGAAGTACATTGGAGAAGAATTCTATGGATCAGAAATTCGTCTGTTTCCAGCATTGAAAATGCTTAAGATGATATGTATGGATAGTCTAGTGGAGTGGTCAGATGCATTTGGAATTATTTCATCAATATCATCGGTATTTACTTACTTGGAGGAGATGGATATAGGAATGCTTCCCAACTTACATGTTTTTCTTAACTTGGGTAGCCTATCAAGCCTTAGAGAATTGAAAGTATCATCATGTGAAAATTTGACAATTTCAGATAGTTATCGAGATATCCAAAAAGATTATTTCACATCACTACGTGAGTTATCATTTTTAGAGCGTGACATGTTGATTGAACCGTTTTGCAGCCTTGCCTCCAGTTTTGGACTTGAGTCCTTGGTGATTAATGGTCACCCTAATTTATGGCCTAAGGATTTGCAACACTTACTCAGCCTTAGGGAATTATATCTTCAAACAACTGTGAAAAATTCTCGGGAATTTGGCCAACTTGATTATTTTCCTTGGCCGTACCCTGCCATATTCGATGCTATTGGTTTATCACTTACGTTTCTTGAATTGAATGGATTTGGATTGCAAAATGTCACATCTCTCCCTCATCAAATTCAGTATATACCTGCATTGATGCACTTAACAATAAAGCAATTTTATAAGTTGGAGGATATGCCAGAGTGGTTTGATAAATTAGAACATCTCCAAATATTGGTGATTGGATATTGTAAGAACTTTAAGAAGTTATCCTTGGCAGAATCATTTCAACACCTTATCGACTTAGGATTTCTATGGATTTACAAGTTTCCCACTCTAGAAGAGAGATGCCAGAGAGAGCAAGGCTTAGAGTGGCCTAAGATGGCCCATATTCGCACATTGAAACTTAGGGCTTGATTAACACCAAGTAATTTCCCACCAAATTTGTGAGTATCCAACTATTTCGAATTATCTTTTTCCTTTTACTTCTTTTTAAAGAAAAAGATATATTAATTGTATGTTATCAAGCTTGACTTCTATCACTAATTTTTTTATTTTTGTTTTCTTTGTAGGTGTGGAGACAGATGTGCTGAAGCCTTTCACAAAGTTCATCTTATTTTGCTTGTTTCTTTTTTTCCCTTGTCCCTAGGAAATTAAAGTTGATACGTTAATTTTTCTATATCATTTTGTTAGTCTTTGACATATCTGAAGTTTTAGAAATACTGTTTGTTTTTTCCTTCTCTTTTCTGTTTAATAATTTATGAAATTGACCATATCTCATCTTTTGAACTTTAATTTGCTCGATCTATTTTGTAGTTAATTTAATCGATCTATATAATTGCATTCATAATTTTGGAAGAACAATAAATCGGGTATGTGGTGTTAATTTTGTTAAATTTCTTTTCCCGGTCTCCTTATTTTAATAATAATTATTTATTTTTTAAAATAAACTGGGTATATCCACCTTTTTATTACAAGCTCGAATAGTATAGATGGAGGTAGAACCCCTTAAAGCTTATCATGCAAAAGTTGTGAAATAAAGAAAATAATAATGAAATTATTTGGATAATTTTGAACCTCCTGCTAATGTTGCATAGTTCCTACGCGAGAGTGATCGAGTTTGAATGATTTTCAAAGATTTTCGTCTCACCTCTCTTCAAATATAGAACCAGTAGCTCTGATACCACTGTTATAAAATTTAGCATAAGGGAAAAGATATGGTGGCTGAATATTCTGCGTACTTTATTCCAATACTTTGAGGCCTTTAAATAGGCAATACTCAACAGAAATATGTAAGCTATGACTGACATGTTCTCCACAATCTCCACAATCTCCACAACTCCTAAAGACTTGGTCAAAAGACCACTAAATCTGATTGAATTAGAAAATAGAAAGATTGAAACAACCCCTAAATTCTAGGCCACCAACTAATAGACTCAAACCTAAAGAAAGTTCAAAGATAATTAAAATAAAACTTTCCAACAATCCCTCCCTTAAACTGAAGGGGTAACTTTCAGTTTAATCATATGCCAGACCATCTCTTCCTTCAGCTTGTTCCAAACTACAGACTCCAAGTAGTTTTCTGAACTTCACAAATGATGCCAACTTGAGGGGTTTCGTGAATACATCAGCAATCTGTTCTTTACTTTTACAGTGAATGAACTCAATTACTCCATCTTGTGTGAGATCCCTTAGGAAATGAAACTTTACATTAATATGATTACTCCTCCCATGCAAAACAGGATTTTTGGATAGCTTTATTGCTGAAGTATTGTCACAATAGATTGGGGTAGACTCTTTCTGCTCAAAATGAATTTCTTGAAGAACATTTCTCAGCCATATTGCTTGACAGGCACATGTTGTTGCAGCTACATATTCAGCTTCCGTAGTTGATAAAGTCACAATTGACTGCTTCCTTGAAGACCATGAAACTGCACCAGAATCCAACATAAAAACATAGCCACTCGTGCTCTTCCTATCATCCAAATCTCTAGTATAATCACTATCAATAAATCCGATCAGATCAAACTTTTCTCCTTTCTTATAGAATAAACCATATGTTGCAGTTCCTTGCAAGTAACGCAGAATTCTCTTAGCAGCTTGAAGATGCAGCTCCCTGGGACATTCCATATACCGACTAATATGACTTATAGCCTGCATTATATCAGGTCTTGTAGCAGTTAAATACATTAAACTCCCCACCATTTGTTTGTAAAGAGTGCTATCAACTCTTCTTTCGCCAGATTTTTCTGTAAGCTTCAAACCAACATTAGCTGGAGTGCTCACAGGATTGCAAATTTTCATTTGAAACCTGTCCAAAATCTCTTGGATATACTTCTTCTGGGAGAGAAAAATTCCATCAACAGATTGAGCAACTTCAATTCCAAGAAAATAGTGCATCATTCCAAGATCAGTCATATCAAATTCCACCATCATGGACTTCTTAAAGCTTTCAAACATCAATGATCATTTCCAGTGAAAACTAAGTCATCCACATACAAACACACAATAAGTATCTTCCCTTTCTCATAAGTTTTTACAAACAGTGTAGGCTCATATGGGCATTTCTTAAATTCCTCCTTAGCAAAATAAGCATCTATGCGACTGTACGAAGCTCTTACAGCTTGTTTTAGCCCATAGAGTGCCTTTTTCAGTTTATAAACTTTGTGTTCTTCTCCAATTTTAACATAACCAGGAGGTTGATCGATAAATACCTGTTCATGCAAGTCTCCATGTAAGAAAGCTGACTTCACATCCATTTGAGAAGGATTGGCCATGAGTTTTGGGCAGCTAAAGCAATCACCAATCTAACAGTATCAAGTCGCACAACCGGGGCAAAGACTTCTCTGTAATCCACACCATACTCTTGCTTATAACCTTTTGCTACAAGACGTGCTTTGTTCAACTTCACCATTCTCATTCAGTTGTCTTATAGACCCATTTGATGCCAATTGCTTTATTGTCTTTTGGAAGTTCAGTCAACTCCCAAGTGTTGTTTCGAACAATTGCTGCAATCTCCTCATCCATTGCCTTTTGCCACTTGGGTTCTTTGACAGCCTCTTCAAAGGTGGTTGGATCACAATCTGAAAATAAGGCAAATGGGTAAGTGGATCAGTATCTTGATTAATTCCAGGTACCTCATAATCAGTCATCCAATCAGGTCTCCTTCTAGCACGTCTAGGTCTTTCCTCTTCCGATCTTCAAAAAAAAAAAAAAGGTCTTTCCTCTTCCTGTACAGAAGCTGAAGTGCCCATCATTATTATTATTAAGCTACTGCTTTTCCTCATCAAGATCCACTGCAATCTGTTGTTGAACCCCATCTTCATTCCATTGCAACTTACTTCTTCATCAAAGACCACATCACGACTAATTATAATTTTCTTGGTGCTAGGACTGTACAACTTATAAGCTTTTGACACACTACTAACACCAAGAAAAATGCATTTTTCTCCTTTATCATCCAACTTCCTCCTCCTTTCATCAGGAATATGGGCATAGGCAATGCACTCAAAATTTTTTAAATTATCCACATTTGGCTTTCTTCCACTCCATGCTTCCTTTGGAGTCATATTTTGAACAGCAAATGTGGGACTTCTGTTCAATATATGAATGCTCCAATTCACAGCTTCTGCCCAAAAACTTTTAGGCACCCCACTTCTTGTCATAATGCTCCTCAGCATGTTGAGGATTGTACAATTCTTACTCTCACAAACCCCATTTTGTTGAGGGTGTAAGCTGCCTTTTGATTCCATTTATTTTCACAAAAACGTATGAATTCTTGTGAATTGTACTCTCCACCACGATCAGTACGAAATACTTTTATCGGAGTGCCAACTTCTTTCTCTACAACTACTTCAAAGCTTTTAAATGCTTCAGATTTCTCCTGCAAAAAATACACACATGTTTTTTGACTATAGTCATCAATGAATGTTATGAAATATTTTTTACCTCCGTTGAAACTTGGTTTTATTGGTCCATATAAGTCTGAATGAACCAATTCAAGAACCTTCTTTGCCCTCCATGATTTGCCTTGTGGAAATGGGCTACGATATTGCTTGCCAACAACACAGCTTTCACAAACTTCAGAGGGAGCTGTAATCTGAGGAAGGCCAATCACCATGTTCTTTTGATGAAGTGCTTTCAGTCCACCAAAGTTCAAATGACCATATCGAAAATGCCACAGCCATGCCACATCCTTTAATTTTGCTGAAAAACAAGCATGAGAAGCATTTTGCAAATAGAGAGGGAACATTCTATTTGTGGTCATTTTAACTTGAGCGATCAAACCCAAATTGGCATCTTGAATTTTACAAACTATCTTTTATAGAAATCTCATACCCCTTCTCTTGTAACTGACCAATACTTAGGAGATTGACTTTCAAATCTGGAACAAAAAGAACATTAGAGATTATTTGAATAGCATGCTCTTTGGTTTGAATGGTTACCTACCCTTTTCCCATGACTGCAATTTTCGTATTGTTACCAAACTTTACACTATCTCGAACTGATTCATCAAGGGCATAAAAAACTGACTTAGAGACAAAGTCTAGTATTTGACGGTTTGACTCACGACACATCACGCACGTATTGAGTTACGCGTGTATTATATACAGTCAAATTAATAAAACATGCGTATCAAATTTGACTTTTGAGGGGAAAAAATCATCTATCCCCATTATGTTATGAAAATAAGTCCATCTAGTTTAGCCGATGATGTATCAAAGGTTGAGTTTAGATGCTGACCTATTGTGTATCGAGTTAAACTTTAATGTATTACATATTGAGTTAAATTGTTTATATTTTATGGTTATGAGGTTAGTCAGGGATGTATCGCATATCGAGAGACTCGCTTGTGTTCAAGTTTAATCTATGGTGTATTGATGAAAATACTATGAAATACTAGATTAATAGACTAGAGAGACATATGGTGAATATATATAATTAAACAAAGCAAGCAGACAGCAAATGTGGAAACATGCATGCACACACTAATCTCAAAAGCCACATAAAACAGAACAAACTGGCGATTCTTATTTGTGGCAGATCGAATGCAGAGTCAGCCATTACTGATACAGAGATGCATCTGGTAATCTCGGGTTTGGTATGGCAACCAAAGCCTTTCTTTTCTTCAACACAATCCCAAATTTCTCTTCCAAATCCAAACTCTCCCCTTGAGGAAGCTTCCAATCGAAGGAATGAACCAAAGAAGCAAGAGAAAACATGAACATCCTCTCCCCCATGGCTATTCCCGCACATCTTCTTCGCCCCGACCCGAAGGGCAGATACTTGAAATCTTTCCCACTGTAATCCAAATTGGGGGCCGTCTCCAACAAGAATCTCTCAGGACGAAACTCCAAGGGATTCTCCCACAGGGAAGGGTCCCTGTGTATCGCCCAGATGTTGACAAAAACGCGAGCGCCTTTCGGGATGGTGTAGCCTCCGACAATGGAAGTCTCGCTGGGGCAGTGAGGAACCATGAGAGGAAGCGCTGGATGAAGCCTCAACGATTCTTTCATCACTGCGTATAAGTAAGGGAGTTTCTGAATGTCGGACTCTTCCACGGCTCTGTTTTTCCCTATTACTGTTTCCAGCTCTTTCTGAACTTTCCTCAGAACCTCAGGTTTGTTCATCATCTCCGCTAATGCGAATTCGACGCTGTTGGATGTCCCATCGGTTCCCCCAACCACCATATCCATGAGTAAGGCCTTCACGTGAGTCATTGTTAGAGGGGGAGAACTTCCATCTCCGCCTTGATCTTTCAGATTCAGCAAGAACTCAAGGAAATCCTTGCTCTGTTCATTGGCATCTTCCTTCATCCTTTGATCTATCAGCCTCTCAAAGATTTGATCCAACTTCCCAGCTAGAATCCGGGTTTTCTTCTGAAGTCCTTGCAGATCGAATCTTTCCAAACTGGGGTAAAAATCTGATATATTGGGCGACCCCAGGCACTGGGTGATTCCATTCACAATTTCCCTGAATTCTGAAGCAAGCCGGGTTCTTTCCTCTGATTCTTTAACGGTGCCACCCCAAAGCATATTAGTAATCACGTTAAGAATAGTTAAAAACATCTGCTCACCTACATTGACTGGCTTCCCTGCCTCTGCCTGGCTGTACAAGAATCGAATCGTGTGTCGAATTTCCCTGCGCCTCAGGGAGTAAACAGAGTCTAAAGTGGCATTACAGAGCATTTCCCTCACGCAGACCTTCCTTAACATCCTCCACTCGGGACCATTCGGAGCGGAAACTATGTCTGCGCCACCGTAGGAAGCTTCCAGGCCGGCGACCGGCACGTCCCGGTTGGCAAAGGTGGAGTCTTGATCCTTGAGCACCTCCCTAGCCAGGGCAGGGGAAGTAATCACGATGGCGGGTTTTTTCCCAAGCCAGAGAGTTAGAATTGGACCGTATGATTTTGAAAGGTTTGCAAAGTGGGTATGAAGCTCAAAGTCAAGAGATAAAAGATTTCCCAGGAGGGGCAAAGGTTTGGGACCTGGTGGCAATGGTGTTCCCTTTGAATTCT
This sequence comes from Leptodermis oblonga, assembly GCA_016801395.1. NCBI lineage: Eukaryota > Viridiplantae > Streptophyta > Magnoliopsida > Gentianales > Rubiaceae > Leptodermis > Leptodermis oblonga. The sequence goes on along the minus strand of CM028754.1, from coordinate 6,674,897 downwards.
TGACAAAAATTAGCACAAGAAACCATATTAGGGCAAGCCCACCTAAGGAATAAGAAAGTTTTTGATCGTTAATGACGGAAAAGGCGTTGAGTAAGACATGAAACATCATCATATTGTTAGATTATGATTGGTTGGCTATTCAAAGGATGAAGGCATGCATGCTCTATATATACAACAAATGAAAACTATTCTAAGGCCAAATACTTACAAAGAGGATCTTTTCCCAAGCATGGCATCTTGTCGTGGGTGGGGATGGGGATCTTTCATTTCTCCACATATTATAATGCCTTAGAGTTGTGCATGGAAATAATAATAATAATGATCACCTTCGCTCCTCTCAATTAACTCACGAGGAGGCAAGGCATCTATGCAACGAGATAGCAACTTTCACCAAAAAAATAAAAATAAAATTGTGGCCTTTCACCAAAAACAATACTCTTGAAGTAAGTCTTGCGTTAAGCTTTACCTACACGTCGCACTTAGTGCCTTTCGAAGGACCGAACGAACCTGGTCACATTTCAAAGGTTGTTGTAAATGCATGTTCATCTTGATTAAAATAAAGGCAATTACAAAATATGATAACGGGAGGACCAAGCTTTTTAGAATTCGAATTAGGGTTCACAAGTTTGGATTATCAAGTCATAACCAAAAGTTTGAACCTCATTTTGCATTTTCTAATAGTTTCTCATCATTTTTCATAAGCATTTTTACATTTTCAATATAAATTTTTACATTCCTAATTTAATTTTAATATTTTAAAATTACAATCCAAACGAAGGTTTGAATTCAGTTTTGATACCCAACGAGATTCGTCAATAATGGAGCGAGGCATGCCCACTTTCTTGCTTTCTCCTTGTGTGCAAAATGGCAGGAATTGAAGGAAAATGTATGCCATTCATTCGCAGCACAAACTTGAGGTATAATGGCATAAACATAAATTTAAACAGATAGAATGGGAACGATCATAATGGATCTGTTTTCTCTTTTAACAATAACAATTAAATGCTAACGACCATAGACAACACATGCAATCGCTATGTTGTCCTTACGGCTTAATTTTTATTCCCCCCCCCCCCCCCCCCCCCCCCCTCCCCCCCTTTCTCTGGTATTCAAAGTCTATATTTCTCTCGATCCACTAAAACAGTCTAATTTATTATGAATTGTAAGAATAACACATAAAATAACAACTTACTATGGAGTTACACAAGGAACCTTCCATCCACCTTTATGAGTAGTGTATTTTTTAATTGTTAAAAAAAAAAAATTTCTTATATTGGATTCTTAAAAAATTTTGTTTTGATTCCATCACTGGGTGACACCATATTATTTAGAGTGAACTGTCAAAAATATCATTTTACTTTTTCAGAATCTTCTGCTTGGTCACAATTTTTTTTTTTTTCCCATAAATGTCACCATACTTTAAAAAGGGGACACAAATGTCATTTTGCCGTTAGGGATCGTTAGTCATAACGGGATGCTCCCCCTCCCTCCCTCCTCCCTCAGCTGTCGTCGTCTGCCACTCCTCCCCCCTCCCTGGGTCTCAGTCACTCACAGACAAACAAATTTACAATGAGGCTACGACAGAGGGTTTCTAGGTTGTTGAAGGATCAAAATAGCCTCTGGCTTTCAAGCTTATCAAGAAGAACCCCACTCCGGAACCCCCAACATCGATGCCGCCGTCATAAAAGCCACAAGGCACGATGAATTCTCTATCGATTACAAGCACAGCGTTTTCACCTCCAAGGTCCTCGTCGTTCAGAAAATCGGGCGATTACTACCATTTAATTTGTCCAATTCAAAGATGGGTATTGCTAACCCGGAGAGATATGGGCTCATAACGCCTTCATTCGGCCAGACTTATTATTCGCTGTTTGATAAGAAATCGACTCTGCCTTTTGTGAATATGCAAGAAATGGGGAATTCAGGGGAGCCATTTTTCAAGAACAGAGGACGTTGATTAGTGAAAGTGGGTTTACGAAATCCGGAATCGAAATATGAGAAATCAAAATCGAAAAACGGCTGAATCCATAGAAATTCATTGTTTTTCCGATGGGATTTCTGATGTGGCTTTCAAGAAAATATTGGAGAATTTTGAGAGTTCTTCTGATGATGAATATGATCCTAGAAATGTATTTAGTGTGGCGGCGGATGGGGGGGAATTTTACCTCGGTTACTAGAGTTGTGCTTGATTTTCCATTTCCTCTTAAACCCCATTGTGGTTTGTAGATATTTGAATGCCCCCGTTGTAGTTTGGCAGTTGCAGAAGTTTTTCATTGATTTAGTTAGGCAAGTGGATCATGAAACCTTTTATTTTAAAAAAGAATCAGCAGAAGTTCAGATCTTCTTCGTTACTGATGCGGTAAACTTTGCTCCAAATAACAGTAAGTACAAGATAATCATCAATGTTCTGTTGCTCGGATGTGGTGGTGATGGCTTTGGCGGTCCAAGCAGCAACATGCCCAAGTGAATTGAGAAGGAAGAATTCAATGGTGGCGGAATCTGCTTCCGGTGGAGAGGGGAGCAAGCCGATGGTGGTGATGAGGAGGGGGAGGGGAGGGGAGGGGAGGCGGAAGAGGGAGCAGGAAGGTGACAATTTTGGGAACAAGAAGAATTTAGAAAAAAAGAAAAGTGAATAGTAAATAGTAAATGGACAAAACTACCCTTAAAAATGTGCACATGACAAGTATATGACAGTCATTCCGTCATGGCTAACGAAGACTAACGGCAAAATGACATTTCAAAAGTATGGTGACATTCCTAGGCAAAAAAAAAAAAGTTTGGTGACCAAACGGGAGATTTTAGAAAAGTAAAGTGATATTTTTGACAGTTCACTCTATTATTTATTTATATTCATCCTTATTTACCTTTTAATTAATAATTAATCATGAATCACACATTATTATATTACTCCATCCGTTCCATTAAAAGAACTCACTTTAAAAAATATTTTTGTTCCAATAGAATAGTCCATTTTCAATTTTTTTTACTCATTATGTCCTTACTAATCTAATTATGTGGGGTTTACAATTAACTCATGCTTAATAAGTAAGAATATAAATGGAATAAATAATGTCAAATTAATTATTTCAGGTGTTGTATCTTGACTCTCATAATTGTTGAATATAGTTTGTAATTGCTACAGAGAAGTGTGAGTTCGAGACCAGGCTTCGACATCGAAGATCGATCTCGAACTCACTGGGCTGCTGTTGCAAAAGTTTAAAAGCTTCTGTTTGTTTGATACACATAGTTCGTTGTCGATTTAACTAAGGTCTCGAGCTAGAGTTTGAATCCAAGATCGACTTTGAACCTTGTACCCGAAGTTGATGCGCCAAAGTTGGTTGTTTGAGAGTTATCTACAGATTGGTTGAGACACCTAGTTTGGTGTCGAGCCTTCTTCAGAAAAAACTAAATTTCAATTTTTTAGTTTTCTTCTAGTTTTATTTCATTGTGAAGTTTGAATGAACACTTGCAACTGTTCATGAGAAGATCAATTCAAACTTACTCTTAACCAACTCGAACCACTAGTGACTTACTATCTCTATAAATAGGGTCGTTAGTTTGATTTACAACACACAAGCAATCTTTCATTATTGTTCATATATTCAAAGAACTTGTTACTTTGATATATTGTACGAATCTATTGAATCCTAGGAGGATCTTGCCAACTTCTGGTTTAGCAATATAGTGGGGGCAATAATTCTCTAAAGACAATGTCATCACACCTTAGATTCATTTGTCATTGCTTTGTGCAATCTACAAAAGAATTCTCTCAGACTTACATATTTTTGTTCAAGTTTTCCGCATCATTTTTATTTTTTTTTTGAGTTATGTACTCCTAAAAATTCAACAATAATAAGTTGTACATTGGTCAAAGTGAACACTTCTAATAAAACGGATGGAATAATAATTAAGGGTATGTAAGGTAAACAAATAAAAATTAAACCCTTTTATTAGGACAAAAGAATATTTTTAATACATAACTCTTTATATGCAACAAATTAAAGGAATATATATATTAATTATGTTCATCAATATTTGTCAATTTTGGGTTTGAAAATTTTGAAGGAGCTGTGGCCGCCAAGAGCGAGACATGAAGTAGTTAATGGTAGAGACAAAATGGAGGATTAATTAATCGATCACTATAGATGGCCATTTATAATGATTGGTCGGTTTTTGTTTTGGTGTTTGTGATGAGTTTGATTCCTTCATTTTTTTTATTTTCCACGGACGTAAAATAATTTAGGGAAGACTATATTTTTGTTTGAAAATTATTCTACACGCCTATGTTAAGTTCATGTATGCGATAAACTTATTACACGCAATCTTGTGTTTCACGCGTTTTAGTTTTTCTTTTTTTATTTGAAAAGAGTGTTATGATACTTGTGAATAGAACAGTACTATGATACTATTCACAATTATCAAATTTCTTTTTTATTTTCCTTAAGTGCTATTACGAAAAAAGTAGTATTTATAATCTTCTAAAGTTCTTTTTCTTTTCTTCATTTTTTCAAGTGCATGAAGTGGATTCCTGCATGCGCGCGTGGAGGTCGGCCAAGGTAATGTTATAATTGTAATTTTACAAGTTTTGTGTGCACAAACTATTTCAAAATGACAAGTATATATTCTCTCTCTTACATAAATATATTTTTAATAATATTACTAATATATTGTCTACAATTACCTCGTACTTAAAATGTATATAAAGATAAACTTTTCTTATGAAACAATGAGATCAAATATACATTTTCAAGCATATAATGTATAGACAGATACTTACAAAGAGGATCTTTTTTCCCAAGCATGACATTTAGTGAGAGGGATCTTTGATTTCTCAATTATTATAATTAAATTATAGGTTTAATTACATTTGAGCTAAACTTTTATTATTAGTCAACTCGTATTTTAAAAATTACTATTTACCCTCTTTATCATAAATTAAACTCCAGAATGACCCCATTGATGTCATATATATTATGGTTTCTGTAGTTTTATATATTTTTCATTGTTCTTCCTAAACACAAATACCTTTTTTTGGTTCACAAATAATAATAAATTTTTTTACAAAAAAATTAGAAATAAAAAAGAAAAAGGAAATCATTGTTTTTTAAATGGGCATTTTTGTAGGGCGTCATTTTAGAGTTTATTTTGTTTGATTTATAACAAAGGGAGTTACGTGTTCACAAATGAAGTTTTAGTGTCCATTTGGCTAATTTAATTTTTCCAAAAATCTTCCTTTGACAATGTACTCTCGATGTAGTCTTTGGAGGTGTGAGCACTGTCACATGCATTTTTATGTTTATCTAAGAACTTACAGAAAAAGTGGATATATACATTCAGCGGACATCGCGAAACAAAATATCACAAAGGGCGATTTTAGTGCCAATTTTTTTTTTCGATATCATTAAATAAAATATACACTACTAAAGTATCAAAATAATTATAATTATATATTTCCAAAAAAAAAAACATTAATCACAATCCTATATTATAAATATATCCTATAAATCATATTTTCATTCATCCTCGTCCAAATTAATAATCACAATAGGTACGTTTTAGGTTGGTCTCGGTCGTGTCCATATTTTCGTCCAGCTCTCTCATTATAATGACAATAGCCTGTAGGTTGCTTTGAACCAGCTGCTTCCATATTTTCATTCATCATTATCTAAATTAATAATGACAATATATAGTCTTAGTGTTTCTCTCGATTGCTTCCGTATCTTCTACCATCCTCTTTCAGTTTGGCCTTAGGTTGCTCTTAGAACGCTTCCATAGTTCCCTAAAAAAAATGAAGGAAAAAAAGTTCATGTAAGAAAAAACCACAAAAAGCTATGAACTTGTGATGCAATGAGTGGATACGGTTATTATTTTTCCACCCATTACGTTGTCTTTCTTGGCTATTATCTTGGCAAATAGCAAGTTGAACTCAAAATAGCTTAATAACAATGACTATTCTAAACTAAGTTTATTTGGGTTTCCAATCGCCACCAACCACCAATTAATTCAAGGATAACCAAACATAAAACTGAACTATGTGAGCATAAAGAGAATCTAAAAATTTAGAATCTCGAATCTTTATCTTTTCAGCTCAATATTTGTCTCATTAACTTTGGGTTTGAAAATTTTGAAGATGTTGTGACCGCTAAGATCGAGACATAAAGTGGGGATTAATATATAATTAATGGCACAGACAAAATGGAGGATTAGGCCTTTTTTTACTGTTTTGAAAACATATATTTTTTAAAAATTAATTTTAGGATGTAAAAAGTGTACTGAAAATATAAAAAAATATAGTTAAATAGCAAAAAGTTATATTGAAGATGAAGAAATTAATTATAATATATTAAATTTACAGTTGAAACCGAAACAAAAACCAAAACGAAAAGAACATACCCTTAATTAATTGATCACTATAGCTGACTGGGTTGAATAACGTATATTTGGTCTTAGGTTGCTTTCAGGATGCTTTTATATTTTTCTAAACATGAATATTATCTGAAAAAACTCTTTGGTCACAGATGCATTCACCCAACAAAATTACAAAAAGGGCCTGTTCTTTTTCATCGTTTTGAAAACGATTTTAAAAACAAGTTTTGGAAAATAGTTTAATAATGTAAAAAGTGTATTGAAAATGTAAAAAGTAGATGCTGAATAGTAAAAAGTTGTATTGAAAATGATGAAATATGATTAAAATATATTAAATTTACTGTTGAAACCAAAACCGTTTTCAAAACAGAACAAAAAGAACAGGCCAAAAAGTCAAATCGATAGAATGACTAAAGAATGGAAGAAAAAAGAATCTTGCAAGGGGGGAAAAAAAACTGTGACTTATGATGCAATGAATGGATACAATTATTATTTTTCCACCTATTGCTTGGTCTTTCTATGCCATTAGGTCCATTACCTTAGCAAATAGCAAGTTAAACTTAAAAGAGCTTAAGAGCGATGACGATTCTAAACTATGTTTCTCTAAATTTTTAATCAACACCAATCACAAATCACCTAGAGACTAGAATATGTGAATATATAAAAAGTTTAAAAATCAAATGCAATATTTGTCTCATTGATTTTGGGTTTGAGAATTTTGAAGATGCTGTGGGGCTTAATAAGGTTTAATTAATGGATGTTTATAATTTTGATTGAGCAAATATATCCAAATAGTGATTCCTTATGGTCGGTTTTTCTTTTCATTTTTTGTAGCTTTCTTATTACCAAAATTATTCTATTACATAACATTACTATTTGTAATGAAATTAATAATAGATAAAAAATACATTTTTTCATTGCTGACAGTGGAATTTGTCTCATATGTTGTCGCCTTATTACCATCCTCACTCACACACAACTGCGGATCCTAGTGATTGGGTGGTTCTTGAACCCTTCCAATCCCCTACTTTACTTTTATTAGTTGTCTATATTTAAGTATTAAATTTCTTTTTATAATGTATTTAATTTAAACCAAGTTAATAGAATTTCATAATTACTTATTTAGTATTGGTTGGTTTTAGGAAATTAGATTCGAGGAAGGAATTGGTAATTATAAGGTATTGTCTTCAGGTAAACTGAGAGTTTGAAAAGTCAGAGATGTAGTTTTTCGGCTATCAGTCTTCGGGTTTTTTAGCTATTGTGATGTGTTGCCTATGTAGTAAGAGATGTATGATGCTGTTTATGTCTAGCTGTTTAGGAGTTGTTGAGATCTAGGTTCTAAGAGATGAAATGTTCCTGCTTATGCGTATGATATAGTAGATTTGTGGATGTAGGTCATTTGAGATCAAACCATGGATGTTAAATTGTGCGTTGTTTAATTGTTTGTTTTGTTTATTCTGTTGCACGTTAGGAATATTTATATATCCTACATCCTAACTATTCGTGACTATTTAATTGTAAAAGGAAAAATAATATGCACAAATTATTCTAAAGTTAAAATAATTAACACTTGTTTTGGGACCAAGATATGTATAAATTATTTTGAGGAATTGGCATTATCACCGTGAATTTTCAGGATCCCTCAATTCATTGCGTTGCCTTCGATTCATTGAAATAATTAAACAAGCGGGATTGTGCAAATAGTGATTTTACATATAAGTACTTCATCTGGCTTCTAACAAGTGTCATTGAACCAAAAATATACACATTGAGTGAACTATAAATTTTGTATTATTATTCTTAATTAAGTTCATTGCTACGTCAACTTGTGAGTTTGACTAATGAAAGTTTTTTCTCTTTGTAATTTATTGTACAAGGATAAAGATCGATTCCTTTTGGACAAGTATTTGAAAAAACGTTTTTAGTGTTTCTAGAGTTAAAAAAAACTTATAAAAGTATTTAGACAAAAAATTATGAAATGTTTTCAAATTTTTTTAAAAAGTAAAATATACTTTAAGTATAGGTTTTGAAGTACACTTTCAACATGTTTTTAAAAATATTTAAAATACTTATTACTTAAATTTTTATTGCTTATTTATCTTTTTTATAGATTCTATTTAAAATGTATATATACCAACACCACCACCTCTACTCATAAAAAATAATTCTCTCTCACCCCCCCCCTCCTCCACCCCAGATGGGTTGACTTGTCGGATTAAACTGGTTGACCCGTCGAGTCAAACGGATCGATCTATCGGGTCAAACGGGTCGACCCATTAAATTATAACTCGATAACTTAATTTACTCATATAAAATTATTTTAAAGGACATTTTAAAATAAAATTACATTAATTAATTTTAACCATATATATATATATATATACCAATATATATATATATATACAAACACATATAGGTGTATATATATAATAAATTCAGTACGCATGCATATACAGATATATACATATGCGTACTGTATGTCTCTATGTACTAGTTCTGTTTCGTGGGCAGCTGTCTACACATTATTGGCTGAAATTTACTTTAAAAATATAAAATATTTGGCAGTAAAAAAGCTTACCTTACCAAATTAATTAAAATTATATTAAAGTTAAATTATAAATAAGTTTTGCACTATGTAAAAAATGGAATATTAAAGAGAAAATTTGATTAAATAGTTAGGAAAAATACAACATAAAATATCTAAAAATGTGGGAAAAGATTTTCAATTACGTACAATAAAAAGATTTGTAACTTCAAATTAGCCAGGACAATAAAAGAGATAAAAAATAATAATAATAATAAACATTAGCCATGTAATGATTCATGATCAAAATATTAAAGTTAATTAATCTTGTATTTGAAAACTTAAATGGAGAGAGAATTTTAATTAATAAAATCTAAAGTAAACTTAGTACTTCGGATTCATGATTTTGGTAATGCTGAGAGTAAAATTATATTGTTAGATCAAGATTAAAAAAATTAATTAAGTGAACTTTTAAACAGAATCACAAACAATATATTGGAATCTAAAGAAATAAAATAAAATTAAAACAAATGAAAAATGAAGGAGTTTATGTATAATGTAGAAGTCTCACTCCATCTTTTACCCAACAAATTCGACAAACTCTAACATAATGAATTCATATAAGCAAACAAATTTCAAGTCATAAAATAATAAGGTCATACAACAAATTTCCTAGTATGAAGCCAAATCAAGCAAGTAATTCTTCTAAACTAAAAATGAAAATAATTTAATGAGAAATCAAATAAACAAATTCAATGAGAAATCAAGTATGACTAAAATAAAAGAGGTGGGTACAAAAGACTGATAAATATTAATAGGAGTAATCGGTAAAGTCTGATTATTGCCACCAAAAAATTACTCTACCAAGTAGCGATAATAAGCATTTGTTGTTCACATATACAGTGAACACATACAGATCGATGCTCCTGATTTTATGCATGTTGTAATAAACTTGGAACTCCTAGAATATAAGAACTCTTAATAGCTTTGATGTTGATAAGTAGTACTTTTAACCTGCAACAATAAAATAGAATAATATAGCAGAAGCAGAATCGATCCACAGAGAATAAGAATAATTCAATTTTGTTAACTATTGATGCAAAGGTTCACCTTGTTTCCACACAAACAAATGTATGGGAGATTTGAGAAATCACTAGTTAAATAAAACTAAGAACTTTAACTTATATCAATTAAGAGAAAAATCCAGCAGTCATGTAATTCACAATAATCATAGTGTATCAATCATAAACTCATAGATTTGTTAACATGCATGTCATCAACTAGTTATAGGTTGACGAGAATATGCTCAGAACCCACCAAATTTCATCTTACTTAATCGACAATCAACTAGAATATGCTAGGACTAATTGTTCTCTAATTAACACACAACATGCCGGAATATGCCACCACCTATTTAATGTATTAACAGCATTATTAATTAGGGAAACCCAATTTTAGTTCTTCTAACCTGAATATGCAGTGATAGAATTACCAACCAATCTACTCTCAATTATCAGAGGGTAACTTTACTACCATATTAAACTTGTCCACTAAACGACTAGATGACTTAATGGGGTATAATTGGCTCTACTGAATCTAGATAAGTTATCTAATCTTATTTAAATTGAAGCAGTAGAATCTATGAATACAAAGTAAATTGAAACACATGCATATTAATTTAAGGTCACTTTGGTTTCATGACATAGCTAAATTAAAGTTCATTACATGCTTGCCGGAATGGAAAATTAGCTACTTATTATACTAAAAAGAAAACAATAATAATTTGACGTAAACATACTGAAATAACCAAAAGAAAGTTAAGAAAGAAAATACTGAATTGATAAACTAAACCGGAAACTGATTGGAGAAAGTCACCCAATCGCCGGTGGTCTGTCTGGGCAAATGGATGCTCGAAAAGCATGCCGGAAAGTCGCCGGAATTAAAATCCAAAGAACTGGAAATAATGTTACTTACTAACTAGAAGTGTTTTCTGGAACTAACGTAAAACTACGAAAAAGATGATGTAAAGATGGATGATTTCCTCTCCCAATTTTGTCTATTAAATAATGTGCAGAATTGGAATTAGAAAAGGAAATGAATCAATCTCCTAATTAGATTAGGAAACTGATTTACAAAAGGAATAAATATCCAACTAGGAAATTAACTAATAACTAAGGAAACTAGAAACAAAATAGCAATAAAGTCATAATTGGAAAATATCTCCTATTAACACCACAATTGGTAGTTTCCATTTAATTGCAACTCTGATTAAACTCAATTACTTCCAGGTGAAGTAATCATGAACTTGGTAGCGTCCAGTAATTCTTTCTTTCGACTTCTCTTCTGGGCTGGACGAATTGTAACTCATGTAAGTCCAATTCTGAAATCTCAAAATTCATATGGAGTAGCTCGTGAATTGTTGGATCAACTGGGGCGCCGTGTCGATGTTCCACTTGGCCAGGTCTACCATCATTTTTTCTCTTCTTTTGCACTCTTTCTTCCTCACTAGGCCCTTTCTCTACTGCAGTAGTAGATGATGATAATGTGGCTAGTGTAAGTGATGCAGAGGGTCATGGAAGGGATGTGGGGGAAGATGTAGTTGATGATGGCATCATAACTCAAGATAGGATTGATGAAGATGTGTATGTGCCTTTCATGGATGAGGTTACAGTTGACGATGCTTCAGAAGAAGAAGTTCCTGAGCAAGTGCATGCAGAGATTATTGGAGAAGAAGACTTTGATGCTATGCTGGAGAGATTAATGGCAGAAACAACGCATTAAACCCTGGGACTGCTGCAACATCAGAAAATGCTGAAATGGCAGATGTAGACCCTGTGGCAGATAATCATCCATCTACGACATGGAATACTGATGATAGATTAAGGAGGAGTAGACTCATACCCCCTCATACAAGTGAACCAAGAACCAGTACAGTAAGGGATGAATTTTTTGAAGATGATATGATGGTTGACAATGTCAATGTGGGACTGCACAACAATTCCAATTCAGATGATGAAGGGGAGGTTGGACATCAATTCCATTATACGAATTTTCAACCATTAGGAGTCGATGAGGCCCCCTCTTTTGAGATTGGTCAGAAGTTTGGTTCCCGAAAGGAGTTCAGGGACGCAGTGAAGAGTTACAGGGTTATGAATAGGAGGCCAGTTGTAGTATCACATAATGACAACAAGAGGCTACGAGCAAAATGCGAGGGTCAATGCCCTTGGAGAATCAATTGCAAGCAGGTACTAGCTCTCAACGGCGTTGATTGGGTGATAAGCAAGATGAACGCGAACCACAAATTTTGTGATGATGAAGATATTGAGGTGGATCCGAAGATTTCTTCTACCTGGGGGGCAACCAGATTTTTAGAAAGGTTCAGGGCAAATCCGAAGATGCCCCTCAAGCAAATTAGGCAGATTGTGGATGAACAATATCATTGTGAGATAACTAGGGCTCAAGCATACTTAGCAAGGAGGAAAGCTTTGCTCATGATTCACGGATCAAAGAAGGAACAATATAAGCAGTTGGGCCCTTATGCCGAAGAGCTAAAATGAGTAATGCCTGGAAGCTCTATTGATGTTTTGTGGACCCCGTTTAGAGAGGCAGGCAGGAACCCTAGATTTATGCAGTTCTACTGTTGTCTAGCCCCTTTGAAGGATGGTTTCAAGGCTTGTTGCAGGCCTATTATCTTCTTGGATGGTTGTTTTCTTAAGGGATTGTACAAGGGCTAGTTGTTGACTGCCATGGGTGTAGATGGAAATAATGGATATTGGCCACTTACTTGGGCTGTTGTGGAGAAGGAAGCTGGAGAGCAATGGTTAGTTTCTACAATTTGAGTTGGGCCTATTCCATTCAATTGGACTTTGATCCACTAACTTGATAACATTTGGTTTGTTTAATTTTTCTTTCTATTTTGGTAGGACATGGTTTCTGCAACATTAATTGAAGATTTCGATGTCCAAAACTCTGGCTATTATACCTTCATGTCCGATCAACAGAAGGTAAACTGAAGTTAAACACAATTCGGTTTTAAATGGTTTTACATTAATATAATCTTCTTGTTATTTTGCAGGGATTATGCAATGATATATCCACAATGATGCCCTTTTTTGAGCATATAAATTGCGTGCAACATATGTACAACGATTTCAAGAAACATCACAAAGGTAAGGAGTTGAAGGGTAGGCTTTGGAGGTTGGCAAATTGTACAACGGAGGAATTTTTCAATTCAGAGATGCAATCATTGGAGGACCACAATCGTCAAGCTTACGAGTACATTAGAAATGGTACTCCTCCAAGACACTGGGTAAAGGCTTTCTTTCCCTTTTGGACAAAGTGTGATTCCCTCGTTAATAACATGTGTGAGAGTTTCAATGCAAAGATATTACAAGCAAGGGAGTTGCCAATAATATCTATGCTAGAGGAAATTAGGAAATATGTTATGACAAGAAATCAAAGGAGGGGAGACTAGATGAGAAATTATGGTTCTGTACTCTAGTAGTTAAGGCCATACTTGAGGAGAGAGTAATACATGGGAGGATGTGAAAGCCAATCACAAATGGGCGTGGAGGCTATGAGGTCAGATGGCCAAATGGTATGCAATTTGTTGTTAATATTGCAGATCGGTCTTGCACTTGCAGGTTTTGGCAGCTATGTGGAATACCTTGTGTACACGCGATTGTTTGCATACATAGGAACAAGGAAGATCCAACAAAGTTTGTTGATAGGTTCTACCATACTTTAAAATTCGCTGAGTTGTATGACTTTGTGTTGCAACCCATAAATGGAAAATATTTATGGCCTCATTATGAGATGATCCAGTTAGAACCTCCAGTTAACTGTGTTCAGCCTGGCAGACCTAAGAAAAATAGAAGAGTAGAAGCTCAAGAAGTTGAATTAGCTGATGGCTCTATTAGGATGCGCAGGCATATTATCATTCATTGTAGTAAATGCCGAGCTATAGGTCATAATGCAAGATCTTGCAAAGAGCCACAGGCTGGAAATGAAGAAAATGCTGCAGGAGACAACCAACAAGAGGGTGATCCAACTAGCCAGCAACAACAAAATGCCAATGAGGTAACCCCTTTTTAGATGCATTTATTGTAACTATCATGAATAACCGAATGATTTTTCCTGCATAATATAATGTGTGCTATCTGCTTCTTTAGGAAAATGCTTCTAGTCGAAACAAAAGGGCTCACAGGGCTAATAGTTCACCTTCGCAGCCAGAAAATACCTCGGTGCATCAACCACATAACAACCCTAATGAAGATTTGGTGAGTGATAATTTCCACTTGGTTTTTGTTAATGTATTTTAAATGTACTGTTTAGCTGCCATATAGTAGTTGAGATAACCAAAACTTGTTGTAGACGAATGAAAGAAGGCGGTCTAAAAGACCAACAAGGGGGAGAGCAGATGCATCGGTTGCCACCGAACCACAAAATGCAGAACCAGGACATTCTAATCCTGAACCTTCGACTTCTTCAAATCCTGCAACTATGACTGCTTCAAATCTACCACCAGGACCTACTTCCAGGACCCGAAGTGCAGCTGCTGGAAGAAAGAGAAGACTGTCAGAGGCTGATATGATCAGGATTAATGTCAACGAAGAGTACTTGGGCAAAGAAGCACCTTATAAAGTTGGACGTTGGACGGTTAGACGACGAAGAGCAAGAGTGGGATGAAGAGACATGTATTTGTTTCAATCAATTTTTAGCCTTTACTGATTTGGTATGTATGGGTGCAGAACCTTGTTACCACTTTTGGATAGTTTCAAGTTTTACCAGTTGTAGTAATAGTAGATTTTGGATAGGTTTTGGCCTGAATTGTAGTGTTCCACACTGGTTTTATGGTGTTAATCTGCCTGCAATGCAATGGATTTGGAAGTTTTTACTTTTGCCTACCAAAACTTATTCTGCTTCACTATTTTTCCCCAAGAATTTAAATGCTTGTTTGGTACCATTTTAGAAGTGAAATAAGGGTAGTGTTTGGGACTAAATGTGAGTAAAAAGTGGCAATTACCATTATCCAACAAGTTGGTGACCAAAAACAAAACCTTAATTTTCAAGAATTCACAAACATACCAACACGGGTACAATACACAAACCGAATATGAACATATAAAATTATGCCATAGACAATAATTTAGCCATTTGCAAAACGCATAACTCGTCTAATTACAGACTTAGAAACCATCAATTGAAAGCAAATTCTTCCCCGACCCAGTTTTATTATCAGACAAAACAAGGCAGGCAACAATCCAAAAGAAACATACGAACAAGAACAGCATCAAATGCCTCATTTTCCTCTTCAAATCCTTCACTTCTTGTTGCAAATTCCGATTTTTATACTCCATTTTGGCCACAAGTCTATCCGCAAGTTCTGCTTTCCCATTCACATCTCTGATCTGCATCTCCCTTTTCATCCAGTTCACTTCTTCCTGCAAAATTCGATTTCTAGTCTCCATTTCGGCAACAATCCTGTTAGCAATTTCAGCTTTCGCATTCACATCTCCAATCTGCAACTCCAGCTTGTTCAATTTTCGCAGCAATCCTGGTATAACTTCCTTCGATCTAGGGCACATCTCCGGGTCGACCCATTCCTAAAAACCACATCCGCGTCCACACATTGAGCGAAAACAAATCGCAAACCTTCTGCTTGGGTTGTCATCTGTCCATGATGTGACCAGTTCGGATAGCAACCCACATCGACATTTTGGAGGAATTACCAAGGGTTTCGAGAAGGACATTTTTGGGGGGTTTAGAGGGATTTTGGAAAATAGATGACTTTGTTAATAATTTGGTAGAAGATGAGGTTTGACTTTTCTAGCGGGGATGCTCTTATTTATAGGCATTCAAGGGGGAGAGATGAAAAAAAGTTGACGTTTCCCGCTTCAAGAGAGTGTCACGAAAATGCCCTCGGCAAAAGAGGCCATAAATGGCTCCGTTAGTGGGTTGACGCCCCAATTTGACGGAGTGACTGGAATAATGCAAAAACGAAAGTAAGGTGACTAAAAAAATAATAAAAAAAGTAAGGTGACTAAAAAGTTAACAAACTCAAAGTAAGGTGACCAATTCATGAATTTACCCTAGTTATTTTAAATTTTTTAGATAAATTTTTTTTTCCATTCATATTCATTTTTTAACAAATTAATTCTTATGACTAAGGATTCTTAGTTGTGTGTAGGGTATAGTTATTTTAAATATTTTTAGATAATTATTTTTTCATTCATATTCATTTTTTAACAAATTAAATCTTATGACTAAGGGTTCACTTAGTTGTGTATAGAGTATAGTTATTTTAAATTTTATTATTAAAAAATAAAATTATAATAAAATACAAGATTAAAGAATATTCCATAAAACTATATTTACATTAGTAAATGTAAAATTTACTTTTAATAAGATAAGTATACCATTTAATTAGAATATATCAGTTTAGAAAAAATTAGGTGGCAACATCTGATCAGATGTCTAGAGAGTCCTAAAGTTGCTTATTTCAGGATCATCATGACAAATATTACTCCCATATATATATACACTACTCCTACTCCTGGTTATGAAGAAATTTAATAAATGATTTGTGAAAAGAGTTGATAAAGATGAATTTGAGCGGGTGGTTCAAAAAATAATTAATTGAATATAAACTAACCGGTGGTTCAAACAATAATTTAAAAAGTAGAGATTATCGTGCGTATGTAGAAATATGCGAGTAAAAATACAAAATTTGATAGATGATGAAATTTGAGCTGAAGTTAAATTGAATTCAAACTCTTAATTTGAAGTGTTGATCAAGTAAAGTAAAAATTAGAAGTGTAGTACAACTGAAAAAGTAAAAAATTGAGAATATCTTAAAAGATGACATGTTAAATTTAATTTATGTGACAGCTAACATTCTTATGCCACATGGCAGAAGGAGAGATGTGCTTCTTAAATGTTGTATTCTTTTATAATATAATAAGATATACACGCATGGATATATATATATATATATATATATATACCTGCCACCTAATTTTTTATAGATTGATATATTCTAATTATTGTATAGTTATCCTACGAAATCACTTTTTACCTTACTATAATTATTGAACTTATCATGAAATTTAAATTACAAATCTACCTAAATAATTTTACCATTAATATTATTTTAACAAAATAAATATCGTGACTAAAGGTTCACTTATTGTATATGGGGTATAGTTATTTTAAATTTTTTAAATAATCTTTTTTCATTGATATTCATTTTTAACAAATTAAAACTTATGGCTAAGGGTTCACTTATTTGTATTTAGGGTCTAGTAATTTTAATTTTTTGAGATGAATTTTTTTGATTAATATTAATTTTTAACAAATTAAAAATCTTGTGACTAAGAGTACACTTTTTTTTTTTGTGGTGAAAACAGTCGAAGCTGGCTGCCGGAGCCTATTCCCTTAAATAGAAAAATGAAATGTTACAACCAGGGGGGACATGCAACCAAACCCTGTTTCAAATACGTATCTATACTCTAATATAAGGAAAACTCCTAGCATTTAGGAGCACCAACCTCTTCACCTGCCGGGGAAGAGTTCCCATTAGGTAAAGGGATGTCGATCCCGTGGCTAACGCATTCGCTACCGCATTTTCTTCCCTATAGATGTTCCGAAGAGAGCAATTTCCAATGAATTTCCCAATGTTGAATAAGGTAGCCGCCGAGTTCCAGGGCCCCTTTCCTGATTTGACCGCATGTTCCAATACTTGTGAGTCCTTTTCTATCTCAACTGTTGAAACTCTGAGCTGCCGATAAGTCATGATACCATATAATAAGGGTAATGCCTCAGGCTAGAAAGCCTCATATGACCCAGGAATACACTAGCAAAACAACCTCTCCAGCTATAGTCCGCAGAACTGCTCCCGCTCCCGTAGGCCCTGGATTCCCCAGGGAAAATCCGTCCACATTCAACTTGTACTTAGCATGCCATGACCCTTCCCATGTTACCACCTTCGCTTTCCGATAGGCTCAGCGGGGCAGAGCTGACCCAATCAAGAATTGTGAACCTGAACTACATTGAGGAGGGTGGACCTTAAACAGCTCCCACACGAGTTTTCGAGCCCTGAATTGCACCCGATCCAGTGACTCCTGCTCTTACTCAAACGCTTTTCTGCAATACGATGTCCATAACTCCCAGCAAACAACTACCGGAAGAATACTCGTGATTTCTCTTGGTAGAGCCCGGAGATCCTCATTATTCTGGGACCAGACCGAACTCAAACACTCATCTAACGTGGAAAACCCCATATGACTCAACCGTAAGGCATCAAACCAGTACCCCCATCTCTCCTAGGCCCACTGACAATGAAAAAAAGGTGTTCCCGCCCCCCTCCCATGTCGCAGAAAGGACATTTAGAGGCAAGCGAAAACCCAATTCGACGCAACGCATCATCCAGTGGGAGAATGTGATTCCTCAACCGCTACATAAATACTGACAATATATTTAATCAGAAGCGGCGTTCTCCAAAAAGCAGTTGAAAACCTTAATGGCCTCGCAATCGAACCAAGTCATACGCGGACCTGACCAAGAAGTTCCCCTATAGTCCAGCTTCCACACCTAGCAATCCAGAGTTACTAGGAAGTTGAACATGAATTCCTTAATCACCTGTAATACTTCAACCAAAAAGACAAACTCTATCTGTACCATCAACTCATGTTTCCTTAAGCAGAAGCCGCGCAGGGTAAGCAGGGGTCCTAAATGTCTGAATCCTCCACCAGGTCTGCTAATAACCCTACCCCTGACCAACTGGTGTACCAGAATAGCGATATGTCATCCCCTATTCTTATTCATGTATTATCTGTTATAATGTGTTTGACCTCTTCCATTCGACTCCAAACCCTAGGTGTGCACGCCGAGGGGGTCAGACCACGCATGAATCTTGCCCAGAGCACCTCTAAATTGTGCAATTTCCACCACAGCTTATATGAGAATGCATGCAATAGACTAAGGGTTCACTTATTTGTATATAGGGTATAGTTATTTTAAATTTTTGAGATCATTTTTTTTTTCATTCATATTCATTTTTTAACAAAATAAATCTTATGACTAAGGGTTCACTTATTTGTGTTTAGGATAGTTATTTTATTTTTTTTAGATTATTTAAAAAAATGAAATTATATTAAAATACAAGATTAAAGAATATTCCATATAATTATATTTATGTTAGTAAATGTAAAATTTAATTTTCATAAGATAAGTATATCATATAATTAGAATATATCAGTTTAGAAAAAATGAGGTGGCAACCTATGATTGGATTTCTGATGAATCCTAATATAGCTTATTTCAGGATTATCCTGACAAATATTACTCCCAATATATATATATATATATATATATTACACATATATAGACTTCTTATTTAATTATTAAATTTTTATAAAAAATAATTTTGTGAGTTAAAATACAGGTCAAAATGCGGGTCGAACGAGTTATAACTCGTTGGGTCAAATTAATTAACCCGCGGGTTGAGCGGGTTATAACCTGACCCAAAAATACCTGTACATGACCACTCAGTCAACGGATCGGGTTGGGTCATGATTTGTTAAGTACGGTCAATCTTGACCTGACCCATAACCCGCCAATCGCCACCTCTATTAAAAAATTATAAATAAAATAGTTTCAATTATTTTCCTTAAAACAAATATGTAAAGTGTCATTCTATTTTGAAATTTTAAAACATAAGTTTTATATAATTACTTGCATCATAAAATGCTTTTATGAGATACTAGTCCAAATACTTTTTAAACCTTTTAACTCTAAAAATACTTTTATAAAATACTTTTAGAAAAAACTTCAAAAACATATTTTATAAAATGCTTTTGAAAAAAACTTTTATAAAAATATTTTTAAAGTACCTGTCCAAACGGAGCCAAAAAGTTTTATTTTTTGCATTGAAAAACATAAAATAACATTATTTTAGAGAAGAAAAATTTAGAGTTTCTAATATACTTTTTAAAGAATATACTCTCTCCGTTCCTAAATAAATGTCTTATTTGGGATGGGCACACAAATTAAGGAGGTGAGTGAATATTTTCTTTTATCTATATTAATGTTTTATCGTTTATCTAAATATTAAATAAAAATTTACGTGATGTATGTACATTTGAAATGACATTGTAATTAATGCAAATAAATGAGATTAATTAAATAAGCCGTAAAACTAGTACATTTAAAGTTTTATGCATTGAAATATGTAAAAAAAAATACTTATCTGGATACAAAAATATTTTTTAAATAAGACACTTATTTGCATTGAGATTTAGGAGCATACCCAGTATAGACAATATGGTTTCGATCGCAATACAAAATATTAACAACGACAAGATTCCTTACATTTCAACGACTTTGTCTTTACCTATCATCATTATATAATATATATATATATATAAATATATATAATATCACGAGGAATCTAAGTATATATAAAAATATAAATATATATAATATCACGAGGAATCTAAGTATATATAAAAATATAAATATATATAATATCACGAGGAATCTAACACACTTTATGCTACCAAAGGTAAAGACAAAGTCGTTGAAATGTAAGGAATCTTGTCGTTGTTAATATTTTGTATTGCGATCGAAACCAGATTGTCTTTACTGGGTGTTCTCATATATATATATATATATATATATATATATATGGGCGCAAATTATCTAAATGTCCACTAAATTATTGCTTGTGCTCACTTTTGGCCACCAAACTATTTTTGACCTAGTTTTAGCCGCTAAACTATTAAAAGTGGTGGCCAATGGCCATTCTGTTAGTTAAGCCTGTTTTTGACGGAAAATTAGTGTTTAGCCACTCCATTCGACCTGTACTTATCGAAATTTTACAGTAGTGCATTGATTAAAAAAAATTGAACCAGTGATATTGATTGGAGACTCTTGGAGCAGCCGCAACCGGTTGCTCCTCGCGAAGCAATAATGGCAACGAGTTGTCGCATTGAATCAAGAGGGTACGTTACGAACGAGCTCCAATTATGCTCACAAACATGGTTGAAACTTCAGATTCACAGTGGATTTACAAGAAGAGAGCTGAAATTATTCTATGAGAAAATAATTAGTGGGGAAGGATAGGGTTTTCTAGAAGAGAAACAAAACAGGGGTAGAATAGTCGTTGGCGTGTCTGCCTAGCTGTAGTTGAAACTCAAATTTCATCATTCACGTCACCACCACCGATCAAACAAAGCAAGCGAACGAAACAATTGAATAGCCCGACTGTGCAACGTAAAAGAGGAACAATGCCTAAATTTTCCTACATGATTGAAGGTTTTTTTTTTGTTTTCTAAAATAGGCCTTTTATTGAAGGTTAGTTGTTGGCAGGGAATTGTAGTTTTATTTTCTTTGTGTTCTTTGTGGCTAAAGTTCTTCGGATGTTGACTTCGAAATTTCACACAAAGAAGGAGATTATTGAGGCCATTAAAGATCTTTTCACTTTTTCGTATGCTGATTTGGAAGGAGAATTGGTGACATATGAGATGTCATGTGACAGACCATCTGTTGATGCGGCGTCAGAACCATTGAAGGCTTTGGTATATAAGCCTAAAGAATCCGATGATGGTGAAACCAATCAGCAGGGCTAGAATTCTCAAGGGAGAGAACGTGGCGGTCAAAGCTTCAGAGGCAGAGGCCATGGTAGAGGTAATTTTTCTTACCAACCAATGGTTAATTCGGATGCTCAAAATAATGGGCAAAAACGTGATAGGTCTAAAATTAAATGTTATAATTGTGGAAAGATGGGTCACATAAAAAAGGATTGTTGGGTTCTTAAGAATAACAATATTGGACATGCTCAAATAGCTGAAAGTAGTGGTGATAATCAAGAAACTGTTTTATTTATTGTTGGAGCCGGTGAAGAAGATAAAAGTTTTAAGTGGTACATTGATTCTGGCTGTAGTAATCATATTTGTGGGAGAAAAGAAATTTTTTATGATTTTGATGAGACCTACTGAAATCCAGTGAAATTTGGAAATAATCATGTTATGTCTGTTGTTGGGAAAGATAGTATTCCCATTACTTTAAAAAATGGGAAGATCAGTGCAATAGGTGATGTCTATTATGTGTCTAATCTTAGTCAGAATTTATTGAGTCTTGGTCAGTTGCAGGAGAATAATTATGATATTAATTTTAGGCATGGTATTTGCACAATTCGTGATGAACGGATGGTGATGATTGCAAAGGTAGACATGAACAATAACAAGTTGTTTCCAATCACTCTTAATTATTATAATTCTGTTTACTTTAGTACCACTAGCAGTGATGAGAGTTAGTTGTGGCATATGAGATTTGGCCACTTTCATTTTGGCAGTTTAAACTTTATTGTGAAGAATAATATTGTTTTTGGATTGCCATCACTTAATTTTAAATCTCGATAATGTGAGTCGTGTGTTTTGGGCAAGAAGCACAAGGAGCCTTTTCCAAAAGGTGAAGTTTGGAGGGCAAAGCAGCCATTAGAGCTGATTCATTCTGACTTGTGTTCTGTTGATGTTCCTTCTCGGGGTGGTAACAAGTATTTTATCACTTTTATTGATGATTTTAGTAGGAAGACTTGGGTTTATTTGTTGAAGTTTAAACCTGATGCATGTGATATTTTCAAAAGTTTCAAGGCTTATGTTGAGAAGCAGAGTGGACGTTCCATTAAAACTCTGAGAACTGATAGAGGCACTGAGTATACTGTGTGGGATGATTTCTTAAAAAATCATGGGATTAAACATCAGATGACAGCCAGGTACACTCCACAGCAAAACGGTGTTGCAGAGAGAAAGAATAGAACAATGATGGATATGGTGAGGTCAATGATGACGGCCAAAAGTATGCCTAATGATTTCTGGGCTGAAGCTGTAGCCTGTGCAATTTATTTATCGAATAAGTGTCCGACAAGAAGTATTGGTAATTAAGAAGACTCCATATGAGATTTGGTCAGGAAAGAAACCAAATATCTCCCATCTGAAGGTATTTGGGTGTGTTACATATGCCCATATTCTGGATGCAATACGGAAGAAGTTGGATGATAAGTAGAAAAATGTGTCTTTATTGAGTATAGCAGTGAGATTAAAGGGTATAAATTGTTCAATCCTGATACTGGGAAGGTAATTATCAGCAGAGATGTTACTTTTGATGAACAAGGAGTTTGGGATTGGAAAAAGAAGGCACAGAAATTATGAAATGATCATCAGCAGTGTATATTGGTGGAGATAATGCAACTAAAGAGCCATGTCAGCCAGTTCAATAACTAGTTTGTGATTCTTCTACTTCTACAGCTTCCACCTCAAGTGGACGTCCGAGGAGAGAGTCAAAACTGCTAGCTCGTTTGAATGATTATGTAGTTGGGGATGAAGTTGATAATTTGACTAATGAGATGTTGTGAATTTTGCTTTGTTTGCAGATTGTGATCCTGTTAATTTTACCGATGCTGTTGGAGATGATCATTGGGTAAGAGCAATGGATGGAGAAATTAATTCCATTGAGAAAAATAATACTTGGGAGCTTATAGACCTTCCGAGTGGAAAGAAACCCATTGGTGTGAAGTGGGTATAGGACAAAGTACAAGCCTAGTGGAGAAGTTGATAGATACAAGGCAAGACTTGTTGTAAAAAGGTACAAGCAGAAGCCTGGAATTGACTGCTTTGAAGTGTTTGCTCCTATTGCTAGACTTGATACTGTGATAATGATAATTTATCTGGCTACTTAGAATAATTGGAAGGTTTTTCAGATGGATGTAAAGTCTGCTTTTCTGAATGGAATTCTTGAAGAGGAGATGTATGTTAATCAACCTCCTGACTTTGTGAAAAGATGTCAAGAGAAGAAAGTTTATCGATTGAAGAGAGCCCTCTATGGATTGAAGCAAGCTCCAAGAGCTTGGTATACTCGTATTGACACTTTCTTTATCGAAAGTGGCTTTCAAAGGTGCCCATATGAACATACTTTATACGTGAAGTCTTCATCAAGTGGGGATATTGTCATTATTTACTTGTATGTGGATGATCTGATATTCACTGGAAACAATGAAAATATGATGTCAGACTTCAGGGAGGCAATGATCAGACAGTTGGAGATGACTGATTTGGGGCTTATGTCATATTGTCTTGGGATTAAAGTTTCTCAGATTGATCGTGGAATTTTTATTTCTCAAAGAAAATATGCTGGTGATATTTTGAAGAAGTTCAAGATGGATGGTGCTAATTCGATCATGACTCCAGCTGAAGAAATATTGAGGTTGACGAAGGAAGGCACTGGGAATTCTGTAGATCCAACATACTTTAAGAGTATGGTTGGTAGTTTGAGATACTTGACTTCTACAAGGCCGGATATAAATTTCAGTGTTGGATTGATAAGCAGATTCATGGAGAATCCATATCAGTCGCATTTGCAGGCTGCAAAGAGAATCTTGAGGTACATTAAGGGTACTCAAGGATATGGTATTTTGTATCTGAGAGGTGAACCAGTAAAGTTTCTGGGGTATACTGACAATGATTGGGCAGTGATACAGTTGAAAGGAAAAGAACTTCTGGGTATGCTTTCTTTATTGGTTCTTGTGTGTTTTTGGAGTTCAAAGAAACAACCAGTAATAGCATTATCTACTGCTGAGGCTGAGTATATTGCAGCTTCTAATTGTGCTACTCAAACGATTTGGTTAAGAAGGATGCTGGGTTTCCTTCAGCATAAAGAGGATGGTCCGACTACGGTGTTGTGTGATAGCAAGTCAGCAATTGAGCTGACGAAACATCCAGTTTTTCATGGTCGCAATAAGCATATTGACATCAAGTGTCACTTTATTTGTGATTTGGTTAATGAGAAGGAGATCGTTGTTGATTACTGCAAGACTGGAGATCAAGTGGCGGACATTTTCACCAAGGCATTGAAATTCGTGATCTTTGCAAAATTGAAGAAGATGCTTGGTATGGCTAACGGCGCGAACTTAGTTTAAGGGAGGCTATGTAGAATAATTAAACTAAGTTTCCTATTAGTTTTTATTTCCTATTCGGTTTATGTTTCCTATTCATTTGTTTCCTGTTTGGTTTCGTATTTGTTTTAGGAAACCTAATTGTTTTAGAAAATAATTGCAATCTGAATTAGTGTAGGATTCAGGGATAGTTTAGCCTATAAATATATGCCTTGGGTTGTCATTGTAATCACAGAGAAAAATACAAAGAGATACAAAGAGATAGATAAAAAATCACAGAGATAAAGACAGACATATATACAAAGATACATGAGAAACTGAATAGCCTTCGGGTTGTTTCTCGACCAAGCTTGGGCTTGGGTGCGCCGCACAAATTTTGTGCGTGCGAGTTTGTTTATTGTTCGTTATTACAAAGAAATTTTATTTCGCTGTGCGTTAATCTCTTTAATATTATTCTAGATATATATTGTTTTTATATCCTACAGTTTGACTTCTTAAATGGATTCATAAATTGTTGAAAGAAAAATATTTAAGTTATTGTTCCGAACAATGAACTTTCAGTTCTATTTTCGTTTACAGAACTAAGTAAGATTTTTTTTTTTTTTGTTGTTCCTGCTCTTTGGTTATTTATTCTTCTTTGATCGATCTATAGCTAATTTTTTTGTTTTTCATATCTTGTGTATTGATATATAGAGCCCCAAGCTCATTGAGGTACATCAGGTTAGTTGATTTGGAGTAATATATCTATGAAGGTGTGTGAAACTTTATTAATGAGACACTCTGGAAGAAACTTTGGCAAGAGGAAAACTCCATTTATGACTGCTTGGTTTCTTCAATTTCATATTTCTGGTATAAACTTCTGATTATATTGTTTGTTGTTGTTGTCGTTGGTGTTAAACCGCGAAGCCTTGTAAAGGGGAAGGTTGTTTTCATTGATTTTGAATCATTTTAGTCTTATCTATATTATCATTACGGGGTCTTACATCAATAACCTATCACAGATTATCAAAGTTCACCAATCCAACACACAAAGGCACCGGGACCACTAGAATTGAAAATAGAGAAGGAGCAAAAAGTATCAAAGGGAGCAAAATGAACACAAATCGCGACCCGCTGGAAACCTTTGCCGCCTTGCCTAAAACTAAAAGGAACCTTTGCCTCCGGCTGTCCGCCTAAAAAGAGAGCCACCGGCACCAAACAAAAGCATCAAGATGTATAAATCAATTGAACCATCTATGGCTTTCAATTGAACAAATTAACAATAAAATGAACAATATAAATAAATGAGAGTATATATACAGAATAGACTAGTCTACCATTTTTCAATAACTAAACTAGAACTACTACTATTTACATATATGTCCATATATCTAACAAATTTGTCAGTATTTGATCAGATCATAATAACTTATTCAATTAATATATAATGTTTTTTACGAATGAAAGCGTTTTATAAAAAAATTTAAAAAAAAGAAAAACATAACAATTGTAAGTACAAATTTAATCTGACAACAATCAAATCTCATATACACTTAAAAAATTTACTGAATTAAATACGTATAAATCTAAATAATTAATCTATACAGATTTAAATAATACGGTGAGAAATCACATTTGAGCTGAACAAATGTCGTACCAAAGTGTAAATCCAATCACGAAGCCGCCTCCAATGAAAGCTTCCAATTGAATGTCGACATATATATGAAGACAATAAAATTCTCATTTATTTATTTGGGATGATAAACTCTTACTTTATTTAGAGACATATAAACTATTATCTGGAAAGATTGAGAAACTTTCATAAAGAAACAAAGAAAAAGAAAAAATTACAAAGAAAACTACTTCCTGATTGTCCAAAAGTGAGAGATGGGGGAAGCAACATGTTGGAGGAAACTTCCTTAAGGGGGAAGACAGAAGAGATGAAGAGGAAGAGGGGGCTAGAAGAAAAAGATTCATGACCTTTTATTCAATATATTATTAGTTAAAGGACTAGTGTGAATTTTCTATGAGTAATACCAAGTAGGATCAATCTGGCTAGCTAGTGTGTGAGGGAATCAAACGAAAACATGGCTTTAAGAGGACTCGAAACTTTCAGTTCCAATTAAGCTTGTACAATATCGTTTTGGGAACGACAGCGGAAAGACATAGAGGAGATTTTTTTCAGCATCGGAGGTCAAATCTCATGAGAAAAGAGAAAAAAAATTGTAAAGGGTTTCAGTAGGTGAAAATCATTCTACTCATTCTTATTTTAAGAAAATCATTATTATTATTTTTTTCTCTAAAATCTAATTCAAAGAAACAACCTCAATTTAAATTTTCCTCAAAATCTTCCCGGACATAAATTTAAAAAATAACACAATCATTATACTTTTTCATCTCTCTCATACACAATTTCCTCCAAAAACATTTCTTCTCTAAAACAAAAAATACTATAATTTAATTCACCAAGAGAATAAAGCGTTTGGTAGCATTAAGACTCAAAAATAAATAAATAAAATAAAATAATAAAGAAAAGTTTCCTTACGTTTCAACGACTTTGTCTTTTTCCTTTGGTAGCATAAAGTATTTTAGATTCCTTCTGGAACTTAATATTATGATTTAATTCATTTATATATTTAGTTTTGTCAGTATGTGATCAGATCATATTAACTTACTCAATCAATACATAACTTTTTTTCTGAAAGAATCAAAAATTTGTAGTCATTAACTTTTAAAAAAGTAATCAAAACAAATATTGTAGTTAGGTAAAAATTTGATGTGAAAAACAGATCTCTCTCTATGAAATCATTAACTGAATCACGAATCTGCTACTAATTTCGCAATGAAACCGAATGAAAGTTCAGATGAAGACAAGTAACTCCCACTTATATATTTATAGATGTATAAATTATTATTTGGAAAAGAAAACTATCTAGTTTCTCATGGTTCCAAGGTGAGAGAAACATGTTGGAGAAAGGCAGAAGATAAAAGAGATGGATCGGAGAAGGCAGCTAAAAGAAAAATATAATATAAATATAAAATTAGTTAAAGAACAAGTGTGATTAATTTTATATGACTAAACACGGCTTTAAAAGGACGGAAAACTTTCAGTTCCAATTGAACCTAAAACTGTGTTAACAATCAACATGGACGTTGAGAAAATTTTCCACATGGCTGGCGGAGTTGGCGAGAACAGCTACGCCCAAAATTCTTCTCTTCAAGTAATTAATTTGTTTCAATTATAATTCGATCATGAATTTCCATTTTATGCATGATATTAATTAAATTAAATTAAATTGTAAATTGCAGAAGAAGGGCTCCGACATGGCGAAATTTCTAACCCTGGAAACCATCCGGCGAGTCTATCTAGCCACGGCGGCGACCAAGAGCTTAGGCATTGCTGACTTGGGTTGTTCATCAGGGCCTAATACGCTGTCAAACATCAAAGACATAGTGGGCGAAATCGAAGGGCTTGCCGGAAAAACATCGCATGAATTCCGACTGTACCTCAACGATCTTCCAACCAATGACTTCAATGCATTATTCCAGGCCTTGCCCAGTTTCTACAGCGACCTCAAGAAGAAGGGGAAGAATGTGTACACAGGAGCTTATCCAGGAACATTTTATGGAAGGCTTTTCCCCGACCAATGCTTGCATTTCATATATTCCTCCTACAGTCTTCACTGGTTATCCAGGGTACGTACCTGGGATAAATATTTGAGCTGTTTTCGAGTAGCATATATATGAAAAAATGAACGAATGTATAATGCAGGTTCCTAGAGGAATTTATGATGAGAATGGGAAATCAATCAACAAAGGAAGCGTTTATATTACGAAACGGAGCCCTCCTGGGGTGGCAGAAGCATACGCAAAACAGTTCCGGCAAGATTTTTCACTGTTCCTGCGCTCAAGGTCTAAGGAGCTGGTGAGCGGAGGTGGGATGGTGCTGATTTTTCTGGGAAGGAACGGCCCGGATCATTGTGATCCAGCCAATTCATTCTTATGGGAAATTCTGTCCCGCTCATTTGCTGCTTTGGTCCAAAAGGTTCTTCGATCTTTAACAATAAACAAACAATATTTTTATATCTCAATCGATCAAAATTTTATATTTCCCTTAATTTCTTTTATACAGGGTGACGTCCTGGAGGAAAATTTTGATTCCTATGATGTTCACTATTATACACCATCCAAGGAGGAATTGGAAGATTTGGTGACCAGAGAATCAGATCTGAAATTGGAGAGACTAGAGGCGTTTGAATTTGAAATACCAAGGACAGGGGTAGCTATGTCAGTGAGGGCTGTCCAAGAATCAATGATTTCTCACCATTTTGGACATGAAATTCTCGACCCTTTGTTTCAAATGTATGGAACAATGGTTGACCAAGAAATGGAACTACAAGATTATAGACCAATTACTTTCGTCCTTGTTCTTCGAAAATTGTAAAAAAAAAAATACTGTATAACATATTTGTCCTCCGTTTGATAGGAGATTTACACTTTGTCTTTATCCATTGCAGAATAAAGCCCTTTAGATTCCTAAGAAAACAACTTAAGGAAAATATGTAAGAATATGATGTCTGATTAATTAATTATGGGTGTTTTAATTTGTTGGGACGTCACATGGATGTTGTTGACAGCTAGGTTGAGGTACTGTCTTTAAGTTGATTCAAATCTCTATGGATTAGTTAATAATGCAGCATCTCCAGCTAAAAATTAGTTCTTCTGTTTTTTTAATATGAAAGGCTCTCTTCTTTTCCAGTCCGTTTCAGAGAAGGAAAAAGAAAAAACTTTTTTCTCAAAAATTTTACACAAACACAAAAAGACAACATTATTTTTTACTAAATTCAAAATTTAAAATTTTCTCAAAATTCTGACTAACATAAATTTAAAAAAAATAACATAATCATTGTACTTTTTCTTCTCTTTCCTTCACAAATCCCCAAAAGAAATTTTTTCCAAAAAAAATATTCCTTCCCTAAATCAAAATTCCCATTTAAATTACTAAAAGAACAGTTAATCTCTTACTGCATTAAAATAATATTACTCCCTCCATTGTATTAGATAATTCAGTGATACAATTGTATCTTAATCACAAGTTGTAATTTCAGAGTAAATTTTTTAATGAAACGGGGAGAATAAAATTATTAGTAAGATTCTTCATAAAAATACCATACTCACTTTTTGTTGAGGGGGGAAAGAAAGTATATAAATTTAACGGCGTTGGAAGTCGTCCAGTAACGATTGAGAAACAAATGATAGGGTCATGACCCACTGATGCTCGTCATCATAATTCCATGTTGAGCCTGTGTATAGGCTACTGCATTATAATTCCTGGGGACCCAAAACACACCCTGATGACCCCCTGAATACCTTGTGCCACCTGCTCCACAACGTGCTACAGGTTCACATGCAAGTGCCCTGCTCCTCGGATGGCAAGTACCACTCCTGCCGCATCACAGATGAAAGACACTCCCTCCAACCACATGCTCGTAGATAGCTGGAGTACATGCAGTGTAGTCCGAGTCTCACCCTCCTCTGCAGAGCAAACGCCAAAGAGTCGTCGCGTAGCCCTAAACAACCAGGCGCCCTCCGCATCACACCCGAAGATTCAAACAGCCGCTCTCCGAGTAGCCTGGTCAAATGCAGCATCAGAAAACATCCAGATGCCTCGAAGGGCTTGTTGCAACAGATTCCCCAAAGGAAAGAGCACTGCTATCACGCTCTGGGCGCTAGTTAGCCAGTCGGTAGTTGTCATAGAAAATTTTCCCCTCTATGGAAAAACTCCTATAAGCGCCTCACCCTTCCCGTAAGGACAAGGCCAAACACTCGAAGTAACCGAGGTTCCCATAACCCAGCTAAACGACGAGCAAAGCAGAAGACTTTAAAAACAAGTACAAAGGCACACACCGGAACACTTAGCCAAAATTGGCCCAACCTTGCTATATACAATTCACCAAGAATCTATATACACAAGGTCCTAACTCACTCCGGCAGCACTCGCACAAGGAAGACACAAGCCTAACTCACCGTAAGCTAGACTTTCTCTCTCTAGCACTTGAGTTTCTCTCTCTAGAACACTTAAGCAAGCTACTCGATTTTAAGTGCCTTCCCCCAAGTGCCCCTTTGCCTATTTATAGGCAAAGGTCTTGGATGACAACCCCATCCAAGCCTTGCCTACACCTTCTAGACAAGCCTAGAAGCTTCTTCGCATAAGCCAGCACTCTCATCTAGAATTCTCTAGCAACGTCCAACATCCCCGCGCCAAGTCTAGAGCATTCCGGCCCCTTCTCGCGCCATCACTCCCCTTCGCGACCCATGACCCCTCGCGAAGATCCTAGCTGCCTCTAGAATCTTCCAGCGCGCACCAAACCCGCATCTCGTAGATCCTGCCATGCGACGCCTACTCAAACGTCCTCGTGACTTCGAGTATTGCCTAGAGCATTCTCCAATGTTCTAGGACTTTCCCGAGCATTCATTCACCATCTAGGTCCCTCCGGCCCATTTTAGAGAATTCTTCCTTAGTACTGTGCAAAGGCAAAACTCCCAAGTGACCGCCTGGGATATCAAGGCGTAGAAGAACCCAGAATTTCCCAGAACCTTCTAGATCCTTCCCCGAACCTCGTCTTGGTCTTTCCTCATGAAAGACCATCACTTTTTGGTGCCTCATGCCCCAAAACTCCTATGGCCCCTGTAGCCAAGCTCAGCAACATGGCGCGCGCCAGTAGTACGCCCGGCGCAGCCCCATGCCAGTGCCACAAAACCTCAACGTTGGCCTTCCTGGCCAACACCTCCGTGCCACTCCTTGGCCCGGATTAGCCCAAGGAAAAATTCCTCTAACAGTAATTCTGTGGGGCCGCTGCTGTTGCCAGCCTAACACCTATCGATTCCTTTGGAACCATATGAGATCAAGGGCTACCGGGTGTCAACGACAGCCATGATCCCCCTACATCCTGAGAGTTGCCACACCTCATTCGTGAAAGGACATTCAAAGAGCAGATGGTGAAGCGAGTCCGTTGCCGAGTAATAGAGATGGCAGAACATCGGGCCAATGAGCACATGGCGCTCCCGAAGCGCCTCTTGGGTGGGAAGCGTAGCTGTACAACACCGCCAAAGGAAGTTGTGCACTCGAGCCGGAAGGGCGAGATTCCAGATCCACTACCAGAGAGGGTCTCGAGGGTCAGCGGCCTCCAGCAGTGGGGTCAGGTCAGTCCCCTCATAACATCATGATAAGCACTGTGCACCGAGTGACGACCCCTCTTATCTGGCTAACATACCTATATATCATTGCCAAAACTAGCACTCATCGGAGTATGGCATATTCATTTCGCCGTCTGGTGATCAAATAGAGCATGTATAAGCTCAACATTCTAGATCCCTGTTCTGGGCTTCATCAAATCAGATACCCACTGAGGAGCTGTAAATCCCCTAGGAAAATGACGCAGAGCCAGCCTGCGGATACCCGGAATCCAAGGAACATGCCAAATATTCGTTCTGAGGCCTGGCCCAATCTGCCTGCAAATCCCCATCAGTAGGACATCTCTCCCTTATAAAATACTGCGCTATGTCAGGGACGGCCGGGGCTCGAGCGTAGCCTGCAACAGATTCGTATCCGAGTAATATTTCGCCTTAAACACCCGCCCTAGCAGCGTGCCTGCTTGCTGAGCATCGCTGAGTTGAATGCACGCATCTGCCTGAACCCCAGCCCTCCATCCTTTTTTTTTTCCTGGATAGCTTGTCCCACGAGACCCATCGCATCCCTCTAGATTCCCATGTCGCCCCCCACCAGAAAGAGGCTGCTAGGGATCGGATGTCATTTAGCACACTATCCGGTAGACTAAAACAAAACATAGCATACATAGGGA
Source organism: Leptodermis oblonga (assembly GCA_016801395.1). Classification (NCBI taxonomy): domain Eukaryota; kingdom Viridiplantae; phylum Streptophyta; class Magnoliopsida; order Gentianales; family Rubiaceae; genus Leptodermis; species Leptodermis oblonga. The sequence continues at coordinate 6,642,217 of CM028754.1, read as the reverse complement.
TGGCCTGAGCCACAGATTTTATAAGGATCTCCTTCTTCGCACGACTCAAGCAGTTTGCCTTCCACCCCGCAATCCTCCGGGCCAGCATGTCCCCACTACTACAAAATAGAGCTTTAACGGCTGCGGTTTAATGGTGGAAAAGAGACAACCGCCGTTATAAAAGAAATACGGACTTTCGACGGCGGTTTTCAAATAAACCGCCGTAGAAAGTCCGTTTCTACAACGATTTTCAATTAACCACCGTAGGAAGGGACTTTCTACGGTGGTTATAAGCAAACCACCGTAGAAGGGGACTTTCTACGACGGTTTGTCCCAACCGCCGTAGAAGGTCCCTTTCTACGGCGGTTTATCTGAAAACCGTCGTTGTATTGTCGTATTTAACCCTAAATAACAACGTGTAGCTCCATATCGCGGCCAAAATTCTTCTTCTCCAAATTTCTACTACTATTTTACACGTTTGATGTAAAGAATCGTCATTTGAAGCTAAAATTTACCACTTTAAGGTTAGCAACTTCTAAAATTTCTCATTAATTGATTATTCTTGTACTTTGAATATGTGTATGGTAGAGTGAAAATTAAAGTTACAATCCATATATATGGTGAACCTTAGTATTGTGGAACCCTATGTAGTTATACTATGTAGTTTGTTGGTGATGTGATATGATTTATAGTGTTTGGTTTTTATTGGATGCATGATGTTCATATAATTAGTAGTACTTAGTTTTTGGATTATTTTTTCATGCATTGTATGTGTTTGATAAAATGCGTAAATGAAAAACTTATGGGTTCTTCTTCATTTGATTATGTCTATTGTGCATGTGTTGGTTATGAATTATTTTTTTCATTGAGGTTTTATATTAGTTTTGATTATATGAGTAACATTAGTATGACATGTGCTAAGATAAGCATGCAACTGGATACTTTCTACATTGTTTGTTGAATTATTATTTTGTTTTTTTAATTATTTCAAGGTGTTAGTTATGCATGGATCGAAATATCTTGTTGTATGGTGATCGGACCTCCGATTTGTATGTGAAAGAAGTTGAGAATTTCATTGAATTGGCTTATAAGAATACAAAGTACGTCCATTGTCCGTGTAAAGCTTGTAAAAATGGTGCGCGGTTTGATAACTCAGATACAATAAGATTCCATTTATATCAGAATGGATTTGATCCTTCTTATTAATTGTGGATTTGGCATGGTGAAAGTATTGACAATTTTTCTGAGCAAAGAAAATCTCATGCAAAAGGAGATGATGGGATTACTAGAGATCGATTAGATGACATGATTGAGGATGTGACCGAGGATTTTGCTGATAAACCGGAAGTTCTTGCTTCCCTTTTGGGTGCCAATGAGAAGCCTCTATACAACGGTTGCACTAGATATACACGCTTGTCTAGTGTTTTGAAGTTGTTTAATTTGAAAGCGGTAAATGGGTGGTCAAATACTAGTTTTACTACCTTATTGAGGGTATTGAAAGATATGCTTCTAGAAGATAATGAACTTCCAAATTGAATTTATGAGGCGAAAAAAATATTGTGTCCAATGGGTATGGAGTATAAGAAAATCCACGCTTGCCTAAATTGGTGAACTTTATTCCTTAACCATTTTCAACTTGCAATTGAACCAGCTTGAAGGACCTATACCACCAAGCATCTTCAATCTCTCAAAGCTACAAGTCATGGCTGTTACTGATAACAAACTATCTAGTAATCTTCCACCAGATATCTGTAATTATAATAAGCTTCCTAAACTTGAAGGCCTTTATCTTTCCATCAATCAGCTAGAAGGAGAAATCCCTCCAAGGATAGCTAGGTACTTTGTGGGTTCATTTGTACTTTGTGGGTTCATTTGAACCAGACATTGTCTTCTTGTTAAATGAAAAAATAGAGCATGGTAATAAAATTTTAGGAGTAACTGAATTATTTCTTCGTGACTAAGTGGAAAGTAACAAGGCTGGAAGATGTAAAACCTTTGTTTTTCTTATCTTTCTAATTCTAATTACACTTGAGCAGTAATATTTTTCCATTTCTCACTTCAGAAGACATTATTTCCTTTTCTTTACCCTGATCGATGATGTTATTGTCTACATCTTTTACAAGATTGCATGTGTAGGCTGATGGAGACCTGCATGTGCTCGTATATGTGCATCTGGGTAAAGACATGCATACAAAACCTTTCCATTATGTATATTTACTGATTAATGTAGCACGACTATCCTATCCTTTGCTTTGACCTTTATATTGAAATTGATTCTGCATTGGGGGGGGGGGGGGGGGGGGGGGGGGGGGGGGTAATTATTTTTTCATGTGGAGAAATTTAGCATTTGTCATCGTGCATCTCTTCTCTTGGACATTTGGTGTGTACTCTGATAATTCAAGGTTTAAGGTTGAGCCAAATTGTATGATGATGAGTCCAGAAATTGCCCAAATCCATTACTTTAACAGGACTAATATTGCATTTGAACTAGGTTTAATATTCATACCTCATTTCAAGTGAAACATTTTGCTTGTTTAGTGCTGCAGTACATTATGCTATCTAATCAATAAAAATTGTAGTTCTCATTGACTTTAATTCTTGTTTTTGACAAATGTTCACCAATTTCATACAGAAATATACAGCAGAAGCAAGAAACACACTGGATAAAAATGTTATGACTATTGGTGACATGCTATCACATAAAAAGCAACTGCCACCACAGACATACACCTATCAAGAGAGTTCACAGTCAGTTTTTTATGACATGCCAAGCAGCTCAACAATGGATGCGGATGATTCCAGTGCATCTAGTGAAGATGAAGACGATGAACTTGATGAAGAAGAATTTTTAAATCTCCAGTCTCAGCCAGAAGGTATATTTGTACAGTAAATATAATGTAAAATCAGTTTTTATTTATCTACCTTACAATAGAGTCAATCTGACCACACAGTGATTTTAATTTCAGCAAAAAAAGGTGCGAAAAAACGAGGGACAACCATGATGCATCATGTTCATTTTCGCGAACCAAATAAACGCACAGTCATTATTTGTAATGAGTTTGGGCAGCCTATTGGACCAGTGACAAAAGAAGAGAACACCTTGGGTGAGTTCTCTCGATTTTTGGGCACAATAGGTCGCGAGTATAACTCTGCGCCCTTGATATATGATTCTTGGCATAAGGTACCGCACAAAGATAAGCTATGGGAGTATGTTCTGGTATGTTTCCAAATTGCTTGACTCTCCCCTTTTTTAATAACATTTTCAGCTATCTACATTTCACTGTGTTGATATGCATATGTGTGGTAGGAAAAGTACACCGTACCTGATATGGCTAAGAAGTGGGTGTTGAAGTCTATTGGTGCAGCCCGGAGGACTCACAAATCCCGAGTCAAGAAAAACCATTTTTATAAGTACAATGATGGCAAGGCTAGATGGGAAAATAAGCCTAAAACAATTCCAGACACTGATTTCTTTAAACTGTTGGCTTTGTGGAACAAAAAGTCAGAGATGGTACATTTAATAAGAATCATTTTGTTGTTAATATGGTTTTCATTAATGTTCTTCCTATTTTCATATCATAGTTAGAAAGTGATTTGTTTTATCAATGTGTGTTACAGAAGCGTTCAGCTATCGCAAGGGATCGTTGTAACTCTCAAAAGAATAGGCACACTGTTGGTCCAAAGAGTTTTGCTAGGGTGCATGAGGAAATGGTAATAATTATCTACTCTGTGAAAGATTTATCCATGCCTTACTACCTTATTTGATTGCTTTAGTTTATGCTAACTCTGTGCATTTACCATCAAAACAGAAAAATGAGAATCCAAACAAAGAACCACCGTCTTTGGCTGAAGTTTTTGAGCGCACACGCCAAAGAAAAGAGGGACGACAGTATGCTGAACCATTTGATGACACTGCTAAAAAGATTGTAAATTAAATTCTGGACTCTATCTCTTTGTATATATGTATATATATATATATATTATTTGAGTCGGAAAATTTTATAACCATTAATATCGCAGGAAGCTATGAATAACTACAAGCCTCTTGAGGGAAGTAGTGATATAGATGCTTATCTTTTTATTTTGGGCAAGAAGTATGATGGACGCTGTAGACTCTACGGTAGGGGAGTTACTAGTAAGATGTTGAAGAAGGTGAAAGGTACCGAGAATTCATATGTGGTGACTAAGGAGGTTTTTGAGTCAATAACAAATACTACTGAGATTGAAAAGAGCTATCAGAGAGGTAAGGCAGAGATGGAGCAATTGCTTAGAGAGATGTCAGCTAATCAAGAAAAGCAAAGGGTGGAGTTAGAAGAAATGAGAAGGAATTTTGCAGCTGAACGCGAAAGTATTATTGAAGATACAGTGAAACAGTTTCTTGCAAAATTACCTACTAAAGTTGTGAGAAAATATCTTTCCTAAGTCTGGTAAGGAAAAAATAAATATCCCACTAGATATATTATCCATTATTATCACTTCTTCCTTTCATTTTAGCATAAGAATGATATATTTCACTGTTAGGTACCTAAGAGCTTCAGTTCATGCTCTATTTTGGAAAATATTTGAGTATTAGCTTCTGCTGGAGCTTCTTCAAATGGTTTTTCAGTGGTATTGGGGATTCATGTGGATTTGATAACTTTCCTAGCCTTGGATTGACGTTGTTCAAGAACACGTAAGATGCTTGTCTTATTTGGATTGTTTGGCAATAATGTCAGCATTATATTTCTTATATTTCCTTCTCTATTTGAACAAGCAGTCTTTCTTTCATACCAAAATAAAATTATATTTTGATTTTCCCTTCGTTTTCCAGCCGTTCTACAACAGGTAAGCTTCTCTGGTTTATATGATGATTTTCTTTTTTGTCCTTTGTTTAGTATTTGGTGTTTTTAATCTGGTCCAACTTTGATTGAGGTTACCTATTGTTGGGCTGTTATTTGAAGTTTTTCTGTTTGGTGATTAATGATTTGTATGGTATTCCTTTATTGCTGCACCCCAAATGTTCGATAATATGTCTGGTAGAACTACAATGAATACAACCAATTTTCAATTATGTGTAGGAGTGTCTGCACATAATTGTTCCTTGATATATAGGCACTTTGAGAAGACAAAGGAAAACAATGCCCCTTGAGAAGGGGATCACATAGTTGCTGGTTGCTTCATAATATACTAATTGCTTATGCTTTTTCTGAATTTTTCCCTGGGACTTCATAGGTATTACTATCTTAAATCTTCGATGCTCCATGAACTCTTCTTCAATGAATTGAAGATGCAAAGTTCTTCCAGTGCAGTACCAAGAAGCTGCGCACTTCTATTTTTTTATTACAGTATACACTATATCTATTACCACTGCTTGTCCAAAAGCTGTTTCCAACATGGGCTTTCCTCGTAATCTGAGTTGAAAATTTGAAATTGCAAATACTGTTGTAGGCTCTTTATAGTTGGATGGTAGTATTGTTATAATTTGGTTTAGGAGGTTTTTGTATCCACTATCTATTCTTATGCTCCATTTCCGGAATCAAAGTTTTCAATGTGCTTTATAGATTTCTCATTTATATATTTTTCATGTGCCGAATTAAAACTGGGTGAAGACTGCACGAAGTGCAGTACACAGCAACTAGTTTGTATGAAATTCTTGAAATTCCTTTCCTTGGAAGGCATTAGAATTCTGATTTTTTGATGAATGAAATCTCTTTCAGGAAAAAGAGTCAACAAGCCAATCCATGCCCCTGTTGATCACCTAATGTTACGGCCACTTTCTCGGACTGCATGAGAAACACAATTTTAGTTGCACCCAAGAATTCTTGCCTCTTCAATGGATTCACTTACCCTTGTTGTGCTCAGAAACCTCACTTTTCCATCCCCATCCAAAGACGGCATCTTCATCAACATTCATTTGACGGACCCATCACACCCCAAGATCTCATTGACCTACTCCAAGAATCCACAAGGGTTCAATCAATCATCACAACAAAGGCCATTCATGCACTCACCATCAGAATCGGGCCAAAGCCAAAAGACCCTGTGCTTCTCTACAATAATATCATATCAAAGTATGCATCTTTGGGTGAAATTTTCGGAGCTCGTCATTTATTTGACAAAATGCCAAAACGAAATGTAGTGTCATATAATTGCATGATTAAAGCTTATTCTCATGATGGGAATTTTGAGGAGGCTTGGAAATTATTTTCTGGGATGAGAAATTCAGGATTTCATCCTACAGAATTCACACTTGGCAGTATTTTGTCTTCTTCTTTAATAAGTCTTCTTCAAGGATTGCAGCTTCTGGCATTCATTCTGAAGAGTGGATTTTTATACGTTGATGCTTTTGTTGGAACTGCATTATTGGGTATGTTTGAACCTGGTGCAGGCATAGATGCTCATGTGATAGCATTAACAGCATTGGCAGCCGGTACATCATGGCCGGATTTAGTGAAGCTCAAGATTTGAAGCGCTTTAAATTCTTTAATTGACTTTTTGAAGTCTTGTGCTCTATGAATACTTTTGTAATCATAGTATATAGAACCCTGTGAATACTTTTGTAATACGAGCATTTGGATTATCAATTTTATAGTGGATTTGCATAAATGATACCATATGGGCAATAATATTATATTTGTATTAAAATGTTACATATGCATAAAAGTGTTGGATTGGGGTGAAAAAGCGTTGCATTGGGGCGAAAAGCGTTGCAACAGTCCTAAAAAACGCTGCAACAGCCCCAAAAAGCGTTGCAACGGCCCCAAAAAGCGTTGCATCAGCCCCAAAAAAGCGTTGCATCAGCCCAAAAAGCGTTGCAACAGCCCCAAAAAGGCGTGGCATTAGGTCCAAAAAGCGTTGCATCAAGGGTGAAAAAGGGTTGCATTAGGGAGGAAAAAAACGTTACATAAGCTACCTATTGCTACACTTTGAAAACATGTTGCATAAAAGGTAAAAAGTGTTACCTTAGGCCTAAGGTAACATCACTTTAAGAGATACTTTTTAAAGTGATGCATTATGCCTAAGATAACACTTTTAGGGCCTAAAGCATCACTTTTGGGGTGTTGGTACAGCTCCAATTTGTAGTAGTTGGAAATGTTTGCAGCTTCAAAAAATAGTATTATACACAAATAACTTCAGGGGAAACATTCCAAAACAAATTGGGAACCTGACTCTCCTAACAGAGTTATACCTTGGTGCCAACTATTTGGAAGGTAATTCTCAGTTTCCTTCACTTTCATGCATGATTGGCTTCAGTATTTCAATCTAAATATATAAGCAGTTTCCATACTCTTTTTGGTAGATATATAGCCAAAGAAATATACCTGAATAAACACAAGCACAATTTTCAAATTTGACATTTATAGGTGCTATTCTATAGTTTTTGATGATTAGAGCTCAAATTAAGAAATATGAATTATTGCAATTATTTGGTGAAATTTGGCAGGTTCAACACCATCTGAGATTGGTAATTTTCAAAGTCTACAAGTTTTCATAGTAGATGAGAACAGATTAAATGGTACCATTCCTGAAACAATCTTCAATGTTTCAGCTCTGAAAAGATTTAATTGTGTTCACAACAAACTATATGGTAATCTTCCTTCAAATATGGGCCAAGGGCTGCAAAATCTTGAAAAAATTTATCTTGGAGGAAATATCCTTAGCGGAATTATCCTGGAATCCATCTCAAATGCCACAAAGCTAAGATGTTTGGATTTTGCTTCTAACAGTTTCAGTGGTTCTATGCCCAATTCACTTGGAAGTTTGAGATTCCTTGAATTTTTAAACCTAGATAATAACAAGTTAAAGGCAGATTCTTCATCATCAGAACTGAGGTTCCTAACTTCTTTGACAAAGTGCAGAAATCTAGGCAAACTTATAATTGGGAGGAACCCTTTGAATGGTATTTTTCCAGCTTCAGTTGGAAACTTTTCTGCCTCTCTAAGATTGTTTGTTGCAAACGGATGTAAAATAATGGGAAATATTCCAGAAGGCATTGGAAACTTGAGTGCTCTTACCAGGTTAGATCTCTTTGACAATGACTTGACTGGATTCCTTCCAACAACATTTGAAGGTTTACAAAGCATTCAAGAGTTGTATTTGGAAAACAACAAAATAAAGGGATCCATACCCAACGTGTTCTGCAATCTAAGGAATCTTGGGGCTATGGATTTGCGAGGAAATCAAATTTCAGGTATTGTGCCATCCTGCATAGAGAATCTTACTTCTTTGACAAATCTGTATCTAGCTTCCAACAATTTTATCTCAACTTTGCCTCCAAGTATATGGAAGCTGAAAAATCTTCTCGAGTTTGATGTGTCCTCAAATTCACTTAGTGGCCATCTACCACAAGAAATTGGAAGTTTGGAAGACATAACAGTGATGAACTTTTCCAAAAACTTCTTCTCTGGAAATGTTCCCAGCTCTATAGGTGGTCTACAAAAGTTGATAAACCTCTCCTAAGCCCACAATGAATTTGACGGACCTATTCCAGATTCATTTGGTAAACTGATAAGTTTGGAAACTCTAGATTTATCTCAGAACAAGCTAACTGGAGAGATTCCCAAGTCTTTGGAGGCCCTGGAGTATCTCAAAAGCTTCAATGTTTCCTTCAACAAATTAAGTGGGAAGATTCCTGATAAGGGTCCTTTTCAGAACTTCACACATGAATCCTTTGCATCCAATGATGCACTCTGCGGTGCTCCTCGATTTCAAGTGACGCCCAGCCCCATCGTTTCTCCCAAGAGAAGAAGCAAAAGAAGACTCTTAGTTGTGTATATTTTTGTGGGAATTTCATCACTTTTTCTTGCATCAGCTCTCTATTTTGTACTGATAAGATGGAGGAAGAAAAAGAATGATACATTGGAAAATGCATCATCCCCTGCAGTAACACATGAAAGGACTTCCTATCATGAACTTGAAAGGGCAACCAATGGGTTCGACGAAAGCAATTTGCTTGGCAACGGGAGTTACAGCTCTGTGTACAAAGGCATACTCAATGATGGAACTCTTGTTGCAATAAAAGTGTTCAAGTTGAAACTCTCAGGAGCAGAGAAGACCTTTCTTACAGAATGTGAAGTAATGCGTAGTATTCGGCACCGAAATCTAACCAAAGTCATCACCAGTTGCTCCAACCTGCACCAGGAATTCAAAGCATTAGTACTGGAGTACATGCCCAATGGAAGCCTTGAGAAATGGTTATATTCTCACAACCATTTCCTTGACATTTTTTAAAGGCTTGATATCATGACAGATGTAGCGTCTGCACTTGATTATCTCCACAGTGGCCATGTTACACCAGTGGTGCATTGTGATGTGAAGCCTAACAATGTCTTGCTTGATGAATCCATCGTGGCAGATGTCTGTGATTTTGGAATAACAAAACTTTTGGCTGGTGAAGATGGAATTGTGCAAATCAAAACCATAGCAACATTTGGGTACATAGCACCTGGTAAGTGATTCAATTCCATTCCAAATTTCAATTACTTTCTGCCTTATCCATTGTACTTAATTATTATGTAGCAGCTCTACACGAGTCAACATTATTTTACAGAAATTTATTGATCAATGTAAAAGTTAATGAAAGTATTTAGTTTTGCAGAATATGGATTCGATGGGATAGTTTCCACGAAATGTGATGTCTATAGTTATGGAATCATGCTTATGGAGACATTTACCAGAACTAAGCCTAGTGATGACATGTTCGGTGGAGATGTAACATTGAGGCAGTGGGTCAGAGATTCTGTTCCAAAAGGAATAATGGAGGTAATGGACTCAAATTTGTTGAATCCCGAAGGAAACTTGGATGCTAAGGTGAAGTGTGTTTCATCTGTAATGAAATTAGCGTTGGACTGCACTGAAGTATCCCCTGAAGCAAGAAAAGACATGAAGGATGTTGTGTCATCTCTCAAAAAATTGAGAACCTTGTTTCTAGCTAGCTAGTTGTAGAAGTTTATATGAAAACGATCCGGTACTTTTTCTCAGTCATAGCGTTTCGAGTTTATGTATTGGTCCCTTTCTCCAGTGTTTTTGTCCAATAAATGATTAGCAGTAGATCTTGTTCAGCTCTTTAAGATATTGTTGCTGGGACAGAAAAGTACCTATTGGAGCATTTAAGGTCAACATTAATTGTTTAGGTACCCATGAAACTAGTTACGAATGAAAAGAGTTTTATATTGTCCTCAGAAATTTCATGTCATTCTTGTAAACTGAAGGACATATCTTGGCGTTAATATTTTGCAGGGATATGTGCAAGAATTTGTGCACATAAAGTGTATGTAGTGGGCCCAATAAAATTCTTTTTTATTTTTATCATTTTATTCCTCTTCCCTTTTCTCGCTCTCGCTTCCTGCATTCTTCCTCTCTTTCCACCATCCTTTCTGTTCTTCTTTTTTTTTTTTTTTCGTGTGACCCACTATACCAGTCCCTAAATTTTAGTTTTTGTAATTAACCCTCTAAAGTTTAAAATTTTTGTAATTAACTCTTTAAAGTTTTAATTTTTGTAATTAACACCCTAAAGTTTTAGTTTTCACAACTAATCCCCTAAAGTTTAAAATCTTAGCTACTAGCCCCCTGAACTTTTACTTTACGCAATTAAATCCCTAAAGTTTAAATTTCTTTCAATTACTCATTGAAGTTTAAAATTTTAGCAATTAGCCCCCTAAACTATTACTTTTCACAATTAACTCCCTAAACTTTTTGTAATTAACTCACTGAAGTTTAATTTTTTTAATTAACCCCCTAAACTTTAACACTTTTTCAATTAACTCCCTAAAGTTGTAACTCTTGCAATTAACCCCCTACAATTTAAATATAGCTCTAGTAAAACGTAAAGATAGATCCACAAAAAAATAGCAACACAGTAATGACATGTGTTACACACATTAATCAGTGACCTTTAATTGCAATATATTTGAAACAACAGTCACAGATTAAAATATGGGTTAAGTGTACAGAACCCCCCAATGGTTTAAAAATCTGTGAAGAAACCCCCAGGTTTTGCCCAAAATCATAAAGTAATTATTAACTAACAGCATGGACTAAAAAAAAAAAAAAAACTAACAGTATGGACTAAAAAGAAATTTTAAAATCGGTACTGTTCAATTTAAAAACCTGTGAAGACCCCCCCATGTTTTGTCCAAAACAATAAAGTAACCATTAACTAACAGCATGGACTAAAAACAAAAAACCAAAAAACTAACAGCATGGACTAAAAGGAAAATTTTAAAACAGTACTGTTCATCGTTTTCTTCCTTCTTCTTTTTTTTCCCCTCTTTTCTTTGTCATCTCCCTCGCTACCATTCGCTCTGCAATTTCTCCCTCCTCCCTACGTCTTCGAGTCTTCCTTCTCCCTCCCGTCGTCATCGTCATCTTCCGGGTTGCTTTTTTTTTTTTTTCTCTTTCTTATTTTTGGCCAAAATTGCAGAACCGAAGCTCTGCAATTTAGTTCTACAATCAAGAATTTGCATAATCGAAGTCTACCAATTTTTTTTTTAATTTCTGCTTTTCAGTCCCTGCATTTTTCTTTTAAGTCCTTTTAGTCCCTGCTATTAGTTTTTTTTTTTTTTTAGTCTTTGCTGTTAGTTAATGGTTACTTTATGATTTTGGGCAAAACATGGGTCTTCCTTCTTCTTTTTTCCCCTCTTTTCTTTGTCGTCTCTCCCGCTGCCATTCGCTTTGCAATTTCTCCCTCCTCCCTACGTCTTTGCGTCGCCCTTCTCCCTCCTGTTGTCATCGTCTTCGCGTCGTCGTCATCTTCGGGGTTGCTTTTTTTTTTCCTTTCTTATTTTTGGCTGAAAATTGCAGAGTTTCGGTTTTGCAATTTTCTGATTGCAGAACTAAAGCTCTGCAATTTCAATTGCAGAGCTTCGGTTCTGCAATGAAAAATTTGCAGAACCGAAGTCTGCCAGTTTTTTTTTGAATTTCTTTTTTTTTAGTCCCTGCATTTTTTTTTAAAGTCCCTGCTAAAGTAATTTCCTTTTAGTCCCTATCATTAGTTTTTTTTTTTTAGTCCCTGCTATTAGTTAATGGTTACTTTATGATTTTGGGCAAAACACCGGGAGAGGGGGGTTCTTTGCAGGTTTTTAAACCACGGGGGGGGGGGGGGGGGGGGGGGGGGGGGGGGGGTCCTTATTAGTTTTTGAAACCACGGGGGTTATTTACACTTAACCCTTAAAATATTAATTGGGTTTCATCTTTGACTATTACTTTAATTATCTTACCATCAAAGGTCACTGATTGTTGGTGTATAAGAACCGTCATTACGGCGTTGCTATTTCTTTGTTGATTTGTCTTTACGTTTTACTAGAGCTATATTTAAACTTATGGGGGTTATTTGTAAAAATTAGAACTTTGGGGGTAGTTACAAACATTTAAATTTTTGGGGGATAATTGCAAAATTAAAAAAAACTTTAGGGGGTTAATTGTAAAAAAATAAATTTTAGGGGTGTTAATTGCAAAAAAATAAAACTTTAGGAGGTTAATCGCAAAAAATTAAAACTATAGGGAGTTAATTGTAAAAAGTAAAAGTTTAGGGGGCTAAGTGCTAAAATGTTAAACTTTAGGGGGTTAATTGCAAAAATTAAATTTTAGGGGATTAATTGCGAAAATTAAAACTTCAAGGTGTTGATTACGAAAACTAAAACTTTAAGGGGCTAATTACAAAAATTAAAACTCTAAGGGTTAATTGCAAATATTAAAACTTTAGAGGGTAAGTTGCAATTTCAAAAAAAGTTTAGGGTTTTTTTGTAATTAACTCTAAAAAAAGCAGGCCTTAAGAAATTAGGAGGAATTGAGGAAGAGGAATATGAAAGAAAATAGTTTGGAAGTGTAAAAATAAAATATAAAAAAAGGGCTCACTTTTTATCATTTATGTGTACAATTTCTTGGACACAAAAATTTTAAACTTTAGGGGGTTAATTATAAAAACTGAAACTTTAGGGAGTCGGATAGTGGGTCCCATGGAAAAAAAAAAAGGAGAACATAAAGGATGGTGGAGAGAGAGAGAGAGAGGAAGAATGCAGAAAGAGAGAGAAGGGAAGAGAAATAAAAGGATAAAAATGGAAAATATTTTTATTAGGTCCACTATATACCTTTTATGTGCACAAATTCCTGCACATATTATGTAAAAAAAAACAGTATCCATTTTGCAGGCCATCTACAACAGTTGCATTGGGTTTGAAAATACAAGTTCAAAAGGCACACAGATCGAACTGACACTTGTAGTCCTCAAAGCTGTGACCTCAATACTTTTATTCCCAAACTTACAAAAAATGTTACTCCTTCTGCCTCATTCAAAAAGTCCAGTTTGTATTTATTATTTTTAATAATATAAAGTGAACTCTTTGATTAAGTTGGACAGAAAGAATACATTTTCTATCCATTTAAAGGATGACCTACAGCAGCCCCAAACGGATCTGGCATGTGTATTTCATTATGGGAAAGAAAGCACAATATGGTCGTCTAATTCCGGTATATATGAACTCCCTTAACAAGAGACGTGAATATGGTTGTGAAAACATATTTGCCATTTGGCCCAAATATCTGCTGCAAAAGTACAGCAAAAAGAACAGGTGTGAGCTGTTGAATAATAAGGTGCATTGCATAAGAGGAGAGATACGTTGTACTGAGGATACACCTGTGTCCTCTCACATCAGAAGAGGAAATTATATTTCACCCCTCCTGAATGTGAGAGGATACATGTGTATCCGGTACAGAGGATCTCTCCTCATGGCGTAAAGGGCCAAGAAACTTTCCCAAGATATATTATCCGTTGTCTTATGTAGTATTTTTGTCTCTAAAATTGAAATTGTTTCTCTCTAGTCTCCAAACATGGACTAGTCATGTTGCACTTTCATCTTTGAACTTGAAATTATTTTTGTCCTCAAATTTGAGTTTTTCGTCTCCATATAGTGAATCGCCACATTTCGACCAAAATCAACTCAACGCATGCAGATAAGTGACAAAAATAGCTCACAAAATATTGAAATATGAGAGAATAGTGTAGGTGGTGATGAAGTTGGAGAAAAATTTTGACAAATTAAATATCCCAAATTTTTTGACATTGAGTTGATTTTGGCTGAAATTTAGGCGATAGACTTAGACATGGTCACGGTTCCGGTTCGACTTGAAAAAGAAAATGGAATGGGACTGACGGTTCTGGAACCGCAATCGCGCTGCCCCCAGGCGTTCCGGTTTCTCAGCCCAGATGATTTTCTAATGAAGTCTGATAAACACTCCTGTTTATTATGTTTTTGTTATTATTGCATATTATTATTAGGCTTAACCCTTGAAAAGCTGCTAAAAGGTTTTATTGGGCTTAGTTCTTTGGCAGATGTGGACTGCTTGCATGATCATGCAGTTTATTTATAAGGATATTGTTTCTTGCACATAATATGTGCAAGAATTTATGCACATAAAGTGTATAGTGTGGGCCAGCAAAAACTAGTTTCCAATTTTATCCTTTTATTCTTTAACCCCTTAAAGTTTTAATTTTTGTAATTAATCCCCTTAGTGTTTAAAAATTTAGTGATTAGCTCCCTAAACTTTTACTTTTCGCAATTAACTCCATAATGTTAAATTTCTTGCAATTAACTCCTTAAAGTATAAAAATTTAGCAATTAGCCCCGTAAACTATTACTTTTCACAATTAACTCCCTAAACTTTTCCATTTTTATCCTTTTTTTTCCTCCTCCCTTCTCTCTCTCTTACTGCATTCTTCCTCTCTCTCCACCATCCTTTTTGTTCTACTTTTTTTTTAGTGAAACCCACTATCCTAATCCCTAAAGTTTTAGTTTTTGTAATAATTTTAGGGTGTTAATTGAAAAAAATTAAACTTTAAGAGGTTAATTGCAAAAAAATTAAACTTTAAAAGTGCATTTAAACCTAGACAAAAAATTGTGTGTATAAATTAACCTAGATAAAAAAGTGCATATACGGGTTGGATTATGTCTGGGTTGAATTGTAATCCACTCAACCTGCGGTTTAATTTATTTGACCCAACATGTTAAATTCACATATTATGTAAACAAACGTATTTCAAAGTGGAAGCATGTGGCATTAATTTACATGCATGCATGCCGCACCGCTTTTAAGAACAGATTTCGTTGGATGTATCAAAATTTCATCTATTTACTGTTTCTAATTGCGAGCCTGACTGTTTGTATGCCAAAAGCCTTAAGGTTTCACAGTGGCCTGGGATTTTAGTTGAAGGACCGATTTCAACAGTTGAAATCAGAGAGCAAGTTTACACTTGTATTGCTTCCATAACTCTACTGTCATAGTACTTTTACATTCCACTCTAACTGAAATGTCTTCCGTAACTATTAATGTCGAAAGTCGCAAGAGACGACTTGATTACAGAGAATATAATCACTTGCGGGAGTCTACAATTGTGAATGTAACGACCATCTCCGACAGTGATTTAATGATTTTTCAGTGTAATAAAGCATGTTAAATTTTGATTAATTTGACATTTTAATTTGAAAGAAACACCGTAATTAAACCATGCTATGTAACGAAGTTAATTTCGCGATATGACTTGTACTTATATTGAAAAGTTTTATTTGTTCATTCACTTGTTCAAGTGACTTCTGCTATAATTTCTTATATAAAATATTCCAAATAATATTTTATAATATCTTTTAAATTATAAGTGGAACTCACATTAGCCAACCCCACTCCCACTCACGCTAGAAACAAAACCAACTATGAAGCTCTAGAAGAATAAATGAAAGCAGAAGTGTACGACGGACAACTTTGACCATGGATTTCTAGTAGTGAATTTCCTTTACTTTTATTTTCATTCATTTGCAAAACAAAAGACCTATAACAATATTTTTATGATTTTTTTATGTAAACAAACTTATTTCGAAGTGGAAGCATGCGGCATTAATTTACATGCATGCATGCCGCACCGCTTTTAAGAACAGATTTCGTTGGATGTATCAAAATTTCATCTATTTACTGTTTCTAATTGCGAGCCTGACTGTTTCAATATGCCAAAAGCATTAAGGTTTCACAGTGGCCTGGGATTTTAGCTGAAGGACCGATTTCAACAGTTGAAATCGGAGAGCAAGTTTACACTTGTATTGCTTCCATAACTCTGCTGTCATAGTACTTTTACATTCCACTCTAACTGAAATGTCTTCCATAACTCTTAATGTGAAAAGTCGCAAGAGACGACTTGATTACAGAGAAGATAATCACTTGCAGGAGTCGACAATTGTGAATGTAACGACCATCTCCGACAGTGATTTCGAACAACCTCCACTCAAACCACCACATCGTAAACTGCCAGCAAGAGAACATGTTTTACATGGGGAGATCATTGCTAGTAAAGGTACATATTCTTTTCCGTTTTAATTAAAATTTATCGATTTAGGCTTTTTATATTAACCTCTAGCTAAACTTTGTAGTTATCTTTTACTTTAGACATTGTAAGTTGTTATCCCAATGTGGTTTCATATTGCTAGCATAGCTGTTAATATTTTAGGAATGGATGTTTCAGATTCGCAAAAGTTGCTAGCACATAACTACATTAACAACCCACGAGTTCCATGTAACACGCAACAAAGACAGTATGTAAACCAGTCGCGATCGACTAGTTTATTTTCGATGAAAAAGAGACTGACTGATCGTCAGAAAGAAGCTGTAGAGAGCATTGGTTTCGGCGGTATGCTAAAAATAGATACTAGGGAATTTCCAGGTGGAATGGCTCTGTGGTTGATAGCATTGGTTTCTTGCAATACAAGTGTAAACTTGCTCTCCGATTTCAACTGTTGAAATCGGTCCTTCAGCTAAAATCCCAGGCCACTGTGAAACCTTAATGCTTTTGGCATATTGAAACAGTCAGGCTCGCAATTAGAAACAGTAAATAGATGAAATTTTGATACATCCAACGAAATCTGTTCTTAAAAGCGGTGCGGCATGCATGCATGTAAATTAATGCCGCATGCTTCCACTTCGAAATAAGTTTGTTTACATAAAAAAATCATAAAAATATTGTTATAGGTCTTTTGTTTTGCAAATGAATGAAAATAAAAGTAAAGGAAATTCACTACTAGAAATCCATGGTCAAAGTTGTCCGTCGTACACTTCTGCTTTCATTTATTCTTCTAGAGCTTCATAGTTGGTTTTGTTTCTAGCGTGAGTGGGAGTGGGGTTGGCTAATGTGAGTTCCACTTATAATTTAAAAGATAAGAAATTATAGCAGAAGTCACTTGAACAAGTGAATGAACAAATAAAACTTTTCAATATAAGTACAAGTCATATCGCGAAATTAACTTCGTTACATAGCATGGTTTAATTACGGTGTTTCTTTCAAATTACAATGTCAAATTAATCAAAATTTAACATGCTTTATTACACTAAAAAATCATTAAATCACTGTCGGAGATGGTCGTTACATTCACAATTGTAGACTCCCGCAAGTGATTATATTCTCTGTAATCAAGTCGTCTCTTGCGACTTTCGACATTAAGAGTTACGGAAGACATTTCAGTTAGAGTGGAATGTAAAAGTACTGTGACAGTAGAGTTATGGAAGCAATACAAGTGTAAACTTGCTCTCTGATTTCAACTGTTGAAATCGGTCAGCTAAAATCTCAGGCCACTGTGAAACCTTAAGGCTTTTGGCATACAAACAGTCAGGCTCGCAATTAGAAACAGTAAATAGATGAAATTTTGATACATCCAACGAAATCTGTTCTTAAAAGCGGTGCGGCATGCATGCATGTAAATTGATGCCGCATGCTTCCACTTCGAAATACGTTTGTTTACATAATGTTACAAAAATTAAAACTTTAAGGGGTTAAAGAATTAAAGGATAAAATTGGAAACTAGTTTTTGCTGGCCCACACTATGCACTTTATGTGCATAAATTCTTGCACATATTATGTGCAAAAAACAGTATCCTATTTATAAATACTAATGCAGATTTGAAAATTCAGGTACTCATGGAAGACTGAAGGGGAAAAATTAGGAGGTTAATCTAAGTGCTACTTTCCAGTTTTTCCACACGTTAGGTTAATTTAATTTCTACTTTCCACACGTTTTTGCTTTGGAATTCAGATTGTGGAAAAGTGACGACTGATGAATCTCTCTCTTTCTTTTCAAATAAATGTATTTTAAATCAAAAAAATTTGTTTTCAAATAAATGTTACGAGTATTTTTTAATACAAAATCTAGAAAAGCCTAAAATCTAGATAGACCCACACGTCAAAATGAAATCTTTAGACCCTTTAATGCCTAAACTACTATTACATAGTAAGCAGTTAAGACTTATAACTTTATTCCTCATTTAATTTTTTTGGAGATTGGTGGTCATGTTATTAGTAAAATCATTGAAGTATATCAATAAAATACAGAAAAAATATATGTCAGGATGATTCAAACAAAGCCTTTGTTAAGTATTTTATGAGAGCTTGACACATAAAATTTTTTTAATAATTCTGTAATTTCATTAAAACTCTTTCTTAAATTTTACTACCCTGTAACACCTGTTCCTAATCCCCTCCCCGATCCCTCTAGCTGTCTCTCTCTCTCTCTCCCGCCAGAGTTCAACGGCAAACATCTGCAGGCAAAAATTCACAGCCAGAACATTAACCCATGGAACTTTAACGTGGCTGCTGATTCTCCTCTCCCTCTTTGTCTTCTCGCTGAAATTTTGAGACACTTCCATCAGTTACCTCTCATCGCATACTGGTTTTCTTTTTCTTTGTTCTGAATCATGTCAATCAGTGTTGTAATTCCATCTGCAATGAAATAGTCAGCTGTTCATTGCAAAATAACACCAAAAAGAACACTGTCCAATTGGATGTAAACAAAGTGGCTTAGCATTTGATGTGAAATTGGTATTTCACATTACAACCACATATACCTTATTTGTTGAAGACTTTGGAAAAATTACTTATCAGGATAACCTATTAAACTTTTCTTAAGAGATTTCATGGTCAAAAACCAAAGTCGTTAAAATGACAACAAAGAAAGAGCACCTGCAGGCTGCAGTGGCTGCTCTTGTTCCTGAAGGAAATCCTTCCCAATCTTTCCTTCCAGGATCATGAAGATATGCATCTCTGCAATAAAAGTTCCATGTATCACTTTCAGGGCAGCTACTGAGACTCAAATCATGGTCCGTTAAAAGCATCATATTAATTTCCAACACCAATTCAAAAGGGAAATGCATAGAAGGAAACATGAGATAAAGAAAAAATAAAGATAAGGACTTCCAATTCATGGAAATGAAAAAGCTAATAACTGCTGCAACTCCCCCGCCTTCTTCCACAAGTTTATGGGTGAAAGCAGAAGAAAAATTATCATTTGTTGAAGAGTTTAAGGGATACGTGAAGATGGCCGAAGATATGTGAATTTTTGCCGGCAGATGTTTGGCG
Source organism: Leptodermis oblonga (assembly GCA_016801395.1). NCBI lineage: Eukaryota > Viridiplantae > Streptophyta > Magnoliopsida > Gentianales > Rubiaceae > Leptodermis > Leptodermis oblonga. The sequence goes on along the minus strand of CM028754.1, from coordinate 6,622,875 downwards.
TTGAACTCTGGCGGGAGAGAGGGAGAAACGGCGAGCCAGGGATCGGGGAGGGGATTAGGAACAAGTTTTACCGGGTAATAAATTTTGAGAAAGAGTTAAATGGAATTACAAAATTATTAAAAAAAGGCTAATGCATTAAGCTCTGATAAAATGCCTGACAAAGGCATCATTATCGTGACATATATATATATATATATATATATTTCTGTTAACATTCCCAAACCTTTTCAGGAACAATTATAATTTTACAAAAGTAGAATGTAGTTAATGAACATTTAAAAAAAATAAAAAGTCCTAATTAATAATGCTGATTTTCATACAAATGATACGAGGGTAAAATTAGAAGTATTTTTTAATCCAAAGTTGTAGAATAAAACATTGTCGAGAACAACAATTTGGAGTTTAAATGACGCTTTTTCAGAGAACAAATGACTCCAAGAGTAGCACTAGTTTCTATTTTTTATATTTATTCATTAATTTTTACTAATATTTTTCAAGTTTGATAGTGGTACTCCTTTAGTTTGAGAGTGTTACTTTTAAATATAAAATTTTTATTTTTTTTCTTAGAAAATTTTGCTATTACTGTTCAAATTTGTCACTTGTACTGTTGTGATACTTTTCACAATACCCAAAAAAAAAGAAGAAAAGTTGCCGCAAGCGTGCACTTGTGTGCACGTTGCATCTGTTACTGTGAAACCGTGCCGAAATTCATACCATATATGTTCTCAAATTAATGCTCTGTTAGAACACACAAATTAAGGAGGGTCAGTAAATTTTTTCCCTTACCGCTATTTCCTTGTTCAATACTTCCTCCGATCCAAAATAAGTGTTATTTTAGAGGGAGTAGAAATATTCAAAATAAGTGATGTTTTAAAAAAAACATAAAATTTTTCCTAATTTGCCCTTGTCTTAACTTATCTTTTTAGAGTTTATGATTATTTTAAATACTAAATATTAATATTAGTACAATTAGATTATAACTTCCACACTCTTTGTAATATTGTATTACAACAATTATGGGGTTATTTGTCATTTAAATGAATTTTTAATAAATTCTTAATTTGTCTGAAAACCTCTAAAATGACACTTATTTTGGATCGGAGAGAGTAGCATACTCTCTCTGTTCCAAAATCTATGATATTTTAGTTTGTTGTACACATATTAAGAAAATTGATAAAATTACCTTGTTAACCTTATTAAATTTATTTGATTATCTCAAAATATCATGCATTTTTATCTTGAATATAGAGCTTTTCAACCTTATTTAATGATAAAATTAACATATTACACATTTTTTTATATAAGTTAGAGTTTCAATGAGTTTTGTCATGGAACTCTATAATATAAATGATAAAATTACAATAAATAAGGGCAAATATGGAACAAAATGCATTATTTGTTCTTGAATTTCTAAAACATTATACATTTAAGAACAAATTTGAGAGGCTAAAACATCATACATTTTGAAACAGAGGGAGTATTAAACGGGAATTTACGTAATGTATGTGCATTTTGAAAGACAACATAATTAATAATATTAAATGAGATTATTTCAAGATAAATTTGAAACTTTTGTAATTTTTCACATTGAAATGTGTAAAGGGGCACTAATTTAGTAACAAAATTATTTCTGTCATTGAACACTTATTTGAGTCTAGAGGGAGTACTCTATATCCCAAAAATATCTCTATCTTACATGGTACCCCAACTAAAAAGGAGCACACTCTGGTCCGAGACCAAAGATCCCCCAGCCCAACTAAAACTACTTGAGATGCTTACTCTAACACTGGGTTTGTGACCCTCTGGATGTGACATGCGGTCCTACTTTCCAACGTGAGAGAGTAGACAAAATAGACTAAATAAGTATAAACAGAGGATCCAGAACTAAAACAAACAACATTAATTTGTAAAGAAACCACTGTCAATGTCAAGTAGTTTTCCTATAGTAACATTAGGAAACAATCTCTTCAAGGATTTATTTCTTTTGGATAGCCTCATGGATACTTGCTGCATGGTTGACCGAGATGGAGGATTAGAATTCAAGCATTGGATAGCCAAATAAGCAACCGTGACTATTTCTTCAGCCAACTGCTGGTTGGGAGGTAAAAGTCGTTGGTCCAAAACATCCTTCAAGTATAAATGATGCATAATTGACATGGAACTGATGAGATCTCCTGGATGTTTTCCCATCATTATTTCTAAAGTCAGCACTCCAAAGCTGTAGACATCACATTTTGCATTTATTTCCATGGTGTAAGCCAATTCTGTCCAGAAATTTAGAGTGTTACAATTCGATAAAATAACAGGGAAAAAAAAAGAACATTAGTTTATAGGCCATTCGATGAACTCACCAGGGGCAGCGTATCCAAAAGTTCCCGCAAATGAAGTCCAATTAGATGAGCCAGAGCTCAAGAATTTTGCATTGCCAAAATCACACAGATGAGCCACATACTCCGTATCAAACAATATATTTTTGCTTGATATATCCCTGTGAACTACTGAAGGGAAACAGTCATGGTGCATATAAGATAATGCATTTGCCACATTTTTAATCACACTCAACCTTTTATCCCACTCTAGCTTTTGAGCTTGGTTGTCATTGGTTAACATCTCCAGCAAGCTCCCCCCTTCAAGAAACTCAAAAACCATGAATGAATGCCGAGAATGAAGACAGTAGCCGTAAAGTTTCACAATGTTCCGATGACGGACTTTTGTCAATGCCTGTATCTCATTTCTAAGGCTAATCCATCCACTTTCATTGGGTGAATGGAGTTTCTTTATGGCAACTTTTTGACCATTTGGAAACTCGGCTTTGAAAACACTTCCAAATCCTCCCTCTCCAACAATAAATTTTGAATTGAAGTTTTCTGTTGCTTCAATGATGTTATCATAAACCATCTTCCCGTCAAAGCTCCATATTTCAAACACATCTTCAGCCAGCCATCTTGGCACTGTTCTCATTCTCTTTCTTTTTGATTGAGACATGAAGAAAATGGCAATAAGGATGATAAGAACGGAAATGCCAGCCAAGGATAAAAGAATAACCAAAGCCAGAACTCCTTTCTTATTATTCTTTGTTGATTGATCTGTTATCATCTGAAAACAGTGTTTCAAACCAGAAACATTGCCACATAAACCTTCATTATTCCTCAAAGAGTCAAAAAGAGCATTTTTAAATGCTGCAGTGCCAGGAATAGGGCCTTGTAGATGATTGTAGGATATATCAACAGAAACCAAACTGAAGCATTGTTGAAAGGTTGATGGAAGGGACCCTGATAACTGATTATGAGAAAGGTTCATCGTTTCAATCATCTTTAGCTCTCCAAGTTGTTGTGGTACTTCACCCTTCAACTTGTTATTACTGAGGTCAAGCAGTTCTAGGGAGCTTATGTCTCCAATTTGGGAAGGTATGTAACCACTAAGCTCATTATTGCTCAAAATCAGGCTCAACATTTGCTTGCAAAGTCCTAGTGGCTCTGGAATATCACCTCCAAGATTGTTTGAAGCTAAGTTCAGAATTTGAAGTTTGCTTAGCTTTCCAACTTCAGATGGTATGTTCCCTGATAATTTGTTCTTATTCAACCTTAGATCGAACAATAAGGTCAAACCTCCTAAACTTTTTGGGATTGTTCCAGTTAGTTGATTCGAAGAAAGATCAAGTCTTTGTAAAAGAGATATCTTCCCAAGATCAGATGGTATTACTCCAGAAATTTTGTTGTTTGAGATGTTTAAGCTGGTTAGGTTGTGCCAGAGTTCCCACTTGGATGAAAGCTCACCATAGAACTGATTGTCACTTAGGTCAATGAAATCCAGATTTGGATAAAAACCTAAATCCTCTGATATGTTGCCTGTGAGTTGGTTTTTGTCGAGCCTGAGTCTATTCAAACTAGAGCAGTTCTTTAAACTCCCAGGAAATTTACCTATGAAGTTGTTATTGCTCACTGTGAGAATTTGAAGCGATCCACCAGCACACACATTGTTAGGCAAGTGGCCAGTAAAATTATTTTCAACTAAATCTAACAATTCCAAGTGCTTGAGGTTGTTGAATTCGGGAGGAAGAGTACCATTGCGCTTGTTGGTAAACAATCTCAATTCAGCAAGATGCATCAAGTTTCCTAGTTCTAATGGAACATGGCCGGATAATTGATTTCCAGCAAGATCCAAGTAAGAAATTTTTGTCAAATTCCCTAAAGAAGTTGGAATCGAGCCACTTAGATTGTTGCCTCCCAATGATAGATGAACAAGGGAACCCAACAAGCCTATCTCTGTCGGAATAGATCCAGAAAGTTTGTTATCAAAAAGGGATAATTTGTTCAGTTTTCCCATGTTTCCTATTGAATTAGGTATTTCACCGCTGACAAGATTCTGTTGAAGTTGGAAATTTACTAGGGAATTTAGCATCCATATTTCATGTGGGATAGGACCTGAAAATTGATTTTGATACAGAAAAAAAACATTGAGTTTTGTTAAGTTGCCAAATGTGGAAGGAAGAGTTCCAGAGAATCTATTCATACCACAGGCAAAGAATCGCAGGTTGGTCATATTCGCTATCGAAGTGGGCAATGAACCTGAGAGATTGTTGTTTGATAGATCCATTAATTCAATGGATTTGAGAAACCCAATTTCATAGGGAATACTATCACTCAATTGATTCATGTACATGCAAAAGAATCTAAGACTGGTTAGCTGGCATATTTCAGGTGAAATACTCCCAGAAAGGTCATTATATGATAGATCTATATAGGCAATTTTTGAGAGATTCCAGATCGTGGAGGGGAGGAAACCATAAAGAAAGTTGACTTGAAGATCTAAGGTGAGCAGATGGGAAAAAGATGAGAAGTTGAGGTGATCAAGTTTACCTTTTATACCAAAACTTGTGAAATTTAGAGATTTCACCTTCCCAACGTTGTTGCAACCAACGCCAATCCAGTTGCAAGGATGACCATCGCGACTCAAGTCCCAGGAGTGCAGAAGTGATTGACTATCATTTTCAAGACTCAATTTCCATGTTAGAAGAGCACATGCTTCTTCATTCTCATTGTGACATTGATCCGGATTTACATGCATATCATGATGATAAGCATTGGTTTGAGAAGAAGAAAGCAAAACAAGGGTGGAAATCAATACTAAACAAAAAGGGACAAGGTGGAATGGAGTGGAAAATCCATTGAAGATGATTGAGTTTTGAAGCCAAATTAGGAAACAGGGAACGTGGAAAAGCTTAGATGCTCTGAAGAAGTCTATTTATAATAACCCCCCCCCCCCCCCCCCCCCCCCCCATCATTTGTTTGTTTAGCAGTGGTGAAGACTAGAAAGGGAGAAAAGAAAGAGAAAATTCTAAGTTTGTGCTTGTTTTGAAAACATAGGCAATAGTATGCCTGTTTTTTATGCATAGTAAAACTTTTGAAAACGAGAAAGCACATTAGAATATTTTATTCTTGTTTTACTTTTAATTATAAAAAAAAATGAAAATTAAAAAAGAAAAGGAAAAATGGGTTTGGGCTACACATTCTCGAGTTTGGTCAGGTGGATCTGAAAAAAGATTGAGTTTTTATTCGTGAAAGCATCTCGGGTCTGGGTTTTGTGCAAAGCACCGAAATGGGTCTTTGATCTAAAAAAGATGGGGCCTTTTTGGTTGTGCAGAGGTCTCGGGTTTGGGTATTTCGCCGGCGGAATTTCTCCGTCAGATTTTGGGGATTTAGGTTTCGATGGGTTTGGAGCTTTCCGATGGGTCAATTTCCGATTTTGGGGATTTAGGTTTCGATGGGTATGGAGCTCCATCGGGTTTGAGCTTTCCGATGGAGCTTTTTGAGTTAACACGGCAGCGGTGGAATGAATCGGCGACAGAGAATGAAACCAATTCGTGGGCTTCACGATTTTTTTTTTCTTCCGATCTGGAATCGAGAGTCGTGGTCTTCAAATGGATTTCCTCGATTGTCTTCAATTCGTCTCAGAGCTAGTTCCTTCGTTGGGTCACCTCTGATTCGGTAGAAGTGGGCAGCTGTTGTTTTGGGTGGATTTGGCCGGAATTCCCGCCGAGGAGAGGCATCTCGGGTCTGAAGAACCCCTCTATTTCTGGGTTTGAAGAATTTCTTTCCGCCGACTGGTCACCGGCGGGGTAGAAGCTTCTTCGACCTGGTCATCGACGGACCTGAAGAAGTTCTCCATTCCGGGTCTGAAAATTCCTGGGCACGGAACTACTTTGATCTGGTCATCGGGGGCATGGGTTCGCGACTGCCGACTTGAAGCAAGGATGCTGCTGCCATGGGTCTTTCCTACTGAGCAGGAGACGACGGAATTTGCTGCAGGAATATTGGTTAGCTCGGGAATTGTTTTGCTGTTGGATTTGGCTTCTGATTTTCGGGAATTTCTTGCTGCTGGAAATGGTTCATTTCGGCACCAAAATTTCCGTGCGATGCCAGAATTTAGTGCTGAATATGGAAATATATTGATCTGAGTATTCTTTAGTTTTTGTGCTGGAATTTGTTGTCTTGTGTTTGGGTATTATCCGTCCCTTGAATCGGCGTTACGGAGCAGGTCACCGGAATGGATCGGCATCGATGGGTGAATTGTGAAGGTGGAGTGTTCTTCGATTATGGGAGTTTCAAGGCAATTCTTTTGTGGACTAAACTGATAGGACTCGAATTCAATTCTTTGGTGGACTAAACTCATAGGAACGGCACTGTTTGTTTTGATTCTCAAAACGAAAAGTTTTAATTTTATAATAATTTTTCATTATTTTCAATACACTTTTTTACATTTTTCAATACACTTTTTTACATTCTTAATATAATTTTAATATTATAAAATCAAAATAAATCTCAAAATCATGTTTTGGAAATCATACCACACAGGGCCCAAAGTTCTCTATGTTTCTTTGAACAATTGGAAGAATTCAAAGGTTTCATCAAAATTAGAATAACAGAGTATATATTGGTTTTCAAATTCATTAGACAATAATATCAAAAAAAAAAAAAATCATTAGACAACAAATTGACAAATTCAGTCATTGTTCGACCATTTCATCCTTTGCACCAGTACTCGGCATCCCCTGCCCATGGTGCGGCATGATTGCCAACAGAGCTTTTTACACTCCTTGCCGATCAATATCCTCTTTATCTTCAACGGCGAGGAGTTGTATTTTTTTCACTAAGGATAGTTTAGGAAGTAAATTGACTCTCTGTTAAATAGTTTCTCAAATTAACTCAAATTTTAAGGGAGTAATTGGGCATTTTAAAAGTATAAGGGGGTTCCTCAACAAAATCACAGTGGGGGTATTTGGTGTAACAAAAACATTAAAATTTGATTTTGCCTCTTCTTTTTTAATTCATGTGACAATTTAGTTCATAAATAGTTCATTTTCAGATAAATTTATAATGAATTTTATGATTTATCATTCATTTAATTTTTTAGATATATTCAATTTTGTGTACGCTTTTACAAGTTTTGTGAACGTGTGAGAAGTTTTGTACTGATTTTTCGTTTTCAAAACGTGAAACTGGTTTCACGTTTTCAAAACATCAAATTGATTTCACGTTTTCAAAATGTGAAACCAAAGAAACTTTATACTAGTTTTACGTTTTAGAAACGTGAAACTTCTTAATATAAAAATAATATAATTATATTAAACTGAAAAAAATATAAAAATAAAAATTAGGTTTCACGTTTTCACACGTTTTGAAAACGTGAAAGCTAACTGGTTTCACGTTTTGAAAATGTGAAATCTAGAGGTGACAATATTTCCTATTCCCATTGGGCACCCAATGGGACCCTATTTATTGGGAGGGAAATTCCCAATAAAAATTCCCATTGGGAACAAATGGGAGGGAAAATAATGAGGTGAGGAATTTGATGGGAGGGAATGGGTTCCCATTGGGACCGAATGGGAACATATTTTTGGGTATTAAATGGGTACCCAATGGGAACCCATTTTATTTCCCGTAATTTCCCTTTTTTCACTTTTTTTTTTTTGTAAAAATTCTTTTTATATATTAATTTTTAATATTATTGTTGTTTTCTTTTCCTATGTCATTGTATCAATTTTATTTATCTACTCATTTGGGCATGTTCTTTACCCCGGGTTGAGACCCGGGTTTGAGTTTTTAGGTAGAGACCGAATGGGTTGAGACCCAGAACAAAGAAACGTCGTTCTCAGACCCGGGTCCAGAACACAAATTCCACCACCACCCGGTCCGCCCTGCTGCCGCCGCCGCCGCGTCGCCGCCACCGCCGGAGAGGGCAAAAACCTAAATCCCCAAAATCAACTTCTTCTTCTTCTTTTTCTTTTTTCTGTTTCAATCAAACTCATTTGAGTTTGAAGTTTTAATTTTCCCCAAATTTGGGATTTGTGAACTCAAATTGAACATGACTCACAAATGGGTTTGTGATTAATTGGAGGAGGAGGAAGCGAAATCAGTGAAAGGAAGAAGAAATGGACGAAGAATTGCTGGGTTGCTGGACTTCGATCGACTTCGACTTCGATCTTCAACTTCGATCGACTTCGACTTCGATCTTCGATCTTCAACTTCGATCATCGACTTCGACTTCGAAGAATTGAAGAAATTGCAGCAGCTCCTCTTCATCGACTTCGATCTTCAAAACCCAAAAAATTGGAAGAAGAAGAAGAAGGAGGAGGAGGAGAAGAAGAAGAAGAAGAAGAAGAAGGAGAAGACCAAGAAGAAGAAGAGGAGGCCAGATTTCGGCGGCGGGGGGAGGAGGAGCGCGGCGGCGGCAGTGGGAATTGGGTTTGTGAACTGGGGTTAAGAATTGGGTAAAGAACATGGGGTTGGGTTAGATTTTTGGGTTGAGACCCAAAAAAAGGCCAGACCTGGGTCTCAACCCGGGGTAAAGAACAGGCCCTTAATTCTCTTTCTCTCTCTACATATCTTTTCATCTAACTTATTTTTTCATCTTTATATATCTAGTAAGTTCCCCGTCTTAATTTTTCTTTCTACTCTTATTTTCTCTTTGATTTATATATTAACTCTCTTATTTTTTATATTTTTTTAATCTCGGTACGTAGGGGTGTTCAAATCTGATTACTCGACTCGAACCGTGAGGTTCGGGTCAAATGCAGGCCACGTCCCTAGAGGAGCGGTCGGTCCGGGTCTACTTAGGGTCGGTTCAAGTCGCGAACCTAATTGACTCATTTTACTCATTTTAATATTTAAATAAAAAAAAGAAAATGACAAAATTTTTAACCCCCACTACAAATGGTCATATCTATAAACTACCACAACAATAACCCGTCCCCACCCACACCCACCCTTATCATTCCTCCAGCTCCCACTCCCATTCCCCCTCCCTTCCCGATTGATTTCCCCACAGCACCCCGACCTCCCCTTCCCCAATGCCCCTCACTCCCAGATTAAAAATAAAAATAAATTCTCTAACCCCTTCCCATATTCCTCCAGGCTCCAAACCCAATTTCTTTATTTTTTAAAATTCTGGTTTCAATTTTCTACTTTTAAAAATTAAAATAATTTTAATTATTTTATTTAAGAAAGTATAATTTTTGAAGTACAAATTAAATATATTTCAAATTATTATTAGTTAAATTTTTTTCATCGCCTTAAGAAAATTAAGGCTGAAAAAAAGTTCAAGTAAAATTTAAGAAAAAAAGAAAAAACACCTGAACCGTAAAGACACAAAAAAAATAAAAAGGCCAATTATGGTCGACCCAAACCCAAAATCCAAATTGGCCCGTTCTAACCCGGACCAAAGTGAAATTTAGGTTCGGGTCGGTTTGGGCCACCTAACCCGACCCGACCCGCTGGCCAAATTGAACACTTTATATATATATATATATATATATATATATATGTGTACAGTAAGTGTATAAGCACATACATATATAGGCTATATATGTATATTTGTATATATGCGTGTACCGCATATATATTTATATATAAATATATGTATATACATATATATAATATGAATGTGTGTATTTATGTATGCACTGTGTGCATAATTTAAATGAAAAATATGTAGTTTAAATAATTGTTAGATATAATTAATAATTGAAAGTACAAATAATAAATATAACATTAAATATGGTAAAAGAAAATCAAATAATTTTAATTCAGGTAATTAGTGGGAATTAAAATGGGACTCGAATGGGATCCCAATTATTTAATTCCCAATGGGTAATGGGAAATCCCATTCCCAAGCCCTCCTAATCCCTCCCATCATTTAAAATAGATAGGTAATTAACTATCCCTTCCCAATAATTTTCCTCCCATGAATTTCCTTCCCAATTCCCTCACTTTCCTTCCCAATTACCACCTCTTGAAACCCATATGTTTAGCTATGTGCAAAAAACAAGCATAATTTTGACTATATTTTTAAAAACAGGCATAGTTTTAGAATTTACTCGAAAATAATTTTGTCTAACTTTTCTAAGTGTTTGTTTGCAGTGGGATCGAACGGAAGAAACCTCATCTTCCACTGCGCCCAATTTTTTGTGCTACTGTGTTTTTATTTGTTCTTTTACCTTCCGTTTTTATCTTTTCTCATATTGGACAATTAATGATATTTATCCGCACATTATTTATCATAATTTACTGTTACTCTTATACTTCCACCGATACAGAATAAGTGTCATTTTAGAGGTTTTCATACAAATTAATAATTCATTAAAAATTTATTTAAATGATAAATAAACCCCTAGTTATTGTAATAGGATACTACAAAGAGTTTAGAAGTTGTTATCCAATTGTACTAATATTTAGTATTTAAGATAATCACAAACTTTAGGAAGATAAGTTAAGACATGGGCAAATTAGGAAATATTTTATGTTTTTTCTAAAACGTCATTTATTTTGAAGATTTTTACTCCCTCTAAAATTACACTTATTCTAGATCGGAGGGAGTATATGATTCTGTTTAAATGCACTTCAACCTTAAAAATGATACTTTTTTTCTTGTGGAAATGGCCATATTTTTTTAGTCTTACATACAATAATTCAACAATTAAAATTGATACGATCTTTTCACTATAGACCATATTTTTTATTTAAATATTTTTTAGAAACATGCATATTACATTCTAAACTCAATGTATCAGACTACAAGCGACACACGACAATTCAACCATTAAAATCAAATTTTTTTTTTTAACTACGGGTTTTATATACATATATTTATATATAACACGTGATACATCAAAGGTGCAATAAAGCATAGACTATACGTGATACACATGTTTTCATAATATACCAATAATACATTTTAGGCTAAAATCGATACACGCGTTTGCGAAATTAAGAGGAAAAAAAAAAAGCGCTCTGCCTGTTTGGCACGTCGATACAAGTTGTTGCGTTGTGTTTATTATTTTGATTGATAGGAGAGGGTGGATAGTAATGTTTCCTACCCAATAAGGGCTAATTGCTATGTTAATACTTAATCAAGGAATGTGATAAAAATTTCCCAAACTTGAAAGGAGTAATGATAATTTCCTGGTGAACTTTATATAAATGTAGTTTTACCTTACAACTGGAGGGGGTTAGGGGGCTCAACCCTCTTTGACAGCCACGGCCCATACCACAAGAGGAGGTGGGTTGTTCCAGTTAGGGTGTTCAAACTAGTGTGTGGTTCACGTTGGGCTATGTTGAGCCTCGAATTTGCGGCCCACGGGATTGCCAAGGGCGCTCGTCTGACATTGTCGAAGCTCTCGGACAATAACCTGCAAATGTCGGGGACTAGTTTCCCTAACAAGCTCTGATGCTTAAGTCAGTAAAGCGATTCAGAGTAAATAGTGATTAGGGTTGCAATGTATTGTGTACTTTTGGAATAGCTCATATCTATGTATTTACAGCCGAGGGGCTTCCCGGTGGAGGTGGGAGAATCTAGGGAAGATTCCTACTTGATTCTCATCGATCTTCCATATCTAATCGTATGGAAGGTAAATCCTCTCCCTGTGTAGTGATCTGATTTAGGGAGATTGATTTCTAGACTGTGAGATTCTGTAATTTTTAACCCTGAGATTAACCCCTAAAAACTTTATATGTCTTTATAAAAATATTTTCTTATGAATATTTACTAAATTGTAGAATTTAAAAAGAGTTTTAATTATGAAAAGATAATTTGTAATGTGTAATTTAAATTATAATTTAAGTATAAAGGATTATTATTTAAAATTATGACTTTTGAATTTTAAAGTAGGTTGTTGATTTAAGTGTATGATTAAATTTAAGGATATATTAATTTTGGAAAATAGGAAATAAAAATAAGAAAATTAGAAAATAAATGAAAAATAAAGAAAATGCCGGGTAAAACCAATGAAACAGCCTATGAACAGTAGAGAAAAATATCTGACCGCTTGAATAGCGGTTTAAACCGACTTAGAACCGGTTATACCCGAAATTTGTCTAGTTGACTAAAGTCAAAGCGGTTTTAACCGGCATTCAGATCGGGTAAATTCGATCGATACCTGGAGATGAAAAAAAAATATCTTCCTTCGAGTTCCAACGTCGGGCTACAACCTTAGGGGCCTGTAACCCGATAATTTTGTCTGATCAAGTGCCCAGAAGGCTATATATACTTCCCTTGATCGTTCATAACATGAGACTTAAGAAAAATCAAGCAGGAGAAAGATAGAAAGGAGAAAATAGTGGAAAGTTAGAAAATTAGAAGAAGACTGAAAAAGAAGGACTTGGAGCTTAAAGCTAGGATTCTAATAAGGTGGATTCATCCTTAGCAACCTCAGGAACATAAGGGTAAGCAAATCAAGCTTACTATAACATTAGTTTATGGAATTATAATGGATAAAGTGTCAAATAGTATAGTTTTGAGTTTTCTTGATAAATTAATCGAACTATTAATTTTTGAACGTTGTATAGGTGTTATGAAATGATAGAAATGTTGTAGGAATGATTTTGATAAACAAAATCCAAAAGAAAATAAGTTTTGAGCACTTTTGATTGAAACCCGAAGCTAGAGTTTGAAGAAAATGAAATCTGGAAACGATCGGTTATAACCAATGCATAGATGGGTAAAACTGATTTTCTTTGCTCAAGAAACTCAGGAAAAACCGGCTTTGGATCGGGTAAAACCGACCTTTGTAATTCTGAGTAAAATTTTCTCAAGAAAATCAGTTATTACCGCCTTCAGAGCTGGTAAAATCGATATTTTGTTTCTAAAAATCACTTGATCGATTTTTACTGATCTAATGACGGGAAAAATCAATCCTTGTTTTCAGAGAAGTTATTTGATCAGCTTTTAGCAATCAAATGATGGGTAAAACTGATTTTCTTGATTGAATTTCAAGAAACTCAGCTACAACCGATCTCAAAGCGGGTAAAACCGATCTCGGAGTGGGTAAAACCGATCCGGCCCTAAAAAATGAATTTTTGGACATCTTCATTTTCTTTGTTTACTTCTTTACAATTTCTTTTATTTTTTATTTTATAAATTTAAATGATTTAATTTATGACTATTTAAGGATCATTAAATTATATTTGGCTTTCTTAAAATACTAACAGATTTATAATTAACCCTTATTTGTTTATAAATAGTAATAGAGCTTAAATTCTATTTAAATGTTATAAGCTCTTTTAAAGAAAATAAGTAGGCTAGTTTAACGTCGTAGTTCAGATAGCCCTTCTACGATACATGAGAAGTTTAAGAATCTTAGAATATTATAATTAGTTAGAAGTAAATACCGTAAGACCCCATAGTTTCTTGTCCTAATTTAATATGTATTTTTTTATGTCGTTAGTGTATAAATTCAGTTAAGTATAATTATAAAATTTTGAAAATTTTCTTATGATCATGTTGATTATAAAATATCTTAGTTTAGATTTTTATGTTTTGGATTTTAATTTAGAAATTTCAATATTCAACTTAGAAATAAGATATTAATTTAAGTATAAAATTATGTTTAAGGATATATGAAAATAAATACATTAATTTAATTTTAGGAATTATGGAATAAAAATAAAGAAAATTAGAAATTAATGGAAAAATAAAAAATTAAAGGGACCAATCAGTTTTACCCGATTAGAAAAGGGTAAAACCGATTGTCCAAGGGTTGAAAACCGGTTTTACCCGATTGAGACTGGGTAAAACCGATGGTCAAACGGTTTTACCCGATTGGAAAAGGGTAAAACTGATTTGAACGGATAAGAAATCGGTTGTACCGATTCGAAATCGGGTAAAACCGATTCCATCACTTCCCGAAACGGTTCTACCGATTTCTAAATGGGTAGACCCGATTTGATAAAGTGGAAAAAAGATCTCACCGACCTCTGAACGGTTTTAACCTATTTCGAAAAGGTCACAACCGATTGGAAATGGGATCAATCGGGTATACCCGATTTAAAAGTGGGGAAAACCAATTGGAATCGGTTCAGTTAAAACCAATTCCACGCTGGATTTGAAAAAAAATAAAATTAAGAGATAACGACGGACTTGTTGTCTTATTAGGCCTTTTTGGCATATAAATACCCCCCTCCCTTAACCATTTCCTTCACCAAAATGCTGCCAAAGCTCTGCCCAAACTAAAGAAAAACTAGAGAGAAAGAGAAAGAAGGAAGGAAGGAGGAAGAAGAAGGAAAAGCTAGAAGAACAAAGCTTGAAGCTAGGATTCGACTTCGGAACCGTGGATCCGGCGTTAGGAGGAATTTGGAATGTGCCGGTAAGGAATTCAACGGATTCTTTCGGTTGATTTTTTAGGAAATAATGCAAATTTTGAGATTTTGAAGGTTTTAGAAATTTTAAGAATTTTAGGGTTTGAATCTTATAGTGGTTATGGAATTCTTGATTAGGAAATGTTAGAAATGATTCCTAAATGTTATAGGGTTTATTTTGCACAAAAGAAACTAAGAAAAATGAATTTGGAATGGTTTTCTAGCAAAAACCCTAAGAAAACTTGGATCCAAGTTTGCTGGGCATAGATCGGTTTTACCCGATTGTAAATCGGGGAAAACCGATCCCAAATGGTTTTTACCGATTTTCAATCGGGAAAAACATATTAAGGTTTAATATGTTATTTTCCAAAAATTTCTTAAAAGTTATGTATAATTTATTTTTGTTAGTTTTATAATTACGGCCTTTTTGGAGATATGAAATTAGGGTTTCTGGAAAAGATAGGTTTTGTCAAAAAATTAGGAATTTTACAAAAATTAGGGTTATAAAAAATTCTGATATATTTAAAATGGAATAGAGACTAAACTTTCCGATTTTTATAAACTGCAGAGAATTGGGAAATAGTGAGCAGATATCTCAGGACCGAGGTGAGTATTCTCACTAAAGGGGTTAAACATTTTAATTAAGTAAATAAATGAGTTAGCATGCGATACTGATATTATTGTTTATATGACACTGTTATTTTTATTGAAACGCATGCTTATACGTGAAATATATTATTATGACCTTTGAATGTACAAAGTGAAATATCTATTAAAGTTTATCGCATGACTGAATTTCTCGTATAGTTATGATTAAAGTGTTAAATGTTATTGTTCCATCTTCACTGTTACTGTTCATTGTCTGCTGTTCTACTGTTCACTCTCTACTGTTAACTGTGCATATGAGTCGAGGTCCTCAAACCCTATTCAGTTTATTGAAATCGGGCATGTCGGCGTCGGGCTAGAGTGCCTAACTAGATAACTAGAGAGGTACTGGGGAATATTTTGGGATTTACCACACTGTTTACTGTTTATTATTTGGAGTGTCGGCATTGGGAGCGGTCCACATTGTACAATGTACCAATTTTATATTGTACAGTGTCCAGGTAAAGTATAGTCGGTCATGCTTTTCGAAGGGTCATATCGATTATCGTTATAGCCTACTGGTTATACTCTTTCTATCCCTTACGTGTCCCTCTTTATTTGCATAGGAATTATGCGTTATGTGCCAGTAATTATTTACTCGGTAAATGTTTTAATAGTGCGACCTCACTGAGCTTATGGAAGCTCATCCCCTAGACGTTTTGCATGTAACAAATCTCGGGAGTGATCATTACTAGCGTGATGCTGATGAAGGACCTTTTTGGATTAGGTTTCGGAATGCTAGTATTGTAGTAGGGGCATACTATTGCAGGAACCAAATTACTATTCACATGAGCATTTTTCTGTGAATTTACTATAATGCCCTTAGTTATTTTTTAAAAAAGAAGAAAGAAAAGGAAAAAAAAAATGTCGCCAGCGACATTTTCGGCAAAATGTCGCCTGTACTTGGCGACATTTTTGCCAAAAATGTCTCTACTTACAAGAAGCTACATTTTTGGCAAAAATGTCGCCTATAGTTGGCGACAGTTTGGGCAAAAATGTCGCCTATACTTGGCGGCATTTTTGCCCAAAATGTCACTTCCAGTAAGTAGCGACATTTTTGGCAAAAATTTCGCCTGTACTTGGCGACACTGGTGACATTTTTTTTCCTTTCTTGT
Organism: Leptodermis oblonga; assembly: GCA_016801395.1. Taxonomy (NCBI): domain Eukaryota; kingdom Viridiplantae; phylum Streptophyta; class Magnoliopsida; order Gentianales; family Rubiaceae; genus Leptodermis; species Leptodermis oblonga. The sequence goes on along the minus strand of CM028754.1, from coordinate 6,606,485 downwards.
TTTTTTTTAAAAAAAATAACTAAGGGTATTATAGTAAATTCACAGGAAAAATGTTCCTTTGAATAGTAATTTGGTTCATACAAATAATAATTCCGTTGTAGTATTACTTAAAGAATCTAGTGGTAATAGGAGAAAGTACTAAATGTAATAGTGAGAATTAGTATATGTATCTTTTTAGAACATAATAAAGTTTGAAGTTTGATAACTCATTTTAATATTTAAATGTATTACTTATGTAATAATTACTCAGTATATCTTGAGTGAGTCCTGGTGCGAACCAGGCAGGCATCTCGATCCTGACTCCAACGTGATGCAGGTAGGTCGAGGCCGGGGCTGTCACAAATACTGATGTTTCGGAACTTGAAATATATGCAGATCGCGTAGATAGTCGTGAGCTAGTATCTACAAACTGATGTGAGTTTATCACTGAAAATGGATACCGTTTTTAATGCATTTAATAATTGAATTTTCATTGGACTGAATTATGTGACATGTTTTATACGCGTTCGAAAAATGTTTGAAATGCTTTTGTTTTTGAGCTATCATGTTGCGTTTATATACCGACTGGACTGCATATGTACTTGTTATGTTTTAGTTGTGCTTTCTTTGTACATTGGAACTGTTACCTGTTCATGAGTTCAGTCTGGATCCATTATTTGCATCCGATTTGATTCCACGAGCCAGCATAGGGTTTGGTCGTGTGAATCAATTCGCATTCCTGATTTCAAAATCAGTCCCGACCACGGGGACCCTAAATATGCATGTATGATTGGGAGTTGGCTGAGGAAATGATTATATGCCTGATTATATGATTATGAATAATATGAATGGATACGAGATATCTGTACGAACACCGATGTGAGATGGTCAGTTCGTTCATCGTTCATACAGAACTTTGACGACTGTCTTTCATCCTCGTTATATGTCTATGAATCCTGCATGAGTCATCAATGCTATATGTTAGGATTAATTGGATTATCCGCATGGGCAACTTATGTAGTTAGGTAAATGTTTGGGAAAACGGTGAACTCTCACTGGGCAATAGCTCATTCCATTTTCTTGTTTTGTTTTAAATTTTCAAAATATTTGTTACAGATCTTTGTGCGAAAATGTCTATGCTCACTATCAGGACTAGGACAACTTGAAGTATATGAAGTAGTGGGGTACGGCTAGAAGCAAGGATGATTTAGAGAAGTGCATATTCTGATAATCGTGTATATTAGGATTCTATCAATTGTATTATTATAATTAATGGAGGGAGAATTTGTGCTGCGCGACACTAAGTCCTGGTGCGAACCAGGTAGGCATCCGGTTAAGCCATTCCCTTGTATGCGGGATAGTGAGACTGGGGTGTTACACAGACGATCTCTTCCTACATTGCCATAGTTATCTTGAGTGGGACCCGTAGCTTTGTTGTCCTGGCCTGGGAGTTGGCCCTCTAAGGAGGTAGGCCGTCCTCCCTAGAGCCCTACCCTGGTCGCGGGTTGCCTCATACGCTTTGGGCTAATTTCCTTTCTTAGGTTGGACCATGCCGAATCCGTGGTCCATCAGGCCAGTTGCCCAAACCAACTCAAGCAGAAATTTATTTTGGTTCAAAACTTACAAAATGTTTTATGTATTACATACTTATATATTACATACGAACCAATATTCAAAACTTACAAAATATGATGATAACGAAGCACCTCAACATTTCTAATCTAATACTCCCTCCATTCGATTAGAAGGGTCTACTTTGAAAAAAATATATTTTTTGTACTAATAGAAATGTCCAATTTCAAAATTTTTACTATGCATATTCTTAATAATATAATAATGTGTAATGTACAATTAGCTGATACCCAATTAATAAGCATATAATAGAATAAATATTGTCAATAATTAGCTTATTTATGTATTATACATTGATATTTATAATAAATTGTCATCAGTTAAAATAGACATTTCTAATATAAGGGAGAAAGTATGTTTGTTTAGTTGTCAAATCAATATGTACAAATGGAAATTCAACTAAGCACTAGACTGCTAAAAAAATCGTCCCCTTTAATTAATTTCGACATTGAAAGTAAGTCTCGGTTTTGGATAAAAAGAAATTCATGTGTACATAACGTTAACAGTAATCCGCGTACCCTTTTTCTCGTTTATAAAAGATAATCAAAAGCACAAACATGTTTTCTATGAGGAATATATCCTGACTTGTACTGCAGAAAGTTTGGTTTAGATCGACTTCTCTGTGGAAGATTAGTCTCCACATTTTCATACTTTTACAAAAGTATAGTTTTTTTTATGATTTTGTGGAAGATGATTTCTAACCAAGAAATAATTCTTTTTTAAATAAAAAATTATAATAACTTAGCGCTTGAAAAAATAAGGGCGAAATGCTTTTGACAAGTTCATCTTGGCTTTAAATGAATGTTTTTGCTCAAATATACCCACAATGTTATCGATCGAGTGGTCGGTAGAACAAACTCTTCCCCTTAAATAAAGCGTTACATAAAGACAAACTAGTTAGTTGACATAATATATGCAAACAAAGTTGTTGTGTTAGACGATTGCTCTATAACGGGTCCATTTTGTAGTTTATTCATAGCTATTAGATAAACGTATATATCTTTTTTATCAATGAAACGTTGCGATGTCTTTAAGTAATGTAGTGGAAAAAATCAAAGTAGTAGAGGGTAAAAATCAAAGTCTAAATACAAAGAATTTGAGTCAAGTCGGAGCAACACTAATTTTATCGCAAACAGGCACTACTACAAAACGGAGCTTTAACGGCTGCGAATTAACGGCGGAAATAGAAAACCGCAGTAATAAAAGGAATGCGGCTTTCTACGGCGGTTCTAAAAATGAACCGCCGTTAGAACAGGACTTTCACGGCGTTTTTTAAAAATGAACCGCCGTAGAAACGGACTTCTACGGCGGTTGGAACAAACCGCTAGAGAAAGGGGACTTTCTACGGCGGTTGGAGGGCAACCGCCGCGGAAAGTGGACTTTCACGGCGGTTGGAGGTAACCGCCGTGGAAAGTAACACTTTCCACGGCGGTTACCTTCAACCGCCGTGGAAAGTCCACTTTCACGGCGGTTGCCCTCCAACCGCCGTGAGAAAGTCCCCTTTCTACGGCGGTTTAATTTTCTCCGCCGTAGTATTGACGTATATATATATTAAAACCTAAATAACACGTGTATTCCCATATCGCGGCCGCCGAGAGTGTCTGTCTCCAAATTTCTACTACGGTTTTGCACGTTGAACCTAAAGAATCGTCATTTGGAGCTAAAATTACCACCTAAAGGTTAGAAACTTGTAAAATTTCTCAGTAATTGCTTATGCTTGTACTTTAGATATGTCATCCTATAGCATTTATTTTTATTTATGGTAGATGCATGGCTGAAAATTAAAGTTGCATATATTCCATGTATGTGGCGAACCTTAGTAGTGTGGAACCCTATTTAGTTATACTATGTAGTTTTCGGTGATGTAATTTGATTTATAGTGTTTGATTTTTAATGGATGATGTTATAATTATCACTACTTAGAGTGTGTATTATTTTTTTATGCATTTTATGTGTTTGACGAAATGCATAAATGAAAAACTTAGAGTTTCTTCTTAATTCATTCGATTATGTCTATTGCGCATGTGTTGTCATTGCAATTTTTTTTCATTGAGGTATTATAGTAGTTTTGCAATATATGACTAACATAAGTATTATGACATGTGCTAAGACAAGCATGCAACTTGATACTTTGTACATTGTTTGTTGAATTATTATTTGGTATTTTTAATTATTTCAAGGTCTTAGTTACACATGGATCGAAATATCTTGTTCTGTGGTGATCGGACCTCCGATTCTTATGCGCGAGAGAGTTGAGAATTTCATTCAATTCTTCGCTTATAAGAATACAAAGTACGTTCATTGTCCGTGCAAATCTTGTAAAAATGGGGCGCGGTTGATAACTCAGATACAATAAGATTCCATTTATATCGGCGGGTTTGATCCTTCTTATAAACTGTGGATTTGGCATGGTGAAAGTATTGATGGTGGTTTACCTGAGCAAAGAAAATCTCATGCAAAGGAGATGATGCGATTACTAGAGATCGATTAGATGCCATGATTGAGGATGTGGCCGAGGATTTTGCTGATAAACCGGAAGTTCTTGCTTCGATTTTGGGTGACAATGAGAAGCCTCTATACAAGGTTGCAGTAAATATACACGATTGTCTAGTGTTTTGAAGTTGTTTAGTTTGAAAGCGGCAAATGGGTGGTCAGATACTAGTTTTTACAGCCTTATTGAGGGTATTGAAAGATATGCTCCCAGAAGATAATGAACTTCCAGATCGAATTTACGAGGCGAAAAAAAAAGTGTTGTGTCCACTGGGTATGGAGTATAAGAAGATCCACGCTTGCTCAAATGATTGCGTCCTCTACAGGAATGAGTATAAGGATTTATTGCGGTGTCCTAGTGTAACCTCCCCGATACAAAAACAAGCAGCTGTGTGATGCTGTTGAAGACAGTTCTGATGCGCAAAAGAAGGGGTCGCCGGCTAAGGTTCTGTGGTATCTTCCTATAATACCGAGATTTAAACGGTGTTCGCTAATGAAAAAGATGCAAAACTATTGACATGGCATTCAGATCGGTGTATTCCCAGTGATGATGACAGGTGATAATGCATACATCAGACTCAGATCAGTGGAAAAAGATTGATTCAATGTATCCTTCTTTCGGGGGAGAAGCAAGAAATTTGAGGCTTGGTCTGTGTACTGATGGAATGAACCCGTTTGGCAGTCTGAGTAGCACACATAGCTCATGGCCGGTGATGTTGGTTATTTACAATTTGCCGCCTTACTTGTGTATGAAGCGCAAGTACATACTTATGTCTCTAATGATTTCAGGCCCACGGAACCAGGAAATGACATCGATGTGTATCTTGCTCCTCTTATTGAAGACTTGAAAAAGTTATGGGATGAAGGCGGACCTGTGTTTGATGCCTACCGTGCAGAAAATGTTCACATTACGTGCCATGTTGTTCTGTACCATTAATGATTTTCCTGCTTATGGAAACTTGTCTGGGTACTCTGTTAAAGGGCATAAAGCATGTCCAATATGTGAGGAGAGTACAGATTTTTGTCAGCTTGCACATGGGAGGAAGACAGTATACCTTGGGCATCGCAGATTTCTTCCCGAGGCTCATCCGTATCGCCGTATGAAAAGAGCATTCAATGGATTCCAAGAGTTCAGAAAAGCTCCAGAACCCTTGAGCGGGCCAGAGGTGAAAGCTCGTGTGACGGACATTAATGTTGAGTTGGTAAAACTTCGAGTCCAGCAACAATGATACAGTTGTTGGAAGAAAAAATCCAATTTTTTGAACTTCCATACTGGGAGAACTTGGATGTCAGACATTGTCTCGATGTTATGCATATGAGAAAAATATTTGCGAAAGCCTCTTAGGTACGCTCTTGAACATCCCTGGTAAAACTAAGGATGGTTATAACGCGAGACTTGATATGGTTGATATGAACATAAGAGCAATTTAGCACCGGTAGCTCGAGGACAACGCACATATCTACCCCCTGCCTGTCACACTTTGTCTAGAAAGGAGAAAAACAACTGTGTTCAGTTTGCGTAGCATCAAAGTTCCATCTGGATATTCTTCAAATGTAAGGAGACTTGTTACTTGAAAGATTTAAAACTGGTTGGTTTGAAGTCTCATGATTGCCATGCCTTAATGCAGCAATTGTTGCCTGTAGCTATTCGCTCGATATTGCCCAAGCATGTTAGTCCAGTATAACAAGACTTTGTTTCTTCTTCAATGCTATATGTAGCAAGGTTATCGCGCGCGAAAGACTTGATCAGCTACAAGAAGAAATAACTGTTGTCCTCTGTCAATTAGAAATGTATTTTCCACCCGCCTTCTTTGATATTATGGTGCATTTGGTGATTCATTTGGTCAGAGAGATAAAAATCTGCGGGCCTGTTCATTTGCGATGGATGTACCCATTCGAGCGATATATGAAAGTATTATAAGGGGTATGTGAAGAATCGTTGTCGTCCTGATGCTAGTTATTGTTGAAGGTTATATAGCTGAGGAGGTAATTGAGTTTTGCACTGAGTACTTGGCCGGGACCGCATCCATTGGAAATCTAAGAATCG